>CM032912.1:7928594-9128594 GCA_019202805.1 Arabidopsis suecica | reverse complement strand
ATCTCTTGTGCTTGTGTTTTATCATTTTAGGTTTGATAGAGACTGGAAGAAGATTGAAGCTTTTATTGGGTCAAAGACAGTGATTCAGGTACAGTAAAACGAAGAAATATCTTCTGAGTTACTTTGTTTTTCGCCTACTCTAGTTGTTTTATTCTGTCATCTTTCTCTTGGGCCCTCGGTGTTACTATGGATTGAGGTTGTTTCTTCTCATTTGATATCTCCACAAAGTGTTCTTTTAAAACAACTTTATTGTCTGAAAATGATATTAGGAGCAAGAGCGTCACATGCTTTTGTCACTGATCACCATAAGATTCTATCAAGTGTTACCTTTAGATATTTTTGCATTAGACAAGTGAGCTTGTTGAGCTCTATTATGCCTTCTTATACGGAGTCCTTTGATACCGCAGATACGAAGTCATGCTCAGAAGTATTTTCTTAAGGTACAAAAGAGTGGGACGGGTGAACATCTCCCTCCCCCTCGACCTAAAAGGAAAGCCGCTCATCCATATCCTCAGAAGGCTCACAAGAATGGTACATTATAATACTGCAAAAAAATTATTTGAAGTTGTATTGTTGTTTACTTACTGAAAAACTATATTGATGCATTTCTATGGCAATGTACAGTGCAACCTCAAGTACCAGGATCATTCAAGTCAACATCTGAACCAAATGACCCAAGTTTTATGTTTAGGCCCGAGTCTTCTTCAATGCTGATGACTTCTCCAACCACTGCTGCCGCGGCTCCATGGACAAATAATGCGCAAACAATTAGCTTCACGCCCCTACCAAAAGGTTCTATTCTCATCTAAAAGCATTATGCAATCACTATTACTCTCTTAATATAATCTCCTTATCATATTTTACTAAATGAAACATATTGTTGTTCCACGTTCTGATGGAAACAGCAGGAGCAGGAGCTAATAACAATTGTTCTAGTAGTTCTGAAAATACTCCAAGACCACGATCCAACAGTGACGCAAGTGACCAGGGAAATGTTGGCCATTCATTAAGAGGTAAGCATTCTTCTCCTATATATCTTTTTGTTTGTACCATATTTACCATTTTTTACTAGACAGTTCCTCTTTCTTTGTTTCAGTTTTACCGGACTTTGCCCAAGTATACGGCTTCATTGGAAGTGTTTTTGACCCATATGCAAGTAATCATCTACAAAAGCTAAAGAAGATGGACCCCATAGATGTTGAAACAGTACGTTTCGTGTCTCTTCAGTTATACATCAACCTTAATTGAAACCACGTCGGTCCAATGGAACAAATGGTTAAAACTAATTATTTTTTCCTTTGTTTGCCCCCACCAAACAGGTGTTACTATTGATGAGAAATCTATCCATCAACTTGTCTAGTCCTGACTTTGAGGATCATGTAAGTATTTTACTCCACAAACTCCTAGTCAATCTTAACTTGAAACCCTGTATCATAACTAACCTCAAGACACTTATTGATTTCAAAAACAACAGAGACGGCTTCTTTCGTCTTATGATATCGGATCTGAGACAGCAACTGATCATGGTGGAGTGAATAAAACCTTAAACAAAGACCCACCTGAAATCTCTACTTGAAGTTTAATAGAAGAGGAGAATTATGAAAAGTGTCTCAGATGAGCCAACAACCAGATGGCTAATGAATAGAGATTATGTTGTGAGTTTTTTGTTTGTAGTTTGTACATATGAAGAAGATGAAGCTGAGATCGAGAGGGTTTAGTTATTGTTAATGGTATAAATATACGTCTTTTGGGTTAAGGATGGTATATGTACAGTGTATTATTATCATAAGTTAAATACCATTCCTTCTCTCAAATTTGTTTTTAGCTTTTGTTAAAGCATGTATCAGTCTCTTTGATGGGAGACAAATCTCTTAATTGAGTTGTCTTTGCTTTTGTTTTCATTCGTTAATAGAGGAAGAAATAAGAAAAGATGCATCCAAATCCAATTATTATAATTTAATTTAATTATGCATAATAATGGACTAATATATAATTTAATTTGACCATATATATATATATATATCTTAAGACTTACACCAAAGTCCAATTATTTATATAGAATAGAAAAACATAATTAAACATCATTATACATGATAAAAAAAATAATGTGGAGGGTATTCTGACTGATCAAGAATTTCAACAGATTTCAAGATCTTCTTCAATTTCTGCAGTAATTTATCTTGATCAATATTTTCTCCCCTTACAGCAAATACGTTTGGCATGATACCACAACATTGAGCATCAACTCCTAAAAATAAAAAGATGACAATCATTCACACTATTCAAAAATCGTAAATCTAAGTAATATTATTCGCATTTATAATAATCGATTTATATACAACAAATGGTTTAATTTGGTTGAATATAATCGTTGGGTGTGTAGTAGGTGTACCTGGAAAACAAGCCGCAAGTTTGAATCCTTTTCGCCATTGTTTTTCGGGACATTCTGCATACTTGAATACAATCGTCATCGACTGCAAACAATGAAATAAAACTAGAGTTTTAGTGATTCATTATATAATCACATAAAAAAAAGTAAGATATTTTGAGGTTTACTAGGAAATATAACAAACCATTTTCTGAAAAACTAAGAAGTTTGGAAGTAGAAGAGAAGATGATGGACAAGAATGTGATTACAAACTGGCTTCCTCATCAACCTCTATATATATTACTGAAAAATGATTTTTTTTTTGGGAAATAATCTATAAAAGTACATTTATCTCTTAATTTCACAATCTCTTCCGATATTTGTCACAATTTCTCATAACATATATTTGACACAAAAATACATTTACCATTTTTTTCAAACAACACAAAAATATATTTATCTCTCCAAAGTATTTTTTGTTTAAATATAGAGCAAATAAATTAATAAAAGTGGAAATTATTTTAACAAGATAATTATGTAATAAAAAATCTAGTAATTTATTTTATAGTAAACACATTTGCAGAAAAATATTAATTGATGTGCTAAAAACATCAAAAGTATATAAACCATTAATATATCTTAAATATAAATACACGACGCATGGAAGGATTGTAAGTATTGATTAGTAAATATTAAAATATAGTTATCATCAAATAAAATTTGATAAAAATATTAATTAACCTAATAAAAATATCACAACTAAATAGTAAATAATGTGTCTCTTAATTCAATTCGCAAGACACACAGAATAAGTTTTTCATTTTGAGTTTATTTCTCTTATGATACTGCCCAAACTTATACTGCCCAAAAACTTCGGTCAACGTTTCAACTAATGATATATTTTGTTCCTCTCATCGTCTATTTATTCTGCAGAAACTCAAACCTAGAAATTTAACACTATGTGAACAACGATTGTATCGCTAAGTTGATTTTGCATTGTCATGTATGCGTCTTGCATTTTCTTCAGCACTTTATATTTTCATGCTCATTTGAAAACCCTCTATAAGTTAACAAAATGTTTTATATATATTTAAAATTATAGAACTTAATCTTAATATTCTAATAAACATGTCTTAGAATTTAGTGGAAACTAACCTAGATATGTAATTCTAATGGACTTCCTACAAAATCAATTCAAACCATATAATGAATTTCTATTACAAAATAATATACATAGAGCTATTTTTAAAGAATAAATAAAACAATACAACCAATGTTTACCATGATTGTTAAAAAAATAAAGGTGTATTTTTGCATCCCTAACATCACTACAAGTCATCATAATTGATTAGTAGCAAAAGATATCAACTTCACTAGATTTGTCAAATTGTTGTCTTTAGGACAAATATGTGCTGAAATATATATTCCATACAAAAGGGATAAAAAAAGGAGTAGCATTATAAAAGATGTATACGGAGTTAGGAGTAGAAGGATGAAAAGATATATACACGAAGCAAGGAATTTTAGAATCAGAGACATAATGAATCAGAGAGATGTGAAAGACAACAAAATTCAGAAGCAAGTTTGCATGTATATATTAGCGTTTTTACCAATTTCTTTCTTAATCTTTGAAAATTGAATTAGTTGTTATTGGACTCGTTTGGAAAACCTGGAAACCCAAACCACTCAATCAAATTATAACTTTAACCCCAACACCTCCGTTCCAATGAAACTATAGACAAAAAAAGTGAAATAGAACAAATAAACCTTCAACAGACTAAAAATGCTTTCTTTCAAAGGTGGTGTGTCTTGAAATCTATACTATATAAAAGTCGAGGCTATAAGCTCCTTAAGCCGTCCACCTAGGATTTTAAATCACCAATCGCGATTTGACATCTCATTAACTAACTTTTTTAACCAAGACGTTAATTAACATTTTTAAATTTGGATATTTTCTATACTAAAATATTAATTAAAAGGAAAACAAATTATGGAAAGATGAGAAATGTGAATATTTGAAACAACAACATATAGAAATAAGACAAATGTAAAGTATAGATTACAATATTATTTTATATATATAAAAATCGAAGCTATTAGCTCCTGAGACAGTCCACATGATTTTAAACGACAAGTCGCAGTTAGTCATCTTGCTAATTAACAAATTTTGCCATTACGTTAATTAACATTTATAAATTCGGATATTTTCTATACTAAAATATTAATTAAAATGAAAAAAAAACAATATATGAAAAAAAGAGAAATGTGAATTTCTGAAACAGCAACATATAGAAATAAGACAAATGTAAAACAATTATGGAAAGAAGAGAAATGTGAATATTTGAAACAACAACATATAGAAATAAGACAAATGTAAAGTATAGATTGTAAAAAAATTATGGAAAGAAGAGAAATGTGAATATTTGAAACAACAACATGTAGAAATAAGACAAATGTAAAGTATAGATTACAATATTATTTTCTATATATAAAAGTCGAAGCTATTAGCTCCTGAGACAGTCCATGTGATTTTAAACGACCACTCGCAGTTAGTCATCTTGCTAATTAACAAATCTTGCCATTACGTTAATTAACATTTATAAATTCGGATATTTTCTATACTAAAATATTAATTAAAAGGAAAAAAAAAAACAGTTTTTGAAAATAAGAGAAATGTGAATTTTTGAAACAGCAACATATAGAAATAAGACAAATTCAAAGTATAGATTACAATATTATTTTTGGTTATATTTTACCAAAATTACTTTTTTTTAATAAATGTTGATGCAATATTTTTCAAATTAAAAGTTCATATACAAATCGATTAATATCTTTTAAGATAGTGATTAAAAATATTAAAAATATTTATTTATTATTTTTACTTAAATTTCGTTGAAAAATATTAGTCCATAAATCTTTGACCGCCTATTTTTTTCTAGCTATATCTTTCACAAATTATAGGAAATGTTTTATAAAAACTAAGCTGATAATGACATGTGTATATAGAAAAACATTATTATTCTTCTATAGATATCGTCAAGTTGAAAAATAAATCCTAAAATTTTCATCGCCTCTTAGTTTCCTATAATTACCTTGATGAGAGTTTTAGTTTAGCTCATATCAAGTTCGGCGAGCTTTTTTTAAAAGAAAATCTTTTTGTTTAGCTCATATCAAGTTCGGCAAGCTTTTTTAAAAGAAAATCAGACGGTAAGTTTGTAGAAACGTGCATGTGCTGCCGTTTCATGGGCAGAAGAACCACACACAACTTTTAAGTAGAAGATGTAAATAACAAAAGAAAAGACCTTTATTTTATTAGAGCAGACTGATAGTTCGTTCGTAGGTTGGATGAGAAGAGAATGTGCATACCAGTTTTTTTGTGGAAACTGCATCCGCATTTTTTACTTTATTTCTGAATAGAGGTGAAGATCACAACATATATGAAATCGGATCAAAAGTTACGAATTTTGATGATTCATGATTGTAATGGGCATGATGACGTTTGTGTAAATTTTCAAGAGTGACGGAGATGCTACGTTAGTGTGAAGGCGGAGAGAGGGATCTATACTTTTGTCGCTCATAAGTCATAACCATGTTTTTATGCTTGAATGTTAATATATATATATATATATATAACATATTTTTAAAAAATTTTTAACTCTCATCATCAATTGTTACTATCGCTTTTTGTTGGATCTAACTTTCCTCCATCCCAGATGTTATATCCTGTGGAGATCAACCTCTATGTTACTTGGAGGTCTACACCACCACTTAATATATTATGGTTCTGTTTATTAGATTGTTTGTCATGTGAAACTGAAAGTTATTTTTATTGTTTTGGTGAGAGTAGTTTTTATATTAAGCTTCTAAAAGAGTCTGGTTGAGTTTGTGTATGGTAAATGTGCTAATTGGGATAGAGAATGAAACAAAGACATTGAGTGCTTACAAAAAGATAGAAAGAGTGATACCTCCCGAAAAAAAATTGTAAAGACGGAAATTCATATACATATTGAAAATAATGTAAGAAAAATATGATTTGTTAACAAGAAAGTATAGATAAGCTAGCTTAGTAATGTTAAAACGGGCTACCCGGTCTGTTTAAGCCCGAACCCGTTTAACAAAAAAAATTAAAGCCCGTTTAGGTTCATACCCGTTTAAGCCCGCCAAATTTATAAAGGCCCGTTTAAGCCCGCCAAATTTATAAAGGCCCGTTTAGGCCCGTCTATTGTCTTCCCTGATTTTAAAAAAAAGCTATACTAACTAATGCAGAAAATATACTTTAGTAAGGATCTTATATTTAGAAGAGCTATACTAACTAATGAAGTAAATATACTTTTGTAAGGATCTTATACTTATCATAAGCTTATGAGTAAACTTTTGTAAGGATCTTATATTTAGAAGAGTTATACTAATTAATGCAGTGAATATAGACGAAATACAATAGTGAATTTGCAATTACAAAAATGAGAAATTCGTCGAAGTTAGACCCCATAAAAAATTTATTTATTTCATGAAAAATCTTGTCATCCAAATATCTAAAGCTAAAGAGAGAGAGCTATTAAACAAAAAAAGATATAATTTTGATAAATGTTGTAAAAACATAAATGTTGTATTAGAATTTTTTTAAGTTGTATATTTTAATTGAACTATTTGTCATGGTAATTTTAAAATTCAAAGAATTTGAACTATTAACAATAACAATAAGTAGAAATATAAAAACATATATTCAAAAAGTTTAATAAATATTACTAATCACACAAAATTTTATTAAAAAAAATTTAAAAATAGACCCACGCGTAGCGTGGGTTCAGAACCTAGTCATATATATAAAAGTTGGCCAACTCTCTCCATATGAGTGCCACATCATCACACAAGAATATGACATGTGTCATTCAACATTATTTAAATGAAAAAACCATCAAAATTAATTGAGGGAAAATCAAAAATCTTCTATTGTGTAAAATCCTCCATTAATCCTATTTCTAAATGATTTTTCAAAACAAAAATAAAATTATAAAATTATTTTAATAAATCCATTTCTCTTATATGGCTATATGCAATAGCATAAAATCTAAAAGTGTTATTTAAATAATTATTTAATTTTTGCTTTTTTTTTTCTTTTTTTTCTTTTTTCTTTTTTTCATACGAAAAATCTTGAGATCGAAATATCCTATATTCTTGTTGTGTGTATTCATGATAGTGAACGAATATTAGAATTTTAGATATAAAAAATTTAAATTATACATGAAAATGTATAAATTAATATTTAGAGTCAAAAACGAATCTAACCATAAAAATTGTAAGTACATAAGATAAATCTAATTTTATTAACTATACAATAACAAAAAATAAATATAAATATAAATTAGCGACAAAAACAATTAACATATTTATCTTAACAATTTTCAAAACAAACCCACGCGTAGCGTGGGAATTCATCTAGTCGTCTTTAAAGACTAAAACATACTCCATGTATCAACAATTATGTATCTAATTCATTCACACATGAATGAGGCTTACATAATACTTGGTGCCTGCATCAAACTCTTTGTCAAGTCCTATAAAAAATCCATTCTTATTTATTAGCATTCTACAACCAATACATTATCCTCACGTGAGTGTCGTTCTCAAAAGTGAACCTTACTTGTTCTTGCTTTCCAAGTGTGCTCCAGTGCAGATTCAAATACAAACGGTTTACAATGACAAATAATTATGACGATTGGATTTAGAAAATATAAGAATCTTCATTTTGTTGATAGAAGCATCAACTTCTTTCTGGAGTTCATGTCGCAAAACATCAACGAATATTCATATCTAAATTCAATTATTCAATAAGTCATAAATATATAAAATCAACCAAAACAGCAAATCTCAAAGTAGAAAAATTTGAATGCATGATGTCACACTACTGTCCACAAAAATAAATTGTAATTACACTGTCGCTTTAATAATCTATTCAATGACATCTAACAAGAACAATTTTAACAAGAGACATACATGAAGACATGAATCTAAGTTTTCCGAGTTTGAGTGACACAAAAACGATGAGAAAGGTGGACAACCATTATGAATGGAGATATATAATTGATTCAAACAGATTTACGTACAAGTCCAATTAAACAATTAAAATTCAGATACGAACTAATCAAGGGGTTTAAAACTGAGTAACCATAATTAATCCTCTTTAATTAAGTATTTCGGCTATTAGATTAAGCGTTTCTAAATCGTTGGATCAAATTCTGTATCAACCCCCAAAAAATCAAGAAGACGAGACAAAACGAATCAATCGATGCCTGAGTAAATCTACGGCCGTTTTTAGTTTTACTATGTGACCTGCAATTGTATCGTTATAAAAAGAGGCAAAGACATTAAAACTTACCAAAGTGAGATAGATTGAAACGTGGACGGGAGTGTACATTACAGCAGAGGATCACTGCCTCAGTTTGCGCAAAATCGACTGCGTCGAAAATTGGTTTAGCGCCGTCGTGGGAAAATGATTTAGAAGAGGGTACAAAATTAATTATTGTTTTACAGTTTCAATATGTATAAATGACGATGAAGAAGCACAGCGGAAAGTGGTGAAAACTGAGAACAGGGAGATGCAATGCTTCACAAAGGAACATGAACAAAAGGTTGCAATTGAAAAGACACGACTTTTGCTTTAGTTAATTTACGAGAAAAAACCACATCCCTAAGATTAAATGAAAAACTAACCTCAACCGTTAGATTAAAAAGATGACATCAGCAGATCCAAAAAAATGAGTTTGCTATTATATATAGATTCGTTAATAGAGGAAGAAATAAGGTGAATTTGTAGACCAATATGGATAAACTATTTTTTAGTGGCATGCTCTTGACCATAAGAAAATATGCATCCAAGGAAAATCAATCTTCTTGAACAAAAGGATTATAATGGATTAATATATAATTTAATTTGACCATATATATCTTAAGACTTACACCAAAGTCCAATTATTTTTATAGAATATAAAAACATAATTAAACATCATTATTTTTTCAACAAGAAAGGAAAAAATATCATTATTAGATATGATAAAAAAAATAATGTGGAGGGTATTGTGAGTGATCAAGAATTTCAACAGATTTCAAGATCTTCTTCAATTTCTGCAGTAATTTGTCTTGATCAATATTTTCTCCCCTTACAGCAAATACGTTTGGCATGATACCACAACATGGAGCATCAACTCCTAAAAATAAAAAGATGACAACAATCATTCACACTGTTCAAAATTCGTAAGTCTAAGTAATATTATACGAATTTATAATAATCGATTTATATACAACAACTGGTTTGATTTGGTTGAATATAATCGTTAGGTGTGTGTAGTAGGTGTACCTGGAAAACAAGCCGCAAGTTTGAATCCTTTTCGCCATTGTTTTTCGGGACATTCTGCATACTTGAATACAATCGTCGTCGACTGCAAACAATGAAATAAAACTAGAGCTTTAGTGAATTTATGATATAATCACATAAAGAGCAAAAGATTTTGTTCATAGGTTTACTAAGAAAAATAACAATAGGTTCAATAGGAAACATAACGAACCATTTTCTGAAAAACTAAAAAGTTTGGAAGGAGAAGAGAAGAAGATGATGGACAAGAATGTGATTACAAACTGGCTTCCTCATCAACCTCTATATATATTACTGAAAAAATGGATTTTTTTTAGAAATAATCTATAAATATGCATGTCACAATTTCTCATAACATATCTTTGACACAAAAATACTTTTATCATTTTTTTGACAACACAAAAATACATTTATCATTTTTCTTGACAACACAAAAATACATTTATCTCTCAAAAGATTTTTTGTTTAAATACAGAGCAAAGAAATTAATGAAACTGGAAATTATTTTAACAAGATAATTATGTAATAAAAAAAATCTAGTAAATTATTTTATAGTAAACACATTGGCAGAAAAATTATTAATTGATCTGATAAAAACATCAAAAGTATATAAACCATAAATATATCTTAAATATAAATACACGACGCATGGAAGGATTGTAAGTATGGTTATCATCAAATAAATTTTGATAAAAATATTAGTAATTAACCTGATAAAAAATATCACAACTAAATAATGTGTCTCTTAATTCAATTCGCAAGACACACAGAATAATAAGTTTTTCATTTTGAGTTTATTTCTCAGTCTCCTCCTCTTATGATACACTGCCCAAAATGAAGGCCCATTATAGGCCCAAAACAAAGCATATAAAGTCATCGTCTTCTCTGATCCTGTGAAAACCCTAGTTTTTGCTCTCTCGAAGTTCCGTCTCTGCACGAGCAAGATCTCCTACCGATACAATGGTACACACAAGCTCTTCTTTTGATCTATTTCTCTATCCTCATCATATTATCCGGTGTGTCAGAATATTGTTTCGTTGAATTTTAACCATTTTCTTCTTCCTTCTTTCTCTCAGATTATCTCAGAGGCTAACCGCAAAGAAATCTGCAAGTACCTTTTCAAAGGTTCGTGCTCCGTTAATTTGTACTTAGATCTTTGTTTTCTTCAGCTTCTGTGAGCGAATTGAATCATTTTTAGGGTTATGCCGATGAACATTCTGGTTTTGGAACTAGTTTAGGTTAACTAGTTATGGTAGCAAATTATGATGTTTGCCTTAGAAGATGAGTATTGTGTTGATTATTATATGTTCTCTGGGGTTTTGCAGAAGGAGTTTGCTTTGCTAAGAAAGATTTCAATCTTGCTAAGCATCCGTTGATCGATGTCCCGAACCTGCAAGTGATTAAGCTTATGCAGAGTTTCAAATCCAAGGAGTATGTTAGGGAGACATTTGCGTGGATGCATTACTATTGGTTTTTGACCAATGAAGGAATTGAGTTCTTGAGAACTTATCTTAATCTTCCATCTGATGTTGTTCCTGCTACTTTGAAGAAGTCAGCTAAGCCTGTTGGTCGTTCATTCGGTGGTCCACCTGGTGATCGCTCAAGGTGATTATCTCTTTGCTTAACTCATTTCATGTCTGACAAAAACTTTGTTTTTTTGTTGATGACATGGTTTGGGGTTTCTTGGTATTTCAGGGGACCTCGCCATGAAGGAGGAGACCGTTCCAGGTATGGTGACCGTGATGCGTACCGTGGAGGTCCTCGTGGTGGTGGTGAGTTTGGAGGTGAAAAGGGTGGAGCTCCAGCAGATTACCAGCCATCTTTCCAAGTAAATTCTCACTGAAAATGCCTTTTATTTACTTCTGTCTCACAAACTTCATTAAATGTGCTAACCAATAAGCTTTAGTCTCTCTTTATCATTTTAGTACTAGGGAACATATATCTCTTACTTAAGCAGTGAATTTAGTTATATATTGCTTATGATTTGATATACCTGCCCTCTCTTTGTTTGGTTGCCATTGTTCTAACATCCCGTCGTGTTTTGTATCTTGTTTAACAGGGAAGTGGCCGTGGTTTTGGTCGTGGTGCTGGTGGTTACAGCGCGGCTGCACCATCTGGTTCAGGTTTGCCTTGAAAAGGAAATGTCTTTAGTTGACGAAAGTAAGACCATGGACATGGAGGAGTTGTTTCAGCTTTAAATTTTTACTTGTGTAATTCAAATTCCGGAATCTTTCATAATCTATCTGAGTTTAGTTTTGTTGTTGAAGCAAACATCCAATTTTAAGTTATGTTTTCCTCCCATCTTTTCTCTCCTATTTGAGCTTGCAAAAAATTGATTCCCTCATTGGACAAATCAAACCAGCTTTAAACGATTACAAGTTGATTTTGTGAAAATATTAACTTTTCGATCTAGTTTCGTTAAATTTATTATTAAGTTTCATTGATTTTAACTATTGGTGTTAAAAGCGATCTTTTTGCCAAGATTTGAGGTTACTTGTCCCAAGCTTCACTTTTCATCGTGTCAATTTCTCACAAGTCTAGTCTTACTTTAGAACACCAAAGAACATTTGCATTTGTTCAGAAACAAGGAATGTTCCTTAGCCGATTCATTAACAAAAACTGGTAGAAGTATTAGACAGACGCACCAAACGAAATAACAAACCTTAAACCCAACCCTAAAATGTTCAAGTGACTCTTAACACACAAAAGACAAGACATTCTGAAAAACCTTAAAACTCAGAATAACTCGACATATTAGAAGTTTTCAGAACCATAAGATAAACTTCTTCATCTCTTAGTCGACTTCCTCCATCTTGCTCTCTTCAGCAGCGTCCTCTTCCAACTCAGGCATATCACCATCTTCCTCAGCGTTCTCATCCTCATCAATGCTCAGACCCAACTTCAACATCCTGTGAATCCTAGCAGCAAAGGTGTTTGGTTCATCAAGACTGAATCCAGACGTCAACAAAGCCGTCTCGAACAGCAACATGACAAGATCTTTAACAGACTTGTCGTTTTTGTCAGCTTCAGCTCTTTTCCTCAGCTCCTCCATGATACCATTGTCAGGGTTGATCTCCATAGTTTTCTTGCTCGACATGTAACCACTCATGCTGCTATCTCTCAGCGCCTGTGCCTTCATGATCCTCTCCATATTCGCAGTCCATCCGTATTCACCAGTTACTAGACAGCAAGGAGAGTCCACAATCCTGTCTGAGACCACAACCTTCTCAACTTTGTCTCCAAGAATTTCCTTAATAGTCTTGCAGAGATTCTCAAAGGACTTCTTCTTCTCTTCCCTCTTTTTCTTCTCTTCTTCAGTCTCATCTTCAAGCTTTAGTCCTTCTTTAGTCGCAGAGACAAGTTTCTTACCATCATACTCCTTCAATTGTCCAACAGCGTATTCGTCAATCGCATCCACCATGTAAAGTACCTCGTAGCCTCTCTTCTTCAGCTTCTCCAAGAAGGGAGAATTCTCTACCGCCTTTTTGCTTTCACCAGTGATGTAGAAAATGTCCTTTTGACCTTCCTTCATCCTTGTGACGTAATCTTTCAAGCTCGTCATTTCATCACCGCTCTTTGTTGAGTGGTACCGTAGAAGATCAGCAATCTTTGACCTGTTCTGACTGTCTTCATGGATACCCAATTTGAGATTCTTGGAGAAAGCCTCGTAGAATTTGGTGTAGTCCTCTTTGTTCTCCGCAATCTCGTTGAACATCTCAATACACTTCTTCACTAGATTCTTCCTGATCACCTTAAGGATCTTGTTCTGTTGAAGCGTCTCCCGAGAGATGTTGAGTGGTAAGTCATCAGAGTCAACAACACCTTTCACAAAGCTGAGGTACTCTGGGATTAGTTCTTCACAGTTGTCCATAATGAACACCCTCCTCACATACAACTTGATGTTGTTCAGCTTCTTCCTCGTGTCGAAGAGATCAAACGGAGCTCTCTTTGGGACAAAGAGAATGGCCTTGAATTCTAGCTGACCCTCCACAGAGAAGTGCTTTACGGCTAGGTGGTCCTCCCAGTCATTGGTCAAGCTCTTGTAGAAAGCAGCATACTCTTCCTTAGTGATCTCTTCTGGCTTCCTCAACCAAATTGGTTTCTGTTTGTTGATGAGTTCCCACTCGTGAGAGACTTCCTTGATTTTCTTCTTCTTTTTACCGTCTTTCTCCTTCTCCTCATCAACTTCTTCAACCTCACCTTCGTTTTCTTTCTTTGGTTCATCTTCATCCTCATCATCACTGATCTCCTTCTCAGTGGTTTTCTCAGTCCAAAGGTAGATCGGGTAACTGATGAACTCAGAGTGTTTCTTTACCAAGTCTTTGAGTCTCCTCTCCTCCAAGTATTCAAGCTGCAGGAATAAACACACTTATAAGAACACAGAAAACATCAAAAGAAAAGAAACAACCCCCAAAACACTCAAAGCTATGATTCATTACCTGATCATCCTTGAGGAATAATGTGATCTTAGTTCCTCTACCAAGTGGTTCCCCATCCACATCCCTAGTAACGGTGAAGGAACCACCAGCTTGAGACTCCCATACATACTGTTCATCATCATTGTGCTTTGTGGTGACAATAACCTTCTCTGCAACAAGATAAGCAGAGTAGAAACCAACACCAAATTGACCTATCATGCTCACATCAGCTCCAGCTTGAAGTGCTTCCATAAACTCTTTAGTTCCAGACCTCGCAATGGTTCCCAAGTTGTTCACCAGATCTGAAAACACATTAAAGAGTCAACCACAGCACAAACACTGACCTTGACTCCAATCAAACAAATACTAGGCAGAGATTCATTACCTGCTTTGGTCATGCCAATACCACTGTCAATAATCGATAGCGTCTTGTTAGCCTTATCTGGAACGAGCCTAATGAAGAGTTCAGGCTGTCCATCGAGCTTGCTCTTATCGGTCAAGCTCTCAAATCGAATCTTGTCAAGAGCCTACAAAACCATCCATATTTACAAAACATACTTAGAAGTCTTCCTTCAGAAAACCACAATCCCACTGCTACAATCCTCATATCAAGAACCGACCAACATATCTAACTAACTTGATATGAATCTATCAATTCACAGCAGGATCGATAATCCTAAACTAACTTGATGCACAAGCCAAATCACGATCTGTTAGAAAATTAAAGATAGGTATCGAAAGCTAAACCTACGAATCCAAACACTATCAACGAATCCAAGAACAAAAGAACAAACAACATGCACGAAACTAGGTAAGCGAAAGAATCACAGAGCAGAGAGATTTAAGAGAGACTTACATCAGAAGAGTTACTGATGAGCTCACGGAGGAAAATCTCTTTGTTGCTGTAGAAAGTGTTGATGATCAAGCTAAGAAGCTGGTTAATCTCCGCTTGGAAAGCAAAAGTCTCTGCGTCAGCCATCTGAACTTCCGCCATCGCAACGATCTTTGATTCAACGCAAACGAAGAACGAAAGAGAATGCTAAGAGAGATTTGGAATTCGAATCGAGAACTTAGAGAGCGTTTCGAGAGATTTGTGATTGTTTTCTTGATTTATGGAGAAGAGAGGAAAAAACAAAGTGAATTTATAGAGGAGAAATAAAGTTCTAGTCTCTTCTTTTCGAAATAAAGGAAAACCAGGGGATTCTGGATTGTTCGTTGAAACGACGCCGTATTTCGATGAAATCAACCGTTTTTGGCTTTGTGACCAACGAATTCCAGAAACTTCTTTTCGTTTCCAGACTCCACTTCTTTCAAATCCGGTTAAGAAATTTCGCGGGTTCACTATTTACTTTGTGAACTGAACCCGGTTCAATATCTTCTAATTTATAATTACACATTATCAAATGAAATAAAATTGGTTGGAAATTATAAAAATCAATTAAACATCATCTTACTTATTTTATTTCTCATCACTACAAACTAAAGATTCAATGATTTAGTTCTTACCAAAAAAAAAAGTTTCAATGATTTAGTAAATAGTCTGAGTGAACCAAAAGTCCAATTTAATTTAGCACAACTTAAGAAGAAAAATGGTATAATTAGTGCAATGCATGGTTATTTGAATGGAACACATTTCTTAGTTCCTAATATAAACATACATTACTTGATTAATGTAACTACTGACTATTGCAATATGAATGTATTATAAATAAATAATGAATTTATTTCGAATTTTATCCTACAAATGATGATCAAGATTCAAGAAAAAGAAGTAGCCGTTATGTTTAAATAATATAAACCAACTCTCATTTGTTCTTCTTCACCATTCACCAATAGTCATTACAAGAACACTTGCCATCTTCAAACCGATGAAACCTATTGTTATCTCTCACAATGATTACTCGTCTCGTACATATGGACATGAACTTGATCGCGTTATGGCAATCGCCGCAAACACGCAGATTCTTCATCACCCGGATAGGTCTATCAGCCGGAAATGTGATTAGTCCAAAAGCAATAGCTAATCTCTCGCTATGATACCTTATGGTCTGATTCTTCTCATCACCATCCACTTCTCTCAGAACATAGCTCGTGTCTGCAACATAACCCGCTTTCTCCATCTCTTCCCCTAACTCAGCCAGCTTCTCATATATCTCCTTGCTTCTCTCATGTCGTCTTTCTCCAGCTGCAAATGTATGAACTTTGTTCCTTTCTTCAACCCAACTTAGCCCTGTTTCTTTCTTTTCCCCTCGGTCTCTAAGCAATTTTCTAGCTTTGGCTGCGTCTTCGAATCTACCATCAGCTGCATAAGCATTGGATAACGAAATGTGCATACCGGAACTCACTGGTCCTAATTCAAAGACCTTGTCTGCTGCAAATGCTGCAAGCTCTGTGTTCTTGTGGATTGTGCAACTCGTTAATAAAGCTCCCCATACTGATTCCGTGGGATCAATTGGCATATTCGTGATAACTTCGAGTGCTTCTTGTAATTTACCAGCTCGTCCCAGCATATCCACCAAGGAAGCGTAATGCTTATCTGTCGGCTCGATTCTGGATTCTTTCATCAGATCAAAGTAGTATTTTCCTTCATCTACTAAACCCGCGTGGCTACAAGCATTGAGCACATTTAGAAAAGTTATGAAATTCGGTTTCATTCCAGAGAGTTTCATCCGCTTGAACAATTCAACAACTTTCTGAGTATGCGAATGTTGCGCACACGCCTTGAGCATCGCATTCCAAATCCCGAGATTCCTCAAAGGCACCTCATTAAAAACTTGATAAGCTCCTTCAAGAACACCACACTTGGAATACAACGAGACTAACGAACTACCCACAAAGCTAGACGAGTCAAAGCTAGACTTAATACACAACCCCTGAATCTGTCTACCTAACTCAAGCAGAGTCGAATTGGCACAAACACTAATAACAGTCGAAAACGAATAATCATTAACAGCGAGATTCTCAAACAAAGCTTCTTTAAACAACCACAAAGCTTCCTCATTTTCACCCATTTGAGCATACCCATACATCATCCCACTCCAAGTAACCACATTTCTCTGAGGCATTTCGTCGAACATCTTCCTCGCATAAACAATTTCTCCACATTTCGCATACATATCAACCAAAGAACTCCCCACGAACACATCAGCGTCATACCCAGTTTTCATCGAGAGACAATGAACCGATCTCCCAATATCACAACGACTCAAAATCCCACAAGACTTCGTAGCAGACGGAAGAACATGATCATCAGGTCTAAGATTTCCCGCCATCATTTTCCTAAGAAACTCGAGTGACATCCATGGAAGCTCGTTCTGGGCAAAACAAGAGATGATTGAACTCCACGTCGTAGCACTCTTTTGTGGGCTATCTTCAAAAGCTCGACGAGAATCAAACGGAAGCTGTGATTTGGAGTAGAAATTAATGAGATTGTTAGCGACGAGAGGGATAAGAGATAGGCCGGATTTAACGATATAGCCATGAAGCTGAAGTCCTTTAACAATGGATCTGGATCTAGCTGAAGAAAGAAGAAGATCACAAATTTGATTGTAATTGTGACATGGAACGAAGAAAGCTGAAGAATTCATAGCCATGGGGAAGAAGATGGTTGAACATTGGACTTTGCTCAGTGAGAAACGAGATCTCTTATTGGGTAAAATTTAACATGGCCCATAAAATAGTTCGGCCCATTAGGTTTCTAGTGACTTTGAAACCCTAAAGTGTCGCCTACGTTAAGTCTGGAACTGCAGCCAAAAGACACCATCTTTGAAAAACTCCGATGGAAAGAGAAGGAAACTCAGATCCAATCCCGATCGACATCATTCTCGATATACTCTCGAGGTTGTCTAATAAGTCAATCGCTAGGTTTGCTCTCGCATCCAAGTTCTGTGCATCTATACTTAGAGGTCAAGATTTGACTAAGTTGTTCCAAACTAGGCCCTTGACTCGGCCACGTCTCTTATTCGCCGTTCAAAATTCTGATAAGTGGTGCTTGTACTCGTCGCCTCAGCTGAAGAATCCAGATGAGAATCATTCTCTTGTATTATCAACCGATTTTCATATGCAGTTACCTAGAGACATGTGCCAAGAGATTTTTGGCCTTGTCTCTGGTTTGCTCTATTTCCCTAATACTCGGACAGATAAAGTGCCGGTGATATGTAACCCTAGCACGGGACAGTACGCAAGATTAACTCAATGGACAAGTAAGAGCAATTTGAGCAGCTTATTAGGGTATGATCCGATTGGCAAACAATACAAGGTACTCACAACAAGCAATTCATATTTTAATTCACAAAATATTCAGACATTAGGAACTGGAAAAGTAGCATGGAGGACGATCCAATGTGTCGTAGACCATTATCCTGTAAGTGAAGGGATATGCATCAATGGGGTTTTGTATTACATGGCTCGCCACCATGACCAGTTCAGTGGTGTGAAGATAGCTTCCTTTAATGTAAGGTATGAAACACTTAAGTTTCTAAATGCGGATCATGACATAACCTTATGTTCTTCGCTTGCTAAACTGATCAATTATAAGGGTAAATTAGGCGTGCTTCGTTGTTATTGGGATAATCAAATTTATAAAAAGCCTTGGGCTGTAGTTAAGTTGTGTTTGTGGGTTCTAGAGGATGCTGAGAAAGAAGAATGGTTGAAACGTGAATACACTTTACCGGTCTTTAAGTGTTATGTTTCCGTTGTTGGAGTGACTGCTACTGGTGAAATTATTTTGTCCATGGATTATACATCGAAATCCTTCTTTGTTTACTACTTCAACCCCGAAACAAACACTTTGGAAAGAGTTGGAATCCTAGGGCTTGAAGGGTCAGAGAAGAATCTTAGTAATAGAGTTTACACCTTTGTTGACTATGCAGAAGATTTCAAGTTTATTTAGTAAAGATTCTGCTAGTTTTCCTTTAAATGCGACTTTTCATCTTCAGGTTCCGTTGTGACCTCCAAGGTCGACTCTGAGCCAATGTATTTTTCTTTGAATTTTGGGGGATATTGAATTTTATTTATTTGCTTTGTCCTGCGATCTTACAATTATAATTTTGTGTAGAATTGCATGTCATCTTTAGTGAATTACATCTATTCGTTTTGGTAGTCCTTTAAGAGTTTGGAATTTGTGAGTGATGAAATCACACCATATAACTTCTGAAGGTGTTTATTTTGTTGGACGTTTTGAACTTAGACAGAATTACAGATGATGCTAAATTTTCTTTGAGTCTGAATCATGTGTGAGATTGACAATCATGAACCTTACATTATATCATTCTTATTATTATTCATATATATAGAGTATAGTTTTCCCAAAAAAATAAAACAAAATATAGGCTATCGTATTTTAACCACTCCTAGTTTACCATTCATCGACGAGTTATATTTCTGGCTTGCATCATAATTAGTTTTCACTCTGATTGTTGGTAAATTGATTTACACATCATATATGAATGATGGTTGGAAAAACTTGTTTAGGAAGTAATGGATTCTCTACGCTATATCGGATTTTGACCAAATTAGTCCTAGCAAAAACCGGTATATCCCTCTACATCTAATTGCTTAATTTGCTTGGATTATGATCTCATCTGGTTCAGTGAACACCCCTCCCGATCCCATATCTCTCGCCATCAAAGCCACTTGTGTCATTCTTTGGAACTAGAGCGCAACAAGTCAACAACCTTAAAGAGACACATTATTAGCGAAACCAACTCCTTAGCTAAACACAAAACGTTTCTTTTTGGTAATATGAATTTACATTTTATCAAAACAGAAAAAAACTTCCTTTATTTGATTTTCTGAATCGAGATTTAATATTTCTTAAACCCTCATTTATTTCTTTCACTATTTGCTTTGAATTGAGAGATTGCCCTTAAAACCCTAAATTAGAGCCTACGCTAGGTCTGTAACGAACACACACACACACGATGGAAAGAAAGATAACTCAGATCCGATCCCGATTGACATCATTCTCGAGATACTCTCGAAATCATCTGCTAAGTCAATCGCTAGATTTGGTCTCGCATTCAAGTTCTGCGCGTCCATACTTAACCGTCCAGATTTCACAGATTGTTCTTGACTAGGTCATGGACTCGGCCACGTCTCTTATTCGCCGTTCAAAATTATGGTAAGTGGAGCTTTTACTCGTCGCCTCAGCCTCAGAATCCAGATGAGAAGCATTCTCTTGTAGTATCAGCAGAATTTCATATGCAGATCCCTGGAGACATGGGACAACAAATATGTGCCCCTATCTCTGGTTTGCTCTATTTCCCTAATATGAAAATCTCAAAGGACGATAGAGATAGTGTTCCACTGATATGTAACCCTAGCGCGGGACAGTACGCGAGATTACCTCAACTGAGAAGTATGAGCAAAACGAGACCCTTATTAGGGTATGATCCGATTGACAAGCAATATAAGGTACTGGCCATAAGAAATTGTGGAGAGGGACATATTCTGACATTAGGAACAGGAAAAATGTCGTGGAGAAAGATCCAAGGTCCCGTAAACCAATATCCTAACCATCATCCTATAAGTGAAGGGATATGCATCAATGGGGTTTTGTATTACATAGCTGGCTTCCTAATCAAGGGTGTGAACTTAGCTTGCTTTGATGTTAGGTATGAAAAGCTTTGGTTTCTTTACGCAGATTATTCTACTACTAGGATCATATCCGTTTGGTATTCGGCTACTAAACTGATAAATTACAAGAGTAAATTAGGCTTGATAATTTGGAATGATCCAGTTTATGGAAGTCCTTGGTGTTTGTGTTTGTTGATTCTAGAAGATGCCCGGAGACAAGAATGGTTGAAACGTGAATACACTTTTCCGGATATAGTACTCAATGAGGGAAATGTTTCCGTCGTTGGAGCGACTTCTACCGGTGAAGTTATTCTGTCCATGGAGTATACATCTACATTATTTTTTGTTTTCTACTTCAATCCCGAAAGAAACACTCTGGAAAGAGTTAGAATCGAAGATTTTGAAGCTTCTAGGAATCATAGTAGAGTTAACATATTTGTAGACTATGCAGAAGATCTCAAGTTTATATAACTCATAGACTATGTAAATTACCTGGAAATGTGACTTTTCATCAGACAAGTTTTGTTGTGAGCTTCATCATTTGTTGGCTTATCAATTTGGTTTCCCAGGTTTTCTTCTCGATGTTACTTGAAAACAAACTAATGTTTTATCCTTCATTATATGCATTTTCATAAAACTTCTTTTTGTAATGATATTATAGTCTATAAGGTTCTTTTAAGATCTCTCTATCAATTTTTTTTTTGCGTTTCTAACAAATTAGTGGTTGATACCCGAAACGACATCCATCTCTTAGTCCCCAACTTAAACAAAATAATCTACTCTTGGTCTTGACCAAACATAAATATAATAAAATCACTCTTTATGTTTATACATACATATGACAGTTAATTGAGAGTATCAAGACAGCTTAATTATTCTCAAAAACTAAAACTTTTGACACGCAGATAACTCCTTACTCTTGTGCAAATTAACAAGATCGAGTGAGTCGTCAAACAATCTAACATTCAACAATAAGCGCAGCTATCTGAAAAACAAAAACAAGATTATGAAGTTTTATCAGCCAGACAGTATTAGTCTTTTCGGCTGAATATGATGTTCAACGGCCGCATTAGCAATCTGGTGAAAAGCCAGCGAGTACTGTATTGCTATTATTTTACATGACAGACAAAGACAATGATGATTGTAGTCTCAATTACCGACTGTACGACCACTTTGGGATGAGCTGCTGTTTGATAAGACTATGGTTATATCTCTGGCTTGAATAGATAGAAGTTATTTAACAAATGAACGCGTCCGATGTATGTGGATAGGAACGAGTACAAATATAAGATTAATTTGTTCTCTAAAAAGCAATTTTACATGCATCACAAAACAGTGAAAGAAACCTAAGGACAAAAAATGGGTATCTCCTCAAGATTTTATGGCGTTTACTTTAGCAAGAGGGCAGTGCAACTCAACAAAAAAAATTGAGTATTACAAATCATAATAATATGCATATTTAAATTATTTTAAAATTTTCATCACTTAACAATTAACATTACCATCACTTATTATTTTTTAACATTCACATTTTTTCTAATCGGTAAAAATTAATTACCATATTTTCACCGGTTTAATTCTTATGTTTTTCATATAGTATTGTTGTAAACAAAATTTCAAAAATAAAATAATTTTAGAAAATTATCCACTAATTCATTTCCATTTATATTTTTGAAGTCAACAACTCCAAATAAAAGAAATTTTTGAAAATAATTTAGTATAGTATTAAAACCACGCGTTTTTAGTCATACAAACACAGAAGGAATAATATACAGAAAAACTAGTCGCGGTTATCAATTGTATTGACATAACCATTTAGATACGAAATTAATTAATATACATTTTTCAAAAAAATATAGTCAAGTTCAATCTTATGCTTTAATGACTAAGCAAATTACTCCACAATAGAATACATATATATATGAGATATATACTCATGATTTATAGATGAGAAATAAGAGAATTTCTTATCAAACATCAAAAAAAAAAAAAAACAAAAAAAACACTAAACTTTTCCCTTAATTAAGTAATGATTCCTGAAGACCTTTTGGTCGAAATTCTCTTAAGAGTGCCTGTGAAAACCCTAGCGAGATGTCTATGTGTGTCCAAGCTTTGGGCCACAATCATCCGCAGTCGATATTTCATCAACTTATACCAATCTCGATCCTCTACTCGTCAGCCACATGTCATGTTTGCTTTACGTGATATATTCACGTTTAGTCGTTGGCATTTCTTCTTATCATCCCAACCTTCTTTGGTTACCAATGCGACATGCTGCATCGATAATACTTCTCTCACGCCTGATTGCGTCAATGGCTTGATATGTCTCGAACACATGCATCGATTGTGGATATACAATCCTGCCACGAGAAAAGGCGTACTTTTGCCGCAATCCGCTCCCTATAAACCGTTTAGGAAATGGTATATGGGATACGATCCTATCAATTGTCAATATAAGGTATTGTTTTTCTCAAAAGAAAAGTTAGTATGTCCCTATAAAGTGGAAGTGTTTACATTGGGAGGTCAAGGTTCATGGAAAATGATCGAGGTCGAGAATAATCATCCTCCCGCAACCAGAGGAGTATGCATCGATGGGGTTGTGTATTACGGTTCTCACACGGCGCATGGACTGAGACTTGAGAGATTCTATGTGGCGACGGAAAAGTTTGGTAATTTCATTGAAATACCGGTCGAGGCTAGTAAATTTTATGGTTTCTTTACCTTTGTGAACTACCAAGGGAAACTAGCTTTACTTGTTTCAAAAAATATTAACATGTATGATTTATGGGTTTTGGAAGATGCCGGGAAACAAGAATGGTCTAAGGTTTCTATCGTTTTACCTCGAGAGTTGTTCTCGTATGATCTTGTTTGGCTAGAGTTGGTTGGTTTTGTTGCTGGTAGTGCTGAGCTTATAGTTACAGCTCGTGATCAATCTTATCATCTTTATCTTGTCTATGTTGATCTCAAGATGAAACGTTCAAATACAGTTTGGCTTGGGGGGATCAGATGTTCATATCGACCATCTTTATTAGTGCTTACTTTCACGGATTACGTTGAAAGTATTATGTTTTTGTAATATGAATAAGGAGAGTGATCTTGACATTATAATGTTGAATGGATTCTTTTTTCGTTTAATTTTTTTTTCACTTTTTTTTTAAAGTCTTTTAATGTAATAATATATGCTCATTTTCTCGTCTTGTTTCTTCTTTATATATTTTACATATTAATTAATCAATCAGAAGTTGTAACAACGGCGAGTGACAAGTCTATATATAAAAAGTTAGACATCCATATATATATAATTAATATTGCTGATAATGTTAAATTTTCATTTGAGTTCTCAATCATGTGTGAGATTGATTGTCATGAACCTTCCATTATATCAATCTTATTGTAATTCATAGACTAATTCATAGAAGACTTAACGCTCTCTTTAGAGAAAGGTGGGTCTTAAAATTTTAACAGCTTCTTTCTGTTTTTCATATATATATTAACCGAAAATTATCGCTTTGAAATTAGTTGAATATGAAGGTGTTTATCTTGTTGGACGTTAGAACTTAGACAAAATTACAGATGATGCTAAATTTTCTTTGAGTCTGAATCATTTGTGAGATTGACTATCATGAACCTTACATTATATCATTCTTATTATTATTCATATATAGACTATATATAGTTTTCCCAAAAAAATAAAACAAAATCTATGCTATCGTATTTTATCCACTCCTAGTTACCATTCATCGACGAGTTATATTTCTGGCTTGCATTATAATTAGTTTTCACTCTGATTGTTGGTAAATTCATTTACACATCATAAATATGAAAGATCGTTGGAAAAACTTGTTTAGGAAGTAATGGATTCTCTACGCTACATCTTCAATTACTGGGGAAGCTAGCTCTAATTGTTTGGATTGTGACCTCATCTGCTTCAGTTAACACCTCACGGACCGCCGTCAAAGCCACAGTTTTCATTCTTTGGAAAGAGAGCGCAACAAAAACTTCCTTTATTTTTATCACAAGACGGTATATGAATTTACATTTTATCAAAGAAAACAAAAGCTTCCTTTATTTGATTTTCTGAATCGGGATTTAACATTTCGTAAACCCTCATTTATTTTTAACATTTTTCTTTCATATGATTTGAACTTGGACTTTTATTTTTCAAGTGAATATAGAGACTGCCCTTAAAACCCTAAATTAGAGCCTACGTTAGGTCTGTAACGAACACACACACACACGATGGAAAGAAAGATAACTCAGATCCGATCCCGATTGACATCATTCACGAGATACTCTCGAAATCATCTGCTAAGTCAATCGCTAGATTTGGTCTCGCATCCAAGTT
The DNA here is from genome assembly GCA_019202805.1 of Arabidopsis suecica. Lineage (NCBI taxonomy): Eukaryota > Viridiplantae > Streptophyta > Magnoliopsida > Brassicales > Brassicaceae > Arabidopsis > Arabidopsis suecica. Next base: position 9,103,518 of record CM032912.1, on the reverse strand, counting down.
CTGCGCGTCCATACTTAACCGTCCAGATTTCACAGAGTTGTTCTTGACTAGGTCCTCGACTCGGCCACGTCTCTTATTCGCCGTTCAAAATTATGGTAAGTGGAGCTTTTACTCGTCGCCTCAGCCTCAGAATCCAGATGAGAAGCATTCTCTTGTAGTATCAGCAGAATTTCATATGCTCCCTGGAGACATGGGACAACAAATATGTGCCCCTATCTCTGGTTTGCTCTATTTCCCTAATATGAAAATCTCAAAGAACGATAGAGATAGTGTTCCACTGATATGTAACCCTAGCACGGGACAGTACGCGAGATTACCTCAACTGAGAAGTATGAGCGATTCGAGACCGTTATTAGGGTATGATCCGATTGGCGAGCAATACAAGTTACTGGCCATAAGGAATTCAAATAGTCGAGAGGGAGATATTCTGACATTAGGAACAAGAAAAATGTCGTGGAGAAAGATCCAATGTCCCATAAACCAATATCGATCCTAACCATCATCTCATAAGTGAAGGGATATGCATCAATGGGGTTTTGTATTACATAGCTGGTTTCCTAATGAAGCGTGTGGAAATAGCTTGCTTTGATGTTAGGTATGAAAAGCTTTGGTTTTTTAACGCAGATTATTCGTTTACTAGGATCATATCCCTTTGGTATTCGCCTACTAAACTGATAAATTACAAGGGTAAATTAGGCTTGATCATTTGGAATCAAGATTATGGTGGAATTTGTGTTTGTTGATTCTAGAGGATGCCCGGAAACAAAAATGGTTGAAACGTGAATACCTAATTTTGCTGGATATAGTCGATGAGGGCAATGTTTCCCTCATTGGAGCGACTTCTACTGGTGAGTTTATTCTGTCCATGGATTATACAGCTACACTCTTTTTTGTTTTCTACTTCAATCCCGAAAGAAACACTCTGGAAAGAGTTAGAATACAAGGTTTTGAAGTTTCTAGGAATCATAGTAGAGTTTACACATTTGTAGACTATGTAGAAGATCTTAAGTTTATATAACATAGAGTCTTGCTAGTTTTGCCCGTAAATGTGACTTGTCAACTGCAGGTTTCGCTGTAAGCTCCAAGACCATCTCTTGAGTATCTTTTTGCTAGGACATAGAAAACTCCTACTAAATGTAATATACATTTTACTTAGCATATTTTCAAAGTTTGAAATTTTGGTATTTGTGATTTCTTTTGCATTTGGCGGATATAAAATTTTATTTTTTTGCTATGTTTGGCAAACTTAGCCAATGGGATCTAAGCGGGTAATGGACCAAATCAAATATCACAGTTTGTTCAGCCTTACAATTTAGTTAGGAAGCTACATCAACGAGAATTGGCCTTGTCATTGTTTTTTTTTTGTTGTAAAGGTTGTCCTTTTGTAACGTCAAATAAAATTAGATCAATTGTTTTTTCTTTTCTTTAATTTTAAATATGATTTATCCCGTAACTTTTGTTTTCTAGAATATTTAAAACTGAAAATAAAAACAAGAACCTAAATGTTAATTTTGTGAAATTTTGTATTTACTTTCAAATTATCGAGCTAACTCAAAATTTCTACATTACTTTTTTTTTTTTTTTGATATCAGTTTCTACATTACTTATTTGGGGGCTCTGGCATCTATTGGTTTAGAGGAAAGCTATTCGAAGCATAGATTGGCGTGCATATACCTTGTCAACTGACTGAGTTTAATTAATACTAGTTTCAAGATTCTTTGCATTTTTATGGCTAGGTTATATTGTGTCCACTGCGTTATAATTTTACCATCATTGTCCATTATTTTTAGCACCTTTGATATTAGGTAAAACCAACCAACTAGGCATCTTATGAAAAATAGTTGGGGACATTAAAACGTTATCTCATGTTTGTTCTCCCCTAGTTTCGTCCAGCCTTTTTCATTATTTTGGGCCTAAAATACTTTCGTTAGGCTTTAACCTTTCAACCTCTATTCGAACTTGAACTTCTATTATTTGAGTACGTAACTTTAGAGAGATCATTGCCCTTAAAACCCTAGATTAGAGGAGCCTTCGGTAAGAGAAGACAACTCAGATCCCATCCCGATTGACATCATTCACGAGACACTCTCGTCTCTCGAGTTCGTCTAATAAATCAATAGCTAGGTTTGGTCTCGCATCCAAATTCTGTGCGTTCATACTTTGACGTCCAGAGTTCATCTAGTTGTTCCTGACTAGGTCCTCCATTAATCAGCTGCCGCGTCTCTTATTCGTCATCATAGTCTAGGTAAATTACCAGGATTTCTTCTCGATGTTACTTGAAAACAAAATAAAATGTTTTATCCTTTCATTATATGCATTTTCATAAAACTTCTTTTTGTAATGATATTATAGTATTAGTCTATAAGGTTCTTTTAAGATCTCTCTATCAATTTTGTCTTTTCGTTGGTTGATACCCGAAACGACATCCGTATCTGTTAATCCCCAACTTAAACAAAATAATCTACACTTAGTTTTAACCAAAAATAAATATAATAAAATCTACTCTTTGTGAATTCACTCTTTATGTTTATACATACATATGACGATTAATTGAGGAGTATCAAGACAGCTTAATTATTCTCAAAAACTAAAACTTTTGATACGCAGATATCTCCTTTCTCTTGTGCAAATTAACAAGATCGAGTGAGTCGTTAAACAATCTAACATTCAACAATAAGCGCGGCTATCTGAAAAACAAAAACAAGATTATGAAGTTTTATCAGCCAGGCAGTATTAGTCTATTCGATTGAATATGATGTTCAACGGCCGCATTAGCAATCTGGTGAAAAGCCAGCGAGTATATTGTTATTCTTTTACATGAAAGACAACGACAATGATGATTATAGCAATTAAAACTAGAGCTGCTAAAACAATGACAGTGACGATTATAACAGTCCTTATTTAGTACGCTCAAATACCGACTGTATGACCACTTTGGGATGATTTTGATGGTCGCAAACAGCTTGTTTTCTTGTAGTATGTTGATGAGCTGCTGTTTGATAAGACTATGGTTATATCTCTGTCTTGAATAGATTGAAGTTCTTTAACAAATGAACGCGTCCGATGTATGTGGATAGGAGTACAAATATGAGATTAATTTGTTCTCTAGAAAGCAATTTTGCATGCATCACAAAACAGTCAAAGAAACCTAAGGACAAAAAATGGGTATCTCCTCAAGATTTTATGGCGTTTACTTAGCAAGAAGGCAGTGCAACTCAACAAAAAAAAATTGAGTATTACAAATCATAATAATATGCATATTTAAATATTTTAAAATTTTCGTCACTTAACAATTAACATTAGTACCATCACTTATTATTTTTTAACATTCACATTTTTTCTAACCGGTACAAATTCATTACCATATTTTGACCGGTTTAATTCTTATGTTTTTCATATAGTATTGTTGTAAACAAAATTTCAAAAATAAATTTTTTTAAGAAGATTATCCACTAATTCATTTCCATTTATATTTTTGAAGTCAACAACTCCAAATAAAAGAAATTTTTGAAAATAATTTAGTATAGTATTAAAACCACGCGTTTTTAGTCTTACAAAAAACAGAAAGAATAGTATACAGAAAAACTAGTCGCGGTTATCAATTGTATTGACATAACCATTTAGATACGAAATTAATTAATATACATTTTTCAAAAAAATATAGTCAAGTTCAATCTTATGCTTTAATGACTAAGCAAATTACTCCACAATAGAATACATATATATATGAGATATATACTCATGATTTATAGATGAGAAATAAGAGAATTTCTTATCAAACATCAAAAAAAACAAAAAAAACACTAAACTTTTCCCTTAATTAAGTATGATTCCTGAAGACCTTTTGGTCGAAATTCTCTTAAGAGTGCCTGTGAAAACCCTAGCGAGATGTCTATGTGTGTCCAAGCTTTGGGCCACAATCATCCGCAGTCGATATTTCATCAACTTATACCAATCTCGATCCTCTACTCGTCAGCCACATGTCATGTTTGCTTTACGTGATATATTCACATTTTGTCGTTGGCATTTCTTCACATCATCCCAAACTTCTTTCGTTACCAATGCGATATGCTGCCTCGATAATACTTCTCTCACGCCTGATTGCGTCAATGGCTTGATATGTCTCGAACACATGCATCGACTGTGGATATACAATCCTGCCACAAGAAAAGGCGTACTTGTGCCCCAATCCGTTCCCGCTCCCTATACACCGTTTAGGAAATGGTATATGGGATACGATCCTATCAATTACCAATATAAGGTATTGTGTTTCTCAAAAGAATATTTAGTATGTCCCTATAAAGTGGAAGTGTTTACATTGGGAGGTGAAGGATCATGGAAAAAGATCGAGGTTGAGAATAATCATTCTCCCGCTACCAGAGGAGTATGCATCGATGGGGTTGTGTATTACGGTTCTCACACGGCGCATGGACTGAGACTTGAGAGATTCTATGTGGCGACGGAAAAGTTTGGTGATTTCATTGAAATACCGGTCGAGGCTAGTAACTTTTATGGTTTCTTTACCTTTGTGAACTACCAAGGGAAACTAGCTTTACTTGTTACAAAAAATAGTAGCATGTATGATTTATGGGTTTTGGAAGATGCTGGGAAACAAGAATGGTCTAAGGTTTCTATCGTTTTACCTCGAGAGTTGTTGTCGTATGATCTTGTTTGGCTAGAGTTGGTTGGTTTTGTTGCTGGGAGTGGTGAGCTTATAGTTACAGCTCGTGATCAATCTTATCATCTTTATCTTGTCTATGTTGATCTCAAGATGAAACGTTCAAATGCAGTTTGGCTCGGAGGGATCAGATGCTCATATCGACCACCATCTTTGGTGCTTACTTTCACGGATTACGTTGAAAGTATTATGTTTTTGTAATAAGAATAAGGAGAGTGATCTTGACATTATAATGTTGAATGGATTCTTTTTTCGTTTAATGTTTGGTCTTTTTTTTTTTTTTTTTTTTTCATCATCGTTTAATGTTTGGTCACCTTTTTGTTTTTGTAAGACTTTTAATGTAATGATATATGCTCATTTTCTTGTCTGGTTTCTTCTTTCTATATTTTACATATTAATTAATTAATCATAAGTTGTAACAACGGCGAGTGACAAATCTATATATAAAAAGTTAGACATCCATATATATATAAAGAATATTGCTGATGATGTTAAGTTTTCATTTGAGTTCTCAATCATGTGTGAGATTGAATATCATGAACCTTACATTATATCAATATTATTGTAATTCATAGAAGATTTAACGCTCTCTTTGGAGAAAGGTGGGTCTGAAAATTTTAACAGCATTCTCTGCTTGTCATATATTAACCGCGAATTATCGCTTTGAAATTAGTTGTCTTCATATGGGAATAGAGGAAAGCTCTTCGAGGCATAGACTGTTTTCTCTTCTTTCTTTGGAAGAGACATAGAGCGGACCACAATAACACAATCCAAGCTCTGTTTTAACAGATGGATAAAATCAGACACACATTATCTTGGCCCATTATGTTTGTATTTTTTATTCGGTAAATTTAAGATGGCCCATTAGGTTTCTATTTTTTAACTAGAACCAAAAGACACGACGATCTTTGAAAACATCACCCTCAACAAGAAGAGTGGGTAGTTAAACAATCCAACAATTTAACAAGAAGCGCCGCTATCTGAAAATCAAAAACAAGATTACGATAATATGAAGTTTTACATTCCAGGCAATACCATTAGTCTATTCGGCCGGATATGAACAACAAAGCTTAATTGCTTGGATTATTAAGTCCAAGCCACTGTTGTCTTTCTTTGGAGAGAGATAGAGAGCAACAACCGCGACTTCACAATAATCCAGATCTGTTTCACCAGATCGACAGAATTACAAACACATATTTTTTGGCAGGACCAAACTCGGGAAGCTTACCGGAATCTTCTCTTACACGTTATCTCATGTTTGTTCTCCCCTAGTATCATCTGGCCATTTAATTATTTATTTTTAGGGCCTCAGAAACTTCTTAGCCCAAGCTAGCTAATTCTAACACACGTTCCATTTTGTTAATAGAACATTTTATAAAAAAAAAAATGAAAACAATGAAAAAAACAAGACTATGGTTATCTATCCACTCATGGTTAGTTACTTAGTTATATCTCTGGCTTGAATAGATTGAAGTTCTTCAACAAATGAATGATTCATACTTCGGAGAAGGCTTGACACTCTCTTTGGAAAAAGGTGGGGCTTAAAATTTGAACAACAAAGCTTAATTGCTTGGATTATTAAGTCCAAGCCACTGCACTGTTGTCTTTCTTTGGAGAGAGATAGAGCGCAACAACCGGACTATACAATAACACAGTCCAAGCTCTGTTTCAACAAATCAACAGAATTACATGCAGACACATTATTTTGGCAGGAACAAACTCGGGGAGCTTACCGGAATCTTCTCTCACACGTTATCTCATGTTTGTTCTCCCTTAGTTTCGTCCAGCCCTTTTTAATTTTTTTGGGCCTTAAAATACTCCTTAGTTAAGTTTTAACCTTCTAACATCTTAAACCCCTATTTTGTTTGACATATTTCGACTTGTATATATATTTAAGTAACTCTAGAGAGATTGTCCTAATTAAAACCCTAAATTAGAGCCTACGCTAGGTCTGGAACGTACGAACACACACACGATGAAAAGGAAAAATAACTCAGTTCAGATCCCGATTGACATCATTCTCGAGATACTCTCGAAATCATCTGCTAAGTCAATCGCTAAATTTGGTCTCGCATCCAAGTTCTGCGCGTCCATACTTAACCGTCCAGATATCACAGAGTTGTTCTTGACTAGGTCCTCGACTAGGCCACGTCTCTTATTCGCCATCGAGTATTTTGATAAGTTGTGCTTCTACTCGTCGCCTCAGCTACAGAATCCAGATGAGAATCATTCTCTTATAGCAGCCGCCGATTTTCATATGCAGTTCCTTGGATACATGTCCCCAAACAATGTTTGTGCCCCTGTCTCTCGCTTGCTATATTTCTCTAGTATGAAAATCTCAGAGGATATAGATAATGTGCCGGTGATATGTAACCCTAGCACGGGACAGTACGTAATATTACCTCAACTGAGAAGGAAGAACTATTCGAGAAGCCTTTTAGGTTATGATCCAATTGGCAAACAGTACAAGATACTGGCCATAACTAAATCACGTTATGGAGAGGAATATATTCTGACATTAGGAACGGGAAAAATGTCATGGAGGGAAATCAAACGTCCAGTAAACCATTATCCTAATAGTCAAGGGATATGCATCAATGGGATTTTGTATTACATAGCTGTTGGCTACAAAAACGTTGAGAAATTAGTTTGCTTTGATGTTAGGTCTGAAAGGTTTAGGTTTCTTGAGGCAGATTCTACTACTAGAATCATATCGACTAGTACTAGTTCTTCGTCTACTAAACTGATTAATTACAAGGGTAAATTTTGCTTGATTTGTTTGGCCTGGCTGATTTCCTTCTCATATGATGCACCGTACCAACGTCGAATTATCCTGTTGGATTTGTGGATTCTTGAGGATGTCCAGAAACAGGAATGGTTGCAACGTGAATACCGTTTGCCGATGAATGTAGACTTTGCAGATGATATTTCTGTCGCTGGAGTGACTGCTTCTGGTGAAATTATTCTGTCCCCGAAATATACATCTAACCCTTTCTTTGTTTTCTACTTCAATCCCGAAAGAAACACTCTGGAAAAAGTTGGAATCCAAGGTTTTGAAGCGCCTGAAAGTCAGAGTAGAGTTTACACATTTGTAGACTATGCAGAAGATTACAAGTTTACATAACATAGTCTAGCTAGTTCGCCTATCTACAGGTTTTGTTGGCTTATCATCTTCTTTTTACCAGTTTTTATCCTCGATAGATGTTACTTTAAAGCAAAACAAAGTTTTATCCCACATCAATTGCATTTTTATTAAACTTTCTTTCGTAATGATGTTATAGTTTAGAAGTTTTTTTTTTAAGATCTTCATAGCAATACTCCTGTTTCTTTGTTTTTAAGAAATTACTATATGTTTGGGAAATTCTAGTTAGTAGACTTCTCCATCACCGTTTCACATCCACTTTTTGATGAGCTCATCTCTCTCATCTCGGGCTCAACGCTTGAAGCTTTGGAGCTTTAGTTCTTAGCTATTAACTACCGCAAACTATCACGTTGAAACTAGTTGGCTAAGCCAGTAAGCCTTCTTAAGTATAAAATCCTAGCGAGCTTATAATTCGTATGGGATTAGAGGAAAGGTCTTTCAAAGCGTAGACTAAAGATGCAAATACCTTGTCAAGTGACTGACTTTCATACTAGTTTCAAGATTCTTTGCAGGGTTATGGCTAAGTTATATTGTGTCCACTGCGTTATAATTGTAAGTGAATCCAAAGCAAAGCAAGTGGATTCTTGCTCATAAGAGATTAACAAGATAGAAAATGAGCTAGCTCCTTATTTAGTGAAAAAAAAAAAGGAAAACTATTTGAAAAACCAAGCTATATAGAAATGTTTTTTTTAAAATTGTTTTCATAAAAAGAGAAGAATGAGAGTTGTCAAAGTGGTATTACATTGGGCTTGCACTACATTGGATTTGTGTCAAGGATGCTTTAGGGAAACCATTTTCTCATAATCTTGATTGGATAATTAAATTGTTTTTGGAAAATCAAATACCAAAAACCATAATCTAGATTGTGGATTTTGTTTTTAAAAATGTAAAATCTCTTAAAACCTTAATTTTCTTAATCGAGTTTTAACATTTCCTTATCCCGTGGTTTTTTGCATTATATCTATTCGAACTTGGACTTCTATTTTAATTTTCAAGTAACTTTGGCGAGAGATTACCCTTAAAACCCTAACTTAGAGCCTACGGCAAAGTCTGGAACCAAAACACACGAGCTTTCAAACACGATGGAAAGAGAAGACAACTCAGATCCCATCCCGATTGACATCATTCTCGATATACTCTCGAGATTGTCTACTAAGTCAATCGCTAGGTTTGGTCTCGCACAGTGGCGGATCCAGAAGCTATTTTTACCTGGGGCACAATTACGTCTTAGCATAAAAAATTAAAATCCAAAAACCGATCGGAAAAATTCGACTTCAAAATCGAACCGAATATTCATAAAATTCCTAACAGATTCTAAATGTTTTGAACGGAATTATCCAAACCAAACCAAATATTAAATATTATATCCGAAAACCCGAAATAAAATTATATATCTAGAAATATTAGTTACATTTAGTTATAATTTTATAACCAAAAATACCAAATTAAAAAGAAATATCTAAATAACCTAGATATCCAAAAATCATTAGTTATATTTGTCACAATTGTACAATTGTTTAACCAAATTTTATTAAAATTGAACCAATTTTTATTATAATTGAACAATCTTTAGCTTTTTTTTTTTTCGACCGATCCGAGTCCGACATATATCCGAACCGAATAGTCATAAAACCTCAACGGATAATAAACTCTCCTATCCAAATTATCCATATCCGATCCAAAACCCAAAAGCACAAACTTAGACACAACCTTAATGAATTGGATAAATTTTCAGGAATTATTTATACATTAGACATAACCTAATAAATTTGAGAAAATTTATTAGCTTTAATACATATATTAGTTGAGCAAATGAAAAAAAACAAAATTGAGAAATGAGTATGGGGCACGTGCCCCACCTCTCCTCTACCTACGTCCGCCCTTGGTCTCGCATCCAAGTTCTCTGCGTCCTTACTTAGTGGTCAAGATTTCACCGAGTTTTTCCTAACTAGGCCCTCGAGTCGCCCACGTCTCTTATTCGCCATTGAAAATTTCGGTGAGTGGCGCTTTTACTGTCTCCTCAGCTTCAGAATCGAGATGAGAACCATTCTCTTGAAGTATCAGCCGATTTTCATATGCAGTTACCTAGAGACGTGGGACAAGAGATTTTTGGCCCTGTCTCTGGTTTCCTATATTTCCCTAATATGTGGAGAGATAAAGTGCCGGTGATATGTAACCCTAGCACGGGACAACACAAGAGATTAACTCAAATAAGAAGTAAGAGCAATTCAAGCAGCTTATCAGGGTATGATCCGATTGGTAAACAATACAAAGTACTGACTATAACCAATTCACGTTATGGATGAGAGGAACATGTTTTGACATTAGGAACTAGAAAAGTTTCATGGAGGAAGATATTGTGTCCTGTTATCCATTATCTGCCTATAAAAGAAGGGATATGCATCAATGGGGTTTTGTATTACATAGCTGTTGGCTACCAAAACAAGGTTGTGAAAATTGTTTGCTTTGATGTTAGGTACGAAAAGCTTAGGTTTCTTGACGAAGATGACACTATTAGAAGCATATCCCTTTGTTCTTCGCATATGAAAGTGATTAATTACAAGGGAAAATTTGGCGTGATTAGATGGAATCGGAACAGGTCTAGGGATTTGTGTTTGTGGATTCTAGAGGATGACCAGAAACAAGAATGGTTGAAACGTGAATACACTTTGCCGGTGAATATAGTTGATGAGTGCAATGCTTATGTCGCTGGAGTGACAGCTACTGGTGAAATTATTATGTCCATGAAAAAGACGTCCAAGTCCTTCTTTGTTTACTACTTTAATCCCGAAAGGAACACTATCAAGAAAATTAGAATTCAAGGTTTGGAAGCGTCTGAGAATCGTAGTCGAGTTCACGCGTTTGTAAACTATGTAGAAGATGTCAAGTTTGTAACATAAAATCTAGCTAGTTTGCCTGTAAATGTGACTTCTTATCTACAAGTTTAGTTGTTAGCTCCATCATTTTGTTGACTTCTCATTATTCTTTTCAGGTTTTCTTCTCGATGCTCTCTAATTCTATTGCAAGTTGAAAGCAAAATCATGTTATTTTATCCCACATAAACTGTATATTCTTCAAACATCCTTTGTACTGATGTTATAGTTTAAAGGTTCTTTTAAGACATCTATATCAATATTCTAGTTTCTTTGGTTTTAAAAAAAAATTACTGAATAATCTTAACAGGTTATATATAACATTAAAACAAAATAATCTGTTGAGGTTGAATCAGAAAATTGGAATTGGCATTACCTACACTTTTCTTGTTTATACATGATTAGTTAAAAGCATCAACAGCTTAATTAATCTCAAAGATCAAAGAATAAAAATTTGACACGAATATAATTAACATCACCCTTGTGAAAAGAAAAAACAAGTCAATCCAACATTTATCCAAAAGGAAAAAGAAAAAGATTACGCAATTATGAAGGTTTATCAGCCAGAAAGTAGTTATAATGCTATTATTTTACATGAACGACAATGACAATGGTGATGATAGCAAACAAAACTAGAAGGCTTGAGTTGCTGTTTGATACGACAGAGAAAACTTCTACTTTAAAGTAATATACATTTTACTAAGAAATATTCAAAGATTCCAGTTTACTAAAAGATATATACATTTTCAGTTTTTTAATCCAGGTATATCCTATGATGTCATATTAAAAAGAAAATAAGATGAATTGTGTTTTCTTTTTAAATGTAATTTACCAAATTCCGTAAAATTAAAATCTGAAAACTAGAATGTAGATGTATAGATCACTCAAATATGTATAGTAGACATTTTTTTTTATTTTTTTTGAACAAATATGTATAGTAGACATATATACCTCTCTTTTTGTTCTAAGATTGTTAGATATTAATTTGTTATCTCTTATACAATAGTCTTGACTCTTGAACAACTATCTCGGGCACAATTTTGAAGCTGCACGTTTTGAGCGAGAAAGAATATTTGAAATGCAACAACTGTAAACGCACAAAATTGTATTTGTAAATGGACTAACGCATATATCGAGGTTGATGGCAATCTTCAACCTCTGATCTCCCATGCTTATATGTTTGCCTTAAAAGCCAATAATTTGTGACAATGTTGAGGATAAAAACAAGGGAATAGAGAGCTTTTACAGCTCTAGTTAGCACGAATTTACAGTAGTGTTACTGTCGGAAAAGTGCAAAACACTGTTCTCTTTTTCTCTTCAATAATTTTAGTAGATAGTCCCCACATGTAAGAGTTAAAGTTGGAAACCTCAAACTTTTTGCGCTTATAACTTGACAAACAGCTTCACACTCACTTGCAAAACTGTGGAAGCAAAGAGAGAAAAATAAAAGATGGAGCCCAAAAGAGAAGAAGGGAAGTCTTACGTGAAGAGAGGTTTGTGGAAACCTGAAGAAGACATGATATTAAGAAGCTATGTTGAGACTCATGGAGAAGGAAACTGGGCAGACATTTCTCGTAGATCCGGTTCGATTTCCAAAGTTTTATATAGTGAGTTAATGTTTGTTTACTCGTAAACGAAAGTTGGGATTTTGGGAAATTAAGGAATGTTTTTCAGGGTTGAAGAGAGGAGGAAAAAGCTGTAGGTTGAGATGGAAGAACTATCTCAGACCAAATATCAAAAGAGGAAGCATGTCACCTCAAGAACAAGACCTCATTATCCGCATGCATAAGCTTCTTGGAAACCGGTCTTTCCTCTTTCACCATTGATCATCCCTCTCATAGCTTTCTCGATACTAACGTCTTATTCTTTTCTATCAGATGGTCGTTGATCGCCGGTCGCCTTCCAGGTCGCACTGACAACGAAGTCAAGAACTACTGGAATACTCATTTGAACAAGAAGTCTAATTCCCGGAAACAGAATGCACCTGAATCAATCGGCGCCACTCCTTTCACCGATAAGCCAGTTATGTCTACAGAACTGAGAAGAAGCCATGGAGAAGAAGGAGAAGGACAAGAGGAGAGCAATACCTGGATGGAGGAGACCAACCACTTTGGCTATGACGTCCACGTAGGATCTCCCTTGCCACTTATTTCCCACTACCCAGACAACACTCTTGTGTTTGACCCATGTTTTGCCTTTACCGATTTCTTTCCTCTGCTTTAGGACTTTCCTGGTTTTATCTCGAGGGATAAATTCTTGCATAGACTTTTCAAGTCATTATTGCTTTAGTTATACAATTTATATCGAGTTACGTAGCCTACGCAAGAATCGTATTCTTACCTTATGCAACTGCAGCACAATACTTATCCCTAGCTATTTTCGAACCAGAGTAATTATCAAGTGGAAAAAAAGAAAAAAAGCTTATGTCCATTGACTTAATCATTGTATGGGATTTCTAGTAAAAACAATCCAAATTTTGGTAACATGTCCTTAAGAAAAAGGAAAACGTTGTATTACTTACAAAACATCATCTTCTTGAGGATATAGGGTACCATCATCAAGGGGTAAAGAAGGAGGGGTTCCTGGAGGAATACTAGCAGCACCATTTTCACCAGCACATATGCAAAGTGCTTCGGCATCTCTGACTGTTGAATCGAGGTCAATATGCCCAGACAGCTCATTGATGAACTTTAAGAGAGTGTCAAAATCCATCTGTTCTCCCATTATCTTGCTGCGGCATCGCTTCAAGACCGCCACACAAACATATAGGTGAAAATGTTCCGAGAGGTAGTGGGTCCACATCACCTCCCACAGCTGCATTGTCTTCTCGTACTCAAATTCCCTAAGACACATTGTCACCAGAATCAGATACAACACAGCAAAAAATTACAAGAAACAAAGTTTCTTCTTGAAATTAAGAAAAAAATATTGGGAATACTCGTCATTCACATTCAAAGTGCTATGGAACGTATTTCAGAATGGGATATTAGACAGTATATTTTCTTTAGATATCTCAGACATTGGAAAGGTTTCGAGCCGGGTATTGCAGAATGGGTAAACTGGTTAACTAATCACAGATGATATCCATTTCCCGATACCAATAGACTCCGGATATCCCAATTTTTGGTAGGGTGGCAGTAATTCTTGTCCAGCCCAAAATGAGGCTGTGGTACAAACATCAAAACAATAACGAGAAAGAGGCAAAAAAAGAAGAAACAAACCTTTTAAACTGAATCAGGATCCAGCGGAAACAGAAGAAGTAATTTAAGCAGTCATTCTGCTTGAAGTAATTATGCAGCGGGGTATCGAGCAACTCTACCAGCTGTGGGACAGTGAAAATGTAAAAGAAAATGCTTCAGATTCAGATCCCAACATTGATGCCGAATGCTGATAAAAAGGAAGAAATGCAAAATGTAAACTGTACAAGTGTTCTCAAGAAAACAAATTATAGACCTTTGAGAGTGCAAAGAGCTGAGTATGCATCCCATTCTGGTCACGGTTAAAGTTGGGTCCAAGCCGTTCCATCAGTGCCACGAAACACCAAAAGGATTCTGATTCATCATCCATCACGAACAAGATAGGAGACAGATAATCACTCATTCCCTAACAATCAGGAAAAAAACATTTGTCAGTTAAACACACAATGGAAAAATTGAAAGCAAAAGCCAGGAATAGAAGAGTGTCCAGCAGTTCAGCTTATACGCTAAGTGGGGCAACCAACCCAAAATATGGTTTCATAACAGTAAGGACAACGAACGCCAACTTGTAATTAAGTGCTAAGAATGAACTTTGAAAACTGATGAGTACCTGGCAGTAACCAAGGTCAAAATTGTAGAAGGAGTAGGTCAACAGAATATCACGCATGCTATTGACATGTAGATTGTCATCCCCTTCGTAGTATTCAAATGCCCTATCAGTTCTTACCTACACAAGAAGAAACCAGGAATATAGCTTAACAGGAATTCGGTGAATAAGGCACACCACATTTATCACAATTCTCAAACTCTTCTTACCACATCTTTATCTATCAATCCTTTTCTCTCCCGATATTTTGTGAACCTTTTTGCTTGTTCAGGGGAAATGCTCTGTCAAAAAAAAAAAAAAAAATACTAGTTAAAAGTGCATCTACATGAGGGAAATAAACTACTCTAGGAACGCCTCAAAATCTTATGTAAATAGCTCAGGCATCATTGAGCAAAAGAACTACATAGCCTATTAAGGAATCTAGATATGGTGATGAATGAACCTGCCACTGCTGTTTCAATGTTGCATATTCCATCCGTTTGACAGATCGAAGATATTCTCTCTCTGCATATGTCGAGTCATATGCATAATATCCCAAGAGAAAGGGCCATACCTACAATGATGATCCCAAGTTTCAAAATCAATCTGCATATAATTACGCAGGCCTATTTTTAAATTAAAATTTCATATGAAATATAAAGTTAACCTCTCTTCGCAATTGGTGCTCAATGCCTCCATAGAAAACTCTCTCCCGAAGAGCTTTTGATTCCACAACTCGCCCTTCAGAATCCAACAATGCTGTGAACTAAGAGCCCAGCAAAAATTTGAATTTAAACAGAGATTAATAGAAAATAGAGATGCGTACACTTAGCAAACGAAGAAGCAAAACATATATTCTCTACCAGGTTGCACATTACTCTGTCGATATTTTACACTAAATGCTTGGTGATATATCATTTCTTCTCTAAAATTTAGTATAAGAAAAAACACAGCAAGAAATTTCCCTCTCTAAACTTCCCAGACTTTGAAAAATTGCAGTATACGAAAGTGCTTACCTCTTTATGCCCCATTGGTGGTTGCCTTGGCTTTCCCCACACCAAACTTATTTTATTAAACTGCAAAAGAGGAAGAATTAAATGGCATAATCTTCAACAAATTCATAAGTTTCATACTCTACATGTACTTGCTGTAACAAGCTGCCAGCTAATCATCAGTTCTCAAGATTTGGTAGCATAGGAAGCATTCCATCCGTAAATGTTTATATTACTAATACAAGGTGAATCATTCATATATATTGCAGAAGTGATTATCAACTAAAGCTGATCGTTTCAATCAATGTTTAACATGCTTAGTTTTCAAATTGATTTCCCTTGAATACAAAAACAAAGAACTTTCAGAGCTGTGTTTCCAACAAACTTTAACAAAAACAAGCAAAAGTGCTGTAACTCAATAGTCACTGGTATCTAAGATAGTGTTCCAACGAACTGAAAGTACAAGCACAACTGAAATGCATGCATAAGTCCACCCATACAAGCACTCGAATTATGCCTGGTAGGATATGGTCATGGTGATTGTCAATTGGGTATCCAGGATGAATCAGAACAAGGAAAAAACTTATGATGTATGGAATTTTGTCAATAGGTAAACTAAAAATTTCACCCTGTACATTTAAAATATATGACAATCTATCCAAGAGACGAAGAAACTAGATGTTGCAAACACAGGACAGTTCACAATATACCAATATAGTTTCCACCAACATGCTAATGCTTATAACAAAACAAATGATCATTACCTCTAAGGGATCCGCAGGGACATCAATGTCATTAGAAATTTCTTCATCCTTGAGAAGGTCATTTTCAGAATAACTATGACGGATTTCATTATGCTTTTCCTCAGTAATATTTGACAACTTTTCAGGATAACTATGTACGGGTTGGTTATTCCATCTCTTGTCAACGGAACCAAAGCCATTGTTCTCGGAAAACAACTGAGTAGTTGTATCTCGAGCAAATTTGGTAACCAGAGAAAACTTCTCTAGAAGATGGATTGAAAGATCCCGAGTTGGATCATGACTCTTGTGCTTTCTCAAGCCAGACTGGATAACACTAGACACTCTATTACCAATATCTGCACTTGTTCTCCCTTGATTTTCGTTAGAAGAACCTCCGTCTAAGGGGTATACTGATTGTCCACTTGCTACAGGCAGTGAACTTGGCAGCTCCAATGAAGACAAAGTTCTCTGTCGGATATTATGATAAAATGTATTAGCCAATAAGAGAATAAAAACAATTATCACTGCACCCAACATGAGATGATCTGATATGATTACCTGCAAGGGACTCTGGAAATCATTCACAATGAACACATTTGGATCTTCTGACGACCTATAAAAAGCTAGTATCATGTAAGACTATGAATTCTGAATATTTTCTTTGTGGCATAACTATGTAACGAGTCATCCAGTTCCATACGATGATAAACTCCGGTGAGCCAAAAGTTTTCATGTTACGCCTCTCTAATGAGTAAGAAACAAGTGCTATAAATGCCTGTCAATACATTGACACTGTGCATTCCTAAGCTACTTTGATGCAGTAACCGAACAGACTATAAAGACAGGTTATAAATGCAAGTCCTGCAGGCACTTGCCAGGAACAAAAACTATCTCATATCAGACACAAACCTTGCAAGAAAAACATGCTGCTTCACTATGGCCAGAAACTCCCTGACTCCTCCATTATAGAAGTACAGAGGCGGAAATGCAAGTCCTGCAGGTCATTTTAAACGATTAAGTCAAAATCATTCGACTTGTCGAGAAGGAAAAGGGAAACCCCCTCCCGTTATAGTAATTCAATATACTCATTATATATATATCTCACAAAAAGTAACAGCCGAAGTTTTGCTTACCAGAAGACAAGACAACAATAACATACTGCCATCCGAGAGTAGGAGTATGTCGCCTAATGGATCTCACTTCAGTAAACGGAACCGCGGTGATGGTATAAAGACTCCTGTCTAGAAAAGATGTAGAAACTAAGAACAAAGGTAAGGCATTATCTTCAATACCAACATATACTAATTCAGTTCAAGGAATCCTAATTACCTTTCTCTGATAACTTTGCATTTGAAGTTTGTCCCTTATACGGAATCCACGACTAGCCATCATATATCAACAAATGGAAACAAGTAAGTGAATGAATACAAAACTAATACATCAAACAATCAATTTCCTCCTCTTAAATTCTTGGATCATATCCAAACAAAAAGGAGTTGCAAATGATTGATTACCAGAAAGAGAACAGAATCTTGCTTAGTCAACTTCAATCTACCACTAATCCTCTCAGATGCGAACTGTGTAGGATGAATTGCAACGTTATCTTTCAAATATATCAATTCAGCGTCTTCGTGTTCACTTGGTGAACTTCTCTTTCCGCTATCGCTACGCATCATACTAGCCGATCCCTAACAAAATCAAGAGACATAGAACAAAATCAAACGATCGATTCAAACATCGAATCAAATAGATAACGAATTCAAATTCGCATTGGCGGAGATGATCCATCGGAAAACTACGATCCACTTGTTGTTGAACATCGTATCAAAGCAAGAGAAGAACGAGAAAGTGAGAATAACAAACTTGTTGTTGAGAAGCGGCGTAATCGGCGTCGTCGGAGAGATCCTGTAGCTCCGATGCTTCCATACTCATGGTGATTTGACGAGGAGAGAGAGAGAGAGATGAGAGATCGATTACCCTGGAGACGAAGTAATTAGAGAGGAAGCTTACGCGTCGTCGAGAATATTCGATTACGTGTGTATCTTCATTAATTTTGCAGTTAAAAAGGTGTTAATTACGGGTCGGCGTTGTAACCGAACCGAACCAAAATTTAATCGAATCGAATTTAGTCAACTTTATAATAATCCAAATAATACAAAAATAGATAAATTTATATAGTAGCAAATGCGAATTTGGTGCAACTGAACCACATTAACCAGAATTTATTAGAAATTCATATTTTTAGTTGAGTCAAATACAAATTAAACAATTAAGTTTACTTTTTATTTAAAACCAAATCAAAATTGAACCGAATCAAACCGGAATTAAAATATGGGTTTTTCATACACGTTTCCAAAAACATAAAATCTGATAAGCGAATAACAAAAATAAATAACTTTACAAGATCAGTTTTAACTCAAACAGTGAAATGACGTAGTTGAATTTTTATTCAAAAAAACAATTAGAAAATTGTATCAATTCTCAAATGAAATGTTAAAATATTTTTTTGTTGTTGTAACATCCACTATATGAAAGTAAACCTCTTTTAAATGTTGAAATGTACGTATACATGTTGGGACTGGATATAACTATATTTCTTTATAGAATGTCCGTATACATGTCTCACATAACATTATTAAGGTTTTGTTTTCTTATCATGTATTCATGTCCTTTTGGGATTAATCATTATAGTAATGGCACTAATCATATATATAGAGGGTGAAGGTTGTTGTACTCATTTCTTTGCTTATTATCTCATATTTCTATTTTTATTGTGTACAAATCTTTGGCCTTGATTATAGTTACAATGTCTTTCATCTGCTCCAGGAGACCAAGACATTAGCATGCTACGGCTTTTTGGTAACTTCTTCACTGGGCTCTGATCACTCACATACATATATTTCAATCACAATCTTTTCATATTTTCTTTTATTTTTGTTTTGACAATAACTCGAAAATTATGGTCAAAACTCTACGAATTAAGCTGAAATCTGCTTTGAAAATGCATAGAAGCACATATGACATATCAATGGTTTAAACCACAACCACCACTTGTAGTTGTATAGTTAAGATCCTTTTTAAGTTTAGAAGGCAAACTAGAAGCTTCAAAGCAATACCTCATTTACCTTTATGAGTGTAATCTGATGAAACAGAATGAGCAAATAGGGATTGGGCATGTGGAAGATGGTGATACTCCTCTCGCTTATTCGGTGGAAGAAGAGGCCACGTGGATCCATTAAATAGAAGTGGGAGTGATTCGCTGTCGATGACTTGGGCAAATCCTACAAAATGGCCCCATCACCTCTCCTTACCTCAAATTCTAAACCCACTTTTTGTATTTGTTTGATATCGTATGCTTGCTTTTACCAAAAATTGTATTTTTTTTTCTTATTATAAAAAGATTAACAATATTAGTGTAATTTAACTTAACATAAGTAACTAATTATTAAATTAAGTTACACAATAATATATTTTTTAATTATTATGAAAAAGGTAAGCAAATGGTATAGTTTTAATTAATTAATTTTTATAAAATAAAAAAAAATGTGGCCTCTCTCTATTTAGCTCTTGTCTCTTGCAAAGCTTTACCACACAATCATCTCTCTCTCTCTTTCTCTTTGTCTCTATAAACTCTCTTTCAAAGTATCATAAAACCTCAACGACCTCCTTCCATGGCAGCAAGACTCTCACCCATCGCCGTAACACTCAAACCACTCACCCGCCTAAACCACCCTATCTCCGCCGCAGTTTTCCCTCCATCTCTCAGATTCAACGGCTTTCGACGTCGAAAGATCCTCACCGTTTGTTTTGTCGTAGAAGAACGGAAACAGAGCTCTCCCATGGATGACAAACCGGAAAGCACGACGAGCTCTTCTGAGATCTTGATGACTTCGCGACTTCTCAAGAAAGCAGAGAAGAAGAAATCAGAAAGATTTACTTATTTAATCGCAGCTGTGATGTCGAGCTTTGGTGTCACTTCTATGGCTATCATGGCTGTTTATTATCGATTTTCTTGGCAAATGAAGGTAATTAATAAAGAAAACACAGAAATAATCATTCAATTTTTCAATATTTTTCGTCTGAATTCCGAAAAGTGAAACTCGATTTTTTGGTTTGGATTTAGGGAGGTGAAGTGCCTTTATCAGAGATGTTTGGTACATTTGCTCTCTCAGTTGGTGCTGCCGTAAGTTTCATTCCTACATTCGTATTTAGGGGTGATAAAATAAAATCCGAACCAAACCAAAATTTATCGATCTAACTCCGAACCAAATTTTGTTATAAGTCGAACGGTATAAAGATCCCTAATATTCCCTATATCAAATTTTTGTAATCTTTTTTTGGTTGGATTTGAAGGTTGGGATGGAGTTTTGGGCAAGATGGGCTCATAGAGCTCTTTGGCACGATTCTTTATGGAACATGCATGAGGTAATTTAGTTTTTCTCATATTCTGGTTTTCTTTCCCGGTTTACTGCTAACAAACGAAAAAATCTCATCCGGTTTAGTGGGTTTGTGGGCAGTCTCATCACAAACCAAGAGAAGGAGCGTTTGAGTTAAACGATGTGTTCGCTATAATAAACGCGGTTCCTGCGATTGGTCTACTCTATTATGGATTCTTTAATAAAGGACTTGTTCCTGGTCTCTGCTTCGGTGCCGTAAGTCTTTTTCTCTCTTTCTCTTTTTCGACTATATCCAAAACTCAAAAAGAAAAAGATAAAAAGTTATTAAAAATAGAGAGAAGCAATAGTAAATTGGTATTTGACTTCTGAAAATATTAAGCTAATTTTTTAAATTAAGTCACCGAAACCGAAAGTATGAAATTCTGCGGGTGAGATTTAGTACCGGCCAAACATAAAAGATTGGGTATTTAGACTAAATGCAACTATACTAAACGATTATTATTCTGTATAATTTAATAGGAGTGAGCATAAAGAACCTAACTAAACTGAAATTATTCAATCCAAATCTTATTCAAATTTTATTATAATCGAAATGGTTTTGGAGCTTGCTAATTTTCTTAGCGGACTGGTTTGTATATGGACCAGGGACTGGGAATAACGGTGTTTGGAATGGCTTACATGTTTGTCCACGATGGACTCGTGCACAAGAGATTCCCTGTCGGTCCCATTGCCAACGTTCCTTACCTCCGAAAGGTCGCGGCCGCTCACCAGGTTTAATACCATTATACAACGGTCTTAATTGTTCTTAAGTACATAAATTACTATCGATTTACAATATTAATCTAATGATGATGATGTGGTTTTAACATTTCAGCTACACCACACAGACAAATTCAAGGGTGTACCATATGGGCTGTTTCTTGGACCCAAGGCAAGAATCTATAACACCTTTTCAAAAATTTAAATAAGAGATATCAAGTGATAATTTGCATGTTACTTTTGTTTAACACGTGAATTGGTTTCTGTTTGTTTGTTGGCATGGTTTGGTTTTGATTTTGGGAATGGTGCAGGAAGTGGAAGAAGTAGGAGGAAAAGAAGAGTTGGAGAAAGAGATAAGCCGGAGAATCAAATTATACAACAAGGGTTCTTCTACCTCTTAATTGCTATATAACCCCAATTTTACTTCTTTTATGTTTTTGTAATATATTAAGGACCAATATTTGTTTTAGTAGATATATAAAAATGACGTAGAAGAATGAGTCAGGCTAATTCAATATTTCTACTTAGTAATTTATATTTTATCTATGTGCCTAACAAAGAAAAGAGTGTATGAACTGAAAAATGAAAAACCATGCTATGAATTTCTAATCAGATGTTGTCAAACCTCTTAATAATAATATTAATATCATGTTCAAGAAACTAATTAGAGCACAACTAGTTTTGTCGACCGTTTAGACAGAGAGATAGAGATAGATTAAAACATAACATTCGGAAGCAAACACCACATGTTCGGTTATGAGATCAACAACACTTGACTTCAAGCGAAAAATGCTCAGGGATTCCATCTGTTGTTCTCCTTGCGATAACATTATAATCTCGACCGCAACAGTTTTTGAAGCTAATGTAGAAGATTGCATTCGCCGCCTTGACCTTTTTCTTCGACTCCAAATCTTCTTTTGTACTTACAACTATCTTTCTCAGCTCCAACGGTTTTACAGGCTGAATTGTTTTCTGCAGCAACACACACACCAAGAGAGATCATTATTACTACCAACACAAAAAATTTACCCTTCTACTTTTGTTTTTTCTTAGTCAAGTCTTTATAATCCTCACCAATTCAGATCCTTGCAAGGTCAACAAGGCGATTTCCGCGTATAAAAGAAGCCATTCCTTGTCTTCTTCCACCTCTGATTCTTTCATCTGCAAATCATGCATGTCAACAACATCCATCTATTTTTTATTTGCATAATTCCATTAATCTTTTAACACTAAAAAGTTTCACCTCATAGTATTGCATCTTATTAATTATTTCCCGTTAGCGCATCATTCGGCAACCAATTAGGCATCTCACCTTTGAAGAAATCATCCACGAGAGCTTTGTTAAAGGGATTATGGCCGCGTCTCTCCTCTGAGTCTGAGAGATACTCTCATATAATAATTAATAGCCAAGTGAAAATAGTCAGCATCTAAGATGGACAACTAGACACACTAGTAAGACAAAAATATATTGAGTCATGCATGCAAGTTTTGAACTAACAAATTAAAGGTAGCATTACCGATTTACATTTTACCTGTATTATTTTGGGGCTTTATTCTACATTCTGTTACAATTGCACTCAAGCAATCTTTATTCTCAATCGCATGCCTAGCCAGTGTTTCGAACTGGCAACTGGAATTGCGCCGCATTGGATCCACTGCCTCCAATGTTACAGCGTAAGAAATAATCGAGCTGAGCCATGAATGAAACTCTTGTAAAGACACAAATTGGAAGTTGGTACCCTACAATATCAAGAAAAACAAAGTTCAACTAAAATCACTACAACTTGTATGATATACAAAACCAGTAGTAGAGATAAGCAAAAGTTCATTAGTGGCCCAAGTGAAAAGAAAGATATTTTTACCTGTTGCAGATTGTAGCAATGAAGTCCAACTTTACCAAAGAGCTCTTCCTCACTAGACAGTATTTGTTCCTCTTTGTAAGGGTAAAAAATCGACTCCTTTAAAACAAAAAACAAAAAAAAAAACACATTCACATTCACATAAAGAGGAATCAGTGTTACGATTTAAATGCAGAATAAAATCCATTTTTTACCCGAGACCGAAATTGTTGCGCCCGGCCACTCTCAGCCCGAGACCAACTATTGAGAGAAGAGAGAGGATATAACAGCGGAGCATGGGGCAAGAACATCGGAGGAGGGGGCAAGAACATCGGATTCTCATAACTATGTGATGAGTTTCGGTTCGGTACAAGATCAAGTTCCTTGAAAACCACATTCAGAGTCAGTTTTTTGGATCGAGAGAGAGAGAGACCTATATATATATAAGGTTCATCCAAAAATAAAAATCCAATTACCCGAACTCCCGTCAGAACCTGAGAAAGATTGAGAGGTTCTTTTGGTGCAGAGGCAGAGGGCAAGAACACCGGAGCAGAGGCAGGGGGCAAGAACATATGAGGAGAGGAGCTCTGAACAGAGGGCAACAAGGATCTCTGAGCTTCCAGATACTCATGACTCTGTGGTGGTGATGATGCTTCCTCGCTCGATTCTCGCTTCCACATGACGTTAGGGACTTTTGGACCTTTTAACCCTAATTTTTGAAAGAGAATTATCGGTTGTTAGATTTAGACGAAGATTTATGTATATCAAATTCACCATGCATGTATAGAATAAAGGGAATTACTAAGCATCAACAGACAGATAATCTATTTGGAAGATGAAGTGGAGAGATCTCAAGTGACGTGACCAACAAGTGTTAGTAGGTATTACTTAATCATGGATTTTTATTGAATTTTAAATCCAAGCATGATGTGCTGTTATTTAATGATTCTAAATTCTGCATTAATATCTTTTGTCTTGAAATAAATTTTCAATAGTAAAATAATTAGAAACAAAATCTATTTTTTTTAAAAAAAATTTAGAATCCACACATAAATTCTATCAATATAATAAATTTACAAAATCTACAAAACATAAATAATTTACTTTAAATCAATATTCCAACTATGGTTTTTTTTTGGGATAAAAATATTCAAATTCATTAATTGTAATGAATAATAATAATATTTTAGGGGGGAAAAAAACAAATATCAAGCCACGTAATAGTATGTGAGGTTGGAGATTATACATGGGTTATGAAAAAATCTTTGAAAGTTTAAACTTTAAAGTATGAGATTGAGTGAATGCTGAATGCCTTTTTTTATATAGATTTTACTAATATTTAATGAATAAAAATCGTCATTAAAGAATTAGAAAAACATAAAGGAAAAAATATATTCGGGCGTTATTGAGAAACAAAGAAAAAGAAAGAATTAAGCTCTCCATTAGAAGGACAAATGGATCATTTGGCATTTAAAAAATAGATAATTTGCTAATTAATCATATTGCCAAATAACACTTCTTATAAGTGTCACAAAGATAACTTCAATCTTCAACAGAAAAATTTCCAGGTTGAGTGAAATTCTTTTCGAGTTGCTCCACTTTGTTGAATCTGAAACCTCTGATTCTTATTTCTTCGGGAACCGATGTGTCCTTGTAATCCACACTCTCCATTGTCCAACCATTGTTCTTTATCAAACCTCCAAGTTTTACCTGTTTTCACAATGTCACATAAGTAGCTTAATAGGATGATAAAATCAAAGAGATAACAACGGAATATGATAGCTTTCAAGAACATATTACATACCTCTGCATCATCAATGGAATCTACAATAAGAGCACCATCCAAGGAGAGATCTTCAATAAACACATTACGACCCTTGATTGCCATTGTGGATCTCTGAGAGACCTCGCAGTTCCCGCTGACTTTCTTTTTGATATCAGAGAAGATCATTCCCCATTTGGGTTTCCATGTGATACGAGACCATACTTCAACCTCTTGGCCATTCAAGACCTGCTTCACAGGCTCTTCCACTTTGACACCAGCCTGAGGCATTCGTAAAACCAAAGAAAATAGATGTTGCTTTAGACAATCATGGAGATTATTTAAGGACATACACTAGAATCAATTTTCTCTAGAGAGTACTAGCATGGGATTAACCAGAAATTAGAAACAAGTTGGACATTTCAGAGGCATATGTGAAACAGAGATCAATACAACTAATTTACCTTTTGAAGAATGAGGCTGTTAGCACGATAAATCGCCATTTCTCCAGAAGTTGCACTGTGATATGGGTTTCCCTTTGGTACCTTCAGTGGATAGAAAATACCGTATTATATAGGCAGAAGGGAAGTACCATCATTCATATTTGGTATTCCTTTCAAATTTAGGTTACAGTTTAAGACATGAAATTATTGATCAGTATTTTCTCTGTTTATTAAGTATTTTACCTTAGCAGCATCCTCAGGATTATTCTTGACAGGTGCATAAGCAAGCCATATATCCATCACCTACATGAAGAAACATTGTCGCTACAAGTCTACAAGCATGCATAACTAAAGTACTGTTTTTAGTCTACAGATAGTAGTTACCGTGAATCCAACTCGTGCTGTTGGAGGCAATGTCTTTGGATAATCTTGCATCATGCACTCCAGACGAGTTGACGATTTAAACGCTGTTTTGGTGCTATCCTTGTATCTATTATATAATCCAGAAAGTAGATGTCAAAGCATAGAATCAATTACTCTCTAATGAGAAACACTGAAGAGAATGATATATTTCAAGAAGGGGAACAATAAGAAGAAGAATTACTTTGGATTAACAAACTCTTTGATGGCCCCTCCAGTCTTTTGCAACTCGTCTTTGTAGGGACCAAGTTCCAGAATCAACTGCATTGGAAAACATAAACAAGATACAAAATATTTAGAGTCTTGAGAGACAAATCCAGGCTCGTCGAGTAGAAGACAAGACAACTCACTTGATTAATATTTCCCGGGAATGGTGAAAAGCCTGTCTCACAATTAACATCTCCATCAGGGAATCCAGATGCTCTGAGTAGAGGATCAAGTTGATTGTACTCCACATTGATTACCATAGATCTGCCTAGAAACCATTTAAATCCATCCACTCGATTATCAAACGGAAAATACAAAAAGTGTCATTGAACAAGTGTATCAATACTGTGGATTTCTACTATTTAGATAAGTTACCATCAACGTGAGTAAGTTTAGTAATTCCTCCAATAGCTTCCTTCGCCTTGCGAGGAACAGCGAGAGAGTTAACATGATACTGTTTGGTAGCACTCACACCCAAAGAAGCTGGAATTGCCTGGACCACGGAAGCACATAAGGGATTGTGAATTTCAACTAGAACTGTATGAATATTTAACACACAAGAGTTGAGAAGCTGCTAACTAACATTGAAGAGAAGACCATTTGTATCTTGGAAAAACAAAACCCATTTTAAACCAGCATCAAGCCTGAAGTTACAACAAATAAAAGAAGGAGAAAATATTAGCAATAAACTTATAAAATAACATCTATATGACATTAACTTAAATGCTATCTCATAGAAAAAATACCATTTATGAAGAAGGCCACTGGAATATAGAAGTGAATGTACATCGCCATGTCCATGAGGTTTCGTCTATGAATAGCCAAGAAAACGACAGTCAGCCTGGAAATATTTGTACTAGCTTTGAAAACGATAACACGAACACAAGTACCTGGATACTGTATTTGTTGTGAGGGTCTAATGCAAGCCTGGCGTCATTATCATCAAGACATGCAACTTTTTCCTGGTAAAAAAAGTAGGCAATAGTGCATTGTTTCTCAAAACATTTCAAGTTTTCATAAACTCTGTTTAGGACACCCCGTAGATGATCATTTACCTGTTTTAGAAGATGTACTTGAGTAGGTTTCATCCCAAAATAAGAGTTTGACTCTAATAGCTCCAGTGTACGTGAATGTGTATCATCAGATGTCATAATAATGAAAGGAATGTCTCTCTGACTTCCATCTGCAGAAATATACAATCACAATTACTCTGAGGAATGTGAAAAAGTGCATATTCACTTATATTGATTAAAAAATTAGAAACATACCAGAAGCGATCTTGTTGCTAGCTTCTTGAAGAGCCAATATAGATTCAATGTAGTGCTGCAAGAAGCATGTCCCGGTAGTTGTCTCCCTTGGAAGTGCCACCTAAGAAAAAGATTCGTAATTGGGTCAAATTTGCTTGGAGGTCTAATCTCAAAACAGTAAGTAATATGTTTGTGTTCCTCATTGACTGGAACATTAGTCTATCTACGGATAGTGATTAAGTAAATGGAACATTGTTCACTATTTACCTTGATTCCATTGTAACCAAGACGCTCGCCAAGGCCACCAGCAACAAGAACAAAAGCAGCATTCCTAGCTTCGACGACACCTCTTTTTTCCATTTCGATGAAGTTCTCATTACCAAAAGTAAGATTTTCTCCTGAAGGAACCTACAAAGACCACATGAACCATTTGTTACAAAACAATAGAGACAACACAAACAATAAAACTTTTGAATTCATAACCAAAAAAAAAAAAATTATGTTACTTACAGAAGGAGAGAAACCATCATATGGGTTCTTCCCTAGTTTGGAATCAGCGAGAAGCTCTTTCGCAGTCTTAATGTATGCCGCTAAACCCCCAGGATAGCTTGAATTTAAGCGAGCAATCTAATAAACAAAACGATATATATTAAGTCCTGTTTCTAAGTCCATTCATCAAAACATTGAGATGTAAGAAAAAAACCTGATCGAAAAAATCTAGTTTGTGTTTGTCATCAACGCCAAGTTGAGGCCATTGTTGGAAGAGATGACTCTGACCATTTTCCAATAAGATCTTGGCCAATTCGATCTGCCACAAAATCAGATCACACAAGGTAAGAAACGAATGGATAACATTAGTAAACAGAAGACAAATGAAGAAGTAGAAGAAACCTGATCAGGAGACAAAATTCCGAGGTTACTCTGAAGAGCTGGGACGGATGAGAAGATATTGGAATCAACCGTGGAAGCCATGAAACGGCTTTTTTTTTTTTTTTTTCACAAAGGAACGATGGAAGAGAACACGAGCAAATTGCAAGCTGGTGATGAGTTAAAAAAACAATATTTCAGAACATGGCATGAAACAGAACATCAGCAAGATTAAACTAAATTCGGTTACCGAAAAATCCAAAAAAAAAAATCTGAAACTTTCGTGGCGATCAAGGGAAACACGAACAAAGAAAAATTCGGTTAAAGTTCACGGAAGATAAAGAAGATTGAATTCGGTTGTGTAATCCATAATTCAAAAAAAAATATATATATATATTCTGGAATGCAAAAACAACAAATCGATCTCGATTCACAAAACATAAACGGCGAGGTATGAGCATAATGCGATGAGAAGAGATGAAATTGAGAAGATGGTTGTATCGGTTTACCTGTAGCTTCTTCGACGACTGGGGAATTGTCGAGAAAATTGATAGAAATGAGAGAGAAGAGGAAAAAAGACGGGTTTGTGTCGGTGAAAATTGAAGAAGACCGAACCAAATTATGTGTTTTGTTCCGAATTTGAGAATTGGGAGATCGATCGAGACGACAGAGAGAGAGTTTGAGATAAAACTGGAAAGTGAATCACGAATAAGCGTTACGAAGATTCGTTTCACCAAACGAATCAAAAATCTAACACACCTTTTTAAGCAATGTATTTTTACGAATAATCACCAATTTAATAATTTTCTGATTACACATGGCCCACCTATGACATTTTGCCGTGGAGAAGTAGTTTATTAGGGCAGAGCGCAACATGAAAGCCCATCTAAATTTACTATCAAAATCAAAGATTTAGCCCATAAAAGGCCCACGGTTATTTTATTTCGACAGTCATACACCTGTTGCTTTCACTAAGATCCAATCTCAGCCGTTCATTACCAAATACAATGGCAATACTTTTCTAATCTAACGGCCGAACAAATATATGGGTCCCATACATATATATCATCGACTAATCAAGTTTAGGTCGCCACGTGGTCATTCATACAAGTTCCCAAATCCCAATCGAAAACCTCCACTCCCATTCTAGAACTGCATCTCATCCCACACGTGTCACTTTTTAATTGGATTTTAAATACCATAATGGGCTCCAGTGTCTCTTCTTTCTCAAAATCTTGTCGTTTATTTCGTCTCTGCGTTTATCTCTATCGGGATCGAAATAGCAACTTTACCTCCGCGATTTGATCGAATAGTCTGCTTCTATGCCATTTTGCCGAGGTTAGGATCCAATTCCTTTTCACAATTGCTTCGATTCAATCTTCAATTTCCATAGATCAATTCAATTTGAATCTATTTTGGAATACTTCATGATTGATTACCTTAGGTTGTGAACTCTCAACCGATTTATTCATTTCGTGTTTGGTTTGATTTTGGTGTATGCATTAGTTTCTGAAACAGATCTGATCATTATAGTTTTGATTGATCTGATCCTAGTTTCTCCCAGATTTAATGTGCAGCAGTATGAATTTGCTCATGTCGATGAAATGTCGTTAAATTTGGCTTATGATTTCGTGGATTATTATCTACTCATGGAGTCATAGTTATTGTTTATTATTAAGGGTTTGTGCAGTTTGGTGTTAGCTTTCAAAATTAGGGTTTCAATGTTGATCGAGACTATGTGCATTCAATTTTGGGTGATTTTTCTTGGTTAATTATTTTGAACCACTGTTTCTTCTAGGACCTTTGTGAAATTGTGTTTATAGGTCAAGTTTGGTAACCTCAGTGAGTTATTTAAGTAAACTTTGACGATTCAGCTGATTGTGAAAAAGCTTTCTGGTTGAATGTTTGAGGTCTTGCAGCTTTCATTAGGTTAAGAAAGCAGATGGGTTGGTATATTGCTTTCGAGATTCCTTTTAACGCAAGACTAATCTAGTAATGTTTCCTTTGTAGAAAATGGGAGAAGTTAAGGGATGTTGGAAATTAGGACGAATGCTTCCAAGGGATAAGTCTGCAAACTCCTACAACGTCTCCCTTCTGTTATCTCCGGTTGTTTCTGTTTGGGATTGTATCGTCCGTAAAATGAGGTATACCTACATACCTGAGTGGGTGTAGTAGTCATTAAGATCATAGCGCCTTGGTACAGTGAGTTTGGTAGAATCAAAGTAAAAGGAAATAACCAACTAAAAGAAGAATCCAGTTAACAAAATCAAGGCAAACAGAGACTTTTAGAAACCATGGATAGCAGTAGCTCGATGCACAAACAAGCTCAGCCGATTGTTAGAAAAGCCAGGAAGAAGAAAGTAAAAGGTGAAGTGGACCGAAGCAAACAAGCTGAGAAGAAAAAGAGACGTCTTGAGAAAGCTATTGCTACTTCTGCAGCGATTCGGGCTGAGCTAGAGAAGAAGAAGCAAATGAAGAAGGAAGGACAGCTAGACACAGAAGTTGAAGAAGATTCAGCAGATGCTGCAAAGAAGAAGCAGGAGAGAGGCGAACTGGAGCGTATCAAACAAGCAGAGAAGAAAAATATTCGGCTGGAGAAATCCATTGCTACTTCTGCAGCCATCAGGGCTGAGCTAGAGAAGAAGAAGCTTAGAAAACTTGAGGAACAAAGGAGATTGGATGAGGAAGGTGCCGCCATAGCAGAGGCTGTTGCTCTGCACGTCTTACTTGGCGAAGATTGTGACGACTCATACCGGAACACGCTAAACCAAGAAACAGGTTTCAAGCCATGGGACTCAACTACCAAATTCAATCTTTTTAGTGGTGGAAGAAGCATATTTTTTCCTCACCAACGGTGCTCGAGCTATGCGGTTCATAGTAATAACAGAACAAGAGAGAGTAACTGGTCGTCAGTCTCATATGAGCCTTTCGCAAGGGGATGGGATAACAACAACAACATGAGAATATCAGCTGATTTGATTGCTGCTCAAGCTGTGTCGTCACTACAGATCTCTGAGAATACTGACGTTGAGGCCATTGTTTTCAATGGGACGTTCAGAAGATGACAGTATCATAAATTCCCCAAGAATAAAGCATTTGTAACTTATTAAAAGTTTGTGTGCTGTTTTTATTTTACATACCAAACAAACTTCTTCGTCTCTTTTACACTGTGAAAATACTTTTATCTCTCTTTGGCTTTTAGTGAAGTGAGACTCATATCATATGATTTGTGATTTTTTTTGTTTCTTTTGTGGTTGTACTTAATTTAATCCTTGTCATTTCATTGGCATTTTCAGTCTTCAAATAAAATGCAGCTGTTGCGAGAATCATTTGGTTAAAATGAAACGAAAAATGACGTCGTTTCTAGCTTGGTGAGTTTTGACTTTTCAATAACCGGTTCGGTTTTCTGTTTAACCGGACAGACATTTACTAGTTACAGCCAGAAATTCTGATTCTGGTGGTCCTGCTTTCTGATTGAAGTCTGCTTCTGTGAGATCGCGCTTTAGCTTCGTAAGTTTGCTTCCATGGAAACTCTTTGAATCTTTACAACATTTTTCATCTGTTATTAGTTCCGAAGTATATGAACTATCTGCCTCTTCTCTAGTGTTGTTCAGTTGTGTGTTGAGATGTAATCGAAGTAGGTGATTAGGCGTACTAACTATTGATTACAACTCAGAAAAATCTATGAGGTAAATTAGGATCCTTGGCTTGTTTCTCTTGATTGAGTAGTATTGATTACTGTAAGATTAAGTTTCTGTCGGCAATAGTTACTCTAGTTCATCACACTTAGAACAGACAATAAGTTTGACCACAGATCTTGCTCCCTAGAACTAAAATAGGTTCTCTTGTTTGATGCTTAGTGAACAACTACAATTAAGCCTCTGTTTTCGATAGTGCTTAGGGAAGCAATATAGAGTAGTAACTAAGTATTGCTAGATTTGGTTTATGCTTTTCCTTTGTGGCTTTTGATGAACAAATTACTATTGATTATTTATATAAAATCATTCGCATCGCATCTCGATATTGAAAAATAGTTTGGTTGCCTTTGAGCATTGTACTCTTCTGAAATCTTGAGAGGGGAACTTGTTTTATATCAGAGAGTAGGAAAAGGTCTTGTTCTAATGTTGAGGTTTTTTTATTTGCAGGTGAATGCAGAACACATTCTTTTGAGTACTTGAGCTTGGTCTTTTTTCACTCTTGTTGTTTCTGTAATTAAATGGTAACTACAATCTCTAAAGCATTTTTGTATATCTTCAGTTAATTCCATTTTTAACTCTTTCAAGTCGGGTTTTTGTCTAGCTTGTATGTTGAGGTTCAACCTAGTAACTCATTTTACAATGAGAGATCTTGTTCGCTTTTCTTTCTTTATGTTAATTTGTGTCATCTTCTAAATATCTTTACATATACACTTCAGGATACTGGTGGGTTTGTAGATGAAAAAAGCGAGAATAGATTATATGTTGGTAACCTGGATCTTAGAATAAACGAGTAAGAAAAATCGCTGTGAATCGAAGCTTGTTATTTACATCCACTCCATAGATCAAAACATTGTTCAATATCTAATAAGTTTCTCTTTGTCATAGGGCTGCGTTGATAAAAATGTTTTCTCCATATGGGAAGATCATATCAGAAGACTTCCTTTGGCATACACGCGGGCCAAAGAAAGGAGAACCACGCGGCTATGCTTTCATCCAATATAGCCATAAAGAGGTAACTAACAATCTGGCTTTCTTGGTTTTGCATTTGCTTAGATGAGATTGTTTCAAGTGATGAAAAATGTTTTGATTTTTGATTGAGCAATCTCCTGATTTCTACATCTAAAGTGAGTACACAGGAAGCTGAATTGGCGAAGGAGAAGATGCATGGGAGATTAGCTTGTGGTAGGCCTTTAGTGGTGCGTTTAGCTAGTGAGAAGCATCTTGAAGATATCTCTCATGATCACTCCAAAAGATCATTACCAGAAGCAAACAGAACGAGGTTTGTAAACGGGAGCAGCTCAGGACAAATGAGCCGAGGCGAAAAAGTAGCCGCCATTAAGAACAAACTCAAATCTTTGGACGAAGATGAGAAACGAGATCCCAAGAAACAGAAGAGATAAAAAATCGGTTTAAACGCACAACTTTAGGTCTCTTTGACTGTGAGTCTGACCAATGCCAAGAGAGATGTTAAAGGAAAGAATGTCAACGTTTTTGTATCTGGTTTTCGTTACTTTTGGCTTTGCAAGAATGTTAACCGGTTTTTAGTTCAATTTATTCCACAACCCGAATCTGAACCAATAAGAACTAACAATTTGCATACACATTTTCGGTTTTGGTTTGATTTGATTTGGTTTACCGGTTTAATCGAAACGAATTTTTTATTTAAGATTCGGTTCGGCTCATTGCGATATATGAAATTATTAATCGAAAGCAAAGTTGACGCACTAAGAGCATGATTATCCATAGTGTCTTAAAAATAAATCTTAGGAATATTTAAGTAATACTAGGGTAGTTACCCGCGCCTTACGCGGCCAAATGAAATTATAAAAATACATTTAAAATATTTATATAATAAGAAAAGTTAATACAAAATCAATAGACTTAAAATTACTATAAACATAAATGCAATTAACTAAGAACATTGCAAATGCTAATATCGAATGGAACAACAAATATCGAATAAAATATGAATACAATGTCAGATATATTACAATCGAAACTCTAAAAAAGTTATATCTATTTGTTTATTATTTTTTTCTTTTTATAAATCGCTTTTTCACATTCTGAATATTATTCTTTTCAATTTGGTGATACATATAATGAGTTTACATGAAGATTACATGAAGCTATCTTTGTCAATTTCGGGAAAGCCATGATTGATAAAAAAAACCTTCAACACCCATCTCCGGACATTAAACATAGTTTTCCAAATGAAAATATGTGAATATTTCATGTCACAATACAAACAATAAAAAGACGGAAAAATCACAGTACAAACAATAAAACATAAATGAAAATACAAATCATCTTCCTCGTCATCCTCCTCTTCTTAATCTTTCTTGTCATCCTCATACTCGTCATCTTCTACTTCATAGAAATTCTCATCTTCTTCATCTTCTTCTTCTTATCCATTGTCTTCGTCTTCGTCTTTGTTTTCCTCTCCTTCATCACATTATTCCTCAAAATCGTATTACTCACACTTTGATTTAGAGTCATCATTTTTCACCACTTCCATCACATTCGTCTTTGTTTTTTCCGTCGCCCTCGTCCTCATCAACTTCATAGGCACTATCATCTTCCACACATGCACTCTCGTATTTTGCCTGATTCTTTTCCACTTTCTTCTCCACCAACCAAATCCTCATCATTATCACGGTCACAATCATCCAACAACGCACCATCCTCATTTTTGTTAATATCCAAATTGGGTTATAGACACATCTTGAATAAAGTCCGAAGATAATAATGATTTGGTACAAATTAATCTTCGTATTTTTCTATATGTGTTTCACAATCCTTTGGATCCTCCTCACAAGTCCCATTATTAACAACCTCACCGATTACATCTAACAAACCATTCAGAAAACTATACAATTAATTTTCACGTAAAAAAAATGAAATTTTTTAGAGAACAAATAACTAAAACATATATATCAAAAATAATTTATAGAGAAAATAAAACTTACCAACCAAATAATATCATCGCAATGAACACCATCCCAAAGACGTGTAAAATCAACGAAATTGAAGTAGTTGCTATCTCCAACAATATCCATTTTAGTGATCTTAGTTGCATGTATCGATGATTAGTAGCTTTGGATGAGCCAAACTGATCCACAACCTTAAAATAATCAAACTGAAACCAATCAACAATAGAAATCTTAGAAACAAAGAAATTATAAACACCACATCTCAAAGAAGTTTCAACTTTTAATAACAAAAACATTGTGAACACTACTTTTAATAATCAAGTGAAGGGAATTTTTTTTAGAAAATCACAAACATATCGGATAGAAATCATCACTAAACTCATACCAAGCCCACCGAAGTTCTGTCTCCATAAACACAAGACCTTGATCGAATTCTCCATTCATATTTGTAGAATTTAAATGTGACATGTCATCAAGAGGTTTGTATTTCATCGTAGTGCAATCTATCTAGCATGAAAAG
Organism: Arabidopsis suecica; assembly: GCA_019202805.1. Taxonomy (NCBI): domain Eukaryota; kingdom Viridiplantae; phylum Streptophyta; class Magnoliopsida; order Brassicales; family Brassicaceae; genus Arabidopsis; species Arabidopsis suecica. The sequence goes on along the minus strand of CM032912.1, from coordinate 9,068,219 downwards.
AATTAATTAGTAACCAAAATATGAAAGATAAAGAAGACTTAAATAATATACAAACAAACTCGGATCTATAATCGTGTGTGCCTGAAAAAGGTATTCGGATCTATAATCGTCTATGCCTAGAAATCGATAGGCCAATGCAAAATCTAAACCCTAACCCTCCATTGTAAACTCAAATCGATATATAACTTATTAATTCTTTATTTACTTATTTTTATAAGGTGGAAAATTCTTATTTAGTTAGTTAGAAAAGAGGCAGTGAATATAAAAGGTTCATCCCTAGAAGTGAACCCAAGTATTGTTCAAAGGAAAACCTAAAACTTCTTGTAAATATTTACACTATTATAATATAATAAATTTAAGATTATCAATGTCAGTGTTAAGCAGATTTTCAGTGTTCTAATCACCGCCATATATTTTGATCTCTTCTTTCTATATTTTTATATTTTATTAGTTTTTAAAATATGCATAATACCGTCTTTTTTTGGTTAACCAAAAATATTGGTAATGGTAATTCTACTACTATCAGTATAACTATTTAACAATTTTTTTATCCACTACAACTCACTATTAAATTTACGCAAAAATCCATTAAAACCTAATCATATTTAGCCATTATTATTTAAAGTCGTTATGTATATATATTATTGCATACGAAGCCTCATTAAGCATGTCTTATATGTTTTACACAAACCAATGTCATCTCCCCAAATACTCTTCTAAATTATCTTCCCTTTTATCATAATCATCACCCTCATAGTCGCTTTTCTTTATTGTATAGTTTTGTTACTCTCTCTTTGGACTCACACTTCAAACCTTTCTCTTAAGAAACCTCATGTTATGTTTATATTTGTTTTTTTTTCTCTATTCAACAGTCGCAAGATCTGTTGATTGTACTGGCTTGATCACAAAACCTATTCGAAGAGGATCAAATTTGATAGAGAGATTTTCAGCTACAAAGGCTTCACTCATTATCTTGCAATTAAAAAACTTGCTTCCAAATTGATCATCTTGAAAATCTGCTCCTTTTTCTTCATTTATTTCCACATGCCATATGTCTAAGCCCAGTTGAGAAATCTACAAAAACTCAACAAACAAACAGAAACAAAATTCTATACAACTCATGACCATGGATCCAAAAGTGATTTTTTTTTGTATTAGTGATAGTAGTGTTAATGAACCTCTAGATAAGGAAGACTTTTTTGCAGCAAGGAATGAGTTCTTGCAGAGTCTTCATCTTCTCGTTGACCATTTCTCTCCGTCTCTGTTAAAACACAAGTTCCGTTCAATGGAGGATGAAACAGAGAGTACATTGTCGAAATCAAGATAATATTGAAATGACAATGAAAAATATAAAAACCCTTTCGGAGAGGCTATGTATTTATGCAGCTCGTGACCTCTTCCTAGACGTTGAACCATGAGCTATTTCAGTTCCCTCCAAAAAATAAAAAAATAAGCCTCGACTGTTAAAATACACGGGTCAAGTAACTAACACGCACCGACATGGGTGGTGGGCACGTTAATATGGATTTCAGCAATGGTTGCTTCTCCCTCCTTTCGATTCCTGTCGTCAGCGATCTCCACCTCCGGTTGTATCTGAACGGCTCTGTTTTGTCTCTGAGTATGATATTCCGGCGATTTCTGTGATTAAATATTCCGGCGATTTGAGACGTGTATATCAAATCGAATTAGAGAAATACCTTAGTTTCATTCGAGTTTCCTTTGCAATTTCACAATCCAAATCGTTTATGCATGTAAGTGATCCGGGGAAAAAGTGCTAATTACTAACATAATAGACACAATTAAAATAACAAACCAATTATAAAAATCAAAACAGGTAATCGGTTAAACTATAATCCTCATTTAAGAGGTCGATCAACAATAAGCAAAGATCTATGAGATGATGCAACATAAAAAGAACCAACTTTATGGTACAAATCAAAACTATAAACCATAACGAATATGCATAAAATAAAAACTGTGATGTTTGTTTTTCATGAAAGACATCCTATATTTATAGAGATTTGTAACATATAGTTTTAGGGTTTTACATATGACGTGTAAATTATACCGGGCCAATTTGTTTTTTTTTTTCGAAAATAAGCTCACTAAACATATTCGGGTATGTTAACATATTTGTAATATTCGGCGCAATATTTTTTTAGTAAAAACGGAAAAAGATATTTAAAAGATTTAAACTAATGTATGATGATATAAGTTCCCCTTTTTAACTTTTCTTTTTTATATTTATCTCAACTTTAGAAAAATGTTAAACAAAAAACGATAATACATATTATTTTTTTTAGCTTTCACATTTGTAATATTTACCTCGATTTTAAAAGTATTAATAATACAAATTTCCTTCTTTTTTTTCAGTTTTCACATTTGTAATATTTATCCCAGTATTTTAAAATTTGTAAATACTAAGTGTTTACGTCAAAAGCTGTTGTTCACATTCAAAAAGATATTTGCAGAATATAAATATTATAGCTTACTTTTTTATCTAGAAGGATATTATATGTATATAAAACATACATAAAAACTTTAACTAAATACATATACACGATAAACTATTATGGAAAAATATGATCATTTGACCCTCTCCTATACCATTTACTGTATGGCCACAGGTCTCACCCACTTACCCTTGAGCTTTTTCCTCTTCCCTTTAGTAGAAGCTACTCCATCTTGACTCGAACTGTTCTCAGATTTGCTCACGCAATCACCGGTCTCACGAGCTGGAGTCAATGAAACCTAGATGATCTTAAGAAGCCAACATTCCACATTGGTCCATTAAGAGACTCCTTATGCAAAGCCTTGCACAAAATATTATCTGTGCAAGTAATTTTAATCTCCTAAGTTAATCTCTGTGCAAATAATCTTCATCTCCTTGCACAAATCTCCCATTGAATCTTATTTCACAATGAAGAGAAACGATTTTTAGTTCTCTGCTAAATCTAAAACGACTCGAACCCTGTATTATTTCGAAATCAAAAGCTCGAGCTCGAATGTTTTGACGGAAATTTAGTAGTACCTGATAGGGTGATTCATGGAATTAAACTAAACCACCTTAAAGAGAATTCAAATCCAAAACCGGCAAAATAATGAATTCATTATTCAATAATGTCAAACACAAACAAAATCCATAAACTATCATTTTATCAACGCAATTATCGGTAAATCAGTTGCCGAAAAAGTAAGATTCATATTGATGCAAATCAATAGTAAATTAAAAAGAGATTTAGAACATCAATAAGATTCACATAATCACAGATCATGATCGGACCAAAGTTAAGAGAAAGAGGAGGAGATTTTTTTACCGAGAGAGTAGCGTAGAGCTTGAATTTATGAAGGACATGCAAGTCAATCAGTTTGGGTCTCGATTCGAACCAAGCCAGATTAATCTTCCCATCAGAGCCGGTTTGACCACGATTTCGAATCAGTGGATACAGATAAACATCCGAGAAGACAGAGAACATCTATAGGATCGTGAAGAAATATAACATGCTTAGAGAAAAAATCTGAAAGGGTTCAAAAAAAGACATATGTTACAACTCATGATTAGTCCCTGAATTTCAAAACATATTCAATGTGTTTTGGAAGAACATATATATATCCTAGGGTTTATAAGAGCCAAAAAGAATTGCAAATAAATAAATTTATGATAAAACAGAATATATAGTTAGATAAGAGAGTAAATTTTCGCAAGATGAAACAAACCCTAATATTTTTTTGGAGATTTTATTAATTAAATATCTTGTTTTTATTTCATGCACCAATTCATGATGTTTCCATAAACACAAACCTGCAAAATCATACACAAACACCATTAACGATGAGGATCGATCCACTAACGTTACTAAAAAGACATGAACTTAAGAGACTACTTTACCTTTTTGTTTTGGCATTTTTCTTATTCTTCTTCATCTTTTTCAATATTTTTCGTGAAGATTTACCTGCAAACATAAAACACATGATTAGATGATACCCAAAAGTTATTTATTTGACATAATCAAACGAACATAGAACTCAAAAAATAAAATAAACAAATCAGTAATATCATATAAACACCAATTTATAAAACACAAACACACAATAAACAACTCGATTCATAAAAAGAATCGGAAGTATATAAAAAATCATAATAACATAACTATCTAATGAGAAAAAAGAAACTGGATGATAATTGTGTGGCCGAGACCCGGTATTTATAGCTTAGGAATTAGGGCAAAACCCAGAATTATCCAATTTTTTCCTGTTTGTAACATAGAGGTTTTTAGGGTTTTACATATGACGGTGTATTTTTTTGGGCCAATTTGTTTTCAATAATTTCAACAATAAGCCCACTAAATATAATTATGTATATATATTTTTTTAATTTTCGGAATTAATTTATAAAAAAACGGAAAGTAAAAAATTTAAAAGAATTAAATTAGGTAATTTCATTAAAAGGGGGTAAAAACGACTGCTCATATTATGAGAGCGAACGTGAGCACTTTCGACTTCTCCTTTAATATATAAGATATTTGTAAAATATGGATCTTAACTATGTTTTTGTTGCTTAGCTAAGAAACTCTCTTAGCAATAATGACTTAATTGGAATTTAATTTTAATCATTTATTGGTAAGATCTAGCTTAAGATTTTCTTAAGAACCTGCCATTAATCATGGTCTAAGAGATCCCCACTATGATGAGTCAATTTCACATTTCCACTAATCACACTCCCTTTTCCACCTTTTCTCGTCAACGCGACAAATGGCGATGAGCTTGCCGTTACTCAATGTGACCGGAATCTCGTTACCGTCGTCGTCGAGACTATTTCGCCGGCGTCCACACATTGTTCCACGCAAAGATCTTCCTGAATTCTCAGCTAAAGCAGTCTCTTCGCGGCTTAGCTTCTCTCCTGCTTCGTTGTCGCAATTTCGTAACGGAAGCGACAGATTTCTCTCGCCGGATTCGTTACCGGAAGTATCAACTCCGATCCGATCGGTTACTGTGAGTTCGTTGAGTACACCTCTCATTTCACCCAACGATGAATGGGGAACTTGGACTGCTCTCTTCGCCACTGGGGCTCTCGGTCTCTGGTACGATCATCACTCTGTATAGAACATTGATCGTTAGTTTATCTGATTGGAAATTTGAATTTACGTCATGTTGATTCTTAGGTGAAGTTGATTTTGTGTGAATCTATAAAGAGAGGTTTCAAATTTTTGTTTCCATGGGAGTGAAGTTTGGAATCACAAATGGTGTGATTGATTGTATAGGTCGGAGAATACAAAGGTCGGAGCCGCGATGAGTGGTGCGTTAGTCAGCACTCTAGTTGGGCTTGCAGCTAGTAATCTAGGGATCATTTCTTCCCAAGCTCCTGCTTTTGCTGTAGTGTTGAATTTCCTGCTCCCTTTAGCTGTTCCTCTGTTGTTGTTTAGAGCTGATTTGCGTCGTGTGGTTCAGTCCACTGGAAAGCTTCTCTTGGCTTTTTTGATTGGATCAGGTAAAAGGTCCTTCTCTTGTTGGCAGAAAAAGGCTCATAACATTCACATTGTTCCTATGGTTATGCTCTTGATTTTTCGACTTTGAATTATCAGAAAAGTCTGAGGTTTTGCTATTTCATGGTTTTTATAACAGTTGCCACAACGGTCGGTACAGCTCTGGCATACTATCTAGTGCCAATGAAATCACTTGGCCCTGATAGTTGGAAGATTGCAGCAGCTCTCATGGGAAGACATATCGGTGGAGGTAACAAATTATTCATGTGTCTTTGCATGTCTGCTAGACACAATGATTTGTATCTTCTATTTTCTTGACATGCCAATCTTGTTCTCTTCGTTCTATAGTGGTGTATAAGTTGCATTTTGATTTTTTTGTCCAGCCGTCAATTACGTAGCTATTTCAAATGCTCTTGGAGTTACACCATCGGTTTTAGCTGCTGGACTGGCTGCTGATAATGTTATATGCGCTGTATATTTCACGACATTGTTTGCTTTGGGCTCCAAAATACCTGCAGAAGTTGTACCGCCACCGACTACTGGTAAGTCTGATTGCTGTGATGTCTGGTTTCGTGTGATTTGGCTTCCTTTGGAAAGAATTTATCATTGAAGTTATGTAAATCTTCAGTTGGGAAGTCACTTCTATTGGACTAGATATCCAGAGGAAAATGCTCTGTTCCATTCCTTTTTCATTTCGATTTTAGCCACTTTTTTCTCTATTGTTTATGACCTTCTGAATTCCATTTGATAGATTCAGTTTCTGAATTCTGACTTAGATGTTGCTCTCCTATTGCAGATGCAAATGCAGAGACGAACCAAGTTTCTGAAACTAAAAACAAAATTCCTGTGCTACTGATAGCTACTGGAATTGCTGTGTCATTAGCTATATGCAAGGCTGGGGCTTTGCTAACAAAGTACTTCGGGATTTCGGGTGGTAGCTTACCGGCCATAACCGCGGTTGTTGTTATTTTAGCAACTGTCTTTCCGTCCCAGTTTGGTCGTCTTGCTCCATCTGGAGAAGCCATGGCTCTGATTCTGATGCAGGCATGAGACAACTACAACAATTTCAAGAACGATGCAACCTTCTTGATACTAATCAATCTAGTTTTATTTCAGGTGTTCTTCACAGTGGTGGGTGCAAGCGGAAACATATGGAGTGTGATCAACACGGCGCCGAGCATATTCTTGTTTGCGTTGGTTCAAATTGGGACACATCTAGCTGTGATATTGGGTATAGGAAAGCTGCTAAACATCGAGCTAAGGTTGCTGCTTCTAGCATCAAATGCTAATGTCGGAGGACCCACGACTGCAGCTGGAATGGCGACAGCAAAGGGATGGAACTCGTTGATAGTTCCAGGGATTCTGGCGGGAATATTTGGGATCGCCATTGCAACTTTCCTAGGAATTTTATTTGGAGTTAAAGTTCTCAAGTTCATGTGAAGATAATATAACTAAACTATGGATCTGACTCTCACTCTCTATATATATTTCTATCTCTGTTAACAAAGAGAACAGTCTCTTCTCCAGTATCGGTTATGTTGATTTTGGTTGCAAAACCTATAAAATTTAAACTGAGACCTTATTGTGTGGCTTCATTTAGGTCATTTATGTTTTCAAGTGATTTAATCAAAGCCACAAAATATCTAAAAGTTGCTACGTCCTATACTATTATTTGGGAAGTATATCTATAAGTTGTAACATGGAGTTTTGTAAAAAATTACAATATATGCCATTACATATCTCTAATCATAACCATATTTATTCCACGTCATTTATTTTAATCCGGGTCAATGGGTAATCAAACTGGGTTTTCAAATATTACCTAAACAATAAAAAATCATATTAATTCAATTAATTACAAGTTTACCAAAGATTACCTAAACAATAAGATCATATAAATTCGATATTCAATTAAATCTTCTAACTATGGAACTAATTATGATCACAATATTTGCGAAGTTCGTACAAACAAAATATTTGGAATCAATGATCTTCTTTTATTACATACAAAAAAATTTACCCGTGCTAATTATATAACAATCCAAGTACAAATAACTTGAAATAGAGTTTGAGATGGAGAACTAAGTTTGCATAATTATAACATAACATATCATATCAGAATTATAACTTCTTCTAAGTTTGACCAACTTCATCTAAGCTTGACCAACTTCTTCTTAACTCTGGATCAATCTGCAATAATAAACACAAATATTAACATGAGATCAAGACATAATTACAAGACATACTTGTAATTAGTTCTGGTCATCTTTGGAACTCTATGGAATGCGCTCAAAAATGTTACAAAAGACAAAGAAGCAAAAGAGACACATATTTCGACATAAGGACCAGAAGAAGGTAATGATGTTCTTGACTATTCACAAAAAGAGAACTTTTGTTGAGAAAGTATTCATAGTGAAAAAGATAATAAGGCTGAAGCGTGAGAGAAAACTTACTAAGCTCAACAATTGTGTCTATGCACTGATTTGTGTAAAGTTGTTTCTTAACAACAATCTTAAAATAATCAATGAAATCTTACCTTTTGGGTTCAAAAGAAGCTCAACCATAGCATGGCTCCTCTTTTCATTGTCTCTTTTCCATTTCTTAATCGCCCTCTCCTAATTAGCTATTTCTCTCCAAATCTCTGGGGTTTGGATTTCTTACCCTTCAAAATCTTCAGTTGTTCTTTCATTCTATCCAAAGGTTGCATTGGAGGCTCAACCTGAATCTCTGAAAATGTCTTCACTTCTTCTTCAAGGTCAGAAAATTTCATGTAGGTACCAAATTTCTTCACTTCTTCGTCAACCTTCATTTCAAGAGAGACTAGCACATTGTGGTTTTGAACCCAGCAGTAGAAATGGACTCATCAGATTCAAGGACAACCTTCGGAGCCTCTATCAGTTGCTCCTCAACCATGAAATGGTTAGCCACGGAGATAAAAGAGTGAAGTGTTGCTGCGTTGTTCTTGATACGCTCCTACGGTGGGAAATTCAAGTGAAGAAAAAGAGGTCACGGTTTGGGAACAAAGTAAAGTGTTACCAAGTGCGTAATGATAAGCTGCCGAGTAGAATTTGTTCAATTTTCAGGTTTTTAAGTTGAATGGGTTGAATCCTTTTTTCAACTCTTTCATCTCAAATGGTAAAAAATTATTTGAATTAACATTCAACTATTTCAACTTGATATTTTATGTCAACCATTTGCAGCATTAATGTATTCAACCCATTCAACTTAAAACAACCATTTGTAGCCAAAGTAAAAAAAAAAAAAACTCATATTTGAAAAAAAAACTCATCTGAAAAAAAAACTTATATCGCCGTCATGGTATAAAGAAACTGATATCTATACATGTCATTAATTGATTGGTCAAAAATTACTCAACTAGTAAAAAAGTAAATAATCAATTAATGACATGTGTAGATATGAGTTTCTTATGGTTTCTCAAAAGCGAAACGGTTCTCACATTTTTCTTCCCTTTTCAAATTCTTTTATTATTTTATTGGAGAGTATTAGATACTTCCAATGGAGATGGTCTAACATTCAATGAAATATTTTAATCTCCCTTAAAAATTAATATTGTAGTTTAATTTTCCTTAAAAAATCAATCTCCTTAATTATTATATTAATCTCATGAAAAACAATCGATAAGAAATCTAAAATTAATCAATGAAATCTTTACCTTTTGGCTTCAAAAGAAGTTCCATCACGGCATTGCTTCTTGCTTTTTGGTCTCTCTTCCATTTCTTAATCAATCTCTCCAAATTAGTTATTTCTCGCGTAATTAATTTCAAGGGTTTTAGGCTTCTTTCCCTTCAAAATTTTCAACTGTTCTTCCATCCGAGCGAGAGGATGAAATGGCTCAACAATTGGAATCTCTGCAAACTTCTTCACTTCTTCTTCAATGTCAGAAAACTTCACATGTGTACAAAAATTCTTCGCATGATATTCAAGAGAGTAGACAACAACTATGGGGAACAAGGATGCAGCTTTTGAAACTTTACCAGATATGGTTTTATTTTATTTACTAGGTTGGTTTATTCTTTATCGATTGATTTAATGTATATTTTGGCTTATCCTATACTATTATTTGGGGAGTACAATTTATGGATTACCCTTAATTAATCTTCCCCTTTGTAAGAATTTACTTAAGAATGCCATTAGAAATAAAATTTTATAGAGTAAATTAATTCAACTCATTAAGGATAAACAAGTCAAATACTATTTTATGCAATTTAATTAATTAATTTAATTATAAAAACGAAAATCTATTATTAATTTCTTTAAAAAGAATGACCAATCAAAATGAACATATAAGATTTGATATCTAACTTACCATATTAATTTGTTATTAATCATTATACTTCATCTCTCATCTTTATATGATTCTATTTCTATAAATAAATAAATTATATCATCTATATAATAAAAAAAGAGAAATTGTTAAAAATGCCCATTTTTCAATACCCTTTTTCAAAAATGCCCCTTTTGAGAGTCCATTTTTAAGTTTGCCCTCTTTTAATTTTTAATGACCATTTTACCCTTATTTGAAACAAAATTAGGTCCACAAAATACAAAATATTTTTTGGCGGGAAAAGTGATCCCGCAATTTTCCCGCCAAAACACTTGTAAAAACCTTTAAAATAACTTGTAAAATTTTCCCGTAAAAATTTTTCCCGCCAAAAAAATTTCCCGTCAAAAAATTTTTTTTGCGGGAAAACTGATTCCGCAATTTTTTGGCGAAATTTTTTTGGCGGGAAAAATTTACAAGGTATTTTAAAGGTTTTACAGAGTATTTACAAGTGTTTTGTAAGGTTTTACAATGTATTTTAAAAGGTTTTACAAGGTACTTATAAGGTATTTATAACTTGTAAAACCTTATAAAAAACTTGTAAAACCTTATAACTTGTAAAACCTTATAAAATAGCTTGTAAAATCTTATAATATCTTATAAATACCATATAAATACGTTGTAAAACCTTTTAAAATACATTGTAAAACCTTATAAATACCCTGTAAAAAATCTTTAAAATACCTTGTAAATTTTTCCCGCCAAAAATTTAACGCCAAAAAAATTGCGGAATCACTTTTCCCGCAAAAACATTTTTTTGGCGGGAAAAAATTTTACGGGAAAATTTTACAAGGTATTTTAAAGGTTTTACTAGTTTTTACAAGTGTTTTGGCGGGAAAAATTGTGGGATCACTTTTCCCGCCAAAAAATATTTTGTATTTTGTGGACCTAATTTTGTTATATTTCCTTATATATTTGTGATATCTTTTATTAAAAGAAGGGTAATTTAGTCATTTTGTACATAAAAAGGGGTATTTTTAAAAATGGACAGCCAAAGGGGGCATTTTTGAAAAGGGGTATTGAAAAAGGGGCATTTTTGTGAGTCTCCCATAAAAAAAAGTATATTTTTTTCCGCATATACCAAGATTTGAATTTTTAAAAACGAATATAAATTATTCAATGTATGAAAGAACAAATTTAACGGGTCAAAAATTCATATTTGAGTAATATATATTTTTTTTTTAATATCATCAATACTTAATATATCAAAAATTTATGAAGTATAAATACTGTAATTTGATTTTTTGAAACAAATATTTATAATAGGCGGCGGGTTGAATATAATATATTATATGATGAAATGAGTTATGATCCTTATAACTATTTGAATATTTATATTTAATTTCATATCATTTTTTTTAATTCATAATTTTACATAATACAATAAAAAAATTTAAAGATTTTAATTTGGAACATTTTAAAATAGTTTAATTTAATATATTAAAGAATATCATAAATATATAATAGATTAAAAAGATAAAAAAATATTATAAATACATTAATTTGATTTTCTAAAAAGATATGTTTAAAATATTTATAGTAGGCGGCGGGTTAAATGTAATGTATTATATGGTAGAAAGTTATGATCCTTATAACAGACGGCATTTTAAGATTTTATGATGAGATGAGTTAAATAAGGTTTGACACTTCTAAATATTTGAAAATTTGATTCTGCAAGCAATTTTGAAAATAATAAATAATAGATTGTGCCGCAATATTTTCATACGGATTGTAAAATGAAAATATAGAATCCACACACGGATTGAATTTGGTATTATTATATACCAAATATATGTTCATAACATATTTGATTATGTGAATAATTGGTAAATTCCGTAATTAGCTCAAACAAATCTCTATTTCAACAACCAATAAATCAGAATTTGAAAAAATAATTTTCTAAATTAATTCAAAATAATAGCTAATTTCTTAAGTAATTCAAAATAATCTACGTTTTAGATGCGATTCATTTATGATATTTTGATTTTGATCTAACTAAATTATATGCACTCTCATTTTGTGGTTGTTAACATAAACTAACTCATTGTTCAAACAATATTAATTTTTTTAAAAAATAATCTTATTTTCCGTTTTCATATCTTAAAAAAAATATCCATAATTGAATACTATAGAAAAGGAAAATATATTCATTCTAATATTATATATAGGGACTGACAAAAAAATATTATTTTTTCACTTACTATTATAATATATCACAACTTTATTCTAAAACATAAAATTTATAAATTTTGTAATAAATGAAATTCAACCCGTACTACAGTACGGGTGATGATCTAGTTAATCATTTAAGTAGCTAGACATTGACATTACTAATTCAGAAGTATTATAATATTTTATTTCTTGATTCTTTTAATGTAATTTTTAAAATATATGTTTAGTATCATTTATGTTCGTTAAAATTGTTTTAATACGAAAGAAAAACTTTTATGATAAAAGTTATAAAATGTATTACAAATACGATGTGTCATTTTTCTACATGTTTTAAATTATAAAGGAGTTTTCTATTAGTAAAGCAATTAATAAAATATTAAAAATTAAACTACCAAAATATGCATATGTTTGGGCATACTTGTGTTGTTCTTATGTATTAATAATTTTTTTTGTTATTAATCAAACAAAATGTTTTATACATTCCTGCTTTGTACACTAAAGACATTGGAGATCTCTGCATTTTCCTCTCCTCCAAAGGTGAACCTTTCTGTCTCCAGGCTAGTTTCATAGACAACAGGGAAAGCGGAATATACGATATTGGGTCTAAGCAAAACACTAATTTTTGTTTTCACTTACCATGTCCTTATTTCATTCCACCTCAATCCTACCTCAATGCTAATAGTAATAATGGTTTTGCATCTAAAATATGATTAGTAATAATTTTAATGATCATGTTGTTGTTGTTTTTTTCTTACTTTGATATGGAAACCATCCTGTTGTTGCTCACACATGTGCTTCTGATATGTTGTGTTTTGTAATCCACAAGATAATATCCATATGCTTGGGGAATTTCTGCTTGTTATAGCTCTTTACAATTGAACCTTTCCTTTGTGTTTGAGAAAGAAACTTCCACGATAAAAGATTTTGGCTTTGGAATATGATTGATGTTAGCCATTCCGAATCTTGTTATTTTCATCCTAACAAGTTAGTGAAACAGAGCATTCTCTGTGACTCTGTCATCGCTACATTGCATTGCTGACAAGTTACGAGCCAACTTTAAAAACACTCCATTGATCAACTATGTTGCCTTTACAAATAAAATTGAGATTCACGAGAAGAAGAAGAAAACACTTGAGGTTTTCTCATGCAAGGCTTTTTTATGTAGTCCCAAAGGAATCTTCTTTCTTTTCACCCAAAATGGATTTCTCTTCTCCATTGCTGCTGTGATGATGTCAATCTATACAGCTTGGTTTTCCGATGAGTTTTCACCTTCTCCGACCATCTCTCCTCTACTCCGGTTCTCCTCGCACAAGTTTCTGGTCCACGAAAGCAGAGGGTCAGATTGGAAGTGTTTCCTGCAATTTGCAGAGAGATCTAAAGATTTCTCTAAATTTTGATATACCATAAGAAAGGAATTAATATTCCAGGTCTTCTTTGCAGTGTTGGGAATACGTGGAAACATAAGGAGTGTGTAATAATAAGCACAGGTCCAAGCATACTTATGTTTGCTTTGTTACAAATAGTGATACATCTTGGGGTGTTACTAGGAATAGGGAAGGTGATGACGATAGAGCTACGGCTTTTGCTTCTTGCTTCAATCAAACACAAATATTGGTGGACCACCAACTGGCAACTGCTGCAGGAATGGCGACGGAAAACGGATGGAGCTCGTTGATATTTCCCGGGATTCTTGTAGGAATATTTGGGATCGCCATTGCAACTTTCATAGGGATGCATTTGGAGTTTAAGTCCTCAAGTTCATGTGATGTTCAAGTCCCATGAATGTTAAGAATTTGATAAGTTTGTACTTGTACTATCTCAAGCTTGGTGCTCTTTGCTCTCTCATTTTTTTTTGGCAAAATTAATTTCAAACTACAAAAATGGTAAGAAAAAAAAAAGATATTTTGATTTCATTTTGTTGGTTTTCTACAAATATAGAAATCATTTCCAGAAAAGGAAACCAGCAACTATTATAAAACCTAGAAAACCCTAAAACCCTCTTCTTCTTTTTTGGCGTCAAAGGATGTAGCAATATCTCTTACAATAACCTTAAAACCCTCTGTAGAAAGAAAATGAGAAATTAAAAAAAAAAAACCAAAAAAAAAAAGAAGAAAACAAAAACACCAGAGCAGTCATAAAAAAAGCAACAGATGACGCCATGGCATTTTTCTTCCCTCTTCCTAAACCGATGTCTTAAAATTACGATAACAAACATAACAAACAAAACTAAACTAACATAAGAGATTCTATTGGAAAAAACCAATATGAGTCTCTTACGTTATCTGTTATCATGACTCTTTGTTGTTGTTGTTGTCGTTGTCGTTGTTGGCTACCACCACTGGTTGTTCTTCATTAAACTTGAACCGTCGAATATCATCACCTCCATCTTCTGTGGCCTCAGACCGCCGAGTCCTCCGCTGCTGAGCCATCTCAAACCTGTTTCCACCAGTGTTCTCTTCCGTGCCTTCAAATCTTCTGTTCCGAATAAATGGTCTCAAGTTGTTGTTGTCAGAATTCGGTCTTCTCATAGAATTTCCGACATCAAATCTCTGTCCAGGCCGGAACTTCCTTTCCCTGAAGTTATTATGATTCTCTCCAAATCTCTGTCCAGGCCAGAACTTCCTTTCCCTGAAGCTATTATGATTCTCTCCAGTATCATTATTCCTCCCTTCAAAGAACCTCGGCGACGACATTCTGTTTCTCGGAGGTGACATGTAACCCATCTCCTGATCTGCAGGAAACCGTTTCTGGAAAGGCAACCTCACTCTTTCCGTCGTCCTCTCGTCTGCTCTTAACCCACCTGGAGGAGGAGGAGATGATCTGTTACGGCTATTCCACGAGACTGGAGAACGGCTTCTGGATCTTGACTCTGATTGCTGGTAGTGCAATCTCCTCAGGACCGGAGAGCCACCTCTCTCTCTCCTATTACCACTCATCCGGTTGTGCATCCGACCAGGAAATTGGTTGGTATCACTGTGTGGGCCCCTGAATTTACGATCCCCACCATCTGGGAATCTCTTAAACCGACCTCTGTATCCACCATTTGAGAATTGCCTATGTACATAACCATCTGCTTCTTGTCCTGGTCCTGGTCCTGCCCCTGAATCATCAAAGCCGTTGTTCATCATACCTCGATCATCTGCCATTCTTTTAGGCCATGGACGCCCGGAACCATAGGAACCTTCTTTGTAATTAGGTGGGGAGAAGCGTCGTTTGGAATCCCAACCATTAAAATACCCTCTTCGAGGACTCCTATTACGCATACGCATCCCTGACCTGTCGTCTCTCCCAACAAACCTATCTGGACCCGTGCTCACCTCTTCAGGCCTGAAACAAAAGAACCATGACTCAGTTAATAACAAATTATTAATAAGCGTTTTACCCAAATTATAAGGCTCAGGGAAAGCAAAACTTGCCTTCTCCTCTGGATGGCATCATGTGAAGGCACCTCCTTGTATGGTTTTGAACCAAAACTCCTTGAAGGAGAAGAAGAGCCCTTCTTAGGATGTGAATCGCTCATGTTTACAACAACTTGCTTCTCTATGTCACTTCCTTCATTAGCCTGCCCAATTCTCAGTGCATCACCAGATTCACACTTAACATGTCTGAAATTCTTGTCTGCCAAGATTCCCTTCTCAGAATCCATAGAGTAGAATATCTCATTCTCTGGCTCAGACCCGTAATCCAACTGTTGAACCTCTCCAATTTCTTCCCAAGGGTATGGTTCCCTCAACTCTCCATCCTCAAACTGGGAGTCATAACCAGATTGGCCCTCCTTGTCATTTGTGGCAGCTGCTTCAGTATTAGGCCCAGATGGTGATGAAAATTTTGTATGTTCATCTGATGCAATTACCCCATCCATACTGTCCTTACTTCCATCAAAACGTTCGCTCTCTTTAGGGGCAATAGACTCTGTGATTTCTCCCTCTATATCTCTTCCAGAGGCTTCATCTTCTACATCACAAGGAAAATTTAAATCCCAGTGAAATTTAATATCTTTAAGGCCTTCACTGTTCTTTTCAGTTGGCTCATCGGCTGATGATTTCTCTGACACCGTTACAGCTCCACTATCAGGTGCTAAAGTTTCACTTTCACTTGCTTCTACATTAGCCTTCGATCTTTCTGTTGAGGAGTCATTTGAAAGAGCAATGCTAGTTAATTTAGGTGCTATCATCCCTCCAGAGGTCACTCTGCTGTGCTCTACACTCTGCTCATCAGCCAACTCTTTGCACAAATTTGTTAGAGGATATTTCTGAGGCGCTACAATATTGCTCTTGCCTTGCCCAGTCTGATCACCGGAATCAACCGCAGTATGCGAGACATCAGCAGTTCCAGCTGATGAATCGTTGCCTTCAACATGAGTTGATATGGTTGATGTATCTTGTTGCTGAACAACAGATTCTTCAGCAGGCAGACGGTCTACAGCTAGTGCAAAATCATTACTCACGTCAGTACTGCAAGCAGCATCAGCAAGTATCTTGATACCAGAAAAGTCATGACCACTGTAATCAGGCTTTTCATCACGGACGTCTGAGATTAAATTAGGGTTTAATCTCGAAACAGGCAAAGCAAGGTTGATCTGCACCTTATGTTCTGAGTCTTCACGTTGAGCAGATGGCCTCTTTGATGGTGACGGAGAGCGAACAATAAATCTCCGTTTCTTTATCGGAACATGCTCTACTCTTTCAGCGAAATGCTGACCTAGAACAGAAACGCCAAGCTGCAATAAAGATCAAAATTAAAATCAAGAGGCCAGAAATTTCCTTACAAAATCAGGAAAGAAGTAACCAAAATTAAAAAGAGGAACCTTTTCAGGCATTGGTTTTCCTGCCACAGTGCCTGTTGAACTCTTGGCTTCTGCCTCAATACCTGAGGCTGGAACACGTACAACTGGTTTCTTGCTACGCCTTGTTGAACTTCTGCTACCTTTAGCCACCTTTTTCCAAGGAAGCTCTGCAACGTTATTACTTGTCATGCTTCAATACACTCCCATCCACTCCCACAAAACTTGATTTTTTATTTTATGAGCCTTTACCTCACCTGCAAGCAATGAACTTTCATTAGTAAACCATAGAAAAAAACAATACAAAACATAAGCAAGAACAATTGCCTACTTCTAGTATAGCATAGAGTCAGTGCAGGCAAAAAAACTTCATAGCTAGACAGTCAAGTTAAAGACTCTATGAGCCTTTACCTTAAGACAGATTGCGCTATAAGTCTGAAAAAAACCTCCACAAGCGTTTTTTTTTGGCATTAAAAGCATACAAAACAAGCATTTATTCATGTTTTTAGTCCGATAAAATCCGACTCCAGATCACAGTAGGCAAGCCCTTGGCCATATCGAAGATTCTGGAAAAACTTGAATGGCCGTGTGATGCCAAAGATCCATTAAACTTTATTGTCATCCCCCCCAAAAAACTTGAACCACATCGAAATCAGAGTATCATCGTGTCCTAATTCTATCATATAAGGTCGTATATAGACGAGCCAAATCAGAAGGGCAAAGGCTAGACTCATGTCCACTAAGTTCCTGAGTAAAAAGAAATCGTTCTCATGATTTAGAGATTCGTTCTTCCAAGAAATTGCAGGAACCTAAGGGATCTTCCATGGCGAAAAGAAGATTCGAAGCGTATCGCAGCCGATATTGACGTCCATAACCAAACAGATCTCTCCTTCATTGAACCAAAAACAAAGAGCAGTAGTAATCAAAGAACTTAGGGTTTTCATATACCTGAGTCCACCTACTTTATATTCTCTTCCTCCTCCTCACTCAATATACAGAATCACACCACGACCGAGATCCGATCAACTCCTCCGCCGTAATTTCACTATCCACCGCTCGAATCAAATCCGGTTTCTATCAAACGGCTCTTCTCGGATTTCAAATCCAGCGTCTTAAAGTCTTAGGCGATTAAAAGCCACAAGAACGAGAGATCGATGATCTAGGTCTCCTCGCCGGAGAAATCTCAGACTAAGAAAATCAATAAAGAAATCGTCGGTGAAGCTAGGTCTCCTCTTCCGTCGTCGTCTTCTTCACAGAGAAACGATTATTTTTTTATTAAGCTTTTTGGGGATGAACAACAAACATAAGAGCTTGGTGGTGCCCTATCACCACGTATTTATCATCCTCTTTATACCTAAACTACCCTTGACTGTATCTTAATATTTACGGTTTTGTCCTCTTTGACACTATATTTTACGATTTTGCCATTTTTTCAAGATGAGGAAATTAAATATTTATTTAATAAAATTAAATAGGACCTCTCTATCTATCTTTGAAAAGTCAATGGTCAAGAAGAGCAGAGAGACATGGCTTCGTGTGAAAGTGAGAACTTTTGGTGGCGGACGTGGTGGTGTTCTTTG
Organism: Arabidopsis suecica; assembly: GCA_019202805.1. NCBI lineage: Eukaryota > Viridiplantae > Streptophyta > Magnoliopsida > Brassicales > Brassicaceae > Arabidopsis > Arabidopsis suecica. Next base: position 9,049,859 of record CM032912.1, on the reverse strand, counting down.
TGTTGTAGCCCCTATACTTTCTGTTTTTTCTATTTTTTAACCCCTAAGTTTTTTTTTTTACAAACATGAAATTCTTTGATGATCTTGATGGAGATTAAAAAAAAAACAACTTCATTAAATTTTAATGATTTGTTTGATTAAAAAAAGGAGAATATTTGGATTGTATTAATAACTATTGTTGGTTTGATATATAGAAAATAATAACGGTATCGTTATATTATGATCTCAGTCAGAACTGTCAGATGGAACAATTTATTAATTACTAGATTGAAATTCCGCACGTGTGTAAAAATCTATATAGTAAATAGTTATTGCCAAATATTTGTTATAATATTAAAAAAAAACTGTCAAAATATTTATGGAAATTACACTTGAAATAAAAACAAAGTAATTTGGCTCCCGGTCTTTGTAAATAAATTTTTACCAATTATAAAGTTTCTAAAAATTGAAATTATATTTAATAGATAAAAAAATTATTTAATATTTTATTATTTAGATTGAATCTGATCTAGGATCACAATATTTTTATCAACAGGAATCCTATATATTATGGATCCGGATCTCTATATCCATGCATATCAAAACATTTTGGTGGATATCCGAATTCGGATCAGGATTAAAATATGTACATATTTTAATATATTTGGATTTGTTTGACGTTCCTATATAACGATATATTATTTAATAATTAGTACTGTTGAAAGATCACAATTTGTATCTCTTTTCCATCGAAATTTTTCATACATATAAAAGATTGATTATTTTGACAACAAGACAACAAATATTTCTAGTAAAAATATAACATGTAGTTATAAGAAAATATTGGATGGAATATATATTTTAAATGAAATAAAAATTTGTTTACCTTAATATATGCAGTCTTTTGTGATATTTTCTCTTTATCAAAAGTTCCCGTATCTAAAATATTTAGAAGAAAAGAGTATCAGAAAAATAATCATCTATGTAATACTTTCATATTGAATTATAAATTGTTGACATGACTATCATCTCAAGATAAAAATCATGTGGAGACTAAAGAAATGAAGAAGAGATTTCTTACCAACTCATAAGCAGGTATGTATGGCCACCCCTAGCTTTTATATATATCTCAACATTACCAATTTTTTTATTAGTCAAAAGAATCTAAGATTACCAATTTTTAAGAATTAAATTGCTCTAATGACTGTAAGGTTTATCGACTGATTTCAAAGCTTTCATAGTATTTAATAATTAACAAATTGAGATAACATATACAATTGTAGGTTGATATGTTATTCATGTTCAAACCTTAAAATTGTTAATTAGAATTTGAATGGACTATGTTTTAATGACAGGTTGCAATAAACTTACTGGTAAAAAAATAAACAACATTTTCTTACCAAATATGATTTTAAAACACAGTTCAAATGTATACCTAAATATTAATAGAGTAAGCATACTTAATAGTCAAATAAGAATGTTACCGTGAGTTAGATAAGTACAAATATTCTAAACATCAATAATCAAGCAATCAAATACGAATGTTATCCTGATTTTTGATAAAGTCAGTAAAATCAATATAAATGAAAGTCAACTTTAGTTAAAATGTTACAATATTTTGGCAACATACTAGGTTTTATTTTCGTCATTTTTCGCATAAACTTTCAAAAATACAAAATAAAGTAATGAAAGTCAACATGTTTTTGTTTTTCAATTATGAAATAATAACAAGTCTTTGAATTTAAATAGACTCTAGATTTTAAGGATAGACTGCAATAAGAATGTTACCGTGATTTTGATAGATACAAAGATTATTAAAATTAATTATCAAATACCAAATACAAATGTTACCGTGATTTTGATTGATACAAAGATTATAAAAAAATAATTATCATATACCAATTACAAATGTTACCGTGATTTTGATAGATACAAAGATTATAAAAATTAATTATCAACTACCAATTACTAATGTTACCGTGAGTTTGATAGATACAAATATTACAAAAATTAATTATCAAATACCAAAATACAAATGTTACCGTGATTTTGATTGATCCACATATTATAAAAATTAATTGTCTTATACCAAATACAAATGTTAACGTGATTTTGATAAATACAAAGATTATAAAAATTAATTATCAACTACCAATCACTAATGTTACCGAGATTTTGATAGATACAAACATTATAGAAATTAATTATCAAATACTAAATACAAATGTTACTGTGACTTTTGTAGATACACGGATTATAAAATTAATTACCATATATCAAATTTTGACCCAAAATTTTTTTTTTGCATATATCAAATATAAATATTACGACGATTTTGATAGACATGGAGATTATAAAAACTAATTATCAAATACCAAACACAAATGTCACTGTGATTCTTATAAAAATAAATAAATAAAATTCAACTATATATTTGAATGTTACAATATTTTTGACAACATTCAAGTTTTTGTTGCCATATTTTCTAGAATATTTGTATATTTGTAATTATTTTCTAGAATATTTGTATATATCAAAATCACAGTAACATTCATATTTGACTATTAAATATTGTAATTTTATTATTAAAATATAGAGTCCATTTAAATTCCAAGACTTGTATTATACCAAATACGAATATTATCGTGATTTTGATAAATCAATAAACTCAAATAAATGAAGTAAACTATATAATTAAAATGTTACAATTTTTTGACAACCTACATGGTTTTTTTGCTTTTGTCACATTTTTTACATAAATTTTCAAAAATACAATAATATTAAATGAATTCCAGCAAGTTTTGTAATTTGTTCTGCAATTTTGAAATAATACATGTGTTGGAATTTAAATGAATTCTTTATTGTATTGATATAATGCAATAAACTTAATGATGATAAATATAAACAAAATGCATCAGATTTAATACTAGTCAAATACGAATGTTACCGTGATTTTGATCAATACAAAAATACTGAAAATTAATCAATTACCATATCCAAATCTTAATGCCCAATCTCGAAGAATACTGTCTACATAATAAGAAAACACTCATAAACTTTGATCTAAAGGTCTGCCTAAACGATCGACCTTGGAATCGAACTCTCATCTATCCGCATTACATAATGTTGATAAAACCAACGAAATCAAAATAATGAAAGCAACCTATATAATTAAGAAACTATATTAGATTATTTAGTAATTATCGTAATTCAATTTTTAGAGGGATGGCAGAACGAACATATTTCTTACAGTAAAAATAACATAACAGAATTACAAACAACATTAAAAAGGTATGACATTGTTATATTATCAAAGTTCTTGAAAAGATGATATTAAAAAGGATTTAGTGAAGATGGTGAATAAGTTTTATCCAATAAATGAAAGGATGAACGGTTAAATCTGAAAATCATATATCTTATCCTAAAGACGAAGAGATCGAAAGAAATGAAAAATTCAAGCCAATAAACATTTGCAATGTGGGTAACAAAATCATATTCATATTATTTTGCCAATGATTGATGTCACTTCTCTCAACATTTTTATTTCAGAGATTCGATCGATCCTTGTCTCATGACACTATTTTGATCACTCGTGAAATATTTCATAACGTCCAAACAAATAACTCATGCAAGGATAAGTTTATGAAAATTAAGATAAATATGAGTAAAGCATAGGATAGAGTTGAATAGATAATCTAGAACGACTACCGACTAAAAAGTGGGCATGAAGTTTTGATAAAATTATATAAAACTACATTTACGTCATAACTAACGAAGTCGATAGCAAAATGGTCAATCCTTTTTACAGAATATGAGATTTTTGTTATTCTTTTTCACATTAAAACTATCAAAGACGCAGACAATAACAATAAATGAAAAGTCAACATATAATATTGCAATTGCGAAACAAAACAAAATATGAATTGGAATTGGGAAAGACACTAGAGAACTTCCTCTATACGTATGATGTGATTCAAAAGAATCTCCGACCAAAGTAGCATCTAATTCTGTACTACCAGAGAGGGTCCATAGATCTGACCAAAGGACTACAATCACTCCACTCCAATAACCACGGAAACAGAATCTATTGTCACTTTTGAACCTTTTTAATAAAAGAGAATTTGATATGATTGGGAAATGTGTGAAAGTGAAAGGACCTTCTTTAGTATGACTTGGCAAAGATAGCAACTTCTTCTGCTGGATTTCCAGTCATTAGGCATGTTTTGGTCCCTTGAGTCTGTTCAAACGGGAAACAACGAATGGTTGCTCCTGTTTCTTCTTTTACTCTTTGCTCATCTGCGTCACTGGCTGACCAAGGACCTCTTGCCCATTTCCCTGAGGAAATCGCGTCTTTGAGCTCATCGTATGAGTTTACATCCACAATGTTACTACACAATCATATCAAAATGTGAGTATGTGCAAATTAATACCGCAAAATTTGTTTGAGTATGTTTGTGGGAGAAAGATAAACAAAAAGAGTACCTATCTCTGAATGATAACGCCTTTTCCAGAAGCGATGATTGGATCTCATCCAACTTCTCTTTTACGTACGCCACTAATGTTGATGGCTCCATTGATATTCCAAAAACCTTTCCTGCCTTTCCTGGTATATCCCTCCTTGAGACAACCACAGAGTTACTAGATACATCGCGTGGACCAATTTCAATCCTTAGAGGGATTCCCTGCAAACCCAAGTTTCAAAACAAATGAAACTATCAGAGCTTGAAATATCATGAAATTCTTTTCACCACAGAAAATGATTCTAGTGTTTTTTCTGAGATAGTAACGAACCTTCATTTCCCAGAAATTGAACTTCCATCCAGGGGTTCGCTGATCTGTGTCATCAAGTTTAATTCTAACCCCAGCAGTTTGGAGAGCTTCCTTCACTGATGATGCAGCACTGAGAACTCCTGATTTCTCAGTGTCCTTTTTCCAAATAGGTACAATTACTACCTTCAAATGAAGAAAAGAGAAGATTTAATCTCAAGTCTCTCATCACTTCCTGAAGATAATAACTACAGTTTCCCCATAACAAATTCTCTTTAGCCAATGAATGGAACTTCAGATAAAGCAAAGAAAACTGCTTAAAAAAAAACAAAAGGAGTAGAAGATAAACCTGTATTGGAGCTATCTTGGGAGGAAGCATGAGACCAGTGTCATCTCCGTGAGTCATGATAATGCCACCGACAAAACGTGTACTGACTGCCCATGATGTCTGCCACACATGTTGCCTTTCTCCATTCTCATCTGCAAACTGGCATGGTCATATACGTCATTTAACATTCTTTCATGATGAAGTTGCAAAACAAACATGTGACAAAACAAAGCATAGATGAACCAGTAGGAACCAATACTATCGTCACTAAAAAAAACGAGAGAACTAAACTCCCAACAAATTCAAATCTCGGTGAGCATGACATACTTCTAAGATAATAATAGTTCTGTACCTGAGTTCCAAAGGCACGGGAAAAGTTCTGCCCTAAATTGTGGCTAGTACCAGCCTGCAAAGCCTTCCGATCTCCCATCATAGCCTCAATAGTATATGTTATATCAGCACCAGCAAAAGTCTCTAATTTCGATTTTCGACCTGGAATAACAGGTATTGCAGTTTGCTCAAACGCAAATCTGGTGTAGATTTCGATCATCTGTTTCGCCTGCAATACAACATTAAACATTTTTCACAGGAGAGTACCACAAAAAAATCTCCGCAAGTTGACCACAGCAGAACAGAGAACAAACCTCCTTTTCTGCCTCCTCAGGAGTGGCATGAGCAGTATGACCCTCTTGCCATAGAAACTCAAGAGTCCTAATAAAAGGTTTCGTCCGCATCTCCCATCTAGTGACATTGGCCCACTAAACCACAAAAAGAAGAAAAATATAACCACGAGCAATGATAAATGCCAGATGTCTAATATCGAGAGTGATAAACAATTTGGATGTCTGTCCAGACCTGATTGATCATGAGAGGAAGATCACGATAGCTGTGAATCCACTGAGTAAACATGTGATTCACTATAGTTTCACTGGTAGGCCGAACCTGCCACAACCTCAACGAATACAACAATCAAAGCCAAAACTTAGGTAATGAATTTTCACAATTCTAGCTTTGTGGTAAAACATAAAAAAAAAACGCCAGAAAAATGCCTACCACAAGCTTCTCCTCTAGTTCTTTTCCTCCTCCAACAGTGACAAGGGCTAGTTCAGGACTAAACCCCTCAACGTGTGAAGCTTCTTTCTCAATAAACGAGTATGGTATAAACTGCATATGAATTTCACCAACAAACAAATTTGGATTATGATTATCTATAATTAATCAAGAACACAAGTGGTTCATCAGTCTTATGCTAAATTCTACCTATATTAGCAAATTAAACTAGCTTAAGCTAAAAAAAATTCTGAATTTCAGCTTCAAAGAGTACCTGTGGGAAATACATGTTGCTATGACCAGTCTCTTTGAACTTCACATTCAAATACTCCTGCAAATCAACAATCACAACGAAAATTGAAGCGATACAAAGAAACATTAACATTCAAAATCAATTTGAATCCACAAACCTGAATCGCTTCCCAGATCGCGTAACCATAAGGACGAATAACCATAGTACCACGAACCGGACCATAATCCGCGAGTTCAGCACTAGCTATAACATCAAGATACCAAGCATTAAAGTCCTGCGAGCGAGGCGTAACGGCTCGGTCTGACCTAAGCCGGTCAACCTCCGTGGACTTGGTCTCCGGCGAAGCAGTTCCACTCGGCGCCGTCGCGAATCCGGAAAGAGGTCTGTTCCGTAGACATACGGTTCGCCGGAGAGTGGCTGGATAACGAGTGGTGGCGGGAAATAGAAGGGAAGTGAGAGAAGGGAGTCTCAGAGACGCCACCATTTATCTACTTTTCAGAGAAGTTTTGTGGTTTTTTCTTTTTGCTGCTTAAAGGTCACAGAAGTTTGTTTCTTAGAGATGATGATGATTGATGACTGTGAAAACTCTGAGAGTCCTTGTTAACTCTTGTGTGGATAAGCCCATTAAGTTTTATTACGTTAACCAATAAGCCCAATATAGTGAGTCTCGTTCTTTTACTTTTCTTGCCCGTTGGACCTCTATACTATTTCTTGTCATTTTCATCTCTCTCTTTTTTTTTACTTTCCAGTTTTATCTCAAACTCTCCCTTTCTCTCACCTCAGGTAAAAAACCATATTCATTTTAACCCATAATATTTCAATTTCGAAAAACTAAAATACAATTAGAAAAATACGGATAAAAACCATTTTCATTTTAACCCAAAATATTTCATTTTCATAAAATTAAAATACAATTAGAAAAATAAGGACAAAAACAAAGTTATATTTTTAGTTTAATTTTATCCACCCTAACATAGATTGAGATTGTCTAAAAGTAACCAAAAAAAATAGATATAAATGAATACTTCATAATAACCTGAAAATGGCGATCTTCTTCTCTTTGGATCCCATACCGTTGGACGTATTCTAAGCCTTGTTTAGTATAAAACGGATAGCAATAGTGGCTGCTCTGTCTCCTTGGATGGTGTTTTTTCCGACGGCGTTTTTCAGGACACGTGAAGTCTACTACATCCTGAAACGAGTACTGAACTTCTATTGGATCATGCTTATCGAGGACTCTCACAGCTCTCACAACCTCAGCAACGACGACTGCCCAACAAATATCTTCAAAGCAAAAGATAGAAAGTGTTGACCAATTTTGTTATTTCAGCACTTTATTGCGAAATATTGTATTAAGTGAATAGAGATACCATGTTGTCCTTGTCTTTGACACACCCCATGACTTCCAACCATTGATCTTTAGTTAATGAATCAGGCACAGCCTAAAGTCAAAAATAAGCCACCACGATTAATAGACTTATAAACAATAGAAATATGTATGTCTTGTACTTTTAAGAAAAGATAACTAATTGTTCTTATAATCATCACACAAACTAACTAAAACTTATGAAAATTATGATTTATAATATTAAACTATTCAGAATTTGTTGAAAACATAATAATAAAAACATTATAAGCTTAAAATATATTATATAACTAAGTGATGTGACTAATATTCCTCAAGTTTTCCACAAGTTTTCCTCAATAATTCCTCAAACTAGTGTCACCATTTACTCATATATGTCACGATTATAAAAAATATATTAAACTAGATTTTAACCCGCAGTACACCGCGGGATGATTTAATTTTAAAGTTAGTATAAAAATATTTTGTAAATTGTATCTCGTTATAACATATTTATTTATATTATAGTTTACAATTGTTATTAAGAAACGGTATACCACGAGTCTACGAGACAATTATTAATAAATTGAGGATTTAACCCGTATTAAAGCGGTATATAAATATTGATTCAAATTCGTCCGCCATATAAATCCTTTCCGAAATATAACTCATTCCGTAATTTCTTAACCCGTCACGTGATTTGTTTTTATTTTAAAATTTAATGATTATTTATTATATATAAAAGTTTACAAATCATATCATTCTCTAAGACATTTATATTTTAATAAACTGAAGATTTAATATGTATTAAAGCGGCATGTTAATGATATTTTAAAATTTTATAAATATTTTTATTAAGTAACATTATACCACGAGATAATTTTTGGTTCTATACAATCTTTTCTAAATGAAACTGATTTAATATGTCTAATATTGGTGGTATTAAAAAAAAGGATTTAATCCGTATTGAAGCGCGGATTAATGATATTTTAATCTTTTTATTATTGTTGATTCAAAAACCCGTCACGCCAAACCCGTCCGGCCAAAAAACTCATTTATTTTATTAATGTTGATCTTATTTATGATATGATTCTGAATCATTGTCTAAATATTTTAATCGATGTAGAACGTTGAACACACATTTTCGTCAATTGGATAATATATGTCCATTTTTAAATTTTCGAATCACAGTATATGCAGAAAAAAAATTGATTTTTTTTTTTTACTTTATGTATTATATGATGATTCAAAACAGTTAAAAACAAATCAAACAAAGATGATAGGAGAATCATAATTCTAAATCTTAATCAAATCTTCTAAATATCTAAATTATTAAATATGAAATATCCGGTGTATGAGTTGGGTTAAATATAACCCGACCCAACAAATTTTTTTGTGAAAGAATTTAAAAAACGGGTCGGATATCCGATTAACCCAGAAGTATTTTTACCGACCCATCACCAAAGTGTTGGAAAAATACTATACCATGCATGAGAATAAAATTACCATTAAGGTCTCGTTGGCTAAATAGTCCCATTTTGACACACTAACTAACAAAACAAAAGAGAACCCAATTTGAATCAAGAAGCCCACCCGAGGATAATTAGAAGAAGAAAAGTGGAAGCCCAATATGGCCCACTAATGCCGTAACACTCTAACATAAACCTATATCCTTTTTTGATCTAGTACTTGTTGTTGTTAGTTGTTAACTTGTTATCATAAAGACAGACAAAATTGTTTTTTTCTAGCTTTTTAAGCAACAATAATTTACTCTTTGATTCAAGAAAATTACTTCGAACCACATTGATATAAATAAGTTATTTTGTAAACTATTATTAAAAACTAACCATTAGAAAACTCTAGAGAAACTCATGCTTAATTTACCTTTCAACAAGAGCCATCTTTTCTTTTTTTTTTTTTGTCGGCCAAATTTCATTTATATATAAACAGGATAGTACATAAGGTTTGATACATGATTAGGAAATCCATGAGATAACATATGCAGATTCCAAAGTTCTAGCTTGCTTTGCTAAGGCATCAGCCAAGAAATTTACATTTCTACCAACAAACTTAAAGCGGAAGTCTATTGCTGCGAGCTCCACAATGTCTTCCAGGTAGCTTTGTATCTCCATATGACCATGGGGAGGGTGACATTGTTTTCTGGCTTCCTCTAAACAGCGGTATAAAGAGGTTGAGTCACCACAGAAAGTCACCTGGTGGTAATTAAGACGCTTAACTTGTAGCACAGCTTCTAGTAAAGCTTTAGCCTCCGCTTCAAGGGCTGTATTGGTAGGCTCTATTGAGGAGGAGCCTTTTATTAGATGTTTGCCGTGCGCATCCACAAGGATCCAACCAATACCTGCTTTCTTTGTAGGATCAATCCATGAGGCGTCTACATAGCAATAGAAAGAAGTGTTAGAATGAGTAGAGTGTGATGAGCTAGGAGATTCTTTAGCATTTATTGTTGTAAGCCTTGAGAAATGCTGAGTATTGATATTATTTGCTTCTTGCCATAAGGAGAAATCTGAGATGGCTTGGTTTAAAATATCAGGGATGGACCATCTTTTGTTATTGAAGAATAAGTCATTACGAGCTTTCCAGATTCTCCAACCAATAAAAGGAAAGAGATGATCGTTGTAAGGATGCTTGCCTTTGAAAGAGAGCAGGTCTTGGACTATTTGTTGGATGGAGTTCTGATTTTGAATCTGATCCTGTTGAATATGAAGGGGAGATAATTCCCAAATCTCCCTTGCTACACGGCAATGAAAAAAGAGATGTATGATGGATTCTGCTTGTTCACCACAGAGAATACAGTCTTTTCTATTATGTTGCTTCATGCTTGATCCCAAAAAAAAATTATTTTCAAATAATCTCTACATAAGTGTATAATAGATTTGAAGAAGAACCACACCAAACACTACAAAAAAAAGATCATATTAAATCACTTAAATTGTATCACTTCACTAAATGGTATTATTTTGAATCATTTATTTATAAATGATGTGTTTTAGCATCAATTATACTAAGTGATGTTATAATTAATTAGTTTGGCATCAATTATATAAAACTGATTTAAAAGCTATTATTTCGTATCACTTTTTAAAAACTGATAGTAAATATTAATTTACATCATTTAGATAATTGATGTATTTATTAATTTTTGTTAAGATCACTTTTTAAATGATACAAAATTTATATCAATAAAAACTGATGTAAAATTGTATTAAGGAGGCATTTTTAAATTGTCCCACATCGACAACTTCTTAAGGAGGGATAAGAATCTATCCTTTATAAATAGGTTAACCCATTTTCTAATAATTGAGTGTAGTGGTCTCACGAAAACTTAAGTCAAATAATTTATTTTAAAGATATTGTTGACGTTTAAATTTATTCTTAGAATAAGATTATAATTAAAATAATTTTCTTATTAAATAATAAAATAATTATTATAAATGTTACAATTATTAAAATCACTAATGAAATTTGACACTAGTTTTAGTATCAATTATTTATAAATGATGAAAATATTAACATCATTTATACAAAGTGATTTAAAAAGGTAACATCATTTTTTGTAATTGATACAAAATTAACATCAATTATAAAAACTGATGCAAATATTATGTATAATTACATCAGTTGTCAACAAAATGATGTAAATTATTTGCATCATTAATTTTTAAATCATTTACTTAAGTGATGTAAAATTCTTTTACATCAATTATAAGTAATACAAATATTCAAAATAAGTGATATAAAATGATCTTTTTTTTTGTAGTGAAATCATATTGAAATATGTCGCAATATTTTCCTATAAATATTAACTTAGTGGTCCAATAATATAATGCAGTAGGCCCTACATGGCTACATAGTAACCATATCTACAAGCATTTCTCTAACCATCTTACATTTATTGCAAGCGTGTGTAAGCCTTTTGTTACTTTCTTTTCTTGCAGCTAGGTACTTCAGATCAAGTGAAAGATATACCAACGACAACTGCATAAGATGTGTGAGTTGTCATAAATGAACTTTTCAGTTTATTTCAAAAAAAAAAAAATTCATTAAAATTCTCTAACTAAATGAATACTCCCTCCGTATTTTAATAAGTGTCGTATTAGGATTTTCTTTTTATTAAAATTAGACGTCGTTTTCAAATTTCTATGCAAAATTTCTTATTTTTTAATGTTTTATGACATCATAAAACATTAAAAAGTAAGAAATTTTGCATAGAAATTTGAAAACGACATCCAATTCAAAAAAGTAAAAATTCTAAAACGACACTTATTAAAATACGGAGGGAGTATAAAGTTGTGTCTTCATTTATTTCATATGAATGTATAGTGTAATGTCGTCATCGGGAAAGTTGGTTTCATCACAAATTCAGATAGGACCAGGAAGTGTTAAGACCTCATGGCATTTGGAATGAATAAATGAAATTCGTTTTTTTAGTCCATTTATTATAAAACAATACACTTATTTAACACTTGATTTACTCGGTTGGAGTTATACAAGATAACAAACTGACGGTGCAGTTGACTATCGCCTTTAGATTTTTATTAGGGCCCTGAATGTTTGGTAGTTTTTAATTGGTTTTTAGATTCTAGTTTTTTTATTTTGGTTTTTGATTTTTGGTGTAGATTTTAGTTTTTGCAAAATCTTGAATGGTAATTTGTTTAGTTTTTAGTTTTTCTACATAATATTAATTTTCTAAAACGTTTTTAAGTTAATATTAATAAAAAAGAATTAAAAAAAAAATTTGACGTAAATTGTTTGGGAAAACCCACAAAACTTGGTTTTTGGATTCTATGAAGAAAAACCATAATCTCCTAAAATCTGGTTTCCCTATTTTTTAGGAAATCTATTTTTTTGTAGAATCATGAATGTGTAATTATTAAATTTTTGCACAATCATAATCCAAAAACTACTCTAAAAACTGCAGCCATTCAAGGCCTAGATCTGATTAATTTCTGATTACGAATTACTAATGAATGTTTTTTCCTTCTTCATTTCATAGTATGTGAATATGTTTACTAATATATACATAACATGGATTATTCATCATCTTTAGTAGTATTTTACTGTTTTGTTTATAACTTCTAGATTTAGGACCGACATCTGTATATATTTCCATAGGTTGGGATTAAGGCATTAAGCGATTAATAATATCATGACACAACATACGTCATCTCTTTAGAGAATTGAATCTAAAACCAACTCTTTTCACTAACCACTAAATCATCACCCATATATTTGGTAATATTACATACTTGATCAAAAGTTTATCCCAATTTCTCTATGAAGAAATCATGGCTCAAATTTTATCTGTATGATTTTCCTTGGCAAAAAATCTAGCAACCCGATCAAACACTCAACACGGTATTAGTTGCGTATATTAGAAAGAAATGAATCTTAATTAACCAACAAGAGATTAAGAAGAGAGAGTCTTTCAAAAAGATTTTGCATAATTTTAGCCGCAAACAGCTTGCACCAAACAATAATAATATTATCTTTTCTAATGACCAGGTTTGTATATATTTCATATATGCTTTTAAAATATTCCAAGGACACGGATTTTACAAGTCTCGCGTAAAGATGGATACTTTATAAGCATAATATAAAACAAGAACATCGAATGCCATTGGAGATGGACCCATCCAACGCCAACTTTTATTAGTGTTTAAATAATTGAACTAGTATAAGGTCCATGACCATAAAAGTCACCATATCATATATTTGTTTCCTCTAATTTCCAAAAAATATATATTGTTTAATTATATTCTCACACCAACACATTCACTCACGTTAAAACTAAATCCAATTATAACACGCATATATACAATACATTATGTATGTTTATTAGCAAGAATTTCATATCCAGCATGACAAGTTACACTGCCATTGCCAATTTGCCATGTAGTACACAATTCGCTTGTTATAGTCTAATAAAATAATAATTAGAAGGTATGATGTCTAAGAATCACATTATTTGTCAAGTTGTTAATGCTACACCTGCGAGATTCTATTATATTACAAAATTTCCTCAGATATTACTATCTTTTAAGGCATATATTCTGTGATATCTTAGTGATTGTAAGATATATTACAATAGATAGAATATTAAAGAACCTTAAGACCACAAAACCCAATCATTCTTTCTTTTATTATTAGTAAAATATAAAAGTTTTTTTTCATTGTTACATAAGATTCCTATTTCCTACCCTCTCTACCTTCCCTTTTTCTCCTCCGATCCTCCATTTTTTTTATATATTAATACACTTTCCGAAATGGAAAATCACAATGATAATAATATCAGAATAATCCTCGAAAGTTAATAACAATAATAATAATATGGTTAAAAAAAAAAAAAAAGAGAGTGTGAAATTAACGCCAAGCGGATGCGACAGCGAGTGTCCGTCCCATCCAACCAAAGCACACACCTCCGTTATCTTCTTTAACGGTAAAGCCCGGGTGAGCTAGGTTTCCGTTATTGAGTCGATCAGCTATCTTCTCACTCAATGGCATTATCTCAAACCCAGCCATGCTCATCCGCATTCGCCATTTCCCGAACACCTCGCACCGCTCAATCCGATTGATTCCTTCACACGCCACCGCGTTTATTAGCTTTCGGCCAATTCCTTCCTCGACTTTGACACGGTCCGAATTCGAACTAGGAACGGTCGACTCGACCGAGTCAAGCAATGCACCGTAACACGCGCATGACTCACTCACTCGCCCTAAAAACGGTGCCGTATTAGAATTCATTTCTTGTTCCACTAAAGTCACCACGCGCGGCTTAAGTCCTTTCACGCGCCGGAGAAGCTCGTCTCTCGGATTCTCCGTGCATACGCTTTCGTCGGGAACACGATAAAGCTTGAATGCTAAGTTCACAGCCAACGGCTCGTCGGGATCACATCCGAGCGATTCACGACTCAGATCACCGAGTCGTAAACTCGCCACCACGTTGAAACTCACGGAGATACCGAGTCGATTACCGAGTTGGGTCAACAAATCTCCGACGGCTTTCAACCTCTCTTCTCCACCGTCATCGACCAAAAATCCGTAGACGTTATTCGTCACGGCTGTGATCTTAACCACCGGAGAATTCTGATTCTTACCATTCCGGCGCGTGGAGAGTGTTTGGAGAAGGTTAACATATTGACCACCTTCTCCGATATCGAAATCGATAACGTGCAATATCATCATCCCTTCGTCGTTGTTACCGGCGGCGTTGAGAATGGCGAGATTAGCCGCCGTGAAACCGAGTTTGAAACAAGGAGAGAGCTCGTTGAGCAACTGAGTCGAGATTAAATGCTCCTTCCGATACAATTCCGTCGCCGGAGAAGCTAGACTCTCAGCCTGATTAATCCGCGTTCGTAGCGCCGTCACCATGAAATCAACCAGCTTCTCCTCTGAACTCCTCTCAAGATTCGGCGACTGAGAAACACGCGCCAAAATCTCCGTCGCTATCTCCGTTTTCCCTTCCGCGATCGCCGTCGCGATTTCCATAACCGTTTGTCTTGAACATACCGATGTCGTCGTCGAAGCTGTAGAAGGTGAAGAAGACGAAGAAGAAGAAGTCGGTGAAAAAGACAAAACCGGGTTCGAGTTCGGGTTCGGGTTCGGAGTCACGAGATTTTGAATCCAATCGGAATTTGAATTTGTGATAACTGACACGTCATCATCACCACCACTCTCATCGTCATCATCTAAAAGCTGTTTCTCTAGCTCTCTTAAACTATTCAACATGTTCTCCGATTCCTGAACCCGGTTAAGCTGAACTGGTTCAGTGCAAGGAACGCCGGTTAACGTCATGTTGTTATTATTACCCGACCCGTATCCCATTCGGATCCCACCAAATAAACCGAAATTCGATTGCTGCGTCTGGGACTTGAGAACCGGTGAACCGTAACGCTGAGACGAACCAGAACCACCAAACAAACTCATATCATTCACCGACGTGAGATCGATCATCGGCGACGGAGATTGAAAATTCTGATAATTTCTAGGCTTCACGGACCTTAAAAGAAAAGCGTTGAGAGCTGCTTGATTATAAAACGGGTGTTGTTGTTGTTGTTGCTGTTGCTGTTGATATTGCTGAGCCGCTTGAAAATCTGCTAAAGTACGTTTTCCGGCGAATCCATTACCGGCGGCGACTCTGTTTCCGATCTGATCAAGGAAGATTCCAGGAATCTGATTTCTATACGTCGGTTGAGGATTATTATTACCAACGTTGATTACAGTTCCAGGACCTCCAGGTATAGATCTACCACCACCACCACCGTAAAAATCCGACCCACCACCGCCGCCGGAGAAACCAGATTCCATTTTTTTATTCTCTCAAAAGCTCAGAAAGAAATAAAAGAAAGAGATCAAATTTTTAAAATTTACCAAATTATGAAACGCATGATAATATGGAAAGAGAGAAGAGAGAGATTAGATACTCTGAGAAATATAGAGAGAGAGAGAAAAGAAGAAGTTGCTTTCTCTTATGGCATTTTGAGGTGATAGTGACGAAATATAAAAGGAAAGAGTAAGAGGCTTTATAACCGTCCGATCAGATATTTAAATTTACGTTAATAACCTTTTAAAATAATCAGACGGTGAGGATTTGTTATTGAGACTCCCAAACACCTGCATCTGTCTTGTTTCGACGGCAATAGTTTTCACCGTTTTCTAACCGAATGTTTTCTGTCATTTACGAAACCATGAGCTATGATTGTGACACGTGTCTGTTATTGAAAAGATCTGTGGCGTTAGATTGTGATCACAGTCTGTTACGTTATAAATTCTGTGTGTATGTCTGTAACTGAGTTTGAGTTTGGTCTTTTCAATACTTTGGTCTTGTGGATACCCTTTGTTTCCTTTCTCTTTTTTTACTTCACAAGATTACCGGCTAATCTAATTAGGATCATAGACCACGTGTCGGTCACTTACTTGCAAAATTTTCTCCTTTTTTCCTTATTTTTAACTCGGATACATTCTATAATATTTTTGTTACCGTAATTGAATTCGAGTTATTAAATTGTACGTTTATATTAATACTAACCATTATGAAGAAATTAATAAATAGTTAGTACTCAATAACTGTTCTAATTACATTCAGGTAATAATAGTCTCAATTACGGTAACATTTATTCTCTACAGTGCTTACAATTAATGAAATTTGATTTAGATCAATTTAATAAATTAGTATTACTTTTAAATATTCGTGAAATATTCATTTTCTCGAAACAATAATGTAACAACTATGAGCTTTCCAAATTTTATCAAAAGATATAAACAGAAAAAAAAAACTGTGAGTTTGTAATTTATATCCTTATGTTTAAATTAATAACTTTAGATTTATTTTCGAATAGCTTTTAAAATTTAAAATAATAAAAAAATAAATAAAAACCTGAAAGGTACAATGGAATAAACGGTACAAAACATGAGACTCAAACTGATCAAACGAATTAAATGTGATTACTGCATATTGATCTGGCGAAACAAAAATTAAAAGACGAATATAATAACTTTGTGTGGTATAATAATTATTAAATTTTTAAAAAATTTAAAAGTTTTGGATGACCGAATTTTTTTGTTCCACCGCCCTAATTTGTTTGGCAAAAAACATGACAAACAAACATTTACATTGCAATTGAACCGCACATCACTATTAAGAACCGCCTTCACAAATTTTTCAAAAAAATTATGAATGGTTACAAAATGCGGATAATGTAGATAGACCACACTTCAATGTATTTTCCTATGTCACCATTCATAGACTATAAATACTATCATATTAAGTATATTTTCCAGCATGATAGTTAATTTAGTATTGTATTAAACTATGATTCTTCAATTCAATTCTATTTATGAAATAATGATAGTTAATAAATATAGTAATCATTTTTTTCTTTTGCCAAACACGTGACCACTTGTTTTTCTCCTGCTCATACTCCGCTGCGATATGGAAGAATCTAGCACAGAATCTTCTAAGAGCTGAATATTCCACGGACTGGAATCAGTTGCTTGAGGTACTCAACAACAAAACCACTCCACGTCTTCATTTATTTCTGATCAGGTATGTATTCCAAGCCACCATTTATCACATATGGCGAGAGAGGAATGCAAGAAGGCATGGAGAAATGCAATCTCCGCAACTTCGACTCATTAAACTCATCGACAAAAACGTTCGAAACCGCTTAAGCTCAATCAAAGCCGCGGGATACCACCGCTATGACGACAGCCTCAAGCTGTGGTTCTCCACTCGCTCAACTCAACAAACAAGCTCGTGACTACAGTTTCAAATCCCATTCTGATTTCTCTGTAATGTTTTTAAATTCCTCAAAACACTGAAGCATTCATTGTACAAAAGGTTTTTTGGTTGAATACAATTTTTACATTCAATTCAAAAAAAAAAAAAAAAAAAAAACCACGAAATAATATGAAAAATTAGATGAAATGAGTTTATAAAATAAGATTGAACAAACCTAACTCTAGCACAACATAACAATTAATATATCTCTACATACTAATGTAATACATATGGTTTAGGAAATCGCCGTGACAAAAAAAAAAAAAAAAGAAGAACTCAATTTCGGCATATCCATTGAACTTAAAAGAAGGCCCTAAAAAATAGGAGAAAATAAGAAAACATGCCACTTGGGTTTCAAAGTAGTATCAGATTTTTCACATGCAAGTGCGATGTTTCCGTTTCGTACCCTTCTTTTTTTTTACCTCTTCCGATAAAACATAAAACACTGTCACCATGCAACTTTTAAATTGTAGTAAGTAAAGTAGACGACAAAAAAATAATAAAAAAAATTGTAGTAAGTAAACTATTTTTTCTCTAACTTTTTCTTGTAGAGTGATTACATAAATATATACGGTATTGAGAAATGGAGTTATATACATAATACATGCAATCATTCAAATAAAGTTTGTCAATATATATTCAAAAAGTGAGAAAAACAAAATAAGTTAATCTCAATTCAAAACAGCAAAAGAGAACATGTTTTATTTGGAAAACCGTATTAAATCTTGATAACGAAAAAAGTATTAAATTGTGTGTTATATTGGTCAATTTATGGCATAGATTTATCTTATTCGAGTTGCAAGAATTATTTTTTAATAGCCATTAGCACGAAAATTATGTTCTTATATGGTCATAATCACGTTGACCTTTGAGAAAAAAAAGGATCGCCGGCACCATATTATATGGAGTATATTAATATTTAATACTCATACACTAAGCTAACTCGAATTTTATAAAGCTCTCATTTTTTCGTTCTTTTAACAAAAAGAAACAATAATTGGTTATTTGGTTTTATAATAGCCCTACCTTGACCTTCCATTACTTTGCCAAGGTCTGTATAACGCAGAAGAAAATGGATGAAAAATAAAATAAAATTAGGTTTCAAATTGCCTATGAGAAGGGGTCCCCCAAACTTGTAGAAGCAAATTGCCACTTTAAACAACTTGTTGGCCCTATCGAAAATCCAAAAGCTGCTTATTTAATATTCAAAGCAAATATTTAGATACAAGGATTGAAAATACACTACAAGAAATATGGGCATTGATAGCAGAAAAACATAGCGCAGTTTTTGCAAATGCTATAATAGAATTTTTTCGGGAAATTAGATTATATAATAGCGTTATTAAAACGCTAAACCTAAATATAACTAAGCGGGAACCTAAAACACGGGTTTCCGCCAACACTTAGTAAAAATTAAGCGCCTTAAGATAAAACACTTGACCTAAACCCTTTTGTCACTTAGTCGGAAACTGAAACATCACTTAGTTGAGAACCAAAAAAAAAAAAAACTTTTTCCCATCTCTCCGACTCTCGAGCTCTCCGCCGATTCTCACCGTCTTCTTTCACAATCTCGACTCACCGGCATCTGGAAATCATCAGCTCTGTCTCAAAAGCGGTAACTATATCAGTTGTTGCATGTCTCTTTGCTTCACTTAGTAGTCGATTCAATTAATTCTAAGTTATGGATCTTGTTGTTTTCAAAATTTAGTTCGTTATATGTTAGGGTTCTTCTTATTTATGGTTCGATTTAGGGTACTTTGCTAATTTCAATTATATGTTTTCCAGATCTAGCAGAGGACATAACAATTTCAACATTTTCTTTCAAAGGTTAGTCTAAGCGACAAGATTTCTTAGGGCTTTGTTTTATTACACGAAATATAAACTGTGAATGTGAATGTTTTGTGTATCACACATGTTGTGTGTTGTTGTCTGATTCATTTTGTGTATCACACATGTTCTCTGTTGCTGCTTGATTCATGCTGGATTTGGATTATTGTTTCAACGGTTCTCAATAAGGGTAGCAGATAATGTTGGACAAGTCATGGGTTAATCTCTGCAGGTTTGTTTCTGACTTGTTAAACATATATAAGTTATTGTTGAATTTGTTAGCTTGTTTCTGACAAAGTTATTTTACTTTTTTTGACATGTACTGAAGAACTGATCCTGCATATGAGAATGGTGCTACGAAATTTGTTAATGAGGTTACTGCTGGTTTAGGAGGATCTGAAATGGTTATATGTCCATGTTCAGTTTGTCGCAATGTAGATCGTCATTTAGGCAGTGAAGTAGTATATCATCTAGTAACAAGAGGAATGGATGAGGATTATAAGACACGGAGGGATTGGTATCATCATGGAGAAGTGAATTCAGGGGATGCAGTAGAAAGCAAAGTAAAGCAGTGGAATGATGAGGTTTTAAGGTTATACAGAGCTTCTGAATACTTAGATGAAGAGTTGGCTAGTAAGGGTAGCTTAGTTGATTATGCTGATGGTGAGGAAGAGGACAAGGAAGAAGATGAGTTTCTTGCTAAGCTAGCTGATGCTGAGACTCCTTTATACCCTAGTTGTGAAAAACATAGCAAGCTGTCTGCGATAGTTACATTGTATAGGATAAAGACAAAGAATGGGTGGTCAGACAAAAGCTTCAACGATCTTCTGGAGAGTTTACCAGCCATGTTACCAGAGGACAATGTTCTGCATACATCAATGTATGATGTGAAGAAGTTTCTGAAATCTTTTGATATGGGGTATCAAAAAATTCATGCTTGTATTAATGACTGTTGTCTATTCAGGAAGAAGTACAAGAAGCTTGATGCCTGTCCCAAATGCAAAGCTTCTAGATAGAAGACAAACATGCACACTGGTCAGATAAAGATAGGTGTTCCACAGAAAGTTCTAAGGTACTTTCCAGTTATACCACGCCTGAAAAGAATGTTTAGGTCTGAGCAACAAGCCAAGGACCTAAGGTGGCACTTCAGTAACAAGAGTAGTGATGGAAAAGACAGGGAAGCATTGGTTAATGGACTTCCCATAGGACCAGGAGCTATTAAGATCTTCCTTGATGAAGTGATGGAACCTGAAACATTCCTTTGGAGGCCTACTCCAGATCTGTCAACAATTGAGGACAGTTTAAAGTCTTATGTGGCATGGCCTGTCAACAGAGTTGTGTTCTTCGGAGTAAACATCGACACACCAGCTGGTTCAGTCTCTCCTCGTCAACAATCTACATCAACACCTGCAGCTCCTGTTAAGAAAACAAAGGATAACTCACAATCCAATTCACAGACACCAACTCAGAAGTATCAGGTAAATTAAAAATGTCTACTCAGTTACATATAATTAAGTTGTGGTTTAAATCTACATCAATTTGTTGCTGTTTCAAACATTGCAGCAAAGCATTCCTGCAGAAGTGATTGGAAAGGAAAATCAGAAGTGCATGTTGATGGATATTACAGGATTGAAGAGGGTTGTGGCTGAAGGACGTTGGTCTTCTAACGATCCTAACATGAAAGTTCACTTTAAGCCTTTAGGACCAAATGGAGTTCGTGTCTGGGTAGATGTAGTGAGGGTTAATGATGCAGAGGTCTGGAGGCCTTCTGATGCTGTTGAGTGTATGGAGGATGCATTGGGTACAACAGTAGCATGGCCTACAGACAAAGTGGTGCTAGTCTAAACTTTCAGTAAGAGGTCTACTGCCTTAGATTTTGTTGCATATGATTCAAAACTTTTGGTGTGATTTTATACTTGAACACATGGATCAATGTAATGTTTGGTACTTGTAAGTTTTTGGATAATATGATGATGATATGTTATTGACTTCTTTCTTATAAATATGAAATTTTAAATGCAAATATTGAATCAATAGCAGCTTAAATCAGAAAAATAGAGCACAATGCATAACATCATAATATATACAGCTTGGCAAAAAATAATAGTTACGAATTACAAAATTATAGTATAAATATTACGCTACATGTAACTAAATTATAACAATACTGTATAGTTACAAAAGATAAATTAATAATCGATAAAAATTGCTACTATAAAATATAAAATAGCAAACCAACATTGCTATACAAAGATAATAAATAGCGAAACATAGTGCTACATAATTATATAACAATATCACAAACAATACGCTATTATATAGGGACCTTTCATAGCATGTCCAAAAAGCGCTATTGTAAGTGCCCCCTCTAAGATAGCTCCGGCAAAGACAGCGTTTATGAGTCCGCCATGAAAACCATATAGTAGCGTTTTCGGTGTGTTAAGAATATTCATATTTCTTGTAGTGATATAATTTATTGGGGGACTAAGAGTTATGAGTTTGTTCATCACTTTCTAAGAAAAGGTTTGAACCACAAACTTATATGTCTCAAGATGTAATTTATTGATGTACTTAATTGGATGTACATATTTTGACGTACATTTAACATAGTCGAGATGCTATTGATTTGGACATTCAATCAATTAGGTCTTCCAGACAAATATTAAATCTACAAAAAATTAGATTTTTGGTTTTAAACGCAAATATGATATTGTTGATCCTAATATTTTTCAACATATAATTCATAATGTGATCCGGCTGATAATACTCTACAGGTATATTGAATTTAGATTAAGACATAGTTTTATTGCATTTAAACATGATACAGCCTAAATAAATAATTCGAAAAACTAATGAAATATAGATACAAAAATTTATTACTGGTAAAAAATAATTATGTAATTTACTGAAATATGTAAATTAAATATTTTTATATTACATCGTTGTTGGATAGAGAAGATGTTTTTTTTTCTCTTAAAAACATTAAATAGTAAAAAAAACAAAAAACCCGGAAAGAATATTTAATATAGATTTTTAATTTGTCGTTAACCTTTTAGCTTTCATTAATCCAAACGTTTCAACATTTTTTTTAACAACTCTTTAATTTTGCTGAGTTTAAACAGTAAAACATTGAATTTGTGCGTGTTATATTGACAATAGCTAGGGAACATAACGGTCGAGAATTGGTGACGACCAAAAAAAGAAGAGAATTCGTCAGCTTTGATTCTATTAAGTATTAACAATGCAAATTCTGTTTTGCATATTTACATTTAACTCTTGTCTGCAATGATAAAATCATACATATAGGTTTGTGCTTAATTAATGTTCTTTTTTTTTTTTTGGATCAAAGTGCTTAATGTTCTAACTTTAACCATTTATCCCAAGCTTTCCTAGAATTCTGAATAACTCGTATAAAATAAAACCACAACATAAAGTTTTTTTGACATTTCTTGGTAGGTTGCGTGAAGGCAAAAACCTAATGAGTATAAAATTCGCTTAGCAACTATATCATCCATAATACTTTCACCTTAATTTTATATTTTAAATCTTGACTACTTTAGTTTGATCACCACGTGTCCTACTTGTGCCTTGCCTAACTCGACTCTTCTCCACCATATATAATAAGGAGTTGCTAACACAAATACGGAGTTCCAACCATTTTTTATGTTATAAAGAAATTCCAGCTTTATTAGTTGTATTTGTGTATAACGTAATCTTCTTCATGCATCTTAAGTTAATATTGGTTGGTTAAGATATGTAGACAAATATATCATTGTACGAGCAACAATTAAAGCATGTAAATTTTTGGCCTATCACCCAAAATTAAGAGCAAACCACACATGCCGATAAATTTTTGTTCCATATATAAACCCAAGTTCGAACGTAAATGGTTTGGACTTTGTTTCTTTGAAGTTGAAAGTTATTATTTCTTTACACGAAAGAGAAATATTTAACAACAATAATGGCTAAATGATATGATTACTAGAGAAATATAAGAATATAATTGTACTTTTTGTAAGGGGAATAGATAGATTATGGGCCTGAATGTGAAGCTAGTTTCGTGTAGTGCGTTTTGCACTGTAGTCTCCATTCAACAATTTTTTTTTACAACAATTCAACAATAATTCTAACAACTTAATGTGTGGTTTATTTGGATGATTAAGGAATTGAAAATATTATTTGTACTGCCTTTGGAAATCATGGATGCATAAAAGTGAAGAATCGCTTCACATTGTGATTACGTTTTATTTTTGGTGTATTTAGGATGTGGTTTATTTTTTTTTATTTTTTTTTTCAAAAAAGAAAGAGGTTATAAATGAAAAAAATTACTTTGACAGTGCCACACACGCTTCTAGATGACGGAGTTGATAGAAAAGCTTACCACAGCCACACGAAATCCACGCATTTCATTCGATATCTCTTGTTTAATTTCTTTCTTTTGCAATTTGTTTTCCACGTGTCCAACCATTTGTGTTCTTTAATTTTCATTGCTACATCAGAAAACTTATTACAGAGTAGCTAGCTATGTTCTATGAGGAACACCACATTCTCATTAACGAAAAATTACTTAAGACTTTTCTGAACCATAATAACTGGATTTAATCTTCTATATATTTGCTTAAATAATTTTTTTGTTTGGCTACTTATATTTATTACTTTTTAAATAGAGAAAATATGTGTTTCAATTTTGTGGAAATGAATCGAAACAAGAATATATGTACTTATACCTTAAGTTAAGCATTTAATCAAAAGGTCAGGGTGGCCGAGTGGTCTAAGGCGCCAGACTCAAGTTCTGGTCCTCGTAAGAGGGCGTGGGTTCAAATCCCACTTCTGACATTTTGTTCTATTTTGTATTTTTCCCCTTATTCCATACATGATTTATTTCAGTCTTATTTTTTAAAGGCAAAACTAAAATATATAAATATCAAATTGTTCAAATATATATTTTGGAACACATTAATTTGAACAATATGATTTAATAGACTGATACACAATAAATAAATCGTGAAGAGATAAGATGGCTCATTCTATAGTTTTCTTCAACCAAATATTTTCTTTTTGTTATCCTCACATTCATATAGTAATCAAATATGGTGTAAGTATAACTAAAGAAAACTAAAGATTTCCACTTTCTGTCCACAAAATCATATGATTAGAAACAAACTTTTAAAGTCGCATTGAAAATCTCAAATCACAATGAACAAGATAATTCAATGTGACATCGTCAAAGTTAGTTCCAAGTTCTTAAAAACAAACCAAAATCCAACTCGAAATGTATGTTTTTCTAGCAAAACTCCACTTCTTAAAACTCATACTAGTTAGAAGACAAATCAGTGAAAACCAAATAACTTTTTTTTATAAATAAAGCGTCATGAATGTATATGAAAAATCTTATAATAATCACAAACTAAGTATAGAGATTAGATTCCTAATTAAACAGCAGAATCAGCTTTTTGCTTCCTTGGCAAGCGATATCCACCAAAAACACAAGCATGTTTTTCCTCACAAGAGTCAAGATGCAATATCTCTGTTGGTCTCAACTCTTCCATTTGCAGCTTCTCCACTTCCATCTGATACACAGTTTCTGCTGCAATTGTTGAGTCTATAGAATTCGCCTGAAACAAGTATGTTAGAGTTAACCAAACAATGCACACTAAAAAGAGAATGATTTTGATTTGAATCAATGGTTATTAAAACTTTTGTTACAAACCTTTATAGAGATCATAAAGTGACCTCCAGATTTGAGGAAATAAGAGGCATTAAGACTTAATATCTTAGCTTGATCTGGCTGAGCAACATCAGAGAATATGACATCAACCATGCCCACAAGCATTCTGTACTTGGCAGGATCTCTAGCATCTTCAATGATTGGTATAACATTAGTTCTCTTCTCCGCCATGTTCATCAAAACTTTACCACATATATGAGAATGCTCAACAGCGTAAACACATCCCTCCTATCAATCAGAAAAACAAATATAAGTAACAAAAACTCATTCTAAAAGGTTAGGGTTTAGGTTAGGGTTTAGGTTACACTTACAGGACCAACAATGTCAGAGATATGAGATACAGTGTATCCAGAAGAAGCACCAAGGTAAAGAACTTTAACACCAGGTTTCTACAATTTCAAGAAACAAGTATTTATTAGTTTCAATAACATAAAGAAAAAAAGAGATTGCTACTTTAAGACTTACGATCCAAATGTTATCAACACCAGTGGTAATAGCATCAGCTAACTTAGATCTATGAGGGTTCCAAACTCTGTATTCAACTGTAGATCGGTCTTCGTTCTGAACAAAGATTCTCTTCTCATTGTAAATGATTTCACCAGGAACTAAGTTCTTGGTGACAAGAGCATCTGCTTTACTTTTGGCAACAAACACTCCTGCGTGCCTGTGTGGTGTCACTAACACTTTGCTTCCTCCCTTAATTCCACTGCCGGGTTCACTTTCACGACCTTTTACTCTTCCTGGCCCTCTTCCACGGCCACTTTCGCGGCCTCTTGTGGAACTTACTACACCGCCTCTGGCTAAACCTCTTCCACCACCACTACCACCACCACCACGTCCTGAGCATAATCATATAGATAAAACCGAAATTAACTAATCAGAAGAAAGTATTATTAAATCTCCCATTAAACTTTGATTGAAGTAGTGAAGAATCAAACCAGTTTACGTAAAAAGCAATTCAGCTAGAGATATTGTCAGAAAACTAATTTGGAGTTAACACAACGCTATACTTTAGGTCGAACAGAGACACAAGTAAGAAATAAAAAGGCTTTAGGGTTCTTACCTGTTTTGGGAGGTCTCATATTTGCTATAGAGCGAGAACGAGATCTACTAGGAGAAGATTGATGTCGATCGATGTTGCAGCTTTCGTGTTTGGTTTTTTTTAACAACACGCTCTTAGGGTTTAAGAATGTTAATCTATTGGAATTGGAGTTGGAGGTTGTATAAGGTTCTATTTTTCGGATAAATTTGGAAATTTTCTACTTATCAATATAATATTACATATAGCAATTTTTGTTACACATTTTTTAACTTCTTGTAGGAAAGATTATGATCTTATCGAATAGCCATCAGATTCTTGTGATGCAAGGAATCCATGCCTTTGAAATATGCAAAAGGGCTTTTGCTACATTTATGGATTGTGTAGTCAGAATATTGTGAGCCGAGGCCCAATAATTAATTCTCGAATCGGGCTTATTAGACATGAATTATTTTCTTAGTTTTTTTCTCTCCTTTTCGCCGTTTTGCTTCCGGCGATGAATAACGGAGGAGAATATAGTAACTGGGCGGAGCTTCCGCCGGATATAATGTCATTGATTCTGCACCGTCTTAGCGTGATTGAGATACTCAACATTGGTCAGAAAGTGTGTAGATCGTGGTGACGTGTCTGCCAAGACCCATCGATGTGGCATAAAATCGACTTGCGAATCCCTAGAAACTTCAAAGCCTTGCACTACGATTTCGAAGCCATGTACCGTTACGCCGTCGATATCAGCCGTGGCGGCTTGCTGGAGATCAACTTTGTCGACATAGGAAGCGATTCTCTCCTCACTTACATCGCCAACAGGTTTCTAGGGTTTGATGCAATTTCTAGGTTTTTTTCATTAGTAGTTTCAGTGATATGAAATGCCCTAAATTGTTTCATGGTTTAGGATTCTAAGTTTGATAAAGTACAAGGAAATATTCTTTGAATGAATTGTTCTTATAATATCATGTTATAACTTATCACTCTATATTGCAGATCAAGAAATCTGAGACGCTTTAGGGTTTCTGACTTCCTTGGAATAACAAGAATTGGAATTTTCGAAGCAGTGGAAAAATTCCCATTGCTTGAAGAAATTGAGTTTTCATTTTGGTGTATTAGAGAAGAGCTTATGAAAGGTATAGGTCAGTCTTGTCCTAATCTGAAGACGTTGAAGCTAAACGGCAAGTTTTACATGAAGTCTGCTGATAAAGTTGCTCTAACAATCGCTGAGACAATGCCCGGTCTTTGCCACCTCTAGCTTTTTGGGAATGGATTATCTTACACCGGTTTAAAAGCCATTTTTGATAATTGTCCCAACTTGGAACATCTTGATTTACGCCATTGTTTCAACGTTAACTTTGTTGAGGATCTGGAGAATCAGTTTTCCGAGAGGATCAAAGTTGTGAGACGGGCTAATTTCTTTTGAAATGTAGTACGTAGAAGAAGATGAAGATTACTCATATGGCAGCGATAAGTACGTCTACGAAATGTCAGGTGATGTCTACGATCATTTTGACTCGCGTACGTCTAGATAAGATAATCGAGCGGTAGGATCATTTTGAAGAATGCATTGATGTCATGACAAATCCAGTGGCCACACTGGTAATGAACTCGTACGTTCATGTCCTCTTTTGGTCTTTTACCTTAAGAGTAGCTTTCGATTGTGTAAATTCCTTGTTAGAGTAAGAACAGATTAAATATGTTTCTTGCAGTCACTAATTCTTTTAATAAAATCGCCTGCAAGCTTTGATTGACCAGATGAACCTAATTTGTTGATATACGTTTTGGTTTCAGTACTTAAAAGCATCTACATTTTGGTTAGGTTTAGAGACGCTATTGAGTCTTTTGGCAATTAAATAATAATAATTTTAATAGTATTTAGTTGTTTAATAAAAAAAATATTTGTTGTAAAAGTTTAACCCAATAATAAAACGACATGTGTTGCTGATGGATTAGCTAGCTATGCATTTTCTTTACCGCTTGGTTTTTATTCGTTTATTTCTGTTCCGAGTGTTGAAGCCTCGTTTTAGAAAGAGGATAGTTTTGGGTCCGCACGACCAAGACAAGTACTTGTGTAATTTTTTTTTCAATTTAATAATTAACGGAAGGCATTGTATTCCGATGCTTACCAAAAAATAATAATAAAAGGATATGTGTATAGAAAAGTTCTTATCGATTTTTCTTTTGAGAAACCCATCTATTCTCTATCTTTTTTTATTAATTTTATTTATTATTATTTTAGAGACTCTTGTTAGAGACACTTTTGGTAATCTAATCCTGTAATATTATTTTTAAAATGACCGGCCTGAATTATTTTTCTTAAATACATTATACTACGAACTACGAAGGAAAATTGGAAACATGGATGTGTGAAATTATCAAACCAAATCACAATTCATCAAATTAAATCCAAATAAAAAACTTTAATAAATGAAATGGTTAAAAATTTAATAGGAAATTGTCAAAATCGGAGTTGAACCGAATCCGAATGGTTATACGAGAAAAAAAAAAATCCAAGAACCACTTAAAAACTACAAATGAAAAATGAATGTTTGTTAGTTTTTAAAGTGGTTTTTGGTTTTTGAGTGTTTGGTTTTTTAACTTTTAGTGTAAATTTTAGTTTCTTTTTAAAAACTTGAATGGTAAGTTGGTATGGATTTTCTTTATCAAAAAAAAATCTGGTATAGATATTAGTTTTTAATTTATTTTGGCTTGTTAAAACTTTTTTTTAAAAAAGTAAAAGTCTTGAAAGTCCAAACCAATCATATATTTATCTATTTACAAAACAAGAAAAGGAAAAAATAAAATTGGGTTTTTAATTTGTTTTTTTCAATGATTAGTAAAAAATTTAAAAATTTAGATTTCTTAACTTTTGGGGAATCTACTTAACCATTTTAGAATCTACTACCATTCAAGGCCTTACTTTTTTTGGAAAAATCAAAAACCAAAAGCTACAAAGAATCTACAGACAATCAAAGGCCTAAACCTACTTGACTTTCTTATATATTTTGACAGATTTGACATTTTGATCCTCAAAAATGGAGTCGCCGTCTTCTACTTCCGTGCCACCGCTAATGAAAGACGAAGAGCCAAGAAACTGGGTGGATCTTCCGACGGATTTGACGTCTTTAATTCTGCAACGTCTTAGCGTGACTGAGATACTGGACAACGCTCAGAAAGTGTGCAGATCGTGGCGACATGTTTGTAAAGACCCATCAATGTGGCGTAAAATCGACATGGAAAACGTGAGTCACTTCAAGCCAATGGTGAACGATGTTGAGGTCATATGTCGTCATGCCGTTGACCGTAGCCAGGGTGGCTTGCTTGAGATCAACATTGGGGACTTCGGGAGTGATTCTCTCCTTACCTACATCGCCGAGAGGTTCTTCTCTTATTCTAGTTTTGATTGCTTTTCATGCAAGTCTCCGCGTGTTTTTTAGAGTATTGACGTTGGTTTTAAGTGATTAGATAAGTGTTTGGTCAGATTGTTAAAAAAAGGATATTTTGCTTCTCTAACCTAAGATTATTATGTTTTTACTTGTAGGTCAAGTAATCTTAAAAGCCTTGGACTCGCAATGTGCTCTGAAATAACAGAGGAGGGATTTGTTCAAGCAGTTGTGAAACTTCCAATGCTTGAAGAGCTTGAGGTATCAGGAATGTTATTGTCAGGAGAGTCTTTGAAACTTGCAGGGCTGTCTTGTCCAAATCTGAAGTCATTGAAGCTAAACCGCCTCATTTACTTAAGTTCTACTGATGATGTTAATGCCATAGCAATTGCAGAAAGCATGCCTAAACTACGCCATCTCCAGCTTTGTGGGCAAACACTAACCAAAACAGGCTTAAACGCCATTCTTGACAATTGTCCTCACATGGAACACCTCGATTTGCGCCAATGTTTCAACCTTAACCTTGTCGGGAATCTAGAGAAGCGTTTTAAAGATTTGAGACTCTCCAATGATTCAACCGCTTATGACCCGTTTGGTTATGCAACTATCATTTTTCATTTGCCACACCAATTGACATTACTGAAAGAAGGCGACGACTAGGACTCTGATGAGCTAACAACTGAAGGTGGCGACGACTATGACTTTGATGAGCTAATAACGGAAGACGGCGACTATAACTTTGATCCAATATTGGAAGAAGCCAACTATGACTTGTAATTGTATTGAGACTTATGTCAATAATGCTTAGTCCGATTGTTTGCTTGTTTGGACTAGGTATTCCAATATTGGAAGAAGATAGTTTGTGTTTTAATAACCTAATGGATATGAATTCCTTTAACAGCCACCACCACCACGACGTCCTGAGCATAGTCTTGTTCAAAATAAACTACTTAAACAATCAATTCAGCTAAGAGACATTGTGCTAAAACGAATTTAGGTTAAATTACAATCCTATTTTTAGATAGAATAGAGCTACCCTGGATGCAAAAACAAGTAGAATTAAAATGGCTTTTAGAGTTCTTACCTTGAAGCAAAAACAAGCATAGAAAAGATTGATTGAGATACATAATTGGACGAAAATGTTGCATAATATTAGTGCTTTATCAAGAGATGAAATATCCAAACGAGACATAAAAGCATTATCCATCACTAGCTTAATACAATAAGTAACGAGATTTTAAAAGAAAAGAAGCAAATACGTCATATTACACAGGCACTGTCCACAGTTCCTCTATGTGGCTGGAGCCTTTTGTTTCTTGGGCATGCGGTAACCACCAACAACACATGCATGGTCACGCTCGAACGGCTCTAGAGTCACCTGTTCTGCTGGCTTAAACTGCTCCTGTTGCAGCTTCTTCACCTCACTCTGGAACACTGCTTCTGCTGCAACTGTAGAGTCGATACAGTTGGCCTGTACAGAGGAGACAGGTTTATTTAGCGACCGAAATACAAGTTGATGTATGAACGAGGAGAACATTCTTGAATTTGATTTGGTGTTGTGAGGAGAGTTAGATTAAGGATATGAGTACTGACCTTGATTGAGATAACAAAGTGTCCACCAGTTTTGAGGAAAAATGAGGCATTCAGGCCCAAGATTCTTGCCTTCAAGAGTTAGGTAAATACATGGGTTTCAATTAAAAAACATAAACAGAGAACCAAAAGATGAGTAAAGATAAACATTAAACGTTTCATTGCAGACTTCTTGGAACAATCTCTGCAAGCTCACTCAATACTGCTACTGAAAACTTCAAAAAACCAATTGAAAACCAGAAGAAAAATGGATTTGGTAGAGAGAGTAAAAACCGAAAAGACTTCTTTCAAAACGAAAACATATATAAAATGAAGAGAAATATAAAACTTTGAGATTAAAACAGATTTGCATGTTAAGAGCAACCAAATTTGGTGGCATGACAGAACACAAACCAAAAAAAAAAAAAAAGTAAAAATATTCAAAATAGCATCAGAAGCTTGGAGTTTGCAACACCCATAATGTTCTGAAGGGGAATCCAAGTAAAATCATCATCTGCCGATTTCAATGTATTGATTTTTTTTAAAGCAAAAGATGCAATGCAATAAAATAACTTTTGAAGATATAATTGTAAAAGAAAAACGACTTCAAACATTTCAATATTTCATAGAAAGAAATGCCATCATCTGCCGATTTCAATGTACTGATTTTTTAAAAGCAAAAGATGCAACGCAATAGGACGTAACATTTGTGGATATAAATGTAAAAAAAGGGGACTTCAAATTTTCATTGTAAGAAATAAAGAACCAAACCTGATCTGGCTGAGCAACATCAGAGAATATGACATCAACCATGCCCACAAGCATTCTGTACTTAGAAGGATGTCTAGCATCTTCAATGATTGGAATAACATTCGTTCTCTTCTTTGCCATGTTCACCAAATCTCTACCACTTCTATGAGAAAACTCAACAGCATAAACACATCCCTCCTGCAATTCATAAAGCAATAGAGCAAAGATAAGTCACAAACAAAGGTCAGAATAAAACATCATGGAGTGGTAATAAGGTTCACTTACAGGGCCAACAAGGTCAGAAACATGAGAGACAGTGGTTCCAGAAGCAGCACCCAAGTAAAGAACTTTGGCACCAGGTTTCTACAAAATTTTAGCAAAGAACCAATTCAAACACATGTTTTTCAAAACAAACAAACAAAACAGAGTCAATGTGTATAGATGTGACTTACGATCCAAATGTTATCAACACCACCAAGAATTGCAGCAGCTAACTTAGATCTAAAAGGATTCCAAACTCTGTATTCAATCTTAGTTCCATCTTCATTCTGCAAAATTCAAGTAGCTATTCTATAAGAAACAAAAACAAAATTCAATTTTTATAATTATAACTGAAAACAATCCTCAAACTTCATACCTGAACAGAGATCCTCTTCTCATTGTAAACAGCTTCACCAGGAACCAAATTCTTAGTGACAAGAGCATCTTCTTTACCCTTAGCAATAAACACTCCTGCGTGTCTGTGAGGCTCAACAAGGACTTTGCTTCCTCCTTTCATTCCTCCACGTGCTGGTCCTCCTCTTCCACGAGGCGCACCACGTCCTCTGCCTCGAGGACCACCACGTCCCCTGTCGCCACGCCCTCCTCCAAAGCTTCTTCCACCTCCAAAACCTCTTCCACCACCATCTCTTCCTCCTCTGAATCCTCCGCCACCACGTCCTCCTGATTATAAAAAATACCAATAAACGGAAATCAACTAAACGTAAGAACAGAGTGTAATTAAAAATCTCTACTTTAATCTTTGGACTAGATTGAGACAGTGGAGAAACAAAAGGGTCATGAATAAAAACCCTAAAAACCAATTCAAACTACACAAACCGTGATGGTACGAAATCAGATTTGATTCGGACAGGGTTATACTCTAGAGGCAGACAGAACAAGAAAGACATAAACTTTAACTAGGGTTCTTACCTGTAAGTGGTGGTCTCATATTTGCTAGTCTAAAAGTGAAGAACGAAAGATGAGAACCGAAAAAAACGAAGGCAGAGGAAAGAGATGTGCGGCGGTGGCGGATTTTTAGAGTCTCTGTGAGTTGGTTTATATATAAGATTTTAGGGCTTTTAGGGTTTATGTTTTGGTAACATTTATTGTATTTTATAAATAGGCCCTTCTATTATGCGTATCTTAACTACATTAGTCTACATTGGTAAAGATGGGTCTAAAATCAGGGATTGGGTCCAGATATATAATGGGCCGATCTCATTGGCCCAAAGTGGGTTGGTTAATTTACTTTGACATTGTTTGTTTATGATGTCTCACGGAAAAAATTAGAGTTTTATTTTTGTGAGATAAGAAGATTTTTTTTTTTTATTAAACACAAGAAGAGTTTTTTCTTTTCTTTTTAAGATGAAGATTCACTTATTCTCATAGTACATACTACATAATGAGAAATTACGAATATATCTAGGGTTCTCGATCATCTAAAAGCTTTTAGGGTTCGACTTGCTCCTCCTCGTCTCTGCTTACCTATGTTTGTAATCTTTTATCACAAACTCTTAGATAGGTATGTCATCACTAAAGGCCAAACGTTGTCAAATAATTGATGAAGAGGTTGTTTCTTCTAGAGACGAGATCAGTTTGTTGCCCGACGATTTGCTCATCCAGATTTTGTTGCTTGTACCGATCAAAGATGCAGTTGCGACAATGATTCTGTCAAAACGATGGCGTTATATCTGGACGTTGATGCCTAAACTCGTGTACAAAGGCATTGGTGATGAATGCGAAAGCGTTTGGAAGTTTCTTGACAAGTTTTTGGAACTTCACAAGGCACCTTTGTTAGAAACTTTGTGTATCCAACTCGGTGAAAAACGTCCTATTGATGTAGATGTTGGGAAATTAGTTGCAAATGCAGTTGATTGCTTTGTGTGCGAGCTAGAGTTAGAGCTCCACTGGACCGCAGAGCCTAGCAGCTTGCCTAAGAGTCTTTACACATGCAAAACGCTTGTGGAATTGACTCTTTTGGACAAGATTATAGTGGATGTTCCTTCTTCGGTTTGCCTCCCGTCACTCAATATATTGCGCCTTTTTCATGTGGTGTTCAAAGATGAAGATTCTCTCGAGAGGCTTATATCAAGTTGCTCAGTTCGTGCTCGATCGAGAGTGGGCCTCGCCATCAGTGATAACCGGAAATACCGTTTCCTGAAGATGCATAAGATTCGCCTTGAATGGCCACATATCGACGTTGTATGTCATACAGATGACAAGTTTCTCAAAGCTATTTCCTTGGTCACGTTTCTTGTGTTACCTTTGGAAGATCCAATGGTATTGATTTCGACCTCTAGCTTTCTCTATCTCTCCCTTTACTTTTTATTCTTTTTATTTTTATTTTCTTCTTGGTTGTAGTTTGGTCACATTGCTTTATAAGTTTATATTGTTTGTTGGTTTAGTCATTGAAGGCTCTGGATTTTAGTGGCTTTACCTTCTCTCGACTTGAAAAGTTAGTGCTATGTGGCCGTATCTGGTTGGATATACTTCCACTAATTCTCAACAACTCTCCTAAACTAAGATGGCTTGCTATCACTTCTGTAAGTAACAAGTATATAACAACGCAATATCCTTGTTGTATAAACTGATTAATCTTTTATTCCACCTCACAAATTTTTATGTACTTGCATCCAGATAAGTGGATATCGACCTGGAAATCTCCCAACGTCATGGTCCCAACCAAGTTTTGTTCCCGGATGCTTGTCGGTTCATTTAAAGGAGTTTTTGTGGCATGGATATAGAGGAAACGAAGAAGAGACACAGCTCATAAGATACATTTTTGCTAATGCAAAGTGTTTAAAGAAAGTGACAGTCACATTTATATGGGAACATATTCAAATATCAGCCTTCAATCTTGAAGAGAGAGAGGTGATAGAATCAGTGTTAAAATCTATGCATATAGTTTCAACAACGTCTAAGCTTGTGTTTAAATGAAGAATGTATTCTCTTACCAGTTACCATTTGGTGCACAATCAGATCGATCTATATGGGAACATATTCTAACTTCTTGAACATATTGGACACATTGTTTCTGAGATGCGTAACATTTTACCAATGCCCCGTCGAAAATCTGGAAGAAAAAAGACCATTTATGAGGGAACTGAATACTACATACCAACGTCGACGTAAGATTACCTTTGAAGTTATAGAACACAGCTGACATTACTTTATAAAATTAAAATGATAGTTTTTTTTTTGCAATTTTTAGTGTATACCAAACAAACCCAACCGAATAAAACAAAATTTATCAAGTTTATATATATTTTAAAATTTTATTAACAAAAGATTTGCCAAAGTTTTATGGATCCAACCCGCTCTTGTATACGACTGTCAGTCAATGTTTTAAAAGGAATAAAATCCATTTGATTTTTCGTTATTAGCCAAGTAATGATTCACTCATGAATAATTCTATTTATAAAGTTGACAAAACAAAAAAGTACTAATCCCTACACATAGGGATGTTAACTTGGACATGGAACCCCCATTTAATAAATGGATATGTACAAAAAAAATTAACCTATTTAAGCCCATTTAGAGAAAAATGTTAAATGGGTTACCCCAGTTAAACACATTTATTAAATGGGGTTTCACACAAATAAATGGGTACCCATTTAAGCCCATTTATGTTTCATTTTATATTAGTTATTTTTATTAAAAATGTTAATATCTTAATAACTAAAATAAAAGAGCAAAATATTAAATATATTTAAAACTAATATACTACATTTCTAGTTAAATTCAATTTTTGATTTAAATATTTAAAACAAAACGTAAAACCACGTCTCCTATAACATGATTATGAGATTTTGGCGGGAAAACGCGGATTTACGATTTTGGCGGAAAAACGTCATTATATGGTATGATATTTTTTTGCTATAAATCGCAATTTTGTGATTATGGCGGGAAAACACGGGTTTATGGTTTTACCGGGAAAACGCTAGTTTACGGTTTTGGCGGAAAAACATGGGTTTACGGTTTTGGCGGGAAAAACGCGGATTTGCGGTTTTGGCGGGAAAATGCGGGTTTACGGTTTTGGCGGGAAAACGCGGATTTACGGTTTTGGCGGGAAAATGCGAGTTGACGGTTTTTGCGGAAAAACGTAGGTTTACGGTTTTGGCGGGAAAACGCGGGTTTACAATTATGGCGGAAAACGCGGATTTACGGTTTTGGCGGGAAAACGCTATTTTATGGGAAAATATTTTTTGGTGATAAAACGCAATTTTGCGATTTTGGCGGAAAATGGCGTTTCCCGCCAAAACCGTAAATCCGTATTTTCCTGCCATAATCGTAAAATTGTGTTTTATCACCAAAAATATCATACTATAAAATGATGTTTTCTCGCCAAAATCGTAAACCCGCGTTTTTCCGCCAAAACCGCAAAAATTCTTTTTTTTTTAAACTATATTATTCTTCAACAAAATAATAAAAACAGTATATCATTATTTCTCAATTATATTTAATGAAATAATCTGTAAATTTTAAATAATCAATTAAAATAATTATTGATTATATTATATTGTTTAGAATAAAACAATGTTATATGGGTTGGGTTTAAATGGGTAAAGGAAATTTAAATGGGTTTAAATGAGGAGGATAAATGGGGTGTAAACTTAAATGGGGTTAAATGAGATGGGTCTAAAAGGGATTGGGTTTAAATGGGGTGGGTCAAAGGTGGGTTAGCCCATATTAACATCTCTACCTACACACCACACACCACACACCACACATCACACATCAATAGGGACAGACAGAGAGAGAGGAGAGAGACCGGACCAAACACAACGCCCTTAAAGACAGGAAGATACTTTGTCATATCTTTGCTATTTCTCAAAAAAATGAGGGACGATAGAGAAAGAGGAGAGGATGAATTGTCATGGCCTTTGATCGGAGAGAAAAGTAGTGTCAAGGAAGAAGTGAAGAAGCAGCTATGGCTTTCGGGTCCACTCATCGGCGTGAGCCTTCTTCAGTTTTGTCTACAAGTTATCTCCGTCATGTTCGTCGGTCATCTTGGCTCTCTTCCTCTCTCCGCCGCCTCTATCGCCACCTCTTTCGCCTCCGTCACCGGTTTCAGCTTCCTCGTCAGTTTTTCTGACTCTCTTTATCTATACATTACATATATCTCATATCCCTCCCTATATATTTTCTTAACCATGTATCTTAATCTTCTTCTACATGTTACATAGGAAATTAGGCATATAATCAATTAAAAATAACAAAAATTAGGCAAAAAGTTCTGAATTTAAAAATTAATTTCCTCTCTTTTTTTCCTTTGTTTTTTTTTTTCTTTTTAAATATCTTAAAACCTTTAATATATATTACCTGTAAAGAGAAATAATAGTAAATTCTATATCATTAAAAAGAACTATGTATATATTATTCACCTATGATGGACTTATCACTTAGCAGGCCACCTTGTTTGAATATCCAAGTTGCGTAAGCATCTTTTCTGCCACTCGTACAGATTTAACGACAAGAAATTTAAAAATAAAAACATTTTTGTCATTTTACGGACAAAAGTGAAAACGTCAAAATAACAAAATCAAAAAGTTTTTTTCTAATTTTTTTATAAAGAGATGCTTAATGATTATTATTATTTTTTGTTGTGTCAAACTAAAGGTATGCTTAAATTATTTTTCCTACTCAACAAATTAACCCACTAGTCGAACATAATAGAAACAGTGAATGATGTCACCAAACCTAAGCGAAAGTTTACTATGTGTGTTAAACGTTTACTTGTCAAGCAAGAAAACTACGCTGATTCGCTTTTCTTCCCTTATTTTCTTCGTGAGCAGATGGGAACAGCAAGTGCCTTAGATACACTTTGTGGCCAAGCTTACGGAGCAAAGAAGTACGGAATGTTAGGGATACAAATGCAAAGAGCAATGTTTGTTCTTACACTAGCTTCTATTCCCCTCTCCATCATCTGGGCTAACACAGAGCATCTTCTCGTCTTTTTTGGACAAAACAAATCCATTGCTACACTAGCTGGCTCCTACGCAAAATTCATGATCCCAAGCATCTTCGCCTACGGTCTCCTTCAATGCTTTAACAGGTTTTTGCAGGCCCAAAACAATGTGTTTCCTGTGGTTTTCTGCTCTGGAGTCACCACTTCTCTTCATGTCCTCCTTTGTTGGGTCTTGGTTTTCAAATCTGGTTTAGGGTTTCAAGGAGCTGCTCTTGCCAACTCTATTTCGTATTGGCTTAATGTCATTCTCTTGTTCTGTTACGTTAAGTTTTCGCCTTCTTGTTCACTGACTTGGACCGGTTTCTCTAAGGAGGCTCTACGCGATATCCTTCCCTTTCTGAGACTAGCTGTTCCTTCTGCACTTATGGTCTGGTAATACATATGTGAATTAATGTTACAAATACATTGATCTATCATCTCTTAATTAGCTATCTTGATTTCTTATGTAATGTTGTTTGAGTGCAGCTTAGAGATGTGGTCCTTTGAACTTCTAGTTCTCTTATCAGGACTTCTTCCAAACCCGGTTCTAGAAACTTCTGTTCTCTCAATCTGGTAAGAATAATGCATATGAATAATTGTGTATTATCCTAATTCAAGAGTATTTAATCATGTTCTTGAGTGTAAATTGACTTTAGGAAGAAATTATTTGCAGCCTTAATACAGCAGGAACAATGTGGATGATCCCATTTGGTCTCAGTGGCGCTGCAAGGTAAATATATATAACTTGAATCATGTAACCTTAGATCAAACTCATAATATAGGCCATTGATTATCCTCTAAAATCGGTGTAGC
Organism: Arabidopsis suecica; assembly: GCA_019202805.1. Taxonomy (NCBI): domain Eukaryota; kingdom Viridiplantae; phylum Streptophyta; class Magnoliopsida; order Brassicales; family Brassicaceae; genus Arabidopsis; species Arabidopsis suecica. The sequence continues at coordinate 9,010,535 of CM032912.1, read as the reverse complement.
ACGAGGATCTCGAATGAATTAGGAGCGGGTAATCCGAAAGTGGCTAAGCTTGCGGTGCGTGTGGTCATATGCATTGCAGTTGCAGAAAGTATATTGATCGGATCAGTCTTGATATTGATAAGGAATATATGGGGATTAGCTTATAGTAGTGAACCGGAAGTAGTCACCTACGTAGCCGCGATGATGCCGATTCTCGCCTTAGGCAACTTTCTAGACAGTCTTCAATGCGTTCTCTCAGGTTCTTTTTCTTTCTTTGCTTGCAAGTAAAAGCTTTTTAAAACAACCTAATCATGAAAAACTTGGTTAAGTCCGGTTATGCTTGTTTTTTTTCCGGTTAATTAATCAGGGGTTGCTAGAGGATGTGGATGGCAGAAGATAGGAGCAATCATTAACCTTGGTTCATATTATCTTGTTGGAGTTCCATCAGGCTTGTTACTTGCTTTCCACTTTCACGTTGGTGGTCGGGTAAATGATACTAACACAAATTAATCAGATTCTTTTTCGATTTAACTTTTTATAATGTTAACGTTAAACATATCAATGATGTTAATTTTGAAGGGGCTTTGGCTTGGAATCATATGTGCCCTCGTTGTTCAAGTTTTTGGTCTTGCCCTCGTCACCATTTTCACAAATTGGGATGAAGAGGTAAAAAAGCTTTGTTATAAGTTTTCTTAATATTAATGTGTTCGTGTTATACGTATATATACTATGCTTAATGTTTATGATTATGATTAATGTTGTATCTTCGTTTTTTTTGGATAGGCCAAGAAAGCTACAAATAGAATTGAGTCTTCTTCAAGTGTAAAGGATTCTGCAATTGATGATGGGTCAATTGTTGTATTCTGAGAGCCATTGTGTGTTTTTTTTTTTGTTTTTAACAACAAAAGCAATCTATCATTGATAGTTCAGAAAATGTATTTTACTATTAGGGATGTTAATGGTGGGTTTAGCCCGGTGGGTATCCAAAACCCATATCAAATAAAAGCCCAAAGATCTACTTTTTATGGTGAAAAAACGCGGGCTTAAGACGGTTCGGGTATCCGAATGAATGAAGTCTCAATATGGAAGATAAGTGGTAATAAAAGATTTTCTAGATGAGTTTTTCAAGCTTTGATATGACATATTTATTTATATCCTCGTATACCAGACCACTCCGAATACTGAGTCCTTAATATCTTGAATACATATAACTCCGACACAAAAGTTGGCTAGTTATGCGGATGCGAAATCATACAAACAAGGTCGGTGTATCGATGATGAAATGATCAGAGCAAAATTGATTCTGCCTTACTAGACATTCCATAGCCTAAATTAGAATATGCGAAGCAATTTTGAATAACATATCAAGACAATATAACAAGCAATAAAAAGACAAATGAAGTAAAAAAATAGAGCTTTAAAACCACAAACGATATTAATTGAGAGATTAATTAGTCGCAAAATTCTAGAATCAAGAGACTACATCCTAAAGGCAAAACTAAAGGAAGAAATAATGGTGATATCCGAACCTAAATTGAAACGATCAATTCAGAAATAAAGAAGAAAACCGATTAGCAATGTGGGAATCGCCAACGAAATCAATTTTTTGCGAAAGATTGGTGGTTCTGTGTGTATATGTGGCGGTTCTATAATAACTATAAACACTCAAAAAGAAACACTCTTAAGGTACCTTGTGGCATTATTGGTAGAGAATAGCCTCTCATTCCTTCGAGGCAATATCCATGGAGAACTACAAGATTGTGATGAAACTTTGTTAAAACACAAACCTCAGATTAAATTCTTCCTAACCTTTTCCTCCTATCCATTGCCCCATCCTTTTCACTGCAATCTCAACGTCTCCACTATGCAGTTTTCTTTTGTACACTGATCCGAAACCACCTTTCCCAACTATGTTCTTCTCGCAAAAATCTTATGTGACCTCCCCGATATTCCAGACTAAACCCTATAAACAAAACAAAACCCAAATTTTCAAAAATAAAATAATGGTAATATCGATTGGACTATTTTTTTTATTGACAATTTTTTTTGTAAATTTTAAGGATCTTGAACATGCTCGAATTCAAAAAATTGTTGTCAAAATAGTTATATTTATTATCTTTGATTCAAAAAAATTTAAAAATAATAATATAAAGCATGGTAATAATGAAATAATAAACAATACATCATAAGAAAATATCTTTAAAATTGCATAGATGTTGGATGAATAAAAGAGAAATCTTGAAAATTTATCTATGTTTTGCTTGTAATTCGCTTTTGTTTTGCTTATGTTTTATCTATTTTTTTTTGCCTTAAAACACAGTTAACAAACTTTATATTTTGGTAATTCTAGAACAACTATAATGTATTAATAGAATTATAAGCAAAATAATTCATCATAAATACATTATAAACCTATGTAATTATCTCTTTGACAAAGAATAAAGTGATTATCTCTGTTAGGAATAAGCCTTGGTTTATCCGCAAAATCCGCAATTTATGAAACCTAACCCGCACCCGTCCCGTTTTTTTAGCTTTTTGAAAATTTTGAACTCGCAGCGGGGCACTAGTGCGCGATGCTTTTCCAACTCTTTCTTCATATGGTTTTTAACTATTATTGCATGGTAAATAGTTTATTTTCCAGCAGTGGTAAGTATTTCATAAGTGTAGCGTTAATTCTTCCAATTTTATCTATAAAAACCTTCTTTCACTCCCACAATCTACCTCACAACTCACACGTCTCTCTCTCTCCCCCTCTTGCAAATCCTGAACCTGAAGAATGGTAAACGTTTTGTCACTTTTGACTATTTTTTACCGACAAATTTTTTGTAACTTTTAAAGATCTTGAATATGCTCGAATTCAAAATTGTTGTCAAAATGGTTATATTTATTATCTTTGATTCAAAAAGTTCAAAAATAATAATAATAAAAAGCATGGTAATAACGAAATAATAAAAGTACATCATAAGAAAATATATTTAAAAAATGTATAGAGGTTGGATGAATAAAAGAGAAATCTTGAAAATTTATCTCTTCGTTGGTTTTGCTTTGCATTTTCCAAGTGTAAAAATAAATTATCGTATTCACTCTGGGATCAGGTCGGTTGATATATTAGCGAGACGTCTAAACCAACTTAACAGATCTATGATTATTCCGTTGCTTTAATCTCTGATATACGCAGCGACGTTTAATTTACCGACCGCACTGGTTCTGTTTTTTCCCTTGATAGAAATTTTCCAGAAATGCAACTTTAGACTGGTAGGTGCAATGAAAAAACTTTCTAATGTCGTCCATGTTTATATTTTCATTCAAAAAAAGCTAAAGTGTTTTCTGATTCTTTAAATAGTAGTGCATGTCGGCCTCCTAAGCATTGCAAAATCTTTCTTTTCAAAATCCCAGCCAACTCAGTACATTATTGATAATACTCTGCTCGTCTCACTGTCATAGACGACCATGATCCAACCACCAAATACATTTTGACTTCACCAAATTTCACACCCAATGCTACATATTGTTAAGCATGCATGATATTTATTGCCTCTGGCTCTCTGTGTGTGATTCTACTTTTTCCTTTTCTTTGTGGACAATACAAGAGTCAATCAATTATCCTAATTTCATTATTTATTAAGCTTTTACCTAATGAACTCAATTATAATTAAGAAAGAATCTAATGTAACATAAATACACAGACATATTCTGATATTTTCAATCCATCAAGATGCACATACAACTTTGTGAGAATGTCCTGAGAGCTAATAGCTTCGTCTCTTTTGGCAGATCAAAAAAAATCCCTCCGAAGCTTTCGAATAGAGAGAGATGCAGCTGTTGTTTTAGCACTACAAGTCATATTTTAGTGCTTTCAATCTTGCCCTGGAGGAGATGCAGCTGTTGTTTCTCTCGCTGTACCTGAAACAACCCGGTTTTAGACAACTTTGAAGATGATGAGAGAGTTCTTAATTTGCTGATCAAACATTACTCATGGATTAAGTCCGACAGATGCAAGGCTAACCATTGGGCTGGGTTTCTCCGGTAGGTGTTTGTACAGTTGTGGGTTGTAGCGGTTCTTGATTCTGAGTTTGATCCTCTGTTTGGCTTTCAGCGGGAGATAAAGCTTTAAGCTGCTCTTCAGTGATCTTTAAGTAATCCTCCGTTGTGTAAGCTTTTGGTGATTGAGCATCATCTGCTTATTTCAATAAAAAATCATCTTAGCTTAGCTTCATGAATATAAACATAGCAAACATCGAAACGTTAACAGTCCGTTACAAATTAGCTAATGCTTGAGGAGCTCATGGTCTACACTATACGAATCAAACTACTTTCTAATATGTCTCAATCAAATGCCCAGCATGCTTCTATTTTGGTTAGCAAATCGAATCTGAATATATTTCCAGAACCAAATGGCAGTAACTTTGTTTAACTTGGTTTGGTGTCAATTGGGTGAAAGATGAAGAAGAACAAAAGCATATGCACATAGTAAAGTTAGACCACTCACTGGGATCATTTGCAGTCACAGGAGCTTCAGTTCTAGGAACTGATGGTGGTGGTGGTGGTGGAGGAGGAGGAGGTTGAACAAGATTGGTTCTGTTTTGGTTGTACTCGTTTGGCGTTGAGATTTCATCAAGGCCAATTTCACGCTCAAGGGTACTTTTAAAATCTCTTGAAACATCCTAAAACAAAAGACATGTAAGCAATCAAAAATAGTTAGCACATATACAAACCAATCTCATTGTTTCTCAAAGTCTTGAGATAAAAGAAAAAACAAACTTGTAGCTCTCTAATCGTTGGCTGAAATGTACGCAGAGTTTTTCCAAGATTCCGAGCTACCTGCACGGATCATAGCAAGTAAAACACTTCTTCAATGATTTAAAGCAACTGTAAAAGACTACATGGAGAAGAAACAGTGATATCTTGAGCTCTTTTCTCTTCTCATTCCCAAACTCAAGACTCTCAAATGCTCCGTAAAGTAGTCGAAAGAGTGGAATTCGTAAAATAACAAAGAAACTTTCTCCAAGTTAAGATTTTTGATCCAGAGAGAATCAAACTCAATTAAGCCAAAAGCTCATCCATCTCTAGCCTTATCTATACACTATACTCCAATTCTCTTAAGATGAACTAAAACAGAACTAATTCATAACTTGCTTAAACCCTAAAAAGCCATGATTCCAAATCAATCATCAAGAAATTTGCCACACACAAGACACTAACCTCAGCAAGACCTTTAGGACCAAAGACTAACAAAGCAACAACACCAATAACCAAAGCCTCAGGTGCTCCAACACCAAACAAAGACGCACGAATCATCATACTCTTACATCTTCTCTTCTTCTCTGCACAAAAACCACTAAACTTCAGAAAAATTGAACAACTTTTACAAAACCCAGAAGAATTGAAGTAGAGATAAGAGAAATCACACCTGGGTTTGAAGATTTTGGCGAGATTGAGATGCCCAAATGCTTTAAACCAATGTAAGGAGAGAAACGAGAAGAACCCATGAGAGAAAACCATGAGGAGAGGTTAGGTTTCGAAGCTTTATAAGAAGATTGCAGAGGAGGATAAGAGAAAAGGTGAGATTTTGTAATCGTTGGTGATGAAGAAGAAGAAGCTATAATCTGAAAGGCCATGGCCATGGGTAGCTTCGAAATTGTATTATAGTTTTGTGTATAGCTTCGTAGACTATCTTAAGCCATAACTTATTTCATCATCTTCATCACCAATCAAATGTGCATAGCTTGAAAATGAAATAACGCTCAGAAAAAGATAAAAAAGAAAATCTAAATTATCCTTTGGACAATCTGAATGAGATAGTCGCAAACACATAAATATTTATTTTTATTTCTTTTATTAAGAGAAAATGGGCCGTTAAAAAGATTTTATATTTCATTTGGGCTAAGTTTTTTGGGCCTTAGCTTATGAGATTATGAGTTTGTTGTATCTTGTGGTTGCTCTCTCTATCTATTGGATAAACTCTTCTCAAAATAACTACATTGTGGATTGCAAGTTTCATCTTGTTGAGATTATGTTAAGATGGTCCCTCCTCAAAGCCAAAGAGATGTGTTTTGTTTAACACAAGAACACACAAAGTAACCAAAGAGATAAACTCTGTTTTGTCAATTTTCAAGTCTCCTTTCACTTGCTAATCGATGATGTTTAACTACACAAGATAAAGAAAGAAACTAACCACTAAATCTAGTGGTTAAGAAACGTGATAGAGTGGAGATGCAATCCCACTACTTTAGGATAAGCTAAGACAACATAAACTCAAATCTATCTTCAACATGGCTAACGTCGGTTTACTCCGGTTAAACGGTTATGTTCTCATCAGATTAGCTTAATTTTAGATTGAGATTGAGTGAACTCGCTTGTGTTCTTTCGATTCTGTTTCGTTTTCCTTTTTTTATTCTCAATCGAATCGAATGACAAGTGAGATTTGTGGTTATAATTCTTCCTCAAATGTCGAATCATAGGAATAATCTCAACAACAAAGTTCTTTTAAAGTTTTAGTTGAAAGCTATTCTTTAGAAATTTTAATTCGATAAGGATACACAACCAATTGGATTCATGTCTTGATTGGTGGTATTGAACTTAAACAACATTATTAATTATGGAAGACTCTTCGTTTTGAATCTTTTGATTGATTTCAATATGGTTTCATATCCTAAAAAGGTAAAAAGAAAGAGTAATAATTAGTTTTCCTTGTAGAGAGTTAAAAAGGAAGAAAGTAACAAAAGTAGAAAAAAGTAAGAAAAGTAGAAAAAAGGAGTGGCAAGTCATACACACGCACGAGGGTTTGCTCAAAAAGCCATCACAGATTCACACAAAACAAGATGGTATGCGCACGTGTGCTTCTTATTGTTCCCAACCTTTCTCCAATTATTTTAATCTTTACTTTATTTTACTAATGGCCATAGTTAGAAAGTAAATAATAGTATAATATAAGGATAAAAAAACACTAATAATAACTATTTTGAATAATTAGAGAATAGTTTAGAAACAGTAGAGAAGAACATTCAAAAGAGGTACATTTTCTTTGCATGTATTAAAGCAAGTCTAGTTATAAAAAAGATCTAAAGTAAATTCTCAAACTTGAGATGAGTCACATGGGAGTTCCAATGATGAAGCGGCTTCTATTATATTACCTCACTTATTGATCGGTCCCCATATCATATGCGTACATAAAGGCTATATGGGTCAACTCTTCCCATGGTCTAATATTTTCTTCTTTCCTTTGAAGAAGTATATAATCATTCATTCTATAGGTACATTTGAGGACAAATAATCATTCTAAAAAAACCTACATATAGACATTGGCCAACGTTAGTATTTTACGATGCTAGTCTATACACAATTTCTTTTAAGTTCTAGATATCATATACCCCTTTTCTAAAAACCGACAATGCAGAGAAAATATAAATGTTCACAAGACTTCTCTTCTCCAAGTTTCCAAACCAATTTACTAGAATTTCTTCAACAATTTTTGGTATTGAACAAACCCTTATCTCCCAAATTATGTGACTAATCACAATCACATAATGCATAAATGATAAAGCATTAAAAATAAATCATTTTACAACTTTTAAGTGTAAGCGCGTGTGGTGGTGTGAAGGAACCGTCTAAAATGTGATGACGTGGCAAAAGCTCGTGGTAAAATTGAATGAAAAGCTGGACTAGATAACGACCGGTGTGTGAGAGAGAGAGAGAGAGAGAGAGAATTCAATCCATCATTTATACAAAAACCTTTTAATTTTTATTTATCTATCCTCTTTCTCATTTTAATTTTCTCGGGAAAATCTCTCTTCATAGATCCAAGTGGTGGTTTCTGAGTAGTAGTAGCAGCAAATCTGGATGTTATTGTCGGTGTGAATCTGGATTTCGAAATATGAGAAACGTTAATAATAGCGTTGAGACTGTTAACGCCGCCGCTACTGCCATCGTCACCGCCGAGTCTCGAGTTCAGCCGTCCTCTGTTCAGGTAACTTCTTCTAATTTTTCCGATATGGAAATGTGTTTTTCTTCAGATCAGTATTGTTGCTTTCTGTTTTTAAGATCGTGATTCCGAGATTTGATCTGTATATAGTTTTGAATTTCGCGATTTTGGTGTTTTGATTTAGATTAGAGTTACGAAACTGAAGTGATTTTGATTTTGAATTTCGCGATTTTGGTGTTTCGATTTTGATTGAAGAGTTACGATTCTAGATCAGAGCTAAGATTTATGCAATTTGGTGAGCTTAGTTCTGGATTACACAATCTGGTTCTCAAAAAGGTAAAAAGATGAGTCGTTCGCTTTTTCAATCTTATTGTGGATTGGCTTTACAAGTCATAATAGCATTCATGATTAAAAAGGTTTAAAGTGTTTTTAATTTCAGTTCATGTTTAGTAATTTTTCCACACATAGTATAAGTTTCTTCAAAAGTGAACTATAAACGTTTAGGTAACTTTATTTCAAAAGCTTTTTACTTTGAGAAAGTTTTGTTGAAACAGTACTCTTATGTCTCTCTAAAGGGGATCAAGATGAGTCTAATTTTGTGTGTTTAAATTGTATAGAAGGGAAGATGGGGAAAATGTTGGAGCTTATATTCGTGTTTTGGAACTCAGAAGAACAATAAAAGGATTGGTAATGCTGTGCTTGTACCTGAAACTGTTGCATCTGGAGTTCCGGTAGTTACTGTTCAAAACTCAGCTACTTCAACTACAGTTGTTCTTCCCTTTATAGCTCCACCTTCATCTCCAGCTTCGTTTTTGCAATCCGATCCTTCTTCGGTTTCTCATTCGCCTGGTTGTCAACTTTCTCTTACTAGCAATACTTTTTCCCCTAAGGAGCCTCAATCGGTCTTTACCGTTGGACCGTATGCTAATGAAACTCAACCTGTCACTCCGCCGGTGTTCTCTGCGTTTATAACTGAGCCATCTACTGCACCGTATACTCCACCTCCGGAATCATCGGTTCATATAACTACGCCTTCTTCACCTGAAGTGCCCTTTGCTCAGTTGCTTACATCTTCTTTGGAGCTAACTCGGAGGAATAGTAGTAGTGGGATGAATCAAAAGTTCTCGTCGTCACACTATGAATTTCGGTCTAATCAAGTGTGTCCAGGGAGTCCTGGTGGTGGTAATCTAATCTCCCCCGGGTCAGTGATTTCAAACTCTGGTACATCTTCTCCTTACCCTGGTAAATCACCCATGGTCGAGTTTCGAATAGGCGAGCCTCCAAAGTTCCTGGGTTTTGAGCACTTCACAGCTCGTAAATGGGGATCAAGGTTTGGTTCTGGATCGATCACACCTGTTGGGCACGGTTCAGGGTTGGCTTCAGGCGCTCTGACACCAAATGGTTTAGAGATAATATCTGGAAACCTAACACCCAGCAACACCACATGGCCTCTTCAGAATCAGATCTCTGAGGTCGCGTCTCTAGCCAATTCAGATCACGGCTCTGAAGTCATTGTAGCAGATCACAGAGTTTCATTTGAGTTAACAGGCGAAGACGTTGCACGTTGTCTTGCAAGCAAGCTAAATCGATCACACGACAGAATGAACAACAATGACCGAATCGAAACAGAGGAGAGTTCATCAACAGACATAAGAAGAAACATGGAGAAAAGGTCAGCAGATAGAGAAACCGAACAGCAGAGAATTCAGAAGCTTAATTCCTCATCGATTGGATCTAGCAAAGAATTCAAATTCGACAACACGAAAGACGAGAATATCGAAAAGGTTGCAGGAAACAGCTGGAGTTTCTTCCCGGGGTTACGATCTGGAGTCAGCTAACCAAATAAAAATGAAGTCTCTTCTTCTTCTTCTTCAATCATTACCGAAGACAGATATAAAAACCCTATAAGTAACAAACCTTGAACATGGATCGTGAAAAAAGGTAAGAGATTTGGGTTCTAACAACTTATACACACTGAATAAATAAGCTAAAGCTTTTGGTTTGCAATTAACTTCTGTACTCATGTAGTTAGGAACTTTGGAATATTCTTGGATCAGCTCCTACTTCTAATCTTGTTACATTGATATAAATTTTTATTTCTTTTGTTACTATTTCACACAAATGTATCATTCGGATGTACTAGACTAAAACATTTTCATTTTTGTTTTTCCATCTGATCAATCTTGAAACAGAGATTTGGTTATTATCGTAAGAAATCTAATAAAATTGTGAACTACATAAACTGGATTGTTCAAAAGAAAACATCAAAATAATATACAGAAATAAGAAAAGAAATCACAATTAATCCTAAAACCAAACAGGACCGTTTAAACAAAAAGGGAAAGAAAACAACAGCTGGGAACTAAGAAGGAACTAAACCGGGTTTCAATTCTCCTTATTATAACCGGAAATAAACCGGGTTTCAATTCTCCTTATCAGAACCGTAATACCTCTTGAAAGCTCTCGGTAGATAAACCGGAATCAAAACACCAAAGAGATTAAACGACCAAATCCCTAAATTCACCGCCGCCAAAACTTTTCCGGCATACATCCGCCGCACAGAAACCGTCCCCGTCCCATCCTCCCTCGAAAACTCACTCATAATCCACTCAACAAGAGTCAAAACCCTCCTCGCGTTATAAACAATCGGAACAAGAATCCTCGCCGGAGCAGAGAAACCAAACATCGACGCCAATCCTTCCATAAAAACCTGACACGCTAAAAGAAACACGTGCGGTGCAGCTGCGCTCACACCGTTCTTATCATCCTCCACGATTCCTTCGAATATGTAACAGATCGGAATTATAAGTCCGATGATCCCCGCCGATGTTACATAGATACGGAAGATTTTGTTTGTGGAGCTTGTGAGAGGAGCGTCACGGTTTGGATTGTTGTGTGGAGGGAAGATAAGTTTTGAGAGGACGAAGAAGTAGATGAGTGTGAGGATCGTGAATATGAAATCTTGGATTGTTACGAGACCACTTGCGGAGAGGACGAGGATTATTGCGAGGATGTTTAGTTGTCGGAATGAGAAGAATCCGGCGGGTTTTCCGGTGGATATTGTTGAGGTTTGGGTTTGATGTTGTTCTTCTTTTGGTAAGGTTATGTCGTTGTACGTTGGACCAACACCTCCAGACATTGTTTCGGTGTAAGCTTTTTTTTTTTTGTGAGAAAAATTTTGAGGTGGGAGAGAGAGGAAGATAAAAAGAGTGTGAAGAAGGGGACACGTGGCGGATGGCGAAGAGTTTGAATGGAAGAGGTTAGAAGACGTGGAGGATTTACAGAACTGGAGTTTTACTTTTGTCTTATTGTGCTCACAAATTAGTTAGATTTTTAACTATGTAATATATCTACGTTTTAACTTTTAAATAGGATAAAAATACTACTTTTTCCGTTTCATATGATATGTATATATATAAAATAATTATATTTTATTTTTACTTTTTATTATAAAAGTCGATTCAGAATATAGGTGATATATTCTTTTGCTTGAACCACAGAAATTAATTTCCATATAAAAATCCTAGCAAAACAAATTTTAGTTCTGAAAATTATGTAGTGAAAAGGAAACTAATATTTACAAAATGTTTTCTTTTTTCTTTTGCGAAGAAATGTTTAATGTTTTAATAATTAATCGCCAAAAGATTAATTATATGAGAAAAAATGAGAAGAAATGGAGGTTAATTAGGCAAATGGTAGTAACCGGCGAAGACCACAACCATATAATTAGTGTAGTTGTCTATCTAAGTTACGTCGGGGTTCTTGCTAGCTTTCATGTTTTGAAAATTAAAGATAGTTCATTGTTTTGTTTCTTTGTCTGACAAATCTTAATCTTCAACCAAACCGCAAACCTACTTCGACTTGAATTTCTCGCCGAGTTTCCCGAGTCTGTCCTTAAACTCTTCTACAGTCTCCTTAGCCTTTACTATAGAGATATTTCTGATCTCATCAACCCTCAAGCTCGTTTGTCTCCACACTTCCTCTGCTTTTGACTTGGTTTTCATTTTTAGGTCTTTGGTTTTGTTCTCCATGCCATGAACTTGTTGTTTCAAGGCTGATATCAGAAGGCTTATCTTCTCTATGATCAAGTAGATTACTTCTCTGGATTTCTCTCCTACATCTTTCGCCATCTTCTTGAGCTTAGCAATTAGATTTCCAGCTCTTTTCATGGTTCCTTCTACAAGATTTTGCTTTCTTACGTTCAGCCAAGTAGATTCGGTTGTTGTTGTCTGTTCATGGAGGTCACTGTCAACAATCACTTTTAGGCCATACTTCTCCCAACGTCCTCTAGCTTCTTCTAGCACTTTTGCTTGTTCTCTTGCTCTTCTCGCTTCATCCTTAGCCCAATCCCTTCAAAAACAAAACTCAAACCAGTAAATGACCTGGAGGACCTAAACTCTCTTAGGTTTGATTTGTCACATTTCTCAATATAAAAGCTTTGAGTTTCACTAATCAGTGTAAAGAGGCTACGTTATTAAACAATTAAGAGTCTTTTGCTTCTATCACACTCTGTAAGATCTATTCATGCTCATTTGATTTTGCTTGGCAAAGAAAAAAGAAAATTACCTGGCTATGGATAAAGCGTTCCTTTCAACTTCAAGCTCATTTTGCAACCGGAGTATCTCTTGGTTCTCATCCTCCACTTGCTTTTGAAGTCTATCAAACCTCTCTTTCTCATACGACATCTCTGCCTTGTTACTTGCAAGGCTTTGAAGTTGTTCCTCAAGCTCATTTCGTATCCTTGCAAGAGCCTCCATCTCTGTTTCAATCGAAGTGCGTTCTCTCTCCAATGCAAGAGTCTCCTCTTCTTTTTCAACTCTAAGTCTCGCTAGCTCCAACTTTGCTTCTTCAGCTAATTTCTCCACTGCATCTACTATTTCTTTTTCTCTTAAAAGCTCTTTCTCAAAGCTAGCATTAATATCCTCCTCGACCTGAGTAACCAGCGCGTTATGTGCAGAAACCACATTTTCAGCCATAGCCTCTGCTTCGATACGAGCTAGCTCCTCACCAACTACTTCAAAAGCATCACCAATTGCAAGAGACACAGCTGTTTGGGCTTTTGTAACTGCTTTAGCAGGCTGAAACAATCTGGTACGCCCTAGAGGGAAACCGAACTTGGTTGTAAAACTCTGATGATATGATTACTTAAGAAGCAAGAATCTAACTCACCAAAAGCATGTGCTGTTATTCCGTGTTCTCCAGCAGATAAGTCAGCTATAAGGGCAGGCCATGCTTCTGGGTTTATTTTATCAATGTCAAGAAAACCAGAAAGTTGGTACAACTTCTGCAAAAGGAAAAGCGAGTTGTGTAAGATTTAAGACGCTCTAATGACTAAATGTGGCAAAGGCGAAAGATAGGAATAGACAAATAACCTTGCTATCAGCTTCTGGGAGCTGTCGGAATTCCAAAGCCATTTTCCAGCTCAATAGATCCTGACGTGTTAGAGGACTGTAGAGAAATATAAGAGATATAGAAGTGTGGATATCACATAGAAGTAACTAGTTTTTTTATAGCGTATATGGCTCAATGAAGATAAATACCATGTCTACCTTTCTGGGGAGAACGTAAACCGACTGCTCTCAGAAGAAAGCGTGTTGTGGTTAGAGAGTTTGCTTGAGATAAGTCCTGCCTCTGCCAAACCTATACTATCCAATGAAAAATGAAGAAAACAGATTAAACATAACATCAGTGATTCAGACTTCAGAGTGAATGTAAAAAACATTCGACGATCACCTTGAATGAATGGAAAATCAGGATCTTCAGGTGTAATATCATCAAATGCAAGTTCAGTAACATTCTCTATGTACATGGCAGGATATACTTTTGATGCTGAGTTCCTGTAACCGATGAAGGTATTTTCACGTTGTAAGCCAGTGAAATACTTCACAATGTTTCAAGGATAGGCGAGAATTTTTTTGATAGTTACCTCGAAAGAGTATTGCTTGCAGAAACCAACCAACGAGCGAATTCACGGCGTGTACATAAATCGTAAGGCAGAGCATCAGATTCAATAACCTGAAAATTGAATATGTTAGCAATCAGTTCTTAGCACATCATCGAATTGTTGCATTGCCAGATACTTCAAAATAATCGGAAAGTTAAAAGCAGTACCTTTAAAGCTTGTAAAGCTGAAAATATTTGACTTTGAACTGGGTCCACAACCGTTGGAAATATAGGTTCTACGGGATTTACTTGTGTAACTGTGGAAGGAGCAGGTATTCCTGTATAACTACGAGTTTTCTGCTTCTCGTATGGGATTAGAGAGGTATGTGTATCTACTCCATCCAACTCCTTCGATAATGTGTATTTCTCAGCTGGACTTTCAGATGCTTTGTTCCCCTCATCATAAACTTTGCTTGTAGACGCGGATTTCGACACCAAATCTTTGTCATCCGGAGATAAAACTGGAGAATCTAAACTAACATCCAGAAAAGGGAACACTTGTTAAACAGGCAAGTAACATTGAAAGGTAAGATAATGAAGAAACTGAGAAAAACACAGATGACATATATGAACTTTCTCTAAAATCTCGCACCAAAGAACTCAATAGATAAATTTTCAAGCCAGCTGAGTTGTATATGCAATAACCTATGTTCTTGTCGCCTTTGCTGGTTATAAGATCTATCAAACTAGGTAAATCAAATGTCTATAGATGAACAGAAGTTAAGACGTTCGAGTCCATACCTCTATAGCTTTCCTGGTTATCTTGATCCTTGACAATATTTCCTTCATTATCACCCGTGCTGATTTGATCACTTGAACTTCCAGCAACTGTGGTCACCATCACTTCTACTTTTGGTCCTAAACATTCACCAAAATTTGATAACTTCTTTGTTGAAACCAAATACATTGTATCAATTTTGGTAGTTAATCACACTAAATGAAGACTCAAACACATACTTAAAACATTGCGTTTGAAAGATAAAGCTGCGTAAGTTAACCCAACAAAGAGAACCATTCCAGCAACTCCAGATAACAAGGTTCCTGAAAAAAAACAAAGTCCTTTAAGAATAATTAGGAAATGTAAAAAATTGCAGAAAATTATAACCAAATTCGAAATCAAATTTCGTACCTTTAAACCTATCGCCACCGCGAGAATCAGTAATTTTCTCATCTTCTTCTGAATCAGCCCACCCACGAAATTGATCCGACCCGTTACTCTCACCCAAGTCGCGACCCAATTCTGCGTTCGGCGCAACGCATGATATCCGGAGACGACGACTGAGCTTTGTCATCTTCGCTCTCGCCGGAGCTTTGAAGCTACCGTGATTTAGGGCAATTCTGAGCTGGAGAGAGCTTGGTGTCCATGTCGCCGTTGTAGACGCCATAGTTCAGCAGCGATTCGAAAATTCGCATGAAACTGATTTTTGGCATTTACGCTTTTCTTTGGTCCGTTGCTTCATAGACGAGCTAGACAAGAAACGTGATACGAACCTTTCGTATAATTGCGAAAAGGCCCTTTTATTATCTACTACTTTCAACTTTTACCCACCTTAATTTATTTATTTTACACATTAATAAATATATTAATTATTTTTTTATTAACATATGTATTTGACAGTGTTCTAAAAAGCGGTCTAGGCGGTCGCCTAGGCCCCGACTAGGCGCTAGGCTCTCATTCGACGCCTAGATAACCGCCTTCACCGCCTAAAATTACATAGATCTTGTTTAATGTATTTTTTCAATTTCAATTAGAGTTTTATTTATATATATAGTTATAAATATTCATATATTGTTTAATATAAATATAAATAAATATTTTATCTAGTTTTTGTTTATAATTTCATAATTTTTAGTTTTATATTGATATTTTATATAACTTTTATATATAATATCATATTTTTAATGTATAATGTTATAAACGTCTAAACCGCCTAAAAAATCGCCTAGGCCCCGATTAGGCGTTTTAGGCGCTAGGCACTGGGTCACCGCCCGCTTAGCGCCTAGCGCTTTCTTGAACACTGGTATTTGAGAATCTTTTTTTTTTTTTTTTTGTGAAACATGTATTTGAGAATCTTTATGCTAACAGAACCAAGAAAAATAAATTATCATTTTATGTGTGATTTCAGTAGACATCATGTCAAAAAAAAAAAGGGACAACTATTAATTAGCAATTGTTTTTTTTTTATTATTGTTATTTATTTATAAATAATAGAGCAATTTTAGACAAGAATTGGAAGTAGTAAGATAAATGAATTAGAAGACAAAAAAAGTTCGACGTATGATTTCGTTGCTAAAGTAAACAAAAAAAGTTTATTTCTCACCAAGAAATTGAATACGAATTGGAACATCTATAGCAAATACAAAACTGCACCATTTAGTAATGGCGAACATAGTCACAAATCATGAACTTATTAAGATCCAGGCCCGGACCTAGGATTTTTGTGGCCTAAAGCATAGTTAGATAATATAATTTTTTTTTACCCAACAGATGCAATGATCGGAGACGGAGTTCTTCGTGAAAAAAATCTAAACACTATTATAATACTTTTAACTAAGTTATAAAACAAAAATAAAAACTGTAAATCTGTAAAAAACGTAAAAAAAAAAACCTGTATAAGAGGGGATTCGATTGATTAAAGTTTTATTTAATATATATAATATTTATAAATATTATATAGTTTTTATAAGTATAAAAATAAAAATATTCATACTATATTACAAAATATGAAGTCTAACAATAATAATAAAGTGATTAAAATTAAATTTTAAATCCAACTTAAAAGTTTAAAACCATAACAAATATTAAAATAGTAGAAGATCGCGAATGAAAGAAATAAACTAATAAAACATCGCGAATTCAAAACAACTAATCTCGGTTATTTCTCAAACCATTCTATTCATTCTTTTTAGACGGCACTGTGAAGTTTCATTTAAATCTAAAACATCAAATGAGTCTAAAAACTAAAAAAAAATTCTAAAAATGACTGAATAGAGTCTAAAACTCTATATTTTATTCCAAAATTAAATGATATTTTTAAAACCCATACCCAACCGGTTCAACCGGTTCACTGGGTTGCGGGTTAATGGCGGGTTTTTGTGGGTTTTTTTGGTTTTGAAATTGGCGGATATTAGCACTAAACCCAAACCGGAAAAGTGTCCGGGTCGTGGGTTAACCGGTCGGACCGGACGGTTCGGGTCGGGCGTGAAAACACTGCAGAAAGCATATCAACAAGGAAAGTTTGAAAAGGATCTCAAACGATGAGTCGATGGCTCGGGATCCGCTTTCTTCTCCATGCTATTGAGCTGATAGTTCCTGCAGACAAGACTTTCAAATTACAATGGTCCTAGGATGAAAAGGACTTCAAAGAAACATGATTTCTCAGGATTAGCTTTCTCATCATTTGCTTCTTTCTTAGCCTTAGCTTTGGCTTTAACTGAGGTTGAGAGAACATCGGTAGGAACTTCGATAGCGGTTTAAACTACGACCTGAAAGCTGTTTTCAGAACAAAACATCCCAACGTCGAGCTCAATCTCGTTTTCAGAATAAAAATTCAAACTCTGCGAACAGAGGATGGATATAGTAATGGCAAAACCCTAACTAGTAGAGCACTAAAGAGGAAAAGCACATACCAGGGCCGATGAGGAATCAGACATCCTGTGTGTTTGATCAACGGATGTCACATGAACTCTATTATTGTCATTTTCCCCAGCTGAATCTGCATTCACAAGACTTACCTCAAGATCATCCTCTACACCAAATGAGTTTTGTCTCTATTCAGGCCCTGCAGAATCATTAAGTTCTACACAATCAAAAGCCATCAGATTTAGTATTCAAAACCGACTTTATAATGATTTTCAAGATATTGTAAATTTCTCTATATATTCTTTTAACTCTACTGCTAAAACTAACCTGTAGAAACTGGTTTTGGAGAATAAGGCTTGTTTCTCGTCTTCTGGAAACAGCTCTTTCTTCCTGCCTTTTGAATGACGTTCATCACTTTTGATATCAATACCACCTGCTATATGAGCTGATCGAGATCGGGAACGGCGATAAGGAAACATGATGATTGTGCCACATTGTAGGATTTGGAACCATAGCTCTCCTTTTCTCTCTGCATGGAATTGCCATCAGTCATGATGTTCCCGGGCCTATCAGCCTGGTTTTGAGAATCATCAGAGTTGGTAGAATACACATCATCATCGTCCTTTTTGCTGTTCTCTTCAGACTCCTTTGGGAATGTGGCGTCAGGAATTGGACGAAGATGTACTTAAGGGACCTTCTTCGTTGCTACCACTATCAGACTTCTTGTTCTCCATTGTAAAATCAAAGGCCACGTCACTAACAATACTCCATCTTCTCAAAACAGACTTCTCAGGGAATGCATGAGCAGTTGATGAGACATCAGCGGAAAGTCTCTTCAATTCTGTGGATTTCGCAACAACCATCCGTTTGGTTCCTCCAGAGTTTGAGTTTTTCTTTTCTTTGTTTTCAAAGAGGTTAATCCTATCTTTGTTTTTGTAGAAGACTCATCCAAACTTTCATCTTTTTTCTCCTCTTCGTTATTCTTAGTACTTCGATGTTGACTAATGTTTGTGCATTGGTATTCAGGTTCTTGGTGATCAGGTCTGGCCTTCTTTGCGGTAGTGAAATATATTTGCCGCATGCTTCACTGATAACAGAAATATATTCTGATCAGATTCCAAACATAGTTGCAAAGAAAATGAAACACCAAGAAAAAAACTTGCTTACTCCAAATGTTGGAGATCAGAAACAGTTTGAGGGTCAAAACTATTAACTGACGCTTGCGCAATCGCCGTGGTTAAGTCCTTTTAATTGCCTCAAGTCATAAATCTATAGCTCTTAAGATCTCCTTCCTGTACATAGACAAAGAGCGGCAATCCGATACGATGTGAAAGTAGAGACATATACTTACTTTGTTGCATCTGCTACGCTTTCATCGTCTGAAACAGTAAAGGAGAAAAAAATAGTATCAAGTTTGGTCACTTGTAAGCTTTGAAATTGATCAAGCTAATGAGAAATGAAACATACCTTGAGAATATAATGTCCGAGCTGCTTCCAACTGTGAGATTTCCAAATCAAATGTATTGACTCTTTCCTACACTTCCGGAATTTTAACATATTGAACAAATCTGGAAAAACAAAACAACAACAAAGGTCAAAAGATTGTTAAGGTAACCAAAATTATTGTGTCAGATGAAAAAGCAAAATGTTCTTTGAGACCTATCGAGTGTTCTTCTTGTGAGCCAAGATTAGCCATTTGCGGTTTTTTTCTACTTCCAGTCTAACAGAGGATTGGTCTCTCTTTGAAGCTTGTGATTCAAGAACTCTCATATGATTCACGAATGGTTCTATCAATCCTGAAGCCAAGCCAGTTTCTCTCTTTCTTCATTACTCGATATAAACAATTCACATCTGTAACACAGATATCAAACCTACAAGCCATGATCAATTGCTACAGACATTTCACTAAGAGAACAAGATTTACTCACCGAGAATGTTTTGGCGAAAGCTCAAACACTGCATAGTCAAGAACAGTATCAGCCTTCATTTATCACACAAGTCAAAGCTTCTTTCGTAGACCAAAAGGTGAATCGTTCATAAGATTATCAAATGAAACCTGAGAAAACAAAAAAATATCCCAGAAAACAGAATACCCAAAATTTCAGAATCAGATGATAAACTAATCAAAAGCAAGAAACTTGAGCTAATACAAAGGAAAAAGGTTGACTAACTTACGACATAACCGATCCAAATTTCTTCCGATCACTCTCCAAACTTTAGTAAACGGTTAGCTTTGGCTTGTAACTGAGGTTGAGAGAACATCGGTTGGAAGTTTGATAGCGGTTTAACTACGACCTGAAAGCTGTTGGTGAGAAGGCAAAGCTAATGAAATAGATAAGTGGATACGACTACCAAAACTGGCTGAAGACTGAAAGGCTGATCAGCGATATTTTTGTCATGTTTGTTCTTTGAGAGCAGTCTTCTAGTAACATCCCTACCACACTCCAATCTTGCTCATTCTATCATCAAGCTTGTCGAGTAGGATCTTCTTAAGTTTGCACCTACAAAACATACATAAAATCTCAGTCTACCAAGATGTTCTCTGCCTCGAAATGCTGGAGGAAACAGGTTTATACTAACCTAAATGCTCAAACACGAGAATCGTTTGCTTCACTAATTTAGATCATCACCATGGCTATTGCAATCAAAGCTCGCTAAAGCAAGTGCCTACACAAGAAGTACCTACTGGCTGAAGACTGCAAGGCTGTGATCAGCAGTGATTTTGTTATGTTTGGTCTTTGAGAGCTGTCTAAGAGTAACGTTCATACCACCAACATCGAGGATACCAGATGCCAGAATCACTCCTATCTTGCTCACTGTATCTTCAACCTTGTCGAGTATGATCTTCTCAATTTTGCACCTACAACACATACATAAAATCTCAGTCTACCAAGATGTTCTCTGCCTCGCAATTCTGGAGAAAACAAATTTATACTAACCTAAATGCTCTAAAACGAGAATTGGTTGCTTCACTAATTTGGATCATCACCATGGCTATTGCAATCAAAGCACCTTGACGAGGACCAACAAGGATATCGCTTCGCTAAAGCAAGTACCTGCCACACCATAAATAACATGAGGATTGTGTGAATTAGAAAGCAAAGACACAATATACAGATTCTACAGTTAGAAAAATAACATAATCCATTAGTGGGGGTATACGAACCACAAAAGTTTTGGAGCTCTAAAGAAATAGAAGTCAGTGGTCACAAGTAAGGGAGCATCAGAAACTGACCTGCTCTGGATCAGTAAGTGGGCCAAAACAGCAGGTTTTCCATCAGCACTGACATGAGACAAAATAAAGTGTAGCAATTGACGAATTGCCTTGTTTTTTGCGGTACCACTGTAAGGCAATGCCATAGTGTATACGGTGAGAGCTATGCCTAGAGCCAATCCCCTAAAAACACATACTAGATGTTGATTAGTGAGCCGTTAAAGAAAATATCACCAAAAAATTTCCTCCACACTTTACTTATCGTTATAATTTTCTCATGTTGTGTCTCATGATTCAAGAGTATAAGTGAGCAACTCGCTTGCCTTTTCAGTAGCAGTTCCAATAATAAACCCATGATGATGCTAGCAGCTTCACCAGCAACTAAGAGCATTTAACTACGCTTTTGACATCATCATATATCTCTTTATCCATTGTCCTGAGAGCTGAAAATTGAAAAGCTCTGTGTTTAATGACCAGTATCCATATTATAGCAATATAAATTAATTCTCTAAACAAGGAGGCTGCCATGGGAATTGAAAGAGACTATATTGAGTAAGATATCAACTAATCACCTCAATATTGGTATTGCGTAGGCGATTGTTTAAGCATGCATAATGGAATAGAAACTCGACAGGCTGTTTGATTGTCTTCAGTATCAGCAGGTCCAATCTACAGAAATTATGATATCATCAATGAAGCATATGATTACTTCCTGATATAAATGGATTTAAAAGAAAAAATTATCTCATTTCAAGATATCAAAACTGTAAAAGTAACTTACTTGTAATGGATGCAAAGAATCTGAAGTGTTAGCCTTGTAGCATGTGTAGCGTCCACTGGAGTTCCATTCGTCATCTGAACATCCTCCGAAATATTCTCACTCGAAGCAGTAGTAGTTTCAAGGGCCTGACTACTTCTACAGGACATGTTTTGGGAACTGGAAGATGATCTCTATTACCCAAGAGAATGGCCCGATGCTCTTCTCTACAAGATCAAATGCACTTTGCAGTTCCAATAATGCATCATTCTTGCTCGCTGAGGAATAAGATTTTCAGTTACAGCTTACGTGAGATTACAGACATGGTACTTAGGTGCAACATAGAGACTATATTTTCCTGATGAAACAGAACTATAATGGTCTAACCAATTACTAGTATCAAGAAACATCTACTTTCTATTTACATGTAAGACCATCAGTCCCACTTCATGACTATACTCTCTATGGTTAACAAAAAGAATGAGAAACATTGATGTAATATGATAGAATTCCATGAACATTACCACTCTTTGTGATAGCTTCCTCCAACTTATACATTCTCCGTCTTCTTTCGCAATACCCATGGCCAGCTAATACTTCTCCTCACTGATGCATCTGCATACAGAAAATCATGTAAGAACAACTGAGGCACTATAAAGACATGAGCATTAATTCATGGACATACCATACTTTTCAAGCATTCTATCAACAATGGCTTCAAGCCTGGGATCATGATTCATCTGACTCAAATTCTTTTGATCTGAAACTGGCATATCTATCTGTTGCTTCGGCTGAAAACAAAACAAAAGCATCTAATGCGTAAAGATTCATTCTAGCAGTAATCAATACTCAAATAGTCGATCAAAACTTCTACGTGCTCATCAACTAATCTAGAGTCATAACAATCAGTGATAAGAAAAAATTTAATTACCATCTTTAACTAACTTACACAAAGAAACACTGATTTGTTCAACAATATATTGATGATGTATAGGAAAACTCACACACAACACGAATCAAGTTAAGTAGAAAGGGGAACAGCAACAACAACAACAAAACCAGATAACAATTTTTATCCACACCAAAATATGTGGTTCCAGACAAGAATATGTCTGATAAGAATTAAACCAAGAACAGGAAAATGTCAAAAGGAACAAGAACATGACATTTTGTGTATTGTTTCAGTAGACATCATCATGTCAAAGAAACAGACAAGAAACAAACAATCAACCAAAAGAGAAAATAACAGGCTACAATGCGTAAGAGACAGACAGCCAAACCAAAACAATTTATGGTAAGAACTGAACCAAGAACAGGAAAATGAAAGCAAAAAAAGGAACAAGAACATGTCATTTTATGTATTGTTTCAGTAGACATCATCAACAAGACAAAAGTAAACTAGTTAAGCAAAGTAAATACTCCACAAAGATCAAAATATTGAAAGGAGGGAACAACTAAATAAATATTAGCCAAGATTAGGGAAGTAATATATAAAGATAAACGAATCAGACAGTATGAGGAAATATTGTTTACAACAAAAAATTTGCCTTTGAACTGAAACAACTTGAACATAAATATAGTGAAACAATCAAAAGCTCATATAAAGACAACAAAACCAATAAAAAATAATCATAACTTAAACATAGATATAGTGAAACAATCAAAAGCACATATAATCAAAGTGAAAAGTCTTCTCAAATGACTCTCTTGAGAAAACAGATCCAAAGAAACACGAAATTAACAAAAAAAAATGTATAACCAAACAAATGCAATATAACAAAGTGAGGAAAGAAGAAATCTGAATCATAGACTAAAATTCTCAATACATAATAAACAGAGAGAAGATAATATCACATCAACATCAAAAGGTAAAGAAATATACGAAATTAACAAAAGAAAATGTATAACCAACCAAATGCAATATAACAAAGTGAAGAAAGTAGAAATCTGAATCATAGACTAAAATTCCCAATACATAATATACAGAGAGAAGATAATATCACATCAACATCAAAAGGTAAAGAAATATCAATATGTAATCAATATCACAAAGAAGGAATAAAAAACCAAACAATTTGTGTATGAACAACCAATACAAGAAAACAAGGAATAACTTACGATCTTCCATAATCTTGTAAAATCACAGAACAAAATCACCATCAAATATTAGAATTGATCTACAGAGAAGAGAATCCACATAAACTACAAATTTCACACCATTTTCTTAACGGCGAACACAATCACAATCAGCGATTCCAATTAATCTGGAACTTATAACACACGCAAACCAAAATACATTCATTCGATAAAAGGTAGAAAAAAGAAATCGCAGAACTATAAAGGGAAAAAAAACCCTAGAAAACGATTCAACGGAAACTACAATTATCACACCATTTTTTGTACTGACGAACCCAAATCACAATCAGCGATTCGATTTTAGAAATATGAAAAGCGAAATCTAATAGGAGATTAAACCCCAATACCCCACGATTATAACAAAGAAACTCGTGGGAGTATTTCTGCAATTAGAAGAAATAAAAGCAAAATCGACGAAGAACAGAGAACCAAAATCTTGATTCTGGTTCTTAAGAAAATTATCGCAAATTAGAAGAAATCAGAGGAAAAGAAAATGAAGAGGAATCATGAATCTGCAAAAGCGATCTACTCCTAACAATACAAAACCCTAACAAAATTCAAAATGACGAAGAGGAAGGAAGAGAAAAGCTTATATAGATTCATCGCTTGAGTATAATGGATGACTAGGATCAAGTAGATTGTGATGCATATGGACGGTCGAGATTAAAATTTCTAATCGACCGTTTCATCAAGCTTCTTCTCCTATTTAATTACTAATTTGCCCCTTATTAATTACCATCATTTGGAATTGTTTGTTACGAGATGGGTCCTACCAGATATTTGAATGCATCAACATGCGCTCGTTTATATTTTAATTTTATAGTTTACTGTTAACAATAATATTATTTTTACAAGGAATATTTGAATTTGTTAAAAAGCATACAATAAGATTGTTCTAAGATTTCCTTTTTTTAAAAAAAAAATCTTTGACAAAATCCACAACAATATATTAGATCCTGCTTCCAAGTTCCAACTACTGAAAGATTCGACAAATTAATAAAAAGCTTAAACAAAAAATCATAATTAATTAATGATGGGGTCTATATGCTCTATAATGTGAGAATTAAAACGATTGTTTTACCGAAACAAGTTTTATTGAAGATGAAATAATGTAGCACACATTTTGTATCTATCCTTTAACCTCAAAAAAAAAACATACACAGACAATCTGTATCTCAAAATCGTATATTGCATTAATCAGTGAAATTACAAAGAAATAAAAGATGAGGTCCGTTATCCGGAAAAACAAGACACGTGTACAAAATATACTAAAAGTCGAGGACTTAAATAGTTACATTTTGATTTGCCGGCCAAAATAAAAGAAAAAATAAATTGATCCTAATTAAACTTGAAAATAACGACTTTATATTTGTTTGTTAATGCAATCTAAAGTGGTCGTATAATTAGAGGCAAACCGTAACCCGGTCTAAGAGAAAGCATGTACGTCGGAGAATGGCGATAACCGGGTGAAACCGAGATTTCAAACCGGGACAAAACCAATGACAAGACAATCTTGTACTCCATGGTGGTCAAATTCCGACCGATACACATCCTCCCTCCGAATCCAAACGGCATATAACCCATTTTATTCTTACAACCACCGTGTAAATTGCCGTCGAATCTCTCCGGTTTAAACTCGTTAACGTCGTCTCCCCACAACTCAGCGTCGTGGTGCATTGCCACCACATCAATCCAAATGTTTGTTCCGTTAGGAATCACCCGACCGTTCACTTCAATGTCTTTTCGGGCTTGTCGTTGTGCGTTAGGCGCCGGTGGATATAGCCGGAGAACCTCGTTCATTACCCAACTCATCTGCATAAAATGATCGGAAGTTTTATTCATTAGTATCTAAATTTTGAAGAGGTTATGTGATTTTAACTAACTAAAGATGCGATTTCATTATCATTAATGACACGCGTGTCACACGTTTTAGTCATTGGATAAAAAAAACAGAGAGAATATTCATTATGCTACGTGGCATTAGATTTTTCAGTTTGAAGATTACGTGGCATGTCAGTCATTGGTCAGCGCAGTCGTTGACGCGCCTCTATGCTATGATCAATGTACGTTTTGTGGATTTTGACTTCTTTGTGACCACTGACTTTGACCATAGTGATCAGATGTATATTAATTAGGTTTAGATTATACTTAAGGTGTTTTTTTGTTTACTTTAATATTATGAAATCTTATGTAGTATCAAGCTACATTAGTATCATCTTTTACGTGCATTAAATTCGTTTATTTATCAAGTAAATGTGAACATGTCAAATTGTACATGCACTACTATTTTGTGAACGCGTCCAAATATAGTGTATGCACGCATATAATTAAGCACGTGGATTGTTGTGTACTGTGTTTGGTAACGTACCTTTTTTAGACCGGCAAGTTTGTTATACTCAATCTTGGAGTCTCCGATGACTTGTCTAATCTCTTCCCTGAGCGTGTCTTGCCACTCGGGATGGATTGCAAGAAGCATGAACGTCCACGTTAGTGCTAAAGCCGTTGTCTCGTGGCCAGCGAAGAAGAATGTTTTGCATTCGTCCACAAGCTCTTTCGCCGTAAAATTCCCTTTCTGATCGGCCTTAAGCAACATTCCGAGAAGATCGTGGCCTTGGTCGTCTCCTTGGACCAAAGATATCTTCCGTTTGTTTATGAACGACAAAAGGAGACCATCGATCTCTTGACCTAGCTCCTTTGCTTTAACGGTTTGCTTGTAACTCAAAATGTTGCTGAATGGCACGCCTACGTAGCGATTTGAGTTGAAGAGAGCGAATTGCACGGCTCTCAGGTTTTTGAGGACTTGAGTGCCGTTTTCTCCGGTGACTCCGAAGCTTGTCTTGGCTATTATCTCACCGGCTGTTCCTATAATCTCGCTCTCCATGTCGAATTCGGGATTACCCGAGTTTATTTGTATGTCCCATCGGTCCAACATGTTGGAGACTGATTCCACCATCATATTTGTCATAACCTATTATTTAAGACGATCAATTAAAAGTAATGAGAAAAAAAAGGAAATATTCTAGTATAAAGCTTTGATTTGAATGAGTCTAATATATGACTCTATCTAGTCTTTTCAACACCATAAGACCTAGAAATTTCTATGTCATGAAAAATGGTGGCTCATGCTTTTGGGAAAGGACTACAAAGTCAAATTGTTGAACTAGATTGGTCACCCTATTAAATTTCTATAACTTGGACTCTTGCCTATGTAAACGATTTGAAAAAGAGTTTAATTATTGTAAGTATATGTTTATACCTTAAGATTAAGAGGGGCAAATGCAGGGGTGATGATGTGGCGATGTCTTGTCCAATCATCGCCTTCGACCATAACCAAACCGGTACCAAACATTGGCTCTCTGTCTTTCTTAAAAACATTTGGTTTTCCCCAACTCTTTCCCAATACACCTTTCGACATAACACTCAAGAATTCAGGATCCGCCACGTACACGAATGGCTCTATTCCTAGCCAGTACACAAATACTTTCCCTGCATCAATAACACGTAACCAATAATCTACGTTAATATTTAGATATAGTAATCCAAATGTTGCGAGCTAAAAAATTTATATGGTTTAAATGTCCGGAACATAAATAGGAGGATGCAGATTTATTAGTTACCGTATTCTTGTTGCCACCGAGCGAAATGTGGAAGTGCAATGGAGTGTATGTCATGGTTGATGATGGTGGAAGATTTGCTATTATCCACCATAATTGAGGCCATCTTCAGCTTCTTCATGTCATTAAGGTTTCCTAATGGAAAACAAGGAGCTGGACCGAAAAATCCGTTTTCTCTAAGCTTCTTTTGAGCTCGAACCGGCAATATCCAACAACGCACAAAGAGCTTCAAGAACATAAGGCAAAGAACTACGATGAAAACTTTGAAGACTATGTACCAAACTCGAGACATCTCAAGAATCTCCATCCCAATATATCTCTCCAAATTTGTATATAAGAACAAAAAAATATATGTGTGTATTTTTTACTATTGTGGAGAATTGTATATGAGGAAGTGGTTTTGGGTGCAATATTGGTTGTTGTATTCAAAATGTTTGCAGGTGAATTATGGGAATGAACCAAATGAGGTATTTATAGATGTTTTCTAGGTTCAGGGTGTAGAAGAATGTCAGACTTTGACCACTGAAATTATTCGTCTTTCTATTATTTTATAGTATTATTGTATTTTATTTGAGTTTATGTTGGTACATAACATATAACGTTTCTTTACCATTTTCTGGTCAAACATTATCGGCATTTAGGCTTCTTGTCTTTTTCCATTTCTCTATTGTGTCTTGTACAGTTTGTAACTCCGGCTGCTTTTTTGAATATATTGAAAGTGATGTGAATGTAAGGATGCTGTCTTTTAATCCTTATTGGCAAAAAGGTTAAACACAATACTTTTTATTTTATATGTTTTTTTTGTCAACTGGAAAAATTAATTGTTTACTCTTCTTTCTACCGGATAAAGTACTTAGGTTATATAACTAGTAACTACGTTCTAAACTAAAACACTAATTAGCTAATTACACGTTTTTGTCCTTTTAGTGTTTTTTCCCCCTTCAATTTTGTGATTTATGTTTTGTTTTTCCTTAATCACACACCTTACTTTTTTAATCAAAAATTTTAGTTTTTAAACTAACTCAAATTACCTTCGATAAAAATAGTTATTAAAATTTAGAATACTAATTTAATGAAGTCTTACATAATGTAATTCCGTTTTACAAAATTGGAATAGAACCTAAATTATTTGATAAACTAAAAGTTCAAAAATTAAAATTTACAAGGTCGGTTAGTGAAAAAGTAGAATCTTTCGGTTTCTAGTTCTAAGCAGAATATATAAAAGTTACGCGTTAAATCACAATCAAGTGAAATTGTACATGTGAAATGCTCTACTTTTGGACCCAATATGTGAAATCGATCACTGTCACTACCTAACTGCAATAGTGAGGATGAATCTTAAATGCTCTAACAGTTCAATGTGAAACCCTTAGGCTTCAATCGTTTAGCCCAAAATAGATCAAACCCACACATCCATTCACAATTTATTATTTAAACCACATAACATTATAATATCTGGCATGGACCACGTACTGGATCTCTTTATCAACAAGACATGTACAAGCCTCGTCTTTTGTCCTTTTTTTCCATTTTTTTGGAGTTTTAGAGGACACATGTGCGTTATATATAATAAATTGGGGTTAGTTATGGAATATATTAATTTATTGTAATTCAGATATTATAATATAAGTTCAAGTAAAAGAGCTTAATGAGCAAAATAGTCAAAGTTTCGCGTATGAATCATATTTTAGTCACACGCGTAGAGCTGCTACGACGACTTGTATACTAAGAACACAAGATCTGACAAATACGAAATAAGAACACAAGATCTGACAAATACGAAATAAGAACACAAGATCTGACAAATACGATAATAGGTCCTCTTTAAACAGCCGTTTTTGGTCGTAACAAACAACTTTTTTAGTTTTTGGTTCGTAGATGAAAATTCCATTTGTTCTTCTACGGTTAGAGTCTAATATTCGTATAATACCATGCATGTCACACTCACACCAATAGCACAAGATGTGGTGAAACACTAGTATTAGTATCATCAATCATTTGAGAGCTTCGACTGTTCTAAACATAACATATGCGTGGCATGCGTCTACATGAGAAATAAATTTATATTTTTGAAATTTAATTAATAGGTAAATTTTGTTTAAAATGCTTAATATTATTGCGAGTTCATTTGAGAAATTAATATATGGGATTATTGTTGATTTTGCCCTTTTTTATCAAAATCTTTTGAAAATACCATTTTCATTAAAATCTTACGGATTTGCCATTTTTTTACACTTAAAAATGTACGTATTTCGGATTTTTTTTGGTAAAAATACGTAGTTTATACAAAATACTAAACTCTAAGAACAACCACAACCGACTAAACCCAAACTTAACGAATAAAACGCATGTTAAATCATATTTCCGTAGCCTGAAAAAGGGCAAAATCCATAAACTATTCAAAAAAGGTCAAAATCCACAAATGCCATCCCAAAAAATGGCAAATCCATAATTGATTCTTAATATATATACACACTAAATATAAACGTAAATACAAACAGTGAAACAATCATAAGAAACCTAAGAAGATTGTTAATGTCTTTAATTTATATTACATATGTCAAGTTTCTTAACCCAAAGCAATATATCATACTTAGTTTTGTGTGAGAAATTTGAGTTTTTTCTAGTAATTTCTTTTTATTTATGCAATTAGTCAACGAGATCTAAAATCATAGCATAACACTATGGTCGAACTGATATAGTTGTAGAGGTAAAATAGAGAATTAAGAGGAAGAAAAGAGACTTGATATTGATAACAACGACATGGCTCATGTGCTATGTCACGTCTATAGAGGGAGTGTGCATGGCCGAAACGACCACGTCTCACCATATAAATGTGTTCAATGTTTAGTTGGTTCTGTCTCAGACATCATTCATCTTATGAGTATTTCTACTGGCACTGGATTGAGGTATCGGTGACCTAAAAATCTCAGAATTTTAATGGAAGAAAGATATAAACTCGCTAAGGTTTTCTATGAGGCGGGTTGATCAGACCACATTTTCTAGCGTTCTTTATGTGTGTTTAGGAGTTGTAGCCTACCACGTTCCTAGCGTATGGGAGGTTTTGGCCCCTTTTCAATATCCTTATCGAGAACATCCATGTAATCTAATCATACATATAAAAGTAGGGTTTCAATCTCTTGTGATTGGTCCACTTGGCATTTCTTTTTTATATTTTCTTAAATTTACCTTTAATATATTAATCTCTAATTAACTCCCTTTAAAACTCATGTGTAACTCCACATTTAAATTCATTTGTAACTCCTCCACTAAAATGCATTAACTATTTGAAAATTATATTGACTACAATTTAAACTCTACATTTAAAACTTCTACCAATAAATAATAATTTGTAACTCATACTCAATAATTATAAGTGTTTCACCACTTCTCATCTATAAATATCAATTCTCTTATCATTCTCCACCATATTTTCAAATCTGTAAATTTACTTTATTTTATGTTCTTGCATGAGTTAAAAACAATTGTGTCATGGTGATAGTGAAGGTTTGATTGTAATATTTATTTTTAAAGATTATATGATATGTAGTTTACATTGTATTCAATTTGTATTTCGTTTATTTTATTTTTAGAGATTATATGGTATATATGTAGTTTATATTTTATTCCATTTTATTTTATTTCTATCGCATTACAAGAATATATTTCTTTCATTTTTAGTTTTCAAAATTTTTACTGTAATATTTATCTGTTTCCCGATTTATCTATGGAAGTTCAAAAGCTAACTGTTCTAATATTCACACAAGTCAATCAAATTGAAATGATATATCTTCGTTTTTTACTATTGATGTATGATTATTCTCTTTATCTATTTATTCAAACAGAAAACATTATTCGAAGTTTTAGCATTTTGAAATTAAAATTTTTAATGCATTTCTCAAATATATGTTCCAACATGCAGTGATATGAATATCATTGTAGTATTTTTCCAAGGTTTGTGGTCAAAATTATTTTTTTCCAACAAAATTAATTTAATAAAAACAGTTAGATAATCAATAGCAAATGTTTAAATATCATGTTGGTAAAAAGATGTGAGAAAGAGTATCTTTAATGAAAAATGTATGCTATTCATGTTAGAAGAAAAACTGTTTTTCCTTTGCATCAAGTACACAAAAATTATGATTGTATATAAATAAGTTGAATTTTCTTAAAATTGACGATATTAGAACTTAGACTTAATAAAAAAATGTAAGTAGGTGTTAGATCTATCTAGAAACTACACTATTCTTGATATATGTTTTTTTTATTACAATATACAAATAATTTATAAAATATTTCGAGTCGTACCACTTAATTGATTAATTCTTACAATACTAAAAAATAAGTGGTGTTAAAAAAGAACAATTCTTGGGTTCACCCCTAGGGGTGAACCACTTTCATTCACCCCCTCTCAATTATCCAATTAGAATTTGCCATGTCATCTAATTAAAAAAATTAAAACAATTATTTTTTAAATAAAACAATAAGATTAAGTCATAACCACTCTTTTATAAATCCAAACCGATATATAATCTCGTTTAATTACAAAATCTAAACCCTAATTCTCTTTTGTAAACCCAAACCGTCATTTAAACTCGTTTAATCGTAAAAAATCTAAACCCTAATCGTACTTTCTAAACCCAAACCGACACTTAACCTCGTTTAATTGTAAAATCTAAACCCGTTTATAAACCCAAACCGATAGTTAAACTCGTTTAATCATAAAATCTAAGCCCTAATTCTCCTTTGTAAACCCAAACCGTCATTTAAACTCGTTTAATCGTAAAAAATCTAAACCCTAATCGTACTTTCTAAACCCAAACCGACACTTAACCTCGTTTAATTGTAAAATCTAAATCCGTTTATAAACTCAAACCAATAGTTAAACTCGTTTAATCATAAAATCTAAACCCTAACCCTTTTTAATAAACATAAACCGATACATAATTTCGTTTTAGTGCCAAATTAATTTTTCTAATTAATAAATATTTTTATTATTAATAAGTGGCAGATTTTGATTGGATGAAATAAAGGGGGTGAACATAAGAGATTCACCCCTAGGGGTGAACCTAAGTATTTTTCGTTAAAAAATTATGCATTGTAATCATAGAAGAATATGTGTAATAATATTAAAAGCATAATTTTCTTTTAGTTTTCATTTCAAATTTTAAATTCATGTTTACAAGAAAATTGTAACAAGTCACGCGTAGCGTGGCTACATTCATCTAGTTAATAACTAAAAAACGGTTTCAAAAATTATGCGCTATGCTTTTTTATATCCTGAAATTAAACTTCAACAAATTACAAACTCTTTTTTTTGCATGAAAAGAATTAATTTATCCATTAAATAATATTTTTGTAAAAAAAATATATATTAATATTTAGATGTTTTAGTTTTCTGTACTATATTGTATTATCTATATATGTTTTGCATGTTATTTTATCATTTGGTCATATATATACTAGATATAATCTTTCAAAGTTGTACCAACTATCTAAAGTAATCAGAAGTTGTATAAACTGTTTAAGTTCCACTCTTACTAACACATTATCTTTCCTTTCTTTCTTTTTTTGGTTAAAAAACTAACACTCTTTCATTTTCTAATTAACATACTAGCGATCTATCAGCGACAAACATGTGACATAAATTGTCGTATATATAGATTTAACCACGAAACTCATGTGAACGAAACCAGAATTAAGTGTTTGTTTTTTAACAATAAAAAGAAGTAGTTGTTTGTTTGTGTTCTTGGGTGTTTATGGGTCCACTAGCCATCGATACCATACATTCACTATTTCTTTATTTAAGATTTTTCGGTTTTTAATTTTCTATTTTAGAAATTTAAATGGTTGCACCGCGTAGACTGAGCTAATATATAAGCCCACGACACGAGTATCCCTTTTTTTTGTCCCAAAACTAAAAAATTAACATTACATCTTAACTCATTAGTTTAAGAATGTCTAAATCACCGAACCTTCTTGTTAACACTTTCATAAATCTACCGAAAAAAATAGAGAATACTTTTAATACCTTTTTCAACAACATTGTCAGAAACTTGTTTATTAATTTATTCTCTAATTTTAGTTTATTACTTCTAAAACTTGTTTAATACTTCTAATTTTTGTGGGTTCGGAATCGGATTTTAGTTTATTCTCTTAGCGAATATTTTTCCCCCAAGAGAAATTAAACTAGGAACACAATCAAAAATAAAATGTTAAAACAATATTTTTGTGAAACAGAGGAAATGTTATATGTTACCCAAACATTTTGTAATCGTATTTTCGGTTTGTGTTAAAACAATGTATTACGTATACGTTGCCTCCTCCGTTTCCCCCACGTGCATCACGTTA
Organism: Arabidopsis suecica; assembly: GCA_019202805.1. NCBI lineage: Eukaryota > Viridiplantae > Streptophyta > Magnoliopsida > Brassicales > Brassicaceae > Arabidopsis > Arabidopsis suecica. Next base: position 8,977,037 of record CM032912.1, on the reverse strand, counting down.
CTAGAAGGACTTTCAATTCTATACCACGGTGTACATGTAAATGACTTTCATTTGATTTCCACCTTTGTTTAATTGAAAGTGTACCATATTAACAAATTATACCGTTTAAATTAGGCTGGTTACATGCGAAACATGATTCTCCCAATTTAAAACATTTCATCATCTTCTATTAATTTTTTTTGTTGGTTGGGTTATGTTAGGTAAATTATTTTGGGGTTGAAAACCATAAGAACAAATGTCACCAATTATATTCTCTCACGAAAGTCCTTTTATGTCGTAGAACGTTAATTATGGTTTGTAAGTTTGGTGAATTGGTGACTCTCCTGACTTTTCATAACCTTTAACATGTTCTTTGCAAAATCTGTGTCAAACACTAAACATTTGAAAACTTTCATATTCTTTTGGTGATTTCAGATTGGGAAAGGCTGTTCTTGATGATGGTTTGACTTTGAAACATGAGTCACTTTATATGTAAACTCATGATTACTCATGCAAAAAGTAATTTATAGTGGAAATCATTATAAGAATTAGAAAATTTGAAGAATTCATCAAACTCTAAGAAAATTCAAAACTTCTCTAAAGAAAACTTTTGGTTCTCGAGAAAGTTCAACACTAAGAAAATAACGAAAATTTTTCCAAATTTTTCATATGAAAATTGCGAAGGTAATTTTTAAGCTTTGATGATAGCTGAAAAATCGTTTACACCAATGAAAAATCGTCTACATCGACGCACAAAGCTTAATTGTTCCATTAATTGCACCATTAATAACAAGAAATAAATCATACACAGTGCGTAATGTTGTTAAGATGGAGAGTAGCGTAGGGAGTTGCAAACTATCAACGTGAAGCTAGCAAGCTGAAAGGCTCCCACTCTGTTTGGAGGGCTGGAGAGAACAATGTCCCAAAGCCCCTTTTCTCCAATTGCAATTACAAAGGGAAAAGAATTGCAAACTGCACATCCTATATCCGAGAGATTTGCGAAGTTTGCAAAATTTTAAATTTAAAAATGACAAATTCTATCGATAATACACATACATATATATTTTCTTCAAGTGTACTACGTAAAAATAAATTGTGACCATCTATCTAATGAAATTTCCAGTTTTTCCTAATCAAATATAACCAATCCAAAAAAAAGTAAGATTTAGTTTGAGATGAATGAGCCAAATGAACTATCATCCTAAATGGGCGTGGAAGAATGTTCTACATTGAAAATGGAGATGATTCAACACTACTATATGAGGAATATGGACATTTCCACTTATTGTCAATTGATTGAAAAACTATAATCATCACAAAGAAAAAAAGATTGAAGAAGCAATAAATTGTTGACGTCTTTGAAACTGGGGCAAAAGTTTTAGTATATTCATGACCTTCTTCTTGATGATCTCCAAGACTCACCAGGCGAGCTTTGTTACATTATAATTGTTGTGTTACTTTTTAATTTCTTAACTATATTAGAAATTTTCAATTGATTCCTTGTGTGGTGTGCATTACAAAAGATAAGCAACTTTGGTTAGATGGCATATTTCTTGGTAAAATATATCCATCATAATCGCTTATCTTTTGTAATGTCATACCACACCTCATCAAGGCAAGAAAAACGAATGCATGTATCTTCTTCTCTTCTTCTTTCCTTATTTAATTAATACCTTCCAACTTCCAACAACCACCCAACTTAGCTAAAATAGTCCCCAAAATCGAAGTATGAACACTATTTCGTATACAAATTATGCTTGCTTTTTATTGTTAAAAATATGTGAAATGTAATTGTTCCAAACTTTGAAAGGCAAATTAATTTAGGAATTTATTTAGGTGACTTTGTTGAAGACAAAGTTTCCGTATACATGTAGAAAGGCAAAGACGGTCCATTGTCACATAAGTTGGCCACTTATCCACCTCTGGAACATTATAAAGCCTTCCATTGGTTTAAAGTCTAGAGTGTGTCCACCTCCCTAAAATCAAATACATGAAACAATTAGGTACGTAACACAATTAATTAAAAATGAAACCCTTTCCTTTTTAATTTATAATAGAAAATGTTAAGTAGAATAACAAAAAGACTTGCTTTAATAGTGGCAAATGTCATCTTATTAGCATAAGTTATAGTGTATCCAGCAACTTGATTGTTTATCATCCATGGTCTCCAATCGTCAATAACGGAATAATTGAGAGATCTTATCCATGCGTGAGTTCCAAGGAATGGTATTCCCATATCATGATCACCGCTATGTAAAAACAAATATACATTATCTATTGAAGTTTTTTATGTAATATGACACAAAAATAATAATATGATAGTTGTCAAATTCTTACCTGTAGATTAGAGATGAGTAACCATTTATACTGTTATTCATATGGTATGGGACACTGCTTATAATGTCCTTCTTGTAAGGTATATCACGGTAACATAGTGCCCATTTTGTTATACTCTCCTGCAATTATTTAGACAATTTTGACCTACCATCATTCTTTATCAATATTTTTATTTAACTTACATATATATAATTTTATTTATACATTCTTCACTTGAAGAACTTTGCGAACGCTCTTGTCATTGGCCCAGTACGAAGCTAGCGAATATCCATAGTCCTGCATAAGCTAACTTTGTGTAAGTATAATCATGAGATGTTCTATATATTTTTAATGGTATTTCAATGAGACAAAAGATAAATGTACGACGATCATTTTACTTACATAGCAATCAGGAGATGTATCTTCGCAGCTTGGTGATAATATAGATTCCATATTTATTCCAGAAATAAGCTTTAAGTAACCACAACATTTGAATTCATTAGAGTATAATAGGCAGATAGAACATCAACTATATATTACCATGTATCCATAATCTATACCTTTTTGAAGTTTGTAGTGAGTTTTAAACATTCTGCGTTACGAGGATCCACATTTATATAGTTTTCTCCGCATGTTCTCTTCAATGACTTCAAGAAAATAGAAGCGTTTTTGAAATGCTTCATTGTGATTACCAAAAGTACAAAAGCACACCATATTTCATACCTCGTAGAGTTCATCACATATTAATGCCATTCCATGAGCAAATGGAACGCGGTAATTAGGATCGATATCAACGTCTGTTCCCGGATTTCCTAGCACATAACCCTTTTGTTGGTTTTGCATGCAAACAAAAAAATTATGAATTTCCAATGCACCAAATTTTTTTTTATCTAAGTATATACTACGTATGAAGCAATCAATACTGACGAACCTGAAGATTAATCTGAGGTTTGCAGCATATATAATTTCCTGCATTATAGTGTGTATACTTTATATAGTAGGGGGGAAAATCCAAAAAAGCAAAACATACCTTTTGATCAAGAAAAAAAGTATTCAGGAGCAATATATACCTTTTGAGATTTCTTGAACAATTGCAGGAACAACCTTACCAGCATAAGAATTGCCAGTGACATAGAAAGGATTAGAAACAAAATCTGGATGGTTGCCTAGCCACTGCATTATATATAGGGGATAACAACCAAAAGAATTAAAAAAAAAACTTTCTATGCATGTTCAAAAAAAGAAAGAAAGACAAATCATGCATCAAGAGACATTTAAGTTCTACTTTTTTTAACCTTATGAAGAAACTCATGGACACGCTTAGCTTCTCCTGTGTCACTTGGTATATCAACAAGTGGAGTTGTTGAGTAGGAGAAACCAGTCCCAACAGGTTGATCTAAATATATTATGTTGGACACCTGATCAGAACCAATGATCAAACAAGAATCAAAAGAATAATTAAGAAGATATATTTTGTAATCTTTTTTTTTCTCCCAAGAATTGAACCTTTAGACCATTAGGCCCGGACCAGCCAACAGAAAAAAAAAAACAAAAGACTTCGTAATAAGTTACTATATTTTGTATTACCTTTGTCCATGAATATGGAGTAGAGACCAAGGAAGGGATGCCTCCATTGTACCCATCAATCTTGATAGTCACAGGCCCTGCGATGTGAACTAAAAATCAATAAAAATTATTTAAAGAAGTGGAAAAAATTAATATGTTAGAAATTTACCATTTTCAAAAATAAGACCAAATAAAGAAGAGCAACCAGGTCCTCCACTTAACCAGAGAAGAAGAGGGTCTTCGTTTGGATTCCTCTCAGATTTGATGAAGTAATAAAATAATTGAACTTCCTCTGCCTCACCAACACCAATGTACCTACTCAATTCATATATGAATCATAAGTAGAGTCATTCCAAAACATTCGGTTTAGTAACTCACAACATGCGGTTTAGTTGAAACGGTGGTTAAATGGGAAGATGAGATGAAGAGGAGACTGACCCGGTTTCAAGCTCGAAAGGAAGAGGACCTTCAAAACCAGGAAGATACCTAATGATAGAGACTGAATAAACATGGTGAATCAAACCAAGTAGAAGGATAAGTAACTTTAGATACTCTTTACCCATTCTCTTATCTATTTTATAAGAATTATTTGGGACAAATGATGATATATATATAATAACATCAAAGGGGTTAGGTTACGGTTCATGATTCCGTTGTCATCTTTCTCTTAACTTAATTCCGTGTCAATCTTTGGGGATATATAGTAACAAAAGGTCATGTAATGCTAATTTGCTCTTACTCACACTTGGACACAAAAACAGAGAAGTAGAAATTTCCTTTAGAGAGGAAAAATAGTAGTCCACATTATAGATTGGTGATCCAATACTACACTTTTGCTGCGAATAACGGAAACAAACAGAGTTCTTTATTATTGTAAAGAAACTTATAGCGCAAGGCAACAAGTAGATTAGGAGAAGAAGAAGCAATCAAATCTGGAAGATAGAATATGATGGATTATCTGTAAAGATGTGGTTTTCTTGCATAATGTTGGCTTATTATAACATAACACATATATCTGTAAGATATCAATCTGAGGATCATGCAAAGCACAAACTGATCAAAATGGGCTATTCCGTCTTTGGACCAACATGGCGGCCCATGGTTTGTTTGTTTTAGTAATACTGTATATTGAGTGAATTTTGTGTGTATATTATAGACAAGTCATTTATATAACAACTAGATATGGATCCGTGCGTTGCACGGGTTACCAATCGAAATTATCATTTTTTAGTTTTATTTGTAAGCTTAATTAAAATTATATAAAAATATGTTTTAATTTTAGAAAATGTAGTATTTTAATTATTTCTAAATATAGATTAATTATGCATAATGTGCAATATAAAATACTATTTGTAGTTGTTTATTATATGTTACAGTATGATATTTAATAAATATTCATATGTGTATTATTGAATTTTAATAAACTATCTACATCCATCGGAAGAGTGAATAACACTTTCTAATTTTAATGTGGGCAAGATTGAAACAAAATTGTGACAATATGATAATATGAGAAATCATCAAAACAAAAAGACAAATTCATAAGTGATTAGAGAATATGCACTAAATAAACTGACTAAAAAATAATTAAGAAAATAATATTAACTAAATAATATCTATTTGCTATATAGTTTTTGTCAATTTTTGGCCCATATTACTGATGAGTTATTCGTTGTCTCTTTTTTCTTTCCTACCACTGGCGAGAAGTCTCAAATCTCTCTTTTTCTCTCATTAGATTTCTCTTATTTTTGCTCTATCTCTTCTTTCTTTTTCTTTCTCTCCCTCTTGTTGTATTTCTTCACCACCATATTTTTTTCCTTTTTTCATATCACTATCTCTCCTTCGTCGGGCATCATCACCGAATCTCACTACTCCGACCCACCATGCCACCACCACAACTGAATCTCACAACTATCACAATCATCATCACCATCAATACTAAATTTTGCTAATTCCGACTCACCACCTTCATCAATATTTATCGCCACCACCACCAAACTTGAGCGACCGTCATCAACACAAACACCACCGCTACCGCATCTTTCCCTCTTTCCCCAACTGCTCTTATTTCTCCACCTTCTTTATTTCCTCCGACATCAGGTCGAGCTTCTTCGACAACAACTCTATTTTATGTCTATCGCCGTTCATAATTTTTAATTTACCTCCATCGCTATATATTCTTATTTTGTCTATCTATCTATTTGTTTATCTATAGAGGTGAGTATTTAGAATCCTTTTTCTTCTAATCTATAGACAAAAAAGGATTCTAAAAGAAAAAGATTACTTTTTTCTTAAAATTAAAAAAGATTTATGAAATTATACAATCTTATCGTATAATATGATAATTAGAGAAATTTTATAATCAATTATTACACGTTGATAAATTTGACATGTGCGTATAGTTTCCTTATATTTTTTTAAATAAAAAAAAATTGTTGGACACGTGTCAAAATCTGAGATCGATAAATTTGACACGTGGCACGATCTTATGAGTTACTAATTTTGAAAACCATACTTTCTGGAAAAAGATATCTTATTTACATTTTTAAAATTGTTTAGTTTCCTTATAATTATCTTTTTACTTTTTTAAATTTATAATTTCTTACGATTATTTTTATAGTTTTAAAATTAATAAAAAGAAACTTTCATTTTACACGTGTCACGATCTGAGATCGATAAAATTGACACATGTCACGATCTTATGAGTTATTAACTTTGAAAATCATACTTTATATAATAAGATTTTCCTGTCGTTATCACGTTTTCGTTGTTTAGTTTAAAATAAAAAGAGAGTTGCGTAGCATTAGTGTGAGACTTTGGTAAACCACTAACCACATTAAACATATAGGGCTGTTTATATAATAAAGACGCAGAGGTTAGGAACATGGAAGTTTTTTTCTTTGTCGTGGAAACATGGAAGTTTCAACTGCACAAAAGAACAAAACATTAAATCTCCTAATTCTAATGGGGCACGTAACAAAAAAAATGGGCATCAAATCTTTCAATGAAAATAATGGTAATTTTTTTAAAACATACTTAGTAAATATGAATTTCTCATACTAAGATAAACATGTTTTTGAATTTAAATATCGTGGGATGCTTATTGGATTAAAGGTCTAGAAACCGGAGCTCCTATAGCTCCGGCCCCCGATAAAAATGCATAACAAGTTCTTCCCCAACAAGGCGAGCGGATTAGGATGTAAAAGATAAGAAAAGTTGACACTTTGAATTTCGTTCTCTGTTTTCTCAATGAGACGATTACAAGATGATTTTAGTAACGCAGTTGGAGACATGAATGTTGTCTGGGAAAGGGTAGGAATCAGCCATTGAGATACCTGTTAGGGTTCACAAGGCTCTGCTACCATGTAAAAGATAAGAAAAGTTGACACTTTGAATTTCTTTCTCTGTTTTCTCAATGAGACGATTACAAGATAGGACACTAGGGTCATTGCAGGCAGCATGATCATCTACGAGATTAAATTGTATGTCGGCCTTCTCAAAATTACCTCTTAAGTCTTAAGAATTTCAAACCCAATCATAGAACCTCAAAACAGACAAAGTAGTCGCTTTGGAATTGGCTAGGTTTATGGAACCATATTTCACGTAATTTTACCGTCTAGTATAATTTCTGAACAACAGAATTTTGGATCTATTTGTACGTATACAAATATCTAATTAATAAGGACGACTCGTGAATGTCCTTACATTAAGTTTCACTGTCGAAAAAGTATAGTACAATACTTGGCATTAATTTCCACGTCTCAAGTCTATGCCGTCATTTACGGAGAAAGAACATCTCTACCTTTCATCCAAACTACTTTTCTGTTTTCTCACCTTGTTATATAATTCTTTATTATTCATTAGAATCCCCTATAATTATTTTAAAAATGCACCAAAATAAAAGCTTACGCATGACTTTATTTAGATCTATTGTTACTTTAGTTTGGTCTATATATCAAATTAAGTAAAAAAAAAAGACTCAATAGTCCACTAAAATGATGACCTAAGAAGATGGTTTTATGCCAGATTTTAGGAAAAGTAAGTCTACGTTTCACATCTCGACTTTGACTGCATAATCTTTGCCATTAACAACGGAATTATATACGTCAAGCCAATTTTCCATGTTACGCACTTTTTTCTATTGAGTAAAAATATTGTTTTGTTGATTAATCAAAGTGTTTGCCTAACTAATATAACTACGACTTTTCAGTGAACATCCCATGTAAACTCTCCTTGGTGTTTCATTTGTCAAAGAGTATTTTCGTTAGTCGTTAGTCATTAAAATCATTGAAAAAATACAAGAATTGTATAATTTTTTAATACTTTAAAATTAACTTTTGATTTAGTACCCCTTTATAAATAGGCTATCGCTCCGACACCTATAACCACACTCAAAAGAAAATCTTCTCTTCTAATTTGCTCTCAACATTTCTTTTACTTGTCTCCTTTGCGTCTCCACTACACATCACAACATGGCTTTGAAGACAGTCTTTGTTGCTTTTATGCTTCTCCTTGCCATTTATTCGCAAACGACGCTTGGTAAGTTTCTATTGTATACAAGCTAGATATAATTCTATTGGATAACATTTTGAACTTGCATCTAAAATTTAACAATTCTAAATTAGTTTTTTCGATTATATGTTCAGCTTAACTAAGACATTTTCAAAGGCATGTTATTGTTATTGCATCTACATATATACTAAGTAGCATTGGAGTAAATTTGGTAGGGCACGATGTGAAGTGCGAGAATCTGGACGAAGACACGTGTGCATTCGCGGTCTCGTCCACTGGAAAACGTTGCGTTTTGGAGAAGAGTGTGAGGAGGAGCGGGATCGAGGTGTACACCTGTCGATCATCGGAGATAGAAGCGGACAAGGTCACAAACATAATTGAATCAGACGAGTGCATTAAAGAGTGTGGTCTAGACCGGAAATCTTTGGGTATATCTTCGGATGCATTGTTGGAATCCCAGTTTACACAGAAACTCTGCTCGGTTAAATGCTTAAACCAATGTCCTAACGTCGTCGATCTCTTCTTCAACCTTGCTGCTGGTGAAGGTACGGTATTAATAGACCGGTACGGTTAACATTATTTTTTTCTCTAATAGATTACGGTTTATATAATTGATTTGTTTGGTTTACTATAGGAGTGTATCTGCCAAAGCTATGTGAATCACAAGAAGGGAAGTCAAGAAGAGCAATGTCGGAAATTAGGAGCTCGGGAATTGTAATGGACACTCTCGGACCGGTTGGACCGGTTAGGTTGGGCGAGATAGCACCGGAGCCGGCTACTCCAATGGACCACATGCCTTCCGTGCCGGCACCTTCACCGTACTAATTAAGGCAACGGAAAATGGAGAGAACACGTACCATGTCATGAGTTTTCGACGAGAATAATTAAGAGATTTATGTTTAGTTCGATGGTTTTAGTATATTACATCGTTTGTTGCGTACTTATATGTATTTCATAAAACACACCACCAGGCATAAGAGATGGTGAAAGTAGGAATGCGTTCTGGTGTAACTTTTACACAAGTAACGTCTTATTATATTTTATGATCCAATAATATGTTTTGAGTTTTTTTTTTTGTTTGTGAAAATATATATATGCTTCAGTTTATTGATAGAAGGATGGAAACATGTTAGGAATCTAGAAATTTGGGCATCCGTAGTCAAACAGATAATAGATTTCAAATATCTAATTCGAAAAGATTAGTTATAATTGATCTCAAATACCCGATTTGAAAATTTAGGTGTTAGAATGTCCCACATCGAGACTTAGAGATATATATAAAAGGCAATGTGCAAACGCCAAAATTTTGTAGTTCGTGTACCAAAAATTTTGGCGTTCAAATTATATCACAAACTAGATTTTAACCCGCAGTATACCGCATGACGATTTCTAAAACTAGGTATCCATTTTTCGATTGGGTATGGGTATACGAACGCCAAAACTTTACTATGCATACTTATAAATGTTTAGGAACTTATTAGAAGGCAATGTGGCCACGCCTAGTTGATACCATGGTTAGGGAAATATTCTTTAAATAGTGGGATAAGTTTTGCCATGCTTATGTGAGTAAGTTAGGGAGGACTCTGTTCTATAATTTGAAATATGCCCATCAATTTTAGGATATAAAAACTTCAAACAAAAATATGCACATAAAATCAGGTTTAGGCTTTGTTCAAAAAAAAAAAAAAAATCAGGTTTAGGAAGATTTGGGCCTATTAATATTGGGCCAGACGTAGTCAAGCCCATTTTAAACAACACAACATCCCCTAGCAAGAGCTTCTTCAACGAACAAAGAAACTTGTGTCTTCCTCCTCGTCTTCACTGCCTCCATCGCCGCCGGCGAAATCAATCGTATATCTCTAGATATAGTGGTAGACCATGGTGAACCAAAGGCGAAGACTTGCGCAGAAGCGATACAAGGAAGCTAATCCAGAGCTGTTTCCAAAAGCAGAACCAACACCACCAAAGGACCCTAATAAGAAGAAGAAGAAGAAGAGCTTGTTCAAGAAAAAGAAACCTGGATCTTCCACTGATAGACCTCAGAGAAAAGGCTCTTCCACAAGACATCCTCTTCGAGTTCCTGGTATGAAGCCTGGAGAAGGCTGTTTTATCTGCCATTCAAAAACCCATATTGCTAAGCTTTGCCCTGAAAAATCTGAGTGGGAGAGAAACAAGGTTTGTTCTTTTCTTGATTTTACTTCTTTAATCATTGGTTTTGGGATTAGGGTTTTAGTTCAATTTGGTTTTAGAATTCAGTAGGGTTTTGGCAGCTCTTGGTAGAATTAATTGAGGGTTTAATCTTTATGAACTCAAAGATGAATTTTTTTCATGGTTAAGTTTTTCTAAATGTTGATACTTTGATGATCACTAGACTTGTTGGTTGCTAGAAAATGAATGTTTTTGGTTTTGTTGTTTGTAGATATGCTTGCAGTGTAGGAGGAGAGGGCATAGTCTTAAAAACTGCCCTGAAAAGAACGATGAGAGCTTCGAGAAGAAGCTCTGTTACAACTGTGGAGATACTGGTCATTCACTTTCCCATTGTCCTTACCCTTTGGAAGATGGTAAGTCTATTCCTTTATCTTCTCTTATTAGCTATATGTGTTAAATCCGGAAGATTATCGCGTTCCCTATTACAAGATTTGAACAAAAGTAGCAGTAAGAGTTGTTGATTTCACCTCTCAATACACTTGACTGAAGTTTTAGTTCATGTTATTTGAAGTGTTAACTTAGTTTACCCATAAAATTGTATTTTTGGCTCTACTATATTCATTGTTGTGTGTTAAAAGTCACTAAGATTAAAATTGGTTGCTGTTTTGATTCTTTTGTAGGAGGGACCAAATTTGCAAGTTGTTTCATATGCAAAGGACAGGGGCACATAAGCAAGAACTGTCCTCAAAACAAGCACGGAATCTACCCGATGGTACAATGCTCAAATCTTGTTTTGAGCCTTTTCTTTTCCTCATAGAGGATGAGTTTGATATGTTGAACAATGGATTTGGTGGGCTTTCTTTTGCAGGGCGGGTGTTGTAAAGTGTGTGGGAGTGTGGCGCATCTCGTCAAAGACTGTCCCGATAAATTCAACCAAGAGTCAGCCCAACCAAAGAAGACTTCAAGTAATATTTTCTTTTGATTCACTCTTTCAATTCTAATTTTGTGATCCTAGCAAGTATTCTCTCTTTCATTTGAGTCGTCTGTCAAGTGATTAGGAACAGTAAATGCGATCTCAGTTATCTTATAAAGACCAGAACTTAATCCATGCCTGAAACGACAGGGTTTGATGCTACACCAAGAGGAAAGGTCACTAAGTTAAGTGGAGACGATCTTGAGGACGATTTCACTGAAGAGCTCAAAAGCAGCAAGAAGATCAATATCTCTGATGATTCAGATCAGAAGAGTGTCGAGGTGAAGAAAAAGAAACAAGGTCCAAAGATTGTCAATTTCGTTGGATGAACACAAATTGAAACAAGAGGATCTAAAAGGGTCATCAATTTTGTAGGAAAAAATATCAAATTTTTGTTCTTTATCTGCCTCTAGAGTTGTGTAAGGACAAATTGCTATTTATGATTCAGAACAATGCTATGTAATGGAACAACACAGCCAAATTCTGTTTCACTAATCTTCTAAACCGAACAAAACCGGCCAAGAACCAAATAATCAAACTGCAAATTTATTTGAACCAGATAAGGATAAACATATGCTAAATTTAGAGTAGAAAAACTCCGGAAAGAGAGGATGGTTAGGTGAATTTGAAGGATAGAGAGTAAAAAAAGGTGTGGTTTGATGTTGTAAGAGGGAGAGGTATTAATGGTTGTCCGAGTTCCTCTCCATTGGCCTCTTCAAATCAAATTAAGAATCTCTTATTCCCCCAAATTTTTCATTTCTCTTTTTCTTCATTCTTCATTCTTCATCTATCCTCCCACAAAAGAGGACAAAAAAAAACAAAAACAAGGAGTTCCCATCTCTCTTTGTTGTCTTAGGTTTTACTTTCATCAACCAAACGCAATGGTATGTTCTCTTTTCTTCTTCCTCTTTTGTAATAAAGTTGTGTGTTTAAATGTTTTAGCGTTGTTTCTTGTTATGCCTTGATTGTTTGTCTGCGTTTGTGCCCTTTTTTCCCTTTTACATATTTGATGGTGGTTTTTCCCCCAAATAAAACCATAACTTATACTGTAGTATTTTAAAGAAAGGATTCAAATGGTAAATGCAAGTAAAATAAATGGAACTAAGAAGAATGTGGTAGAGTCGTAGAGATAAATAGAATATGCAAGTGAGAGAAATATTGTCGATTTCGTTGGATGATCACAACGTATGAATGAGATATGCTGTTTTGAAATAGTCCATTTTTGGGGTTTTATTTTTCGTAGAGGCGTGATTGGAATTTGTTTTCCATGCATTGAAAATATTAACGATGAATGTTTTATTCAACCATTCAACCCAATTTTGTATTGACTCATATATATCAACTGAAAAGGCGAACGCGGCCTCGGGGATGGCGGTGGAGGACGAATGTAAGCTGAAGTTTTTGGAGCTAAAAGCGAAGAGAAACTATAGGTTCATAATATTCAGGATAGATGGACAACAAGTGGTGGTAGAAAAGCTGGGAAGCCCCGAGGAGAACTACGACGATTTCTCCAATTCCCTACCGCCAAATGAATGCCGCTACGCTGTTTATGACTTCGACTTCACCACTGCTGAGAATTGCCAGAAGAGCAAGATCTTCTTCATAGCATGGTAAATACAACTTTGAACATTTACATGTTATATTAATTATATTATAGTTATGGATGATGCATTTGTATGTCATTTAGGTCACCGGATTCATCTAGAGTAAGGATGAAGATGGTGTATGCGAGCTCAAAGGACAGGTTCAAGAGAGAATTGGATGGTATTCAGGTGGAGTTACAAGCCACTGACCCGAGCGAGATGAGTCTCGACATCATCAAAAGTCGAGCTCTCTAGACCTCCATGCTTTTCTAATTACATATCCATAATCATCGTCATTCAAACAATTTCCTCATCTTATGTAACTTTCGATCTTGGTTTCATTCATTCTTGTTCTTGACTATTTTTTTATTTTTATTTACATTTTAAATTGACATGGATTTTATACTTTTGCTTGGGACAAGTTGAAACCATGTAGTTAATTTCTCGTGTAATAGCTGAATACTTTCGTTAAAAAATAAAGATATATTTTTCTCAATGTGAAACTTCATCAAATTGTCGATATGTCCGAGTGGTTAAGGAGACAGACTTGAAATCTGTTGGGCTTCGCCCGCGCAGGTTCGAACCCTGCTGTCGACGGATTCATCTTTTTAAACCGTCGTCATTAAGACGGACATCATAAGTTTTACGATTAAAAAGAAATCACAGCAACAACAACAACCCACAAAAAAAATTAAAAGACATACAGAAGTACTCATAAGTCATAAATAACCATGATTTTTTTTTTTTTGGAATACTAGGAGGTTCTGGACCAAAGCCCGTAATTCCTCCATGCCCAAACCACATCATGTAATATTAGTTCGTCCCACATAAATAACAATGTTGCAAAAGCCAATAGAGAATGTAACAGAAGCAAACATTAATACATATATTCTTTTGGGCTCACTCCAAGTTTTTTCCTTCGAAGAAATCGTTGAGCATTCTCTCAAGGTCCTCAGTAGTGAACCTTATATACGTCTGTGAGTTCTTACCACTCTCTATCATCGGCCTGAGACAGTGAGACACAACAATATTTTTTCATTTCTTGAAGGACAAGAAACCACAATGTTTTTGAATTAAAAGTGTTTTTGAATTGTATGTACCTGAAATGTTTGAGAAACGATCCGTAGGCAGGTAAAAGAACCTCTGCAATAGCAAGCCTGAGAGATTCACGCATCTCAACGTCCGGAACTAACCATTGGCATTGTCTCTGGTGAAGCTCTTCGAATTGAGAATTGAAAGTCTTGAATTTTTCTTTTACTAATGTTTTTGTTATAATTTTGATCTTTATTAGACCGCTCTTACTCGACTGAACCGTGATACACTGTAAAATCTACATAAGAAATTGTTAATGATATATATCTATAGATCACAAAACCTATAAAGTGTTACCGTCTTAGCTAGCTAGCAAATTTTTCAAACCTTATTCCAAGAAACTGTCTGGTACTGATTTGCGTGTTGTTGTACGATTCTTCCATGTGTTTGAACCCAATCATCACCCAACAAATCCTTTGCTTTTTCCCTGTGAACAAATAGTTAGTCTCTTTGAGATAACATGTTAAAAGGTTTTGGTTCTGTTTTAGAGAAATTCGAAAGCAGAACCAAACCTTCTAAAATGTCTCACAATGTAATACACATTATTCATTAAGAATAGTTGAGCTAATGCTGCATCTTCGTACTGTCTGGATTTACCATCCAGATTGTTCATTAAAGCCCTCATAATACCCGTTAACGCGGATTTCAGCTTGGTATCAGGAAGAAGTTGCCTCAACGTCGATTTGTAACTGTTTCAAGTTCCAGAAACACGTTAAGTCCTGCAAAAATATATCACTCAGAAATGGTTTATGAGAAAAGTATACTTACTCGAACAAGTACGTGACGTATCTCTCAACGTAGCTAGTTAGCGCATGTACGGATCCATCCATAACAACGGTTTCAGTCGCATCCATTTCAACAGCTTTTTCGAAATCAACAATAGTTTCTTTCACTGTCTGAGCTAATAGCTTTGTCAGATTCAATGCATCTTCTTTCATCTCGGTACAAGGTTGGCTTCCAAAGATCAACTCAAACTATGCTTCCAAGTTCCAATCAAAGGAAAATAAAATCAGATGAGCTAGCAACACAAACACATAAACTTGGATGCGGTGTATTCAATCAAACATTCCGAATGATTTGTGTTAAAATTACAAATTTTATGTAGTTCAATCATGAATTTTTTGAAGTTTTATAAAATCCAAATGTTACTATAAGAAAAAATCTTCTATTAAAATCCAAACGTTACTATAAAGAAAAAGTTTTCTAATAAAATCCAGATGTCTTATAAAAGTCTAATAAGTATTCCAAATGTTATTAATTAATGTTATTTATGCAAGTCTTAAAACAAAATCAAAATATTGTAGTCGTAGAATCCAATGTTATTAACCTAGTGATTTGAATAAACATCGTTAATTGGAATATATTCAAGCATTTTTTTTTTTTTTTTTTTTTCCACATTCAAGCATTTTTTTATATACTTTAAAATGGTACATGAATTTTCCTAGTTAAAAATACAAAAAAAAAACTAAATTTCATAATGATCGAAATCATTCAAAACTTATTAAAATGAATTCATTTAAAATATTTGGTTGGATACACCAAAATATGTTCTCAATTATATTATTTTGCGTTTACATTTGTTTATACATTTATCCATATATGCTACTAGAAGGTTACCCACGCGATGCGTGGATTTTTTACTTCATTTTTTTACTAAATCTTATCTTATATAATATGACAAGGTTTCCTCTAAACTTGCTATAACTTTTTGACATTTGGCACTTCAAATGCTTGACATATGTCATATTTTCATCTCTTAATTATCCACATTAATATACCATAACTAATTTCTCTTTTATTTAAATCAATAAATATCTCTCCGTTACTTTACTTTTCAATATTTTAAGTTTTGATTCTTTTCCACCATACTTGTTAATACCAATATAATGTAGAGAATAAAATTCATATAAGACACCAATATTTATTTCTAATCCTAATTATTATCAAAGTGTTTATTCATTCATATTAATTTACCACAGTAAAACCAATAATCTTATTTGACACCAATATTGTGGAAAATGAATTTCTTATAATAATTTATAGTAAAATTATTTTATGTACTTTCAGATTTGTAACCCCCATACTAATAATTATTAAGTTTGAGTTGTTGAACATTTATTTTGATTTTATTTTTAAATTTTTAACCCCCATACTAATAATTATTAATTTTGAGTTGTTGAACATTTATTTTGATTTTATTTTGAAATATAATTTTAAAATTTTATATAAAGTGTAAATTAGATAGTTTAACAAAATATTTCAAGAAATTTGACTTAAACCGTTTATATAGCCTACAAAATTTTAATACATGAAAGTTAATTTGGTCTATTTTAATTATAATTGGAAAATGGTTATAGAAAGTATAAATTAAATAGTTTA
Source organism: Arabidopsis suecica (assembly GCA_019202805.1). Lineage (NCBI taxonomy): Eukaryota > Viridiplantae > Streptophyta > Magnoliopsida > Brassicales > Brassicaceae > Arabidopsis > Arabidopsis suecica. Next base: position 8,960,489 of record CM032912.1, on the reverse strand, counting down.
AAATGTTCAAGAAATTTGACTTAAACTGTTTATATAGCCTACAAATTTTTAATACATGAAAGTTAATTTGGTCTTTTTATTTATTAATTAATTAATGTGTGGTTGACAAAAAAAAATTATAAATTAAATAGTTAACAAATTTAATGAAAAATAAATAAATAACTTCTCCTCTTACTTTTATATTCCAATGTTGTGATGTTTTCGTTTGAATGTGCTTAAAAGTTTTTTTTCAATTAATAGCATTACATTGGTTTCAATTGTGGTTTTATTAACTTATTAACATTTTAACTTTCTTTCTTATGTGACTAATCACACCATTTATAACCTATGGTGGACTCACATATAATTGATTAACTACATCAACTATGTAATTTGCACATTTCAAATTAAAATCCCCACTAAATTTCTATAATAAATTTTTATTTAACTAAAAAGAAAACAAAGATACAATTTGAGGAATTTGTATACTTTGAAGTTGTCTTTTTTCTAGATTTTGCCTTATTTTATCTTCTCATTATGTAGTTAAAATCAAGTAACATAATTAAAAATTAATTTTTTCTACATAATATTAACTTTTTCATAGCCAAATGTAAAAAAATTATAGCAAGTTTAGAGGAAACCTTATCATATTATATAAGATATATGAACTCACGATCTTGTATGAGACTGTAAATGTTACCTCTGGTTGAAGCTCTATCATTATCTCATACATATCTAAGATAACAAACAGTTTTTCCGGCGATCTCCTGCTGATAGCGATAGCATATCCAAAACTAAGCAGCATATCAAAACTAATAGTAGTGATTTCAGCAAAAGATTGATCTCTAAGTGGCTCAACACCATCAAGTATTTGGTTGCATATTTCCTTTTCCGCAGCAAATAACAGTTTCACCTGTCTCAACGTCAACAAATCAAGAAGGATCTCATTACAATCTATAAAGGTATATATTTATATTATGGTATTTGGAAGTGAGTTTTCGTACAGATATTCGCATGTAAATGATCCAATTCCGAATCTTGGCATCTAAGACGTCCTGCTTCATTCTCTGAACATCATCTTTGCTATATCTCTCTACACCTAATTTCTCAAGGCTCTGCTCCAACACTGCCCTACGAGTATCCCTTAAATATTACGAAAAGTAATATATTATTAATATATAATCACTATGAAAGCTTTTAAAATGATCTTTATCATATCCAATGAAAGAATGAGTTTCTATTAAATGTTAGAAGTTAAGTAGAAATTGAACCTGTAAGTTTCGAAAAGTTGTTGTTGATGACCAGCTTTAACCATTTGTTGGGCTAAATCATGAAGCAGAGGCAAAACCATTGGTGGGATGATTGTTGGGACCGTAAAATCAACTTTCTCTAAGCCATTTGATTGTGGATCATGACTCTTTTCGTCACTACTTTCACCGTCTGATGATGGCCGAAGCTTGCTTGGGAGACACTCGAAAAGGTGATTAGGTTCTATTGGCTTGCTAAACAATTATGAAGGAGACAATAAAAAATGTTAAGACTTCTTTTAAAAATAAAATGATAACACGGTATTAAGCAAATTTTGTTTGCTTCAATTAAGGAGAAGCTATTATGTATATCCAAAGACGAACCTGTAATTTTCCAGAATCTGTTTGAACCTGCAAGCATCAAATCCTGTGTTTATATCATCAACCATACCATGATGTTCATCTGTGAAATGAACGTTGCTTGCTCCTCTTTCATCTACCTTGATAGATTCATCGTTGGGTTTGTCTTCAACCGCTCTTACCTCTCCTAGGTTTTCATGAGCGTTAATCTCTATTGCAGACTCCACGCATTCCTTGTGGAAGAAGATACCACATTTAAGACATTTGTATAACTGCTCCTTTTCTTGAAAACATCCAGCGTGATCATCAGTGGAATTTTCTATCGAGAGCTCATGAAGATTAGACATTTTGTGATATGTGTGATCTGCTGGTAAGGACTAGTTTGGTTATATAATGTTCATCATCAAAGTCATCATAACTTTTCCCTATATTTACAGGACATTGACTTAGCATGATAGTATTTGTTTAATGCCATTTGAACAATACTATAATCTAAAAGAATAGTCACACTTTCTACAACGAATAGAAACTCATTTAGGAACGTAACTATGTATAGATTTAGTTACAAGTTACAACATGTACGAACTCATTAATTAATAATGACATATATAAACACAACTCCATGTTTGCAGTTTTGTTTTTACAGAATATGTCAAATTGTCAACTCTACAACATATATAAAGCTAATTGGCATTATGTTAAATCATGTCTCCTACCAAAAAAAAAAAATGTTAAATCATGTCTAATGTCCTTCATGACCTTTTCCTCGTTAATTTGAATTCTTCTTAAGTCCTTCATGACCTTTTCCTCGTTAATTTGAATTCTTCTTAAGTCCTTCATGACCTTTTACTCGTTAATTTGAATTCTTCTTAAGTCCTTCATGACCTTTTTCTCGTTTGAATTCTTCTTAACTTTCCAGACTATAATTTTTGTTAACACAAATCGTATGCGACTTCTACTATTTATATACATAAACATTTTATTAAAAGTAATCTGACTTAGCATGTTATACAACTTGAACTAGAGTATACTTTAAAGAAGTTTAACATTTTCTACTGCATGCATAACATGTATAAACTCAGGCGGATGCGTAGGCTTAAACTTTTATAGTTATGGAAAAAAAACATCAAGAAAAGGAGAGATACAAAATGAGAGATACAAAAGAACTTATAAATATTAAAAAGTAATGTTGCAAAAACAAACAGAAGAGGATGTACAACAAAATGGAAACAAAGATCAATACATACTTATCTCTTTGGCTCACTCCAAGTCTTGCCTTCAAAGAACTCGTTAAGCATTCTCTCCAAATCTTCAGGACTGAACCTTATATACTTCTGTGGGTTCTTACCACTCTCTATCATCGGCCTAATACACAACACAAACAGAGAAACAACATTTTTATGTCTTTCTTGATGAGCACGAAACAACTCTGTTTAAAGTGTTATTGATCGTACCCGAAACGTTTGAGAAACGATCTGAAGGCAGGTAAAAGGACCTCTGCAACAGCAAGCCTGAGAGATTCACGCAACTCGCTGTCGGGAACTGTCCATTGGCATTGTCTTTGGTGAAGCTCTTCAAACTGAGAATTGAAAGTCTTGAATCTGTCTTTTACTGATGCTCTTGATATATTTGAGTTTTCTATCGGACCGCTCCCACTCGACTGAACCGTGAGACACTGCAAAATCTGCAGAAGGAAATACTAATCAGAAAATACTTTGAAAGCATTTTAAAAACATAAACATGAAACGATTGAGTAAACCTTTGCCCAAGAAACTCTCTTGTATTGATTAGCGTGTTGTTGTACGATTCTTCGATGTATTTGAACCCAATCATCACCTAATAAATCCTTTGCTTCTGACCTGTGAAAAATGTGAGTCTAATTCAGGATTATGTTTAGGCCTTTTTGGTTCTGTTTAAGAAAGCTTGAGCCGGAGAAGCTGAACCGAACCTCCTGACAGATCTCACTATGTAGTGAACATTGTTCATTAGGAAAAGTTGAGTTAATGCTGCATCTTTGTACTGCTTCGATTTACCATCCAGATTGTTCTGTAACGCGTGCATGATTCTCGTTGTTACCGCTCCCAGCTCGCTATCAGGATCTTTACTGTCAAACTCTTGAAAAAGTAGCCTCAACGTCGATTGGTAACTGTTTGGAAATTCCAAAAACCACTGGTTAGTCCAACAAAAATGATAATTTCCGTTGGTATATGTAAAGTTACTTACTCGAACAAGAACTTGACGTAATTTATGACATAGCTAGTAAGCGGATGTACGGTTCCATCCATAACCGCGGTTTTTGTAGCATCCTTTTCAACTGCTTCTTCAAAATCAGCAAAAGTTTCTTGAGCTGTCTGAGCTAATCGTTTTGTCAGATTCAACGCCGATTCTTTCATCTCGGCACAAGGTTTGCTTCCAAAGAGCAACTCAATCTATAAATGAAAGACAATTAGATGCGATAATACACATACTTTGTGTGACAGTGTGAGACATTTAAACGTTACCTCGGGTTGAAGCTCTCTCATTATTTCATACATATCTAACAGAACAAACAGTTTTTCCGGTGATCTCTTGCTTTTAGCAATGGCCTCCCCGAAACTAAGCAGCACAGCTACACTATTTACAGTGACTTCACCAAAACATTGATCTCTGAGAGACTCAACACCATCAAGTATTTGGTCGCAGATTTTCTTTTCCGCAGCAAATAACAGTTTCACCTGTTTCGAGACAACAAAAGCAAGTGCCGTGTAAACGAAGGAAAAGGTAACGATCTATTAAGGTATTACTGTTTTGTGGAAGAGAGTTTTGTACAGATATTCGCATGTAATGTATCCAATTCCCAATCTTAGCCTCTAAGACCTCCCATTGCATTCTCTGAACATCATCTTTGCTAAGCCTCTCCACACCTAATTTCCGCAAACTCTGTTCCAACACCGCAGCTCGAGTATCCCTAATAATATGTACCAAAATCAATATGGATCAGTACAAAACTTATGAATTCACCAAGATAGGCTAGCCTAAAGAGACCTAGACATAGCTGTTTTTCTTTCCAAATCCATTTGAAATGCTCTTTGTGAATAAAACTCTAGGTGAGTCTTCTATTCGATTGGAAAAAGAGTATATATATTGATATCAGTGGAACTAGAACCTTATATTAATGTAAAACTGAGACGAGAATGAAACAAATTAAGGAAAAGTTGGACCTGTAAGATTTGAAAAGTTGTTGCTGATGACCAGCTTGAACCATCTGTTGGGCCAAGTCATGAAGCAGAGGCAGAACCCTTGGAGGAATGACAGTTGGGACAGTAAAAATAGCGTTTTCTAAGCTCTTGTGATGCGGATCATGACTCTTTCCACCACCACCTTCACCTTCTGATGATGGTCGAAGATTGCTTGGAAGACATTCGAAAAGGCGATCAGGTTCCATTGGCTTACTAAAATATTGAAAGAAAAAAAAATCAAGTGTTAGACACAGTCCTTGCACGAGTAAATCTGTATAACCGAGAGACGAACCTGTAGTTTTGCAGTATCTGTCTGAACTCATCCTCTAGCTTTGATAGAGCCTTAGAGAGTAAACCGTGAGCATGACTAATAACTCCACTAGCACTTTTAAACATCTTGTTGTTGCTGAAGAATTTGATAGTGCCTCTTAGTTGATCAATTGCTTCCAGATAGCTTTCAAGATCCTCATGTGGTCCTCTCAATATTTTAGCTTCAGCCTGACAAACAAAAATTGATCACTCATTATTCAGCTTAAATGTTAATTCTGCCACACACACACACACACACGGAAAAAAATGATGATAGATTTCACTGAAGACAAAAACTCTCCTGCAAAATTCTTAGTCACATATTAAACAATTAACTCTCCTGCTCTTAGGTCTGATCCTAAGAGCAGAGTACTTGATATCTAACTGGATTGAGTCCTAACTCCTAAGGTTTCACAGCATCAGAAAGCAGACATTTGCTACTTTGCTCACATGATACATTTACCACATATGTTTCAGTTGTAACTTCAACTAGAGAATATATGTCTACATTTATCATCTTAAGAACCCTTAACTTGAGGAATCTTTAAGGGAACAGAATGATAACTTGAAAGACAAGCAAACCAAAGGAGAATTGTGTAGAGTGTAAAAAAAAAGACCAAACCTTTCTAGAGATATCAAATTGATCCAATATAACCTCAGCTGCTTTCAATGCCTTGTCAATATTCTCATGAGCTCTCCTTATAGAATGTGTTCTTATCTACACAAACAAAATCACAGGCAAATGGCAAAAATTCAAACGAAATCAGCGAAGAATCCGGTGTTATTCTCTCCGAATCCAGAATCTTATTTCGATTTCAACAGAGATAGATCTCAAATTCCACAAACCTAGAAAAATTTCAAGAGACACTAAATAAACAAAACAGAGAAATGAAGAAGGGACCTGTGTGGGACGCATGGCGGTTTCGAGAGCCGAGAGACGATGATCGAAAGAACCTAGGATTCCGACCATGTTATCGGTGATGGTTTGGCTCTTATGTAGAGACTCTTTCATCAAGCCTGCTCGCTCGGTTAGGGCTTCCATCGCTTGAGCCACCCCCATTTTCTCGAAATTTTCTTGATTTGGATCCAAGAACAAAGAAAATGGTAAAATTGAAGAGAATTGTTTTGGTTACGTGAAGATTCAGAAACTTTTGGGGATTGGAAAAATGTAAATGTGTTTGTTTGTTGGTGTAGTTAGAGACGCTCCTCTACGATTTGTGAGAGACGATACAATTAAAAAGTTTCATGCGATTTTGCTTGGAGAGACCCCACATAAGCGATAGATTCGCTACTTTCATCTTTTTAGGTTGATTTTGTGGGTCCCTACTTGTTTTTATCAATTGGGAAAAAAAAATATTATGAGCTTATATTAAAGACTCTAATATTAATTTTAAATCGATACCAATTCTGATAGTGGAAAACAAAATTTACTCTCATACCAAAAATAAATCATCTATTTAGGTAAATATTAGGAATGTGGCCTAACTTAACCCAAAAGCTAGCTCAAGAGTTAAGGATTGTCACATCCTTTATATATTACCCAAATATCTTAATCCCAAGCAATGTGGGACATTCTAATAGGCCTCCTCGAGATGTGGGTGGGAAACGGTCCAACGGGAAACTGCCCAAACCCAACATCTCGGAAATACAACAAGACATGCCACTTATATGGGCCACATAGGTGGGAAACCATTTTTGTGGGAATTTGCTTGTTGGGCCAACCTTGGGCTCTGATACCATATTAGGAATGTGACCTAACTTAACCCAAAAGCTAGCTTAAGAGTTAAGGATTGCCACATCCTTTATATACTACCCAAAGATCTTAATCCCAAGCAATGTGGGACATTCTAATAGGCCTCCTCGAGATGTGGGTGGGAAACGGTCCAACGGGAAACAGTCCAAGCCCAACATCTCGGAAATACAACAAGACATGCCACTTATATGGGCCACATAGGTGGGAAACCATTTTTGTGGGAATTTGCTTGTTGGGCCAACCTTGGGCTCTGATACCATATTAGGAATGTGGCCTAACTTAACCCAAAAGCTAGCTCAAGAGTTAAGGATTGTCACATCCTTTATATATTACCCAAATATCTTAATCCCAAGCAATGTGGGACATTCTAATAGTAAAGAATCATATATATTTTAGTCAACAAAATATTTTTTAGGATACACATCATCATCATTATCGATCATAATCATCATATATGTAAGAAAAGAGAGACTGATTTTTAGAGTCTCTACTCTCTACGATCAGAATCAAAGTTTCTATGGGTAATCTCTATCTTCGTCTTCTTCTTTAATTTTTCTCTTTCAATACGAGAAGAGTGGTTTTGATTTTTCGATCGTTGATTTCATCATAAAAATTGTAGTTGAGAGAAATGAAATTTTGGTCATGAAGCCATGAATATGTTTTTGTCGGCTGATGTTTTTTTTACAATCTTTTGTGGGTTTTAAGGGTTTCGATTGAAGCCATGAATATGTTTTTATCTAGAAGTGAATTTGCGTACGTATTGAATTGATACAGATTGAGGAGCCATATCCTTGAATATGATCAAAATAATATCATATTATTTTACGATTAATTTATATTAGAATTGTGCATCTTTGAAGGGAATTACTCCAATTTTATTTGCTCCAATCGTTAATTTTTTTAATTGAAAAACGCTGCAGTAATAGTACGGTCACGGCGGAAACGGTTGGCAACAACATTAGCAACGATAGATTCTTTTTCACTCTAATCGTTAATCTTTTTTTTTTGCAGTTGAAGAAAAGAGAGCTTTGACGTAAATTTCATCCCTGAGAATGGCAGAGACTGATGTGGATGATGATTATGGTATGTGTTTTTCAACAAATATTTTATGATATGATATTTTATGAATATCGTTTAGATTCATTTTTGATTTAGCAAATGCATCCATCCAAAAGAAAAGGGAAAACGGTTTAGAAATGTGTTAAGAGTTTTTTTTCTTATAATCTGTTTGTGTTGAAACAGTTTTGTTTTGTCTAGCATTTTACCATGTAGTTCTAGAAAGATGTAATTTTATAGTATCCTTCTTATTTGTTTGGTTTTTTGTGCTTTAGTAATATACTTCTCTTTTTTCAGCTATTTGATGTAAAATTTATTATTTTTCTCAGGCCTTAAACCCTCTGAGTTATTTGCAAAACATACATGGAAGATTGAGAAATTTTCACAAGTCGGCAAAAAGGAGTTCCGTAGCAATTGGTTTGAAGTTGGCGGATACAATTGGTACATAACATATCTTTCTCATCCTTATACGTTGTCTCACAATTATAAAAACTCTGGAAGTGGTTTTTAAGGCCGTGTTTTGTTACTTTTGTCTTCAATGTGTCAGGTATATTTTAATTTATCCAGAAGGATGTGATGTTAGCAATTATCTCTCATTATTTCTCTGTGTTGCAAACTATGATAAACTTCTTCCAGGTTTGTATTTTTGTCCACTCGTCTACTTGGTCCTTTCTTTCTTTCTCTGGATATACTTAGTGATGTAGGTTCTTTTGGTATCTTGGACACCAGGCTGGAGTCAGTTCGCTCAGTTTACTATATCTGTGGTGCATAAAGATCCAAAGAAGTCTAAGTTTTCAGGTGATTTTTTGACTCTTAAGTTTGCTTGCTTCCATTTCATTATGCAAACAACTGAATTCACCTCTTGCAGATACGCTGCACCGGTTTTGGAAGAAAGAACATGATTGGGGATGGAAAAAGTTTATGGAGTTACCCAAGTTACATGATGGGTTCATAGATGATTTTGACTCTCTTACAATTGAGGCTCATGTTCAGGTGATCAGGTAATGCAACAAGACTCACTCTATCTTAAAGCTATGAGTATAATTTTACCACATGCACCGTCCATGTTTCCATGCTACCATTCACTTACAAGTTACAGCTCCACATGTTCATATGTTCTCCTAATTAAACACATATGATAAGATTATTGGTCCTTGCAGAGACAGGGTGGACCGACCTTTTCGCTGCCTTGATTATGATTACAAGAGAGAGATTCTTAAGGTGTATTTGCCAAATGTAGAGCAAATTTTCCGACGTTTTGTGGAGGAGAGAAGAAGCAAGCTTGAGAAGTGGATAGTGGACAAGGCCAAATGGACAAGGTATTTCACAATGCAACTTAATATATTGTCTTCCAACCATGTCTCTGGAGTCCAAAACTAAATTTGCATTCTTGGTTGCAGCTTTGGTGATTTCTGGTTAGGGATGGACCAAAACTCTAGACATCGGATGTCTAGAGAGAAAATGGACGTAATCCTAAAAGAAGTTGTAAAACACTTTTTCAAAGAAAAGGAAGTTTCATCTCCTGTGGTGATGGATTTCTTGTATAGTGGATTGAAGGATCTTGAAGGCCAAACTAAGAACAAGAAAGCTAGCCCAAGACTGTTAGATGACAAGGAATCGCCAGCTCCGTTTGTTAATGTGGACAAAGATATGTTCGTATTAGTTGATGATGATGTGTTGTTACTTCTAGAGAGAGCTGCTCTAGAGCCATTGCCTCCAAAAGATGAGAAATGTCCTCAAAACCGTATTAAGGTCAGCTTATTTCCATTATCAGCGTTATCGTTTATCTTATATGCACTTTTCTGCTTGAGATGACTTGTTGCATTGAGAAAATGGTTTTGTTCTTGGATCCAAATTTAGGATGGCAATGATGGAGAAGAGGTCAACATGGAAGCTTATGAGCGTGATGAGATACGTTTAACTGAGTTGGGTAAACGAACTGTGGAGATATTTGTTCTTGACCATATCTTTAGGTAATAATGCATAATTTGTTTCTATACTTGTAGTGATTGTGTTGTTCCTTGATGTGCTTATGTATCGAACTTCAATATATCTGAGAACTGCAGCAGCAAAATTGAGGTTGCATATGAAGAAGCTATTGTGCTAAAAAGGCAGGAAGAACTTATTCGTGAGGAAGAGGAAGAAGCGTCGAAACGGAGCAATGGGCTAAAAAAAGGTTTTGGGAAATGTAGACTGAATTAGGTTCGAAATGTTTTCTGTTTTGCGTAATTTTGTTTCGGTTTTTGGTACTTGAGAAATCTGGAACATATGTTGAACCGAAATTGTCTGGTTTGGTTAATTGTTGCAGAAACTTGGTTTTGTTTTGGTTAACAAAGTAGCCCTCGAGAAGACTTTAAAATTAAAACTTGAAATAATTCATATATATTCAAAACAGAGTTTCTTAAGAGAAACATCACAAAGACACAAACTCTTAAAAGAGAGAAGATGGGGAATTACAAGTTCAGAATTCAACGTGGATCTTCTTAACATTTCCATTCAAGAAACCCATGGGCCATGGTCATTGATAATCCAGCGGTTGGTTTTGTTTTTAGTAGAGAAACCATTTTGGTTTGATAATACCAAAATATGGGTCTGAATTATTATTTGTGTTTGTTATTGGGCTTAGGAACACAAATATGATACTGTAGAATCAATTGTTTTTTTTTTAATTGCTAAGAGGTTGTGAGTCTAGACCGTACATCTCCTTGAGCATGGATCAGAACATTTATATGATTATCTCCAAAATACTCGAATCGTTGATCTCTAGTACTATCAATTGTTATTGTTTTTGGGTTTGATTTGATATACCAAGATATGGGTTTGAAACAATTGTTATTGTGTTTTTAAACTATTATACTGTCGTATCGTTTATAATTTTGTCATATAAGTAGTTTAAATTTTTTTATAAACTTTTTTAATTTCTGAATATGAATCATTTTTATTTTAATAGTCAATAAACTGTTAAAATACGATAGTTAAGGTTATTAGTCTCCAACCTGCTAGATGAGTTTGGTTTGCTCCGTATCTACTTTCTCTTGTTCTCGCTTTCTCTTATTTCTCGTTTATGTAATGTTAAAGCGGACTGTTTAGTCCGTTCTTCTAGACTTTTACTTTCTGAAGTTTCTTTTGTAAACACTTCTCCTCCTAATTGGGCAACCAATCAAAGAGTTATTTATTAATTAATGTGTGGTTGACAAAAAAAAAATAAAAAATTATTAGTCATGTATTTGAATTTATGTATATATTTTCTGTATAAGTGAATTCATTTTGTAAAATATGTGTCTACATTTTTTTGGAGCATGTATTTTAAAATTTAATTTGGACTATGAAATGATGGTGCACATTAAGATTTGTGGTTAGTGGTTGGTAAGTTGGTGGTACCGACACCTTCTTTAGCATGTGTTTTTTTTTATTAAATGATCGACAAAAATACCACACATGTCTAAATTCTTTTACTCCATATAATGATTTTTGCAATTATGTACTATATTTTTTTTTTTGGTTTTAATGTGAAGAAAAATAAAATTATGTACTATATTGCACATAATTTTTTTTTGAGTTTGAATTTTAATGCTATTAGAAATTTAGCATTTTAGACTAATCAAAAAAATTCATATACTTCACTTTAACTGAGTTTTAAATATTTTGCACACAAATTAAAATATAATATTATAGATATAATCGTAACCATAGAATAATCATGTTGATAACGTGTTACAATTAATAATAATATAATTTATCATATAAACAATGGTGAAAATTTAATATCTTCAGAAAAATGGATACTCGAATCGTAAAGAGATGATAGACCTTTGTATTACTTCTCTTTGTAAATATAGATGTCAATTGTACAAAATAAAGGATGATGGAAACGTTGTTTATATAAAATATAAAAATAAAATAATTATCTTGAATAATTGACAAAGACGCGACACTTTTTTCTGACGTTTGCAAAACCAGTGATTAAATGTTCAACATATGACATATACCTAATCTCTTACATGTATTATAGATAGCAAACGAGTTCTTGTATGAATTACTCACTCATACTAAAAAAACAAATCCTTTTTGTTTGAATAATGGCTTTGATCATAGGCTTACTTGAAATCTCCATAACCTTCATTTTCTTCCTTGTCTACCAGTGTTTCTCGCTCCACAAGAAAACTCCAAAGCATATGGTTACGAACTGGCCGGTCCTTGGGATGCTTCCGGGTGTGGTCCTCCACATTTCTCGTGTCTATGACTTGGTCACTGAGGCTCTTGAGGGAGAAAATATGACGGGTTGTTTCATAGGGCCATGGCTTAGTGGAACAGACATATTAATCACTGCTGACCCGGTGAATATCCAGTACATTCTAAGTTCAAACTTCGTTAATTACCCTAAAGGGAAGAAGTTTAACAAGATCTTTGGATTCTTGGGAGATGGGATTTTCAACGTTGACTCGGGCTTGTGGGAGGATATGAGAAACTCGTCTCATGCGATTTTCAGCCATCAAGATTTCCAAAGTTTTTCGGTGAGCACAAGCGTAAGCAAATTAAGGCAAGGGCTTGTTCCTATTCTTGATAACGCTGTTGAGAAACACATTCTTGTCGACTTGCAAGATGTGTTCCAGAGATTCTTGTTTGACACATCTTCGACTTTGATGACTGGGTATGATCCAAAAAGTCTCTCGGTTGAAATGCCTAAGGTTGAGTTCGCTGATGCAATGGATGGTGTAGCAGATGCGATGTTCTATAGACATCTCAAGCCGGCTTTCCTGTGGGAGCTCCAATCTTGGATCGGTGTAGGAATAGAGAAGAAGATGAGAAGAGGTCTTGCGGTTTTCGATCAAATGCTAGGGAAGATCATATCGGCTAAACGAGAGGAGATCAAAAGTCATGGGATTCATGACTCGAAAGGAGAGGCCAGGGACGTTTTAACATATTACATGACTATAGACACGACCAAATATAAACACTTGAAACCGAGTAATGATAAATTCATCAGAGACGCTATTTTGGGGTTTTTGATAGCGGCAAGAGACACAACAAGCTCAGCCCTCACTTGGTTATTCTGGCTTCTCTCTAAGAACCCTGAAGCAATGACCAAGATCCGACAAGAGATTAACAAGAAGATGCCAAAGTTTAATCCCGCAGATTTAGACAAGCTCGTGTATCTAGATGGTGCCGTGTGTGAAACGCTAAGGCTATACCCATCAGTCCCATTTAACCACAAGTCACCGGCAAAGCCAGATGTTCTTCCAAGTGGGCATAGAGTCGATGAGAATTGGAGGGTAGTAATCCCTATTTTTGCAGTGGGGAGGATGAAATCTGTTTGGGGAGATGACGCAGAAGATTTTCGACCAGAGAGATGGATTTCAGACAGTGGAATGTTGAGACAAGAATCTTCGTATAAGTTTTTGGCGTTTAACGCTGGTCCAAGAACTTGCTTGGGGAAAAGGTTAACATTCTTGCAGGTGAAGACAGTAGCGGTCGAAATCATAAGAAACTATGACATTAAGGTCGTTGAAGGGCACAACCCCAAACCAGTTCCTTCCGTTCTTCTTCGCATGCAACATGGTCTCAAAGTTAGTGTCACTAAGATTTAGTGAACTTTTATTTTTGTTTTATGTTAAAATAAAATACTCCAGTTGTGCAAGGGGATTATGGGCAAAGATTAATATAATAAAAGAAATGAAGTGAGTATTAATTCTCCAATATTTCAATAAATGATGTCTCTGGTCTACGCATGTTTAGATTTATTATTTTATTTTGCATACACTTCTTGTATCATTCGTTTTATTTTTTGGTTTATAATCTTAATTTCTATTTCTCTTCCTCACTGAACAGTGAACACCCTTTTAACAAAAAAAAAAGTTTTGAAACGGTGAAGGTGGTGGAGGCGTGGAGCTGTAAGATTTGAAATACAACACTCACTGAGCACTTTTGGACAGTCCAAGACAGCGTTTAGGTTCATAAGGCCCAATAACCATTTGCTTGCACCATGGGCTTTAAGCCAAGTTACTCAAAGTGAACATGAGTTGCAGAATATTCAACCAGATCAATTTCAACTTTAAAACCGTCGCAAATTTCTCAAGAGATCTCAAGGCTGATTTGACAAATTTCTGGGCATGCTACTTCTAACCCCAAGGCTGATCCAACTTTGTTTTTTTTTCACAGAAATGAAACGCATAGCCCATAATTGGATCAGCCTTTGACCTGTTAAAATGATGAAAAAAATCTATCATAATTAATGATGATGTGAAAAGAAGTAGTTCAGAATTTAGCTTATCAGAACGATCACTAAACTCGTGAAATTGTATATCCAAAATCAGCGTAGAAGCAATATACACCTTTGTACGTTAGTTACGTCGGTTGTTATTATTGGTTTTCTTGAAACAACAAATTATTTTCCATAATGAGCATTTCAATGATACTTTTTTTTTCACTAAAAGAACTAACTTCAGCCACAAAAACAACTCATTCGTCATCTTTTAAGCTTATGTAATTGTCATTTAATGAATTCTAACAATGAAATATCATTCAAAATATTTTGGTTTCATTTTTGTAGAACTTTTTCTGAGTAATCAGGGAGTCAACACCTCAACAAGTGTAAAATCAAATGTGTGTAAAAATACTTATATCGTCGAGAACTTTAACAATAGAGACAACACCTCAACAAGTCACAATAAAAACTAATAATGTAAACTCCAATGATTATTTCTAAGATCTTTGAAGGGAAAGATTATTATTCAACCCACTTTAAAGCTGTAGTCATCTAGAGCTTAAGTATCTGTGTTACGTAGGAACAACTTCTTAATCCAACACCAATAAAATTTATTAACCAAAGTCCTTTTCACACAAACAAGGAATTATATCATAATACATCAAAGACATCAAACAAAACACACATAAACATTCAAAAGTAAAACTTAAATCTTAGTTCTCATATTCTTAAAGCTCCTTATGCAGCGGAACAACGGTGGAGCCAAGTGATTGTGGAGACTCTTCAACGGAATGTGGCGATTTTGGCTTCACCTCCTCCGTCGCACCACCACCAAACCAGCCGGATGTTTTTGGAGCCTCTTCAACAGAATGTGGCGATTTTGGCTTCACCTCATCCGTCGCAGCACCACCGAACCATCCTTTAATCCTCCCAACCATTCCTCCTCCTCCTCCGTTCACTTCCTCATCCACCGCCTCACCTTGTTCTCCCTCCTCCGACGCCTTCTCGGTAGGGATCTTCTCCACTTCCTTTGTCGTCGTTGTCTTCTTCTCTTCTCCTCCTCCAATCTGAAGTTTCTCTGCAATCATCTCAGAAAAAGCTTTTTCTTCTTCTTCAGGCGTCAGTTTCTCCGCCGGATAATCTCTACCCGACACATTTTTATCTTCCCCTCGTTGCTCCTCCGCTCCACTTCCACCTCCTGAGAGAGGTAACTTCGTCGTCAAGGCAGACTCTGGTGTCAACTTCTCATTGACTGGTGTCAACTTCTCATCATCAGTTCCCGTCACTTCACCTTGTTCTCCCGCCGCCAACGCCTTCTCGGTAGGGATCTTCTCCACATCCTTTGTCGTCGTTTCCTTCTTCTCTTCTCCTCCTCCAATCTGAAGTTTCTCAGCAATCATCTCAGAAAAAGCTTTGTCTTCTTCTTCAGGCGTCAGTTTCTCCGCCGGATAATCTCTACCCGACACATTTTTATCTTCCCCTCGTTGCTCCTCCGCTCCACTTCCACCTCCAGAGAGAGGTAACTTCGTCGTCAAGGCAGACTCTGTTTCTTGATCCTTCTCATTGATTGGTGTCAACTTCTCATCATCAGTTCCCGTCACTTTACTTTGATCTCCCGCCGGAATCTCTCCGGAGTAACCTAGCATTGAAGCAAACTTCTCTGTGTAAGTACTCGTTTTTGGCTCCTCTGTTTTCTCATCTCTCGTTTCCTCAAAATCATCTCTGGACTCCTTAAACTCATCTCTCTCTTTAGGACGAGAAATATCCGGTGAGAATTGATCATGAGTCTCCGTCGGTAAGTCTCTTCCCAGCTCAGTCTCTACTTTAACATCATCACTTCTCGCCGGAAAGTTATCCTCTTCCGATGCCTCGCCGTATCCAGGTCTTCCCTTCGCCAGAAAATCTGGTTCTCCGTCAAATCCCGTCGGCGAATCCTTCTCAATACCAGATTCGTTCTTCAGATCCAACTCATGACTCCTCACTGGAAAATTTCCTCCCAACGCAGCTCCTAATCCGCCGTCAGATTCCGGCGAATACTCGTTTCTTCCAGATTCAATCTTCTGATCAAATTCACCACTTCCCGTCGGCAGTTCTCTCCCAAGCTCAGCTCCTGTTTCACTACCAAAACCCATCGGAGAATTCTTGTCGTTTCCAGATTCTGTTTTCAGATCAAATTCATAGCTTCTTGATGGAGAATTCGTGTCCGTTCCAGCTTCAGTCTTCATATCAAAATCATGGCTTCTCGTCGTAAAATCTTTTTCTAGCTCAACTCCTGATTCGCCACCAAAGCCCGTCGGAGAATTCTTGTCTATTCCAGATTCTGTATGGCTTCTCATCGGAAAATCTTTTTCTAGCTCAGCGTCTGATTCACCTGCAAATTTCACCGGCGAATCCTTACCGATAACAGAGTCGAAGTCCTGATCAAATTCTTTGAATTCTCTGCTTCTCGTCGACAAGTCTCTCTCAAATCCTTGTCCTGGTTTCTGATCAGGAGACTCATCAGTCACTTTCATATTACCAAGAGACTCAGTAATCTCCGGTACTCTAGCTTCTCCACTTCCTATATCAAACACAACAGAACAGAGTTACTACATATTCATAAACCGTAAAAAACACTATCTTAAATGCTCAAAGTTTTTACCTTCTTTGGTGGGATCAGTAACTTTGGACTGATGATTAGATGCACCACTAAGATAATCAGACCCTCCTCCTGTAACAGCCGGATCTTCCTCCAACTTGATCGGTGTCTCGGCGTTGACTTTCCGTTGACCATTAAGATAATCATCTTCACCCGCAGGAGCAAACGTCCTCGTGATATCCTCTGTTGCAGAAAGCAGAGGAGTGTCCATTGCCTCGTGATGAGCC
This sequence comes from Arabidopsis suecica, assembly GCA_019202805.1. Classification (NCBI taxonomy): domain Eukaryota; kingdom Viridiplantae; phylum Streptophyta; class Magnoliopsida; order Brassicales; family Brassicaceae; genus Arabidopsis; species Arabidopsis suecica. The sequence continues at coordinate 8,943,497 of CM032912.1, read as the reverse complement.
TCTCTGCTCTCTTCCTTGTCCGATGTAACCGTCGTTCTTACAGAATGAGCCGGTGCATCGTGTCCGTAAGAGGTATCCTGTGATGGTACAGATTCAGTGGGTTTGGTGTACCCTGGAGGAACAATCTCCTCCGCTGCCGGAACATTAGTTTCTCTCGGATGACTCAGAGACTCTGGTTTACCTTTTACACCTGCATATACAATTACAAAACCGTTAATCTCACACAAAGTTGAATAACCACTAGTTTTAGATCATAAATTGGAAGGAAACTATAAAAGAAAGTAACCTGGTGCATCGATCACTTCAGGTTCTAGCTCGTCATCTTCTTCAACTACATCATGATCATGCTCATTGCTTTGATCATGTTTAGTAATACTGTTCTTGAACTTCTTAGCTCTTGCCTTTACTTTCCTAAACATCTTAGACGTACCATTCTCATGATGTTGAACTTCTTCTGTATCCACAAATCACAATAAAATTTGGTAAATTAAGTGGAATGTCACATAAAAAGAAACAAACCAAAGTTTCTAAAACTAGAATCTACTTAACTACAAGGAATATGATGTATTTACCTGGTTGCTGCTGGTGTGTGTTGAGTGGTGGTTCCGCGGTTTGATCCATCTGCCAAAGATTTTTTTCTTTCCAAGGGAAGTAATAAAATTCTTTATTCCTGAAGATTGTTTTCTAGTTTGCATATTTGTGAGTAAAACAGAGGAGGGTTTCACTAAAGTTTATAGAGAGACTGGGAGAGATAAATGTACACGTATGAAGCGTCTGTTTTCGTGGTGTGACGTCAAAAGTCATTTTGCTCTCTACACGTGTCTATGTCGGCTTGATCTTTTTTTTTTGTTTTTTTGGAACTGATGTCGGTATGATCTTTTTTCTTTTTTCCTTTTCTTTAAAGTTTAAAACTGATGTCGGTATGATCTTTATTCGATCCTAAGAGAAGTTTCCTATGTAACTTTCTATTAATGGTAGTCGGTCCATGTCTATTGGCCCATCATGTGGTCATTTTACGTTTACGTTGTGTGGCTGTTTATTATACAAACTTTTTCTAATAATCGGAAGTCATTCGGGTTTTTAGACTAATCTTATAAGATTATGTACATCAGTTAAGTAAACCGGGTAGATTAGTGTCTGTACCGGTAAACTGGATTTGGTGATTTCACTATATAATGTGAACCACTTGTAACAGAACGAGTGTAATAACAATACCAAATTCATCATTTCTTCGTTTTCTCACGAACATTAGGATGGTATCAGAGCCAAATTTACTTGACCGATGGACATAATCTTATACTATATACTAATTATGATATTACTGATTTATAAAGGTGTATTAAGCTCTTTAACAGAGCCATTTAAGATAAACTCAGAATTTAAAATTAATTTGTGTGGTACCAACATCAGTGACACATTAACCCATTATAATTATAAAATGGGAAAAATATCGTTAAAATCCCCAACTTATTCAAAACGTTGATTTAAATCCCCAACTCATGACGAAACGAAATAAATATCAAACTTATGTTGACTTTCCAAATAAATATCAAACTTCCGTTGACTTGGCCATATTAGGTACGACGTTAAGTGGGTAAATAGATGTTAACGGAGTTAATTTTTTGTTAACATACATATTAATTGATAACAACATAGTTTCATATAACAACAAAACGACGTCGTTTTGTCGTAACGATTGAATTAAATCCCTAAAGTCAATCTTAGATCCCCAAATCGAGCAAATTTCCTAACCCTAAATCTTCATATGATTTGAAACTCGGGATTTTATTGAGCAGTTACGACAAAACAACGTTGTTTTATGTTTAGAAGGAATACTGTTATTTTCAATTAGCGGGTCTGTTAACAGAAAATTAATCATGTTACCATGGTCTGTTAACCCACTTAACTTCATGTCTAATATGGCCAAGTCAATGAAAGTTTGGTGTTTATTTGGAAAGTAATATTTATTTAGAAAGTCAACATAAGTTTGATATTTATTTCATTTCGTCGTGAATTGAGGATTTAAATCAACGTTTTGAATAAGTTGGGGATTTTAATAACATTTTTCCCATTATACTAGCTTATAAAGTAGTGTTTGGTCGGCTTCTCGTCTGGCATCGTCTGGCTTGTATAGCAGCGATGGCCAGCTTTAGTTTTTCTCCGGCGTTGTCCGGCTTTACTTCATGTTTTCTGTTTCCTTGAAGCTACTTTTATTTCCAGTTCAATAATCTCATCTGATATGTGTCGTTGGTGGGTTTTAGGCGGTTCTCGCTATCTCTTCTCGGGCTCATTTCTTTTGAACAATCAGTTTTATGAAGACTTCTCAGTGATTTGCGATTAAGTGTGAAGAAAAAAAGCAATTTTCGTAGCTTATTAAGATTGCCTTTAGCTGTTATCTCTTTTATTTGGTGCTTCGATTGGTTAGAGTCAACACTTATGGATTAATCGGATTTCTCTTTTACCCGTTTTCTCCGTCGGATCTTAATTAGAAATTTTTAATGATTCGACAATCGGTTGAGTTGAATGAATCTGTATTATATCCATTTGTTTGTTTTGTAGATCGGTGAAAAACATATGATTCTACGTTCGATTTCGTTTCGGCGTTAGTTTCAGTCACCGGAATCGTAAGCTCATGCGGCGGAGGTTGATTTCGGAAAACTTTCGGCAACTCATACTACGTGTCCTTGATGTTGACGCGTGTCATTGGGTGGATAAACCTAATCACTTCTTCTTCTTTAAGCGGCGCAAATGATGGACTTCTATCGGGCTTTTCTCAGTTTTCATTTAACTTTGTTGTTGCTGTAGGGCGTGGCCCATATGTGATCTGTGTATGATCTGTTTATTATCAATAAAATTCCACTTTAGAGAAAAAAAAAAAAAAAAAAAAAACAACAGATATATGTCACTACTTCTGCTGAGTCTACTATTTTTTTGGCCATGATCTTTTACATCCATCGCATTCATCTTTGAATAAATTAAAAATCTGACGTTAACTTGTTTTTGCATTTTAAGCTATTAATGGGCCGCTAAAGTAGAATTTCTTAATCTAAAAAGAAAGTAATTTTTTTTTTTATTAACCCAATCTCTTTTTCACACAAGCATCAAAATACATCAAAGTTACAAACAGAGAAGTATCATACAAAAACGCAAAACATTCAAAAGCAAAACCCCAAATCTTCAGTTCCCAGAATCTTGAACTCCCTTAGCTCCGCCAGTACCAGCCAACTCACTTCCACCGGAATCCGTAAACCCCATAGTCCCTACCATTGCAACCAAAACATTCTGAGTTAAATCATAAAAATAAAATAAACACATCAAAATCTTTAACATTACGTATAACACAAGGACGGGTGAGTTTTTTACCAACGGTGGTGCCAAGTGATTGTGGAGACTCTTCAACTGAATGTGCCGATTTCGGCTTACCACCGAGCCAAGAAGTGACCGCTCCTTTAACTTTCCCCACCATTCCTTCTCCTTCTTTCCCTTCCTCAGCAACCGCCTCTCCATGTTCTTTCTCCTTCGATATCTGGTCAGAAGGTTTCTTCTCCACCGTCACTTCCACCTCCTTTGTGGCCGTTGACTTCTTCTCTCCTCCTCCTCCAAAATGAAGTTTCTCAGCTATCACCTCAGATAAGGCTTTGTCTTCTTCTCCCGGTCTCAGCTTCTCCGATAGATAATCTCTAGTCGACACACCTTTCTCTTCCCCTTGTTGCGTCTCCTTCACTCCACTTCCACCTCCGGAGAGAGGAAGTTTCGTCATCACCGCTGATCCTGTTTCTTTGACCTTTTCGTAGACCGGAGTCAACTTCTCAGCAACAGTTCCCGCCACTTTCTGCCCATAACCAGTAGCAGTTCTCGGAGTTTCATCTTTTACAGCGCTTTCGTATTGCCCGCCGCCGCTTTCTCCAGAGTAACCTAGCTTTGAGGCGACGACGTTCTTCGCCGCTATAGCTTTGTTGGTTATGGCTGATGTAGCTGAAGCTAACTGCTCTGTGTAGGTTCTCGGTTTTGTCTCCTGTTTCGTCTCATCTCTGGTTTCCTCATCAAAATCATCTCTTTCTTTAGGACGAGATAGTTCCGGTGAGAACTGATCATGAGTTCCGGTCGGTAAGTCTCTTCCCAACCCAGTCTCTGCTTTCACATCATCACTTCTTCTCTGAAAATCTTCCCCGAGACCAGCTCTTGATTCTCCTCCAAGTCTTGCCGGAGAATCCTTGCTGATATCAGATTCGTTCTTCAGACCAAATTCTTGGCTTCTCGTCGGTAAGTCTTCTCCAAATCCTTGTCTTGATTTCTGATCAGGAGACTCATCAGTCACTTTCATCCGACTAAGAGACTCAGCAATCTCTGGTACTTCAGCTTCTCCACCTTAAACACAACAGACAAGAGTTATTACAGATTCATAAACATAAAACGCGATATTTATATCTCGGCCAAAGTCATTACCTTTATGCGTGGGATCAGTAACTTTGGACTGATAATTAGATACACCACTAAGATAATCCGAACCTCCTCTTGGAGCAGGATGATGAGTCGGTGGCTCTCTTCTCTCTTCCCAGTCCGACGTATCCGTCGTTCTTACAGGATCAGACAGCGCCTCGTGTCCGTAAGAGGTATCTTGCAATGATACAGGCTCAATGGGTTTGGTGTGCTCGGAAGACACGACAGGAAAAACCTTCGTTCCTGGAGGAACAATCTCCTCCGGTGCCGGAACATTAGTTTCTCCGGTATGACTTAAAGACTCAGGTTTACCCGTTACACCACCTCTCACCGCAGAGGATTCATACACTGTGCATACCCATAAAAACAGAGACACCGTTAATAGACAAAAACATAACTGCTGATTGAAGAGGAATGAAGAGAAATTAACCTGGTGCTCCGTGCACTTTTGGGTCTTGCTCGTCATACTCATCATCTTCTTCTTCAACATCGTGATCATGACCATTGCCATGTTTAGTGAGACTGTTCTTGATCTTCTTAGCTTTTTCCTTTACTTTCTTCAACACTTTAGATGCTCCCTTCTCATGATGCTCTTCTTCCTCTGTATCCGAATCACAATTAAGTAAGCAAATTGAGAGAAAGTTTCTGAAATTAGAATCTACTTTTCATAGTTATTATATACCTGGATGGTGAATTCTGATTGGTTCTTCTACTTGCTCATGACCATAAGGACGTGTCAACTGCGACTCCATTTTCCAAAGCTGTGTTTTCTCTTTTTCCAAGTGAATAAATCAAACTCTCTTTGTTCTAGTGTTGTTTTCTTCTTTGTGTGCCTCTGAGAAAAACAGAGCAAGGGTCTTGAAAGTTTATAGAGAGAATAAGAGAGAAGTATGACATGTGGCCCGAACCACCTCTCTTGGCTTTTGTCTCTTTACTTCTGTAGGATTCTGACACGTACGATGCGTCCTTTTCCTCCTGCCACGTCTCAGCCATTTGCTCTCTACGTGGCTATGTGATCTTTATTAGAGAAGGATATTTTTTATCCGATCTTTATTAGAGAAGCCTATCGATGTAACTTCTATTATTTTTAGTCGGTCCACGTTTATTGGCCCCATCATGTGATTATTTGGCATGTGCACTGCGTGTTGTTTAAATATAACAAAACGGCATTCCATAATAGAGACGGCATGAGAAAAAAATCAATACAGAAACCAACTGTGTGCTGTTTTGAAAATTAAAAACGGCAGATCGTTCTCATTTGTAATTGAAAGACGACAAGCGCGAGCGTTGCTTCAGTCTCTCTCTCTCTCTCTCTCTCTTGAAATCGACGGAAGATATTTTTTAATTTCTTAAAAAATCAAAACCGCCAATTTCAAATTCGTTCTCTTCTTCTTCATCACTGTTACAGTATCACATCCCAAGACGGATCTGGAGAATTACGATGCGAACTCGATTTCTCAACATCGATTACTTCTCTACTCCATCTTCTCAGGTATTTGAAACCCTAGGCTTCCTTAATCTTCCAGCTCCTGATAATTTTCCGGGACCTATAGTCTACGACGGAGAAGAAGACCGTCTCCGATTTGGATCTGTCGAAAATGTCTGTCTCCCGATCGGAAATTTGCCTATTGAAGCTGCTTTGTCGAAGTTCCTTTCCGACGTGGTTCCCGATTGCGTTAGTGTGGACTATGGAGTTTTTGAAATTGATGATTCTTCCCTCGGAGATTATTTCTCAGACGAGGTAAAGTTCCTTGGATTTGGCGATTCTCAGCTTGAGTCTCGCTGTGTATATGACTGCTTCTGTCAATGGTCCTTGGTTTCTTATAGTGAGATTGGTTTGTAGATTTTCCGGAATCTTTGGTTTGTGATTGGTGCTTGGATCTCATATTCATACCTGGGTTGAAAATTTTGGTAGCTTAAGGGAATCTGACTGGAGTTTGAATAACATAAGTTATGATCTATCGCAGAAGAATGACGGAGATGCCATTGAGGAAAAAGCTACATTTAACATGATAGAGTTGGAGACTCCAGAGTTGGATTTTGAAATGGTATCGCTCAAGCTGTGTAAACATTGTACCAATTGAACTAGTTCAACCTTTTCTTTCTCCTTGCGAGATAACTTATCTTCCAATATGCAGGAAGGAATGATCTCATCTAAGAGGGAAGATCTCCAATGTTTCTCTGAGGTTCTAGAGATCGAAACTGAACCGGTAAATCCCTGAGTTGATTTCAGTAGAAGTCAAAAGTGTAAAGTTGGCACACACCACAGTAGTTTTGCTTTTGCTGTAGAGTGGTAGAACTGGTTATCCTGTTAGTCTCTGGTTCCGATTCTTCTTTCCGATTGACAAAGCTCTTTGACTAATCAGTTTCATGGAAAATTCTATTTAGCAGTATGGAAAGAGCTAATCTTAACTTGCTGGCCTTGTTGTGTTGATATTGAGTTTTCATCATCTGATTTTAGGTACTCTTCTCATTGCAGGTTAAATATGTCGAATTAGATACTATCTTACAGAACTCAAATGACATCCACCAAAGGATTTATTCTGTTGATTACATTTCTTCTGATTACTTCACAGAGAACAATACTTCGGTAGCAGAAAATGAATGCTCTAGCAAGAATCAACCATGGTTCAAAGATGCCAGATTTCCCCTTCTAGAAGTGGATGAAGTAAACTTGAGAGAACTCTCGAGCTTATCTATGCTTGATAAAGTATTTACTGTTCTTGAAACAATTGAACCCCAAGACAAGAACGCAGTGAGTTTTCTCATTATCAATTCTAAGGAGCTTATAGGCTCTAAGGGTTATGATCTATTGGATATCCTCTCTACGGATTGCTATTTGAACAAAAGTGGTCAATCTGATTTGTTGCCAGAGGATGAATTTTCTAAAGTGGATATAGTGAATATCCTGGAAATATCAAATGCTGAGGAAAACTTTATGTTTGAACAACAGGGAAAGGTGGCTCTCCCAGTAACTTTTGAGGAATTTCAGATCCTGGATGTGGAGATATCTGATGTTTTTGATATCTTCCTTTGTCTTCAAAAAGCCATTGAACCAGAAATATGTCATGGGATGTTCAGTAAAGAGATGAACTTCAAGAATTTCGATGAATTAGTTGTCAGTTCCGAACTTGCCTTCACAGATGATGCCTTCAAGTCTCTGCCTACTCCTATTTTACATGATTATGAGATGACAAGATCTCTGGATCTCATTTATGAGGATGTTTTGTCAAAGATCAAGCCTCAATCCTTGTCTGCCTCAAATGACATATACTTGCCTTGGAACCTTCTTGAGGAAAGAAACCACAACCATTGTGATTATCCGTTTGAAGAAATAGTTACACTCAACATTGATTTTAAGTGGGAATCTGCAGAAGGAGACAAATGGGTTGATGATTTCATTTTCTCTGAAGATGCTTTCTGCGAGCCACTTGTAGAGAAATGCACTGAACCTTTCTGTGGTATATCTACCCTTGATGAGCATGCTCCTGTTAATACTTCCCATGGGTCATTGGAAAACCTTTTCCAAAAAACAGGAGCCAGGGATTGTGGAGTGGATGATAATGCTAAGAAGGCTACGCTGTTGTTCAAATCAATGTCTGCTTTTGATGACTTAACCTTTTTCATGGATCCTCAGAAGGCTGTGATTGAAGATAATCTCGAGTCTAGAGTTGAAGCTGCTAAGACTGCCAGCCATAAATTTATGTCTATTGACTCGAAGGCTTCATGTATATCTGGTGGCATGCACCCAAACCCGAAAACAGAGGAAATGATACTTCACAGTGTGCGCCCTTCAGAAAATATTCTGGCCCTTGTTGGGGACTTTGTGAGGAGCTATTTAACTCTTGTGAAGGATGAGTCAGAGAATTTATCAGAAGATAAACTTAAGTTACTCAGCATATCTAAAGGAAAGCTTATTGACTGCATAAGAAAGGCAAATGTCCACAAAACACAGTTGGCGGATGATAAGACTTTCACGTTTGCATTACTACTAGCAATTAAACAGATGACATGGTATATGTGTTTCTTCGGTATCCATGTGGCATATCTCTATCTTAACAAGTTATGTCGAAGCTCAAATCCCATGAAGCTAGGATTGCATACCCTCTACTCAGCAGTTGAAACAGAACACAAATCAGATGAGACAGACGTCACAAGATCACATCCATCACTAGCTGTTATCCAGGGGATTTTACAGTCAGAATTTGCCCAGGGGAACTCTAAAGCATTACTTTTGGCTGAGAAAGTTTTTTGGTCCTCGCTGAAGAGGCTACTGATGTCCATGGGGTTATCTTGCAATGAGCTCAACAGTCCCTCCCCAAGTGGAAATCGACCAAATGTTCATGAAGCCATGGGGTTGAATACCATAGAACATGGTTTCCTGCCGATTTCAGACTGTCTAATTATCTCTTACGAGTGTGTATAATTTCTTCCTATAGTCATATTCTCTTATCAATGATCGATTCTTTGTTCAATATCTTTTAGTTAAATTGACTTTTGGGAGTAATTAAGCTAACTAGTCCTTTCTTTTTCATCCAAGGCAAATTTCTCCATCATTTCCTGTGGAGAATTTCAGCGTCATTGTAGAATATGGAGGTCCAGATGCCTCGCCCAGATTTTCTTTTCCTTCGGAGTTGGATTCCTTTCCTGACTTCCACTTCATAAAAGTTGAGATGGATATGTCCAGTGCATGCGGGCAACTGTGTGCAGGTGTTACAGTACCTTATAGTCTCAAAATGATAAAGGTGAGAAGCATTCAACTTTCAACCTTTTTCTTACAAATTGTATCTGTAGATTGTATAATATGATGGAAGAGTCTGTGTGTGAAGGCTTCAAATTAAGAGCAGAGGTGCAATCTATATCACAATTCACAAATAATGTTTTCACGAGCACATGATCTTGATTGGTTTTCAACTCTGAAAATCATACAAGTTTAACATTAGTATGTACTTGAACCTAAACTTGTGTTGTCACATCACTGGTATTCACGCTTGTTCCATAACTGCATATATTGAACGCTTTGTTTGAATATGTTTCATAATATGAACTTATGACTGAACTTTAATGTCTCTTTTGTAGGGAGATGAAGTTGAGACGAAAACTGGCTGGTTGGAAGAAGTGTTGAACTTTGTTCCACTTGAAAGTGTGTGTTATGCAGGATCTTCAGAACCCACAAATGAATTTGAATATATCTCCATGCCTCAAGAATCTGAAAGAAAACGTGGGATAATTGAACAAGGAGTTCTCTCTGACCAAAGATATGTGATTGTTGTGAACACAAAAACTGTTGATAAGGAGATGATCATATCCAGAAGAAGTACATACCAGAAGGTGTTAGCAATGGAAAAAGAAGGAGTGCAAGTTGTGGAGCGCGATTCAGATCTACCTGTGGACCTGATGCTAAGTCCTGCAGTTTGCCTACTCTGGTATGATTGTGAAACTGTTAGTAAGAAGTCGGCTGCAACTATTGGTACTTCCTCTAGCTCACTTTCATGGATTGGAGATATCGCAACCAATGTTTTGACGTCATTGAGTTTTAGTTTCAGCACCTGCATTATGGTAAATTCCATGGAACTTTGCTTCTTGCCATTCGTTTGTGAGAACATTGCACTAATATTTTTGCTAACTTGATGATTACAAACTTACTAGATGTTTGCTACTCACTTATGTACCAAGTCTCTGCAACATTTTGTTCTAAACTGTAGAGTGAGTCCTGAGAACTTAAAGAATGATTGTAATTTTTCATACAGGTTTTTGAGGGGGAACCCACCTTCCTGGCTACAATAATGGACTCCTCTGATGAACTGTATGCAGCAGCTGGTAGCCTGGGAATCAGTTTACAGATGTTTTGCTCATCGTCAGCTGATTTCACGGATGAAATTATATTGAGGTGTATCAAGTCGTCTGTTAAGTTGTCCAAACTCCATGTCAAAATGCCCGAGTCAGAATCTCTAGCAGAATCATTTCTCACCAAGTTTCCTTCCGTGAATCCACTCACAGCTCAAGTAATACTGTCATCTTCTGGGTCACTTCTCGAATTCATGAAGCTCCCACATAAAAGCAAGGTTGAAAGGATGCAAAAGTATCATGTACCTGAAGAGAGTGTTGATCTATTCAGTTCACTATGCAGATACGGAGCGAGGGAGGACTCCAGATCTGTAATGACAGACAGCTCGTCTTCTGTATCTTCTGGACCTGACTCAGACACACACCATGTCAGTGTTCATTCTGGTTCGAAAAAGAAACAGTACATTGCTGAGAAAGATGAGACAGATATGGACGACTTGGTCCATTTTGCTCCCTCCACAGAATTTGCTGATGCGCAGCTCAAGTCTTCTGGGGATTTCCAACTTGATGATTCTTGGTCATCGAGAGATCATGAGATATTTCATTTTGACCCTGTCACTGAATTCTCCGATGCACCTTTCAAGCCTTCTGGGATCAGTCATCCCAATGACTCTTGGCCATCTAAAGAACCTGAGAGATTTGACAAGAAGCCAAGACCTGGTTCATCATCAAAGGACACATTTTGGGAGAAAGATCAGCCTGATTTTTCAGTGGAGGACAGTCTCCCTGGAATTCCTGAATTAGAAGATTGGAGTTTCCCAGTTAAAGACAAATTCAAGAGCCAGAACAGAGGATGTAAATTTCCAGTGATGGGAGATTTTAACTTGCATGACAATAGGAACTCAGAGAGTTTCATCGCAGACTACAAAGGTGAAGTAATCGACAGAGCTGATAAGTTTCCGGAGGAAGACTTCCCGCCTTCTCCTGGTTATAATAGGTTTGCTCCAATAGTTTCTGATGTTGATGAAGAGGAACTTCCAAAAAAATCAAAATCTGCAAGGAAGTTATCTTTCTTTGGGTCTATGCAGCCTAACTTCCCAAAAGCAGCTGAGATCGACTTGAGTTCTGAAAGATTCGCCACCGAGAAAGATTCAAAATATGATAACAATGCTTCCTTGCGTGGTTATGTTGATAACTATCCAGCAAAACGCCAAAGAACCCTTTTGGAGGAGGTCTTAACACGAAGATCTGCAGTTCCAACAACAGAGCTTCCATTTAGAGAAGAGATATCACATTTTGGTGGATCTCCACTATCAAACGCAATCCGTTCTTCAAATCAAGTACAAAGTTCTCCTTGGACGGTTGATTTCCTTAACAGAGTTCGAGAAAGAAGCAGGGCAAGGAAACAACATCAATCTCTTCCTTCTTATGTCACTCCCTCTAGTTTGGAGATTCCAGGGAACATCAAGAAAGCTAGTACCAAGAGAAAGAGTCCTTCCATACTAGAGTTTTTCAAGTATAAAGGAGGCAAAAAATTTCCAGAAGAGAAAAAGCAGAAGCGGTCAAAAACTTCATCAGCCTCGCCAAAAAACGAGAGATTTTACTCCCCTCTCAAGTCATGGACACCAATTGATAAGCGAGCAAAACAGGTATTCGTCCTACATGTTCCCTATATAAGTGAGATTTGTTCGTACCAAAATGATTGCTTTAACACTGTTTTTTCCATTTTAGTCTCTATCTTACGCAGGGAATGGAACTGGAGGCCAAACAAAACTGGTATGGAAGTAATGAAACAAACACGGCGTAGCAACCAGTCAGTGGGAATTCAATGTGGATATGATCAGATTTGGAGGTAGGCATCTCAAAATCTTATGTAAGCGTTACTTATTTCAGAGGAAAATATTGATTTCTTGACAAGTTTATAAAATAATGTTTTATAAGAGAAACGAATTCTATTAACAACACAAGTTATATAGTTATTTCTACTAATGATGTTACAGCAATTGTAGTCGCAGCAACATACAAATACTAAAACTTCTTACCGTTCTTGAGGTTTCTGACAGCCATCACAAGTTGTTGTCTTTCTCCTTCCACCTCTGCAAATCTCAGGCTTATCTCTGAATATCTCTCTTCCATTTCTTTCAACTCTCTCTCCATTGAACTGTTTTTGTTCTTACAATAAGCCAATTCATCTGATAGCTTTGTTAGATTCTCCTCTTTGTGTCCGTTTTCTTGCGACCTTGCTTCCATCCTGTTATTGTTGTGTTAGATCGTAATAAGTCAAATATTCACAACTGAAAAATAACATTTCAATTTAGTTAGTTTATTTTCCACATACCTTGCATCGAGGATTTTAGTCATTTCTTCTTCTTTTCTCCGAATATCGACTTTCAAGTTTGATACTTGTTTTCTCAGTTCATCATTCTCCATTTTTTCTTGAACGAAGCTGTTTTGTAATTCACTGTACTGTAGGCTTAGACCTTCTACTTCTGTCTTCAAATTCCTGAGCCTGGTCTCTTTTTCATCATTTGACGACTTAGTGAGAGTTAACTCTTTCTGCGCTGTCTTGGCTTCGTCTTTAGCCAAAGCAAATTTTCTCTCAAATTCATCTCTTTCTTTCCTCCACACTTGTACAATCTTCTCGGTTTCAGTAGCTGCTGCATTCGACTCATCTCTCAGCTTTGTGAGCTTCAGGACCTCACTTTCAAGCATCTTGACTTTCATTGACAAAGCTTCGTTCTTCTCTTCCACGTGCCTCTTTTGCTCTTTCTCTTGCGTAACCTCGGTATGTGTTTTCTCTTGCATTTCCTTAAGAGTTTTGTTTTGCAGACGAAGGTCGTTTGCTTCAGCCAATGTCTTTTTCGTCAGATTCTCATGCTCACTCAGCTTTGATTCCATTTCTAGAGAAAGCCTCTTGCATTTTTCTTGAAGCCGCTCTGCTGTTATAGCATTATTCCATCTTGTTTTCCTTAGATTCTCCTCTGCTTTGATGGCTCTTTGCTCTTGTTCAGTTTTTTCCCGCATCATTGTGTCGATATCTTCATCAAAAGCGCTTGCTTGATCCTCCAGTTCTTTCTTTAACTCTTTCACCTGACTCTCAAGTTCTTCAACCGTAATCAAGCATTCCGAATACTCCAACGATTGCTGCTTCAATTTGCCTTCCAATATCTCTATCTGAGATTTCAATTCTTCTATAACATCCTTGGAATCCGAGAATTCATCTTCCGCATTTGAGCATTCTTTTCGCTCTAATTTTAAGGATACGTTTTTGTAATTTTTCTCTTTCAAGGACTCATATTCCTGAGTAAGCTCATCTAATAGAATCTCTTGTTCTTCGTTCTTTTTCCTGTAAGAATCTAACTCCCAATCTAAATCTTCGATCTGTTGCTTTAGCGTATCTATCTCATTGTTTCCAGAATCCATTCCCTTATCCTCTTCAAGCTTCTCAGCCTCCTCTAATAAGCTATTCAGAGAAGATATCTCATTGTTCTTCTGCTCCAACATCTCATTGAGATCCCTCACAGCAAGAATCAAATTAGAGTTCGACTCTTGTGTCCTCTGCAACTGCAACTTAAGGTTACTCGTCAAATCCTTCTCACAACTCAGCTCATCTCTAATCTCCTCAATCATATTGCTGGAATCTTCGCTGATGCATCTTAATCTGCTTTCAGCATCAGCCTCATCTCTACTATTCTGCAACCTGAGCTTTTCACACTCTTCCAGAGCTCCATCTCTTTCACCCTTGAGACAACTAACTTCCTTCGACAGTTCCTGTATCCTTTTGCTCTCCTTTGTGGCCTGTTTCCTTAAAGACTGTTTTTCCAGCTCAGATAACTCTGATTGCCTCTTCAAAGCTTCCAATTCCATCTTGAGCCTTTCGATAGGGTCACTCGATTCAGTAACACTAGAGAAACCTCTTTGGAAATTGTTCTCGGGACTGTTTCTTGACTCAATGTAACTCTCATCTGATGTCGAACTAGCTGACCAGTCCGTGTTTGATCTTCGATGCCCGTTTCTTGTTGCAGGAACTGAATTATGTCGTTGAGGTAACCGTGCATTCCCATCATCTATCCATCCCGATTCACCAATCGAATCAAAGGAACCTCCTAGGCCAGCATTCTTAGCCGTGTTCGCATCTAAGCTCCTTTCCTACAAAAAGATCGATAACTATCACAATCGTTCTCAATAGACAAGAGACAGTTTTAATTAACTCTTTGAACCAAGAACCTTACATCTTGGCTATATCCTTCTAACTCATCATTGCTTTGTAGACTTTTGAAGCTGTCTTCTTTGCTAAGTGTTTGATCTTTATTTTCTTCAATAAATCTGCAAAATTTGATGTCAAAAATCTATTACAAAGAAAACAGGAAACGACGACAACAACATATAGAAGAAACTATTTACTTTAAATCACTAGCTCCTTGTATCTTATGGATTGTTACCTGCACCAACAACCAAACAGTTTTATACAACTTCTCATACATTTTTTCAATTTCTAACTTCAGGATTCAAAAAGGAGAAGAAAAGAGATTACATTTAAGACAGCACCAGAGTTGGCAAATTTGAGAGGTAAGGAGACAGTTAATGGATCTGCTTCAGTCAGAAAATCTGCAAAATCAATGGAAGCTTCTCCTAGAAAACCCGATTTCGAAGAACCCTGAAACAGATTTTGGAAAATTTTGAGTCTTTTTCTTCTTCAGAATAACTCAAAAGACATAGTCACAGAGATTGTTGGTTTTACTCACTGTTGCAACAACAAAATGGTAAATCTTCTCACGAACAATCCCAGTTTTTGGTTCTTTGATTAGCTTCACTGACACATAAATTGGATTCTCCCATGAACAGATCCCTTCTTTAACCTCAGATTTCTCCAGCTTAAATGTTGGCTTCCCAACATCATCAGGAACTAATGAGATCATCAAAGCAGTCTTCTTCAACTTCGGTACCTGAAAATAAAAAGGTAACATCCCCAAATTTTCACATTCACATTCAAAACAAATCTTGAAACTTAGAGTAACAGATCTAGGATTATAGTAAACACATTGTCTGAATTTCACAGAGAAAAATATGAAATTGAGATTTAAAGAGACAAAACACAAACCTGAGTTGCCTGAAACTGAAGTTTGAACACAGCCTTGATCTTGTTCTTGTCGTTCCTCCATGACTTAAACATTATTTTCTCGAAAGAAACGAAACCAAAACCTTGTTCAACCCAAAATTTGGATTTTCAGATTCTCTGATTTGTTTCTGTTTCTTCCAAAGAATGTAGGAGGAAACAAAAACAAAACACAAAAACCTGATTTACAGTCTGTGATGATCACTTTCCTTGTACAATATAAAGGTTGATTCGTACAACTTTTTAATATAAAAACTTAATCAGTGAGTTATAAGTAGATTCCATCTAAAGCTTTTTTTTTCTTACTGCTTTAATGGGTTTGATTGAGTAGGAAATTAACTTTTATTAGTTTATTAATTGAATTGAAAAGTGCTTTTCTTTTTAATGCAGTAAGGCATATAATGTGGGTGATTTTATGGGTCCTTATAAATTTAATAGACACCTCAACCTCCCTTTTTAATTGCCTACTTGTGTGACTTACACAAAGTCTAAGTTTGTAACTAAAACTTGTATGATATAAAGTTATCTTTGTATGGAAAATTAGCTTCTATTTTATGTCAGGTTAAAGAGTAGGTTAAGCTTTTTCTTTTTTGTAGGGTTTACTTAGAAATAATTCAAATTAGTAGTTACATGAGTGAGGGTAAAGAGGTTTAGTGGCTTCTAGTTGTGAAAGAAAATTTGAAGTGAATAAGTTGTATTTTGTTTTTATTGTACTATAGTTAAATGAATGAAACACATCGCACATTACACCATTATTGATAGTATTGGTGGCCCCAAGAAAAACCAGAGACGCCTTTATCTGCATGCCACATAGTCGTCATGATCCATCATGCATTATGTTTATGTACATACAGCTGTACACACTATAGAATATGTGTATGTTGCGTGTGTTATATTAATGATACACATTTATTTCAGAATTTTATATACACTCATACACTATTTTTCTTGTATCAGTAGATATTATTGGTTAGATAATTTCAACATTTCTCTTTATTTTTGTTTACTCAATCTCAAACTAATTTCGAAATATGCAAATTTATTAGCATTTTTCTCGTAATGATATTCTATAAGTCGGACCATGATCAAAATCTTTAGAAGAATACTATCAAAGGAGACCTGAAATTCTTTAAACCAAACCAACTCATCAGAATTAATGATTTTGATATTCTAATAATGAAGAGAACTATTAAAAATGTTTATAGCTGATTATAAAATGATTAGAAGCTGGATCAAACGGATATAAAATGGCGTAAGTATTGGAAGCACATGAAAACATGTGCAACAAACACTGTCCCTCTCTTCAATGCACTCATTTTCTTTGTCTCCTAATTTTTTTAAAAATGTTATTTTAGACATCTCATCTCTTAATATTTTGTCGTTAACAAGTTTTGTATATCCCCACTCTCTCCATAATTTGGTAATAAATTTTTGTGGATTAAGACTCTTAACTTTATCTATGAAGAAATCTGGTTCAATAAAAGACATATCTTCATTGGGCCACTAAGTTGTTAGGTTTTGTTATAATTGTCAAACTGCTTTATAAATATAAAATTTATTTAATGTTTTAAGAAAAAGTTACTCAAATCACCACAAATTAGAAAATTACTAAACTATTCCTCAAAATAAAAAATCATCCAAATAATCTTAATTATTTTCTAATCATTCATATTAATTTGTTGATTGGTCCAAATTTTAAGTAGCGACGCTACTATAATAAGTATATCAACCAATGACGATTGTTGGATATATAAACGTTTGCCGATTACACAAAATTGATCTAGTAGGTTAAAAACCATGTGTCTGAATCTTGTCTTCAGCTATTCATATCGGATATTACACGAGAACCGAACGAGTGCTAAATATATATTCTAATCCTATCTAATAAATCCCATACCCCTCTAACTTATAGTTACATGTTTAATCTAGTGATTTGGGTACAAAGTAACTAGCCCGAACATGATTTGATAATTTTATACTCATAGCGTTTTACCTTTTTTCAATCGATTATATTTGGATTTTTCGAGTATTTTCGAATAGTTTGGGCAGATTTAATATAAAGTACTCAAACAAACACATCTGAAAAAATATCAATTTTCTCACAGTGCTCTATGCTCACATCCCATGCGCTGGTGATTCTTATCAACAACTATGGTTCCACTATAATAGGCCTTGACATAAATGTATGCCAAATCAACTTATCAAATGCCAAGTCTCATATATCCTTAAACTTCAAATGCCTCACTTACTTTTCAATTGTGGAAGTTGAAAGCGTTGATTATGACTTTTTTGTCAAATTTTTGGAAGCATGCAGTTCTAATCTTATTACTGTTTCGCTTGCCATATGCGAGTAAATATGCTATCTATATAGTCATGCTTCTAAGTTTCGCTTGAATTTATTTTATTAGCTTTTTTAAGATAATATTTTTGGTCTTTTTGTTGAATCTCAAGTAGTTGTTTATCTAAAATATGGTGTATCAGTAGTTGAAAGTTTTTAAATTCCATATCAAATTAAAGAGGTTTAACAAAGAAACCATTTTCTCCAATTTCGAACATATATTCTGACTTTGTTTTTGTGTTTAAAATATAAAATAAGTGTATCAACCAATAGGCAATAGCAATTGTTGGATAAATAGATGTTTGCCGAGTATACAATGTCCAAAACTAATATGGTAGGTTAAAAAAAATTTGTTATTAAAACTTCCCTGTCCTATTTTATAAAAGAAAACATTTGGCTAATACTTTTTTGGTTTTTTCAATTACGTAGGGGTTCTTAATAATATCGAAATATAAATATAAATTAAAAATGAGGTTCTCAATAATGTTGAAAGATTCTTAATTTACCTAACCCCTATTTTTGTTTTTTGCAATTCTTTAAACGACATCGTTGTTGTTATTTGGACGGACTCTTAGCCTAAGGTCATTGTTATAAATAAGTGGGCTGGGCTCATATTGGATTTGAGCCTGTAAGACATCCAGTGGCATGATTCGTCAACTCTTCGGTCGTTGACTAGTTGGCACAACCACGTGCGGCGGAGGTAATAGATGCCTGCTTTGGCTCCGGTTGCCACGTGGCAACAACCCAGTCGTCTATCAGATGTTTATCAACGGTCACGATAACAGACACTTGAATACAAAATTAAATAAACTGATTCATGTGTGTTTCCAAATTCTCGAAGTTCCTCTTTTGATTTGTTTCCATTGCCATAAAGATTTGCTTTCTTGTTGTTTCTCATTATGTACATCTCGCATTTGCTAGTAGTCATTTTTTGTGTGTTTCTCACTATCGTTAAAATATGTGTGTTTATAATTTATTGTGATACTTAATCCATAATCCTATTATAGTGTTTTTTTTTTCCTGAATTTTTTGTTATTCATCTTTATCTAGCTGCATCCTGTTTTGATGCTCATTGGTTTCGTAATTCTGGGAGGTGAAGGTAACAAAATAATAAAAGAACTGAAACTAACAAAAAAAGATGATACTATATATTTTTACTCCATACAGCCTAAATTGCGTTTGCGTTTTGATCAGTTTCATATTTGTTGGGAAAAAAAAACAGCAATTATAAGTCACATATCGCTTCCATTTGAGAGAGATACGAAGAAAAAGATCCACTTTGGTCTCCACGTAATTGCTCTTATTGTAGATAACTCCAAAGACTATGTTTTTCAACCCGGAAAAAACAATCTTTACAATTACAAATCGAAATGACCATGTAATAGTTGAACCAAGATGAATTATTAATTTGATCCGTAAAACCGATTCAAATCGCAATGAAAAAAAAAAAAACCAAAATTTGGATTAAACATTTGCACTTTGCAGAATGAAAATATCAATTACACAAGGAAAACTAATATGCTTTCCCCTTCCTTAAAGTTGTCTTTATGAACAAGATATCCCAAATCTTTACTTCTTTATTTTCAATTTTTTCGCCCCCAAAGTTTTTCATTCATTAACTTTCCACCACTACGCTATGTTTCTTTGCATACCCAAATGGAATATCTTCATCCTCAATCCTTCTCCGCCTCTTCTTGTTTATATATGCCATTTTAACATAAAATTGATCTATTCTCTGAATAGTTCAAGATACGATAATGGTAAAACTAACGATAGTTGGTAGGGTTGAAGATGGATTGCCTCTTGCCCAAGATCAAACTTATGTAAACCAACAAGACAACGCTCGTTTCTTGTTATACAAGCAACAAGCCGAATTCCTTCTTAAGCAAATCTCCAAAGACTCATTGTTGCATCCAAAGATGACCATCTTGCTCGATCATCATTCTTTCCAGTATCTTTTCATATTAATTTTCTCCAAGTTTTTTTCCTCTAATTTTCAATTTACTCGTTATTAATCTTTCATGTTTTGAAGCTTTTTGGTGGAGAAGAAGATATGTTACATCGCGCTATCTGATTCTTCGTACCCAAGAAAGCTATTGTTTCATTACCTGCAGGATCTACACAAGGAACTTGATAACCTCGATGAGACAGCTCTGATCCAGAAAATCTCAAAACCTTATAGCTTCGTTAGGTTTGGTAAGATCATAGGGAGAATAAGGAAAAAATATATGGACACGAGAACACAAGCTAATCTATCGAAGCTGAATTCTTTACGGAAACAAGAACTAAATGTAGTCACTGGGCATTTTAATGATATAATACAAAGACGACAAATTTTTGGTACTTAATTGTTCTTGAAATTATAGAGAACTTTTTTTACCCTTTTTTAAATATAAAAAAGACTTAAATTTATAACATTTTCATTATTGCAAGAAACATCAGAAAAAGCGTCCTCAGATCCTCGAATGTCTGTTTCAACCATTTGGAGCTCACGATGTCTTCAGGTATATATGAAAAAATTTCAAACATGGTTCAACAAAATAGGACTAAAGTTTCACTTTCACTTCAACCATTTGTGGCTTTGGTTATGGTTAATTAATTTTTACTTTATTCTATCACAAATCTTGCAGGATATTGCTTTAAAATGGACACCAGTGACGATCATTATTCTCGTTATTCTTGTTCTTTTCAATGCAAGCTTGATTATGACAGACGATTATTTAATTTCAACCATGATATGATCAAGTAATAATTTTAATCAAAGAAGAGTGTATGTATGAAACATCCTAGTAGTTATATAATTATTGTTACTCGTTAAAAGTAATTTGACTTTGAAATGTTGTTTAAGTTAGTCTACGACAATAGTAAACTCTAATGAGGAACAAGAAGACATACAAAGAAAGAGACGTGAACCAATTATAAACAACACTGAACATACAAATAATTGGTTTTATTAAAAAAAATACAAATTGTTATTCTATATGCATATACAGATTGTCGTGACAAATAAATAACTATAACCAATTTCAAATAGAGTTCCAAGCTTTCCACATGATAACTGTTTCTTTGTTCATGTTTGAGCTAAGAATCTAGATTTTTTGTAACTTGTAATACAAGTAACTTGTTTATTTTCCTCTTACGATCATATTCACTTTTCTTGACTGAAGATTCCTTTAGACATAATTTTGGTCATTGCTGATGAAGAAATCCCCAGAAGAATAATAATTTGCATACTCATGATCAGGCTGCAAAAACTCTGTACGGAGCATGACATCCTCAAGTGAAGAGTAGTTGTTGTTATTATTGATCATCATCACTTCTTCGTCATTGATTTGATCTTGAGTTTCATTAATGTGCTTGGAATCTGTAAAAGCAGAGGAGTAATCGATGTGTGGATTTGAAGAACTGATCCACTCGGAGAAGAACAGTTTAGGTAAGTGATTACTGTTGTTCATGATCATGTTGTTGTTGCTGTCTTTGGATGGTGATGAAGTTGGCTTCTCTGCAAATTTTTGGAAGGAGATCACGTGATCTAGGGTTTCGGTTTCCGGATTTCTTTTCCCACAAGAAAGTAGTGACGAAGGAGAAGATTCTGTGAGGTCTGATCTTTGGGTTTTGAGTTGTGGTTGAGATTTGAGCCATCTCTTCTTCAGATAAGAGTGCCAATAGTTCTTAATCTCGTTGTCTGTTCTTCCAGGTAAATATTTTGCAATCCGCGACCACCTGATTAGACCCAAATCATAAAACCAAATGAAAAATCTACTTCATGGAAGTTTTTTCAGTAGGAACGAACATTGTAGATTTTTCTAGTGTCACCTAATGGTAATATCATAAGTTCATAAACCCTGGTTCAGGCCCGGGAGTGCGTGCATGTGTGAATGTAGACGAGAAAAAATGGTTTTTTCATTAGGGTTTCTCTTACTTGTTACCCAAGGAAGCGTGTAAAGTCAAGATGGTCTCTTCTTCTTCTTCACTAAACGACCCTCTTTTTAGTCCTGGCCTTAGGTAATTAATCCACCTTAATCTGCAGCTTTTCCCATTCCTTTGCAATCCTGGCACAATAATGATGAGAATTAAGAGTCTAATATATATAGGGTTAAGAAAAAAGAGAGTCTAATCTAAGATTTTAGAGACAAAAGAAAAAACACCAGCTTGGATGGGAACAGTGGTCCAGCAAGCATGGCCACGAGAGAGGATGAAACTCTTGAGCTTCTGGTCTTCTTCAGGTGACCATAACCCTTTCCTCTGTCTCTGTTTTGGTCTCTCTCCAGATTTGGTCATCTTCCACGTATCTTTCTTTCTTTCTTTCTCAAGTCGTCTCAATTAAGAGAAAATTTGTGTAAATGATGAATAAGAGAGAGAGAGAGAGACAAAGACAGACAGAGAGAAGTATATATGAGCATAGACAATTACGCATAGATAGAGAGACCATTATATTAAACGCAAACGCAAACACATAAATTACGTTTTAAACCATAAAAGCCATGGTCTAGAGACTTTTAGGAAATAGCCAAATGAGGCTGCGTAGTATAATAAAGACACATGACTCATATAATCTTTTACGTATGCGGACTCAAATGAAATTTCATGTGTATATATGTGTATTTTGTATTTTGTGCATATGTGTAATTAAGTATTAGAAGGTAGCTATGATAAAAAAAGTCTGGTGGAATATGTAAGCAAAAATTAGTTGTAAAACCAAGTCACTTGGTTTAAACTAAAGTATTAATTAAAGACAAAGAGAGAAGAAGGAATCTTTGCTTTCAGATATCTTTTGTTCTCTTCTTGTTAGCTCTATGAAGAAAAGTCTATAACGCCTAATAAAATATATGACGAAACTGAAATCACAAGGAAACCTTTGTAACAATGATAACATGTTAGGATTAATCACATGTATTATCTATGATTTAACCAAGTGGATATCACTTGTCTCCATCTCTTTATATACAAAAGTAAACTCAAAAACACTATCAATGTCAAACAAATTTATGTCAAAAATTGACTTAGGTAGTT
Source organism: Arabidopsis suecica (assembly GCA_019202805.1). NCBI lineage: Eukaryota > Viridiplantae > Streptophyta > Magnoliopsida > Brassicales > Brassicaceae > Arabidopsis > Arabidopsis suecica. The sequence goes on along the minus strand of CM032912.1, from coordinate 8,920,803 downwards.
TGGTTCCGGATATATATTAAAGTAAAAAGATCAAGATGATGTTGGGTATGTAAAAGTGTAAATGATGTAATTTGACCAAATCATATAAACGAGTAAAGTGGTCTAGAGGGCAAAACTTAACGTTGACAAAACAATATTTGTCTGTTCCGAATCAATGATTGTGAAAGAAAATGAAACAATTGAATTGAAGATTACAAAGAATCATCCAATCTTTGAAAAGCGATCGGACAAATTGGATTTTCCGTTAACCAAACTTGGCAATGTATATATTTAAAAACCATATGCAAAATTTCTTTAAATCTATATATAATAGCAATCTAATAAATACCATTTGCACATCTGAACGGTTGCGTCTTTTTATCGCAACTTTTCGTTAATGTTTTTATTAATTAAAATATATATTTCAATCTAATAAATACCATTTGCACATATGAACGGTTGCGTCTTTTTATCGCAACTTTTCGTTAATGTTTTTATTAATTAAAATATATATTTTACGGTTATGTTTTATTTTATAAATTACATTCTGAATGTTTTCTACGGTTGCGTTTTTTATTGTAACTCTACATAAACAGTTGAAACCGCTTATTCGAATCATTGCAATATTTAGTTTATTTTACGAACAATTGCAACCTTTGGTTTATATATTTAGTTTATTTCACGAACAATTGCAATTTTTGGTTTATTTTATAAATAGCCATAACATTTAATTATCTACCGCCGCGTCTCTCGGTGTAACTTTTCATAAATTATTATTTTAATTCTTAATTTTCAATTACTAAACTGTATTTAAATGAGATTGTAACTATTTAATTGAACTGTTTCAACATTTGGATTATTTGACGAATTATTGAAACTTTTGGTTTTGTGTTACGAACCATTGTTATCTTTAGTATATTTGATGAACTATTGCAACATTTGGTATAATTGACGAACCGTTGCAGTTTTTGGAATATTTGATATATACGGTTGCGTTTCTCGGATAAGTTTGTCATATTTTTAAAAAATATTTAAATACTAAAATATATTTAAATGAATTGTTGTTACCGTTTAATTTAACACAATAGCATTTGGTTTATTTGACGTTGAACGTTTTGGCTTATTTATCAAACCATTGTAATATTTGGTTTATTAGTTTATGCTTTTTGCACTTGAGAATAGTTTTTTAGTTACAAATTTTTGTTTTTCTAATATCAATATACTTAATAAATGCTTGTGAGGGTTTTTTTTTATCATAATTTTTGTAAAATATGTATTGATTTGTTATTAAAAAAATTCAAAATTATTACAATTCATTATAATTTTTTCGTTTGATATTTTTTTAAATGATTTTTGAAATATATTTCCCCGCGACATCGCCGGGGTCCTGAGTCCTAGTATAATCAATAGAAAAGTTTGTTTGTTAGGATATTTATGTAATTAATATTGGTAGGTGAGTCAACACTTCCCTCCTATTTGCTGCACAATTTTACGTTTAAAAATTTAGTTTTGGATTTTATTGATAATAGAAGAATACAATACATTTCAAATTTACAAATAGGGTAGTCGTTTGAGAGAAGGAATATTTAGCATTTCCATATATGTCAGCGACCCAAATGGGTTTTGCTGGCTTTTTCATATTGAAATGTTTCCAATATATGTCCTGACTCTTACGTACCCTTTTTCTTTTAATAATTAAGCTCCGAACCACGTTTGTTTCATATATTTCTTTTTATATTTGCCTTAAGAAAAAGACTAGGTATGGTACGTAACACTGTTGACAAAATATGTAAAATGATCTAAAGATGGGCTACGCTGTGATATGGGCTGTGGCAAAGTTTTGTTCGGCCACTTTAGGACCTGGTTTTATTTTGGCTTAAAATTACATAATTTTAAACAAAAATCTCTTAACCTGCATAAATATTGTCGGGAAAAGTCTTTTTTTTTTTTCTTTCTAAAAAAACAAAATTAAACTAAACAACATGACATGATATAATGGTCAATTGATTACAAATGAATCTTATATTGGCTCATTTGATTCAATCTTTTTCAATACAAGTTACTGTATTGACAAGAAAAGAAATAAAAAAGAGATTCAAAATCAATTTAGTCACCAAAAGAGGTGTGTGAACACCAAAACAAAAAGTAGAAGTTGAAGCTCTCATTAAAATGGACACTTGACTTCTCCTTGTCATTTTCCAAGTCAATATACGCACTCTCTTTAATACTTCTTTTTTCTTTTTCCAACGCAAATTGAAAATTTACTACGTTCCATCTCTGTACACTTAATGTACATATGCTTTTGCTTATAATATCAGATAAATTACTAAGCCTCTCATAACATCTTTTATAGTAATCATTTCATATATTTTGATAACCCAACAATGATACTGAGGTTTCTGGAACCAACAAATGACACTAAGATTTTTTGTTATCTTGATAAAAAAAATTCTGTTATCTTGACCGATCAGGTATTTACTGAATATTCTTTATCTTTCACCCGTTATATGTAATATGATGAACTTGAGGATGAAAGATAGGGAGTACTCAGTAAATACCTGACCGTTCAAGATATCCCCTGCTGAAACTTGTCCTTACTTAAGCTCACAAATATCTCTCATGTGTTTTTTACTTTCAAAGTCATCCGAATCACAACAAACTCAGAATATCAGAAGTATAAATGTACTAAACAAATATAATGATGAGCAATATATATATATATATATATGAGCAATATATATATATATATAAAAGGATGACAGAACACACCTTGGCAGAGGATCCTTCCTTGATCTATTGGCTCCAAGGTATAAATCAACATAACTATTGAATAAGTTTACTTCAAGTAGTAAGTCATTAAGTGTCAATTTCACATTGTCTCCCAAACATGCAGCAATCTCTACAACTCGGTTTTCCATTAAAGCAACTATATCCTCAGGGCCGGTTTAGACCAAAATCCCAGCAAACTGATGTTTTAGATTATAAGAGAAAAACATCACACATAGTTAGACATAAGCAACACACATTTGAAGATGAAAAAACATTTTGAAGAAGATCGAGCTCTCTTTCAATTTCAATGGTGGTGGCAGAGCAAGGTTTTCGACGATGGATTAGGGTTAACTCGGGCGAGTTCGTCCTTCTTCTTCTTATCTTCACTCCCATACTTTCGAGCCTTACCCTTCACAATCGCTCGCTTCTCTCTTATCCTTCTCTATCTTCTCCTTCTTCACTTTCTGATGGAACTCCGGATCAAAGATGTTTGGAGAGTAGTGTTCAACGTGTTGAGTCCTGAGTTCCTTCTCTTCGTTTCCTTCTCCATCCGTCCAAACCAACACCGAACGAGCTAGCCTATACATAATCTTCAAAGCCTTTGCCTCTGTTTTTCCCCCAAAACCGTTCATCCTTCTCTCAAATTCCACCATGAATCTGCAAAATAGAAAACAAAATAGTGATTAGAAGAACGGATTCAAGCAGAAGAAGAAGAAGGATAAGAGAAATCAAACCTCGGCCTTTTAACAAACCATCTTGCATTTTTTTCTGGCAAAATGAACCGGATCTCTACCATTGATCTTCTTTCCAAATGCAGAAATGTTCTCCAACATTTGATGTTCATCGACTTTCCATTAGAGCAACTATATCCTCAGGGCCGGTTTAGACCTAAACCGTTCTTTTAATCACTATTTTAGACAAGATTGATGGTGGAATTTGAGAGAAGGATGAACGGTTTTGTTTAGACCCAGCAAACTGATATTTTAGACAAGATTTCATATATTTATTTTAAAGGACATCAAATTTGTAAAAACGTCTTGTAGTCTAGTGGTATTTGGTACGTATATAAGTAGATGCATGACACTATTGAGGACCTCTGGAAAAATAGGTACACAATTCTTTCGACCCATAATAATTTAGTAGGTCTTTCTTTTTTTTATTTGGCAAAATCATTCATTACAACATTACTCCATTAATGGTGATTTCGAACGAACCTCCAAAACAGCTAAACTTAGATAATTATTTTTTTTTTTTTTTTTTTTTTTTTTTTTTTAAACTTAGATATTTATATGGTTACATATATATAATCAAAGCAAGTTTACGATGATCCTAATATTAATCTCATGTCTATCTCACATACTTTATCAAGACGACATAAGAGCAATATGAGAAAATAATAATCGTCTAATTGATTCAATCAACAAATTAAAAAAAAATTGTCGTTGTTTAAGATTTTCATTTTTTTCTAAACCAGAATTTTACTAGTGAAAAAGTTGATCAAATATTTAATTAAGGTGTTGTTAAGTTAAAAGCCCAAAAGCATAGTCAAAGAAATGCAAAATGAAAACTAATCTTGTAATAAAAGTATAGTATATCACTATAAAAGGCCTAAAATGTTTTTAGCTAAAACTGCTCCAAAAATTTTGATATCCCAAATAATCAATCATAAATTAAATTTAACCGACGAGAAATTTTTAAAACAAGGCAAAACAAGATATTAAAATTTAGAATTAAATAAATTAAGAGAATTTTGCAAAAATGACAAAAATAACTATGGTTAGAAAACTAACACTTTCAAACTTTGTTATCTAGACCAGTCATGTTCATGCTATCAATATAATAATCTTTTTTTTTTCATGTAGTTTCTCAAAACATAACATATATATATATATATATATATATATATATATATATATATATATGAAATTTGTTGTCCAAACAAAAACATATATATGGAATTTAAACATTATATCAGTGAATACTATTTGATGAAAAAAATAATTTTGTTACCATTATGGATTAATTTTCAATTCCCTATTGAATGTGTATTCGAATTGCAAAGATTGAAAAAGTTCTCAATATCAGTTACAATTTTTTATTTTCTAAAAAAGTAGTAACAATATTCAATCAAATTAAAATTAATAACTATAGACAGTTTATAAATCAGAAAAAAAAAAACAGCTTGTATTAACCATGAGCAGAAAAAATATATATAAATACTGACTAGCTCCTTTTACCCGAGAAAATCTCTAAAGCCCCATCGGATCCTCCAGCCACAAGTGTGCACCAGTCTTCATCCACTTGTCTCAAACACACACTACTCACAAACCGTCGGTCAGACCCAAACAGGTTCGGTTGACCCAATCCCCAAACCCAAACCGGTTCCTCCCACCTTTTATCATACACAAACACTTGGTTATCCTCCGACCCGGACACGACCAAACCACCATGTCTCCAAACCGACAACCCAACAAAGTTCCGGCTATTAACATGCCCTCGGTACGTCCGAACCACGCGCCGTCCATTATCTATATCCCATTGTTTCAAACTCCCATCGGTCGAACCGGTAACGATCGTGTGAGAATCCATGAACTGAGCATACGTCACCGTTTTCGTATGACCGTCTAATACGATCAAAGGGTCAACGAGTCTTCTGATGTCGTACACGTAAGCATTCCGGTCAGCACATCCAACGGCTAAAGAAGATCCACCGAACGGATCAAACTCTACCGAACAAATCGCCGCTCCACCACCGGGCCTAACCGTTTCTTCCAACGTCCCTCCGTTACGTGGATCCCACATTTGAACCGTTCCGTCGTCGGAGCCTGACGCGCCTATAAGAGAGCCATTGTAGAGAGTGTAGTCCACGCTCCAAATCCTTCTACCTCCATGCTCATCTCTCTCGGAAACAGGCACTTGTTTCTCAACGTCGTACTCGGTAACAACTCCGTCGTAATCTCCTGACCCGATAACCCGACCAGATAAATCGGGTCTCCATTTCAGACTACTAAGCTTCGCTGGCGTGCAGATACAGCTCTCTGAAGCTGTTACGTGGTCGTCACGTGACTCTAACAAAGAGCTTAAACGATACGATCTGATCTTTCTTGCGATTCCTCCCGTAGCTATGATCTCTCCGGTAGGGTCAAACTCGATTGCTCCGATAGCGTCTGATCCGGAGGATGCGGAGGAAACGACGGCGGAGAGAGAGAGATCCCAGTCGCATCTAGGAATGTTCTCTATGTTCATGATTGTGGGAGATGAAGAAGAAGAAGAAGAAGAGGAGGTCATGATCATTGGCCATGTATATGAAGAAGAAGAGAGGTCGTTAATGGAAGATCTGATGTTGTTGTTGGGTATCTCAGAGCAGAACAAAGCCTCCATGAATGAGTTACGACTAGTTTTAGTTAGGTCCACAAGAAACTATATTTACATCACATTCATATGTGTGTGTGATGTGTATATATAAGCTATAAAGTGGGTTTATTTGTTGACGAAAACAAAAAAAGAGTGGGGTATATTTTAGGTTAGTATAAATGCATATATAGGTATCATGGTTTATATATCTTTATTTTATTTTTTTACTAGATGAAGAAGAAACCATGTATAAGAATTTTAGCTAAGCCAAATATTTATAAATGGAATTTGCTACATTATGATACATGAAACTTTTCTTTTGTGTGATTTTAAATGGAAATGCATTCACGTCATTGGTTATTGGTACTTGTTGTTCTCCAATGGTTCCAACTAGAAAAATAATCTGATCTATGGAAATTAGCTACATTTGTTTTTTAGTGTTTTTGTTCAAATAATCCAAAAAGCTAATCTATCAAAATGAGACCATGCACATGGCTAAACAACCACTAGCTCAAACTATGATCTTTGATCATTGTAGTGATTATAACTGGTTAAGAGTCTATCTTTTACAGTAAAACACCTTGATTATTATCTTGATCACTCCTTAAGTTAGAGCTTTTCTTAAAAAAAAAGGTTAGAGCACCAGGATAAGGATTAGTATGGGAAGTACATCAATTTGCAATATTTTTTTTATTTAGAAGAAAAAAATATTATCGATTCTGAAAACATCACTGCTTTTATAGATGTGGATGAGCTGATTTGCTTCCATATTTTTTTTCCACGGAACCAAAATCTAGATTTTATTTCATGTAATTCGTAACTATTTTATTTTAATGAAACATTTACATTTTTAGCAAAAGAAAAAAGAGAAAATGATGCAGATAGAAATAGCATTAAAGGAGGAAGAAATGGAAACACGAGATTAGCATTACGTTAGCGTTGGTTGTATAAGAACCTCAAAATTTGAAACCTTTCCTAACGATTAGTTTGGTCGTCGTAGATCTCAACTCCTACGTGGGTAATATCTGACCTCTTTATTTCTGATTTTCATTTTATTCTTGAAGACAAATAAAGTGAACGCAAAAAGTACACGTCGATCGACGGTCCATTACGTTTTAGAATACTATTGCTATATAATAACTACATGTGCGTTGATATCTTGGTGAATGTTTGGCTTATTTTGACGATTTCAATATCTCGTGACACTTGAGACAATAACTGTATTCAATATTCATCATGACAGCTTGGAAAAGATATCTTAAGCCCATAAGTCTAGGTCCAGCCCATATGGATCGCCTATAACTAGATTATTTTTTTGTCGACGGAAATACTTATATTAAAATGGTTCGATTATCCCAATAGATGTCCACTCCATTAAAAATCCAGGTTGTTTCAAGAATAGAAAATCCACATTTGCAAATACCGACGACACCGAAATTTCCCTATTGCTGAGGGGATCCTCAAGAGCGCACATATCTGCTACTGCAATGCAAGGAACACTCAGAAGAACGTGGTCAACTGTCTTCTATGCCCTAAATCTTAAACATCCAGGATCACAATTGATTCATAGACCACAAGTATAAACTTGACCAACTTATAATCTTGCAATGCAACGCCTTCCGATATGAGCAGTTTATAAAACCTTTTGTCTTATCATTAATCAGCAATCTTTATTTTTTGGGAAAGTAAAACAAGATTATCATTGACAACTTCAACATTAGAGATTCTACAATCCTTTCTTAAAACTGGTCTCTATGACAAATCAGAGCAAATCTTGGAAATGGGCTCTACTCCTTCAACTCAGTCTCAGCAGGAGCCTCATCACTCTTATCAACAGCGGTCTTCTCAGGCGTTGTGGTTACATGAGCATCTCGGTCAACATTCTCTGCGGGTTCAGACACAGATGCGGTTTCAGGTTCTGAACCGGCCACTTTGACAGTACCAACCTTAGCATATTTGCTCATGAACTTGTATTCCCAGTCCTGAAGAGCTTCTAGCTCAAAGGGACCAAGACCAGAGATATCCCAAGTCAGATCTTTCTCCTCGAACGACATCTTTGCAAGAGCTCGGCTAGCGTCTTTCCCTGCAAACAAAGCATATGGTCCTCCTGGTCCATAGAACATCCTACAAAACCAATAAATATCCAACCTTTCATTACAATACAACACTTAAATACACAAAAACCAGTCTATAGTACCATAAGAAAATAATCAATTGATTATGCTTAAAGACGAGCTAAGAGTTTTCCCAAAAGGATCTCAATCACTAGCAAACATTAACAATAAGAACAGATAACAACTTCCTTTGAATGATGTTCTTGTATGAAGGAAGCAAAAGAAAGAATTTTAACAATATGCCCACCCAAAAGCTCGATTACAACAGAAAAGCTCAGCTTTTAAGAAATTGATTCTCAAATTAGACTACTTTGTGAAATTGATTCTCAAAGTGAACAACTTTACGAATGTAACAGCTTCATAGATAAAAACTATGTAAAGTCCAAGTTGTTATAGGCTAAAACAAGATTTGAGGAAACCAAAATATCAAACCTTTCATTACAAACACAACACTTAGACACACACAAACCAGTCTAGAGTAATCACAAGTAGATGATCAATCGATTATACTCCAACATGAGCAAAGAGTTGGCACAAAAGATCTCAATCACTAGCAGACATCAACAACAAGAACATATTGCAACTTCCTTTGAATCTTTCTCTAGTATAAAGTAGCAAAAGGATCAACCTTTACAATGTGCTTGTCTGAAATTGATTCTCAAATTAGACTACTTTAGTGAAATTGATTCTCAAAGTGAACAACTTTACGATTTCTCACAACCTTATAGATAAAACAATGCAAAGTCCAAGTTTTTATATACTCAAACAAGATTAGAGGAAACAATGAATCAAACCCATAACCTAATTTTGTAATTAAGATTCAAAAATTTCACCTGCTTTGTGTAACATCATAGATCTGATGTTTGATAGCCATAAGAAGGGGCTTTTGAGGATCAGAGCCATCGTACTGTTTAAGCTCCTCTTCTGTGATCTCACCGACTTGAACAGGCTGAGCAATCGGTGGCTCCTCCTCTTGAGCCAAGGATCTAGCTCTCTGATGTCGGTTAACATCATCGAACGGTGAGGCAAACCAACCTGAGATGACTTGGTAGATGGCGAAGGCGAGAGCGAGAGCGGTGAAGAAGACTACAGGAGAGAGACCTGTGTAAGCATGAATTGCTTCTTTGAGAGTTTGCCATAGTTCTAGCGCCATGGCTGAGAGAAGAGAAGAGAAGATCAAGTGTTGAAAAGGTTTTCTCAGTTTTGTTTTTTGTAAAAGTCAGATTTTTGAGCTAAATAGAGACTAGAGTGGTTGGGTCTTTGACTCTGTTGTTGTTTAGTTGTTGTTACTTCCTTCGTTGATTGTTTTTATTTTTTACTTTTTTCTTTCTTGGGTTTAAAGGTTAAAAGTTAAAGGAGTTAAATACAGCTAAAGCCTAAAACCCATCGAAAAAAATATTTTATACACTTAGAGAATAAACTTTATTTTTACCATAAAATTATATTTTTTTCTATAAAAAAAAATGACAATGTAGTACAGTAGATTGTGTTTTTTTGGTAGGCGACCAGTCTCCCGTGATTTATTCATAAAATTTAAAACAAAGCATTATATATAGATTTGTTTTGGTTGCGTAGACCCAAAATTATCCTCCAACAAAATCGGATTAACAAATTCTGGAACAAAAACAAAAGAATGAAACCCTAGTGGCAAAATAAACGCATATTTTGCTAATCCATCTGCAAGACAATTAGAACATAATTTTTTAAAAAGAAATAAATTTATTTACTTTTGACAAAAAAAATCGATAGTGTTTTTTGAAAATAGCTGAATGCAAATTCAAAATTTGAAGAATGCATTTACTTGTTAACAAAAAAAATCTCAAATATGTAAACGATGATAATGTAGTTAAAGAGAAAAATCGGAAAAGACAGTTGTTGACGACAAAAATCGGTAATGTTTTCTGAAATTTCTTTGATGCTCACGTTATTAACTTTGATCATGAAATTATATAAGAATTTTTTTTTTTATCATAAAATAGTAAAAATAAGTTTCATATTTTTATCATATTTTTTTTTATCATATTTTTTTTATTGTTTTTAATCCAAATTTTAACAAAATATTTAAAGATAGAATAAAATCTATAAAAACACCATATATACAAATATAAATTTAATAAAGAGATAATTAGGTGAGAGACATTATTGGGAGAACTATTTAGTTTTTTGATAAACTGACACAAAGCCTAGAACAACACTAATTTTAGCCTCTATTTTGCCCAATTTTAACCTCACTCGCTTATGCATATAAATTTTTGTTTTTGTTAATATTTCTTGATTCTTGGATGTCCATTTACCTCGCTTGTTCATCGTCTTCCTAAGTCTCATCATCTCTCTCTAGCATCACTGTTTAATTCCTCTTCATTCCGATGTAACTGATTCGTCGTGTATATTATTCACTTCACGACGCCGGAGAATCCCAATCACTCTCTCGTATATGCTATTTAACTCACCGTATCGGAGAATTCTGATAATATATTTATCTAAATTGCTTGATATCTCTCTATGAGTTTAGTTAGATCTGTATTTTTGTGTTATAGATCTTTGCATGGATGATATCTCTCTATGAGTTTGGTTAGAGCTGCATTTTTGCGTTATAGATCTTTGCATAGATGTCCAAAAAGCTTTGTAGATCTACATCTAAATATTTATAAATACCAAAATATTAATAATTCTCTATATACGTTGTTACATGTATACAAATACTAATAATACTCTACATATTGCCAATACTAATTCGCTCGAGATAAGAGCTGTTGCATTTATTGCCAATCACTTCATTCTTTTTGTAAGCTTTGTCAGTTTGACTCGTAGCATTAATTGTTTTGCAGGTTATTCTTTGACTTTATGAAACGGCAATATCAACTCGCCCACGCGCATGTATCGAAGACGATGTGGTATTTTCGTTATTTTTTACATCTTCAGGCCCAAACATCATGCCTATTTTTTGTTTGTCCCCAACCAATCCCTACTATAGTTGAATCCCTAATTTCCTTGCTCAATTTTGTCTCTGAGCAAAATCACCCTTTAATAAAATGACTTTTAAAAGAAATCTAAAAAAAATATTAAATAGATATAAATTATATCTAAATTCAGATTTATGAAAAATCCATATTACAGTTTTTTTTTTTTCTTCACTTTTTCTCATGATCATAAATCAGTTCCAATCCTAACAATTACAATAATAATTATTTTTTTGTCAAAAATGACAACATAGTCTTAAAGACTAAAGTATTTCCAAAAAACATCACCATAACTAGATTTGTAATTAGATTTTTACCAAACCTAGCAATGTTTTATCCACAGTGTAAAGTTGGATTCTGACCAAGAAAAAAGGTAACAACTAACAACAGTACATGAGAATAAAATGGAGAAATGAGCTAATTAGCAATAGAGAAGAGAGGCGTTTGGTCCAGAAGACTCGCGTGTTGGTATGGTGGTGGACTGAGTTTTTCTTTAGCCTCTCAAATCGGGGAATCACCATTGAAACTCCTCACACTACACGTGTAAACCCTCTCTTCTTCTTCCCAATTAAAACCTATTTTTCTTATTACCTCAGTGGAGACACAGAACCAAATCACACAATCAGACAAAATAAAAGGTTCCTTCTTTATAACTTCCGACGGTGTCCGTTATCCGAATCCGACGCTTCTTGGTGAATTCTTGATGGGTTTTGGCGTTTTTTGTTGAGAAACCATTCTGGGTTGCGAATCAGGGATTTAAGAGAGAGAGGAAAGTGGTTTTCCGGTGACCGGAGAAATGAACGGAGAAGGGATCTCTGATGGTTTATCGGCTGAGAGGAAAGTGGAAATCAGAGTGAGGAAGAATGGGAGAAAGGATAAGGTGATTATCAGTTTAAACCTTATTCTTGATTTTGTCATTAATCTTTCTTGATTGTCTCTTATGCATGTTTGGTTCTTGTTATTGAATGGTTTTGTTTTTAGCTCTTGTGTCGAAATTGTAGTATCTCACTGACCAAATTCTATGATTGTCTCTTTCTCTCGCTCTCTGTTTCTGATTGTATGGCTTGTAATAATGAGAAAAGGTATCCTTTGGGCCGTTAGAGTGATTTTCTCTTGCATGCACTGCTTAGCTTTAAGGGAAAGATAGACATTTGATTAAAAGAGAAGAGGTCTAGTTAATTCATTTTAAGTCAAGGTGTGTTAGTGTCTGAAAATGGTCTTTACAGGACTTTTTGTTTTGTTATGAATGATGTAATTTGATCAAACCTTTGTTATGAAGATACATTTTGAACTCCATTGATTTTACTTGGTAGTGGATTTGAATGCTCTTACTACTTGTGTAAAGATGTTAATTTTAAAGTCTCAGTTTGCCTCTTAGGAAGTATATGCTTACTCTGCTAAGATGGTTAGAGTAATAGAGCTTGTGAAAATGAGTTTGGTCTGGTATCAGCTTGTTCATGGAAAGTTCATAAGCACGGAATATCTTAGAGTTTTGTGGTGTTTATATGTTTGGAAACAATATTTATTTTGTTCTTTGTGATCCCTCAGATTTTGACATTGATACGTCTCTTAAAAAGAAAAACTCTTTATGTTTAAGTGATACAGGTTATAGTTGAGAAATCTGCAGCTCAAGGCTTACCTGAAGGATGGATCAAGAAGCTTGTAATAACAAGCAGATCAGGCCGTAAAAACAGAAGAGATCCAGTTTGTACCCTCTACTCTCTTCTTGATAATATCATCTTTGATCAAAAGAACTTTTTGTGTCTTTCCACATTTTCTCGTACAGTTACAATACATGATCAATTCTTGGAAAATGTCTTATGTGGATTCTTGGAAATGCCTGATTTTTTGTTTGCAGTTCTTCATTGACCCTAAAAGTGAGTATATCTTTCAATCCTTCAAAGACGCATCACGGTATGTTGAGACTGGCAATGTTGGACATTATGCACGTAAATTGAAGGAAAGTGATATCGAAGATGATGATTCTGGAAATGGAAAGACCGTCGTGAGTTCCTTGCTCCTTTTGTTATTGTTAGTTTAATGGAAAGCATTATCGAATGGTTGAATTTTTCTGTTAAATTTTTAACAACTTTTCTCTGTCTGATTTTAGCTTCGTCTGGAGTATGTGGAAAAGAAATCTGCAGATGATTTATTGGAAAAGGAGAAAAAGATAGATATTCATATCAGAAGAAGTAAACGGAGAAACTTATCTTCTTCTGATGAACATTCCAAGAATTGTAAGTACAAAGTCTTTTGGGTTCTGATTTTGCCACTTGCCAGGGTATACTCATACTTACGCAGTGAGTAACGTTAAATGTCAACATTCGACTATATTTGCAGGTAAAATGAATTCTGATTGGAGCATCGTAACCTCACCAGTTCTTGAGGCGAAAGATCCTATCGAAAAGCAGCCCATAGCGAAACGGGTTACTAGGAGCCAAACTAAAGCCAGTACGAATGAGGAAGTCGTAGATTTAAAAAGGAAAAACTTGTCTTCATCAAATGCAAAACCAGAAAAAGGTATGTAGATACCTGACTTAAAATTTCCACCCGAGTAGTGGTTGAGATAACAAAAGAATTGAGTACACCAATTTTTTCTATGTTGTCTGTATTTGTAGATTCTGTAAAATCGAGATTGAGCAGTGCAAGGTCTCAAGAACCAAAGAGGGAATCTGTTATGAAGGAAGAAAAGGAACAAGATTCTACTGAAAAACAGATCAGAAGGAGTAAAGCTAAAGTGAAGACGAATGAGTTAAGTAATAGTGTAGCCCGACGAACATCAAAACGGTTAGCTGGTATTGAGCTTGAGCCAACGCCTGAACTGAAGACAAGAACCAAAGTTCAACGAATAGTACCTCCTCATGATGAATCAACGCCTGAATTTAAGACAAGAGCCAAAGCTCAACAAATAATACCTCTTGATGATGAACCGACGCCTGAATTTAAGACAAGAACCAAATCTCAACGAATAATACCTCCTGATGATGGCACAGCCGGAAAGTGCAAGCAACCTGTGAATCCTGTTGCTACCATTGCTACCAGCGGATTGAAAAAGACTATACCCCTCAACAAGGAAGTAGCCAAAAGCTACAATGAACATCCCTCTCAGAAACCATATGCTTCTGCTGCTACAAGCTACAATCGTGTGAGTGCAGAAATGGCAGTGGGAACACAAAATATCGGTAAACCAGTAGGCAGAAAGCCTTCTGTAGACAAGAAGACAATGAAAACGCCAGTGATAGTATATGAACTGAATCCAGTTTTTCATCTTGATGGTTACAAGCAGGAGGAAGAAAGGTCGCCCGTGTCACCGTTGTCTTGCCAAACTTCTGCAACAAAGTGTGAAAAGACAGCAGCAGGCAAAAGATTGGGACGGTCTAGTCCAAAGGCTAAACTTACTACCAGTGTGAAACCAACTCAGATCTCGCCTTTGAGATCATCAAATAAAGGAAAGCAACCGCATCCTTCTGATAGTGGTAATGCTATTCAAACGAGAAATATATTAGGCAACGAGTTATCTAACTCATCTGTTGTTAGAGGCACATGCTCAGAAGTGATGGAGAAGAATACCAACAGCTTCTCGCCCGCATTTGACTCGACTCTTGCAGATCTTTGGAAAGATCCTTGCATTGCCTTTGCTATCAAAACACTGACCGGAGAATCGCTGCGTCTTCCCAACACTCCAGCAATCTCTACTGATCCCATTAACAATCACGCCGAGCAGAAAGGAGTCTCCTTTATCCCAGAGACTCCCAGAAATGTTAACACATGCTCTGAAAAACCGGGATTTCCGAGTACACCCCCGAGTACAGATATCTGGCAAGACCCGTGTATCGACTTTGCTATAAAAACCCTGACAGGCGCAATCCCGATCGGGTTAGATGAACCAGATACGAAGTCAAAGTCACAGGGGATGACAATAACTACAGCAGCAACGCAAGAAGCTAAAGGTAGGCAAAACAACTGTGATTATATGGTTCAACAATGTAACATGAAGAACAAGACTGCTGGTAAACCTCAGGATCTAAGGTTTACACAATCTTTCTCTAAGGACTAACAAGAACAAAATAAAACCTAGTGGTGTAGAGTGTTTTCGTATATTAGGGTTTTTGATAATGCCATGGGTATCGTGTTAAGATCCATGTGCAATGGCCTTAGCTTTATTTTCTTTCGGGCCATGTTCTGTTGTAAATACATATGTATTAGTGTTGTGTATCGACAGAACCTGGAAAAACTCCTCCTTTAACGACCCCAATGATCTTGTTTATCTTTTGTAACAATGGTTGCTTCTTCGTTTCTTCTTAAAGGTAGCCTTTTTTTAACGACTACGATCCAAATTTGAGAAGATGATGGTGACGTCATCTCAAACGAATAAAAGCCCGCGAAAGATCTCTAATTTTCCGCCAAAAGTTTATATACAGTGAATATATAGAGTTCGAAGAAAACGGAGAATAAGAAGAAGAAGATGGAGATTCGAGTGAAGTGTAGATGTGGAGAAGAAGAGTGTAGCGAGTGGGCGATTGTAGAGCTTCAAGGAGTCGTCGAGACTCAAGCTTCGTTCCAAGGTTCTATTCAGAATCTTGAGATCGGTCGTCTCTGTCACTCTGATTCCTCACAGGTTTTGTTTTTTGATTCAATTCTCTAATCGGAACTGTAATCGTCGGAGATTTCGTTGACCTTTGATGATTTGTTGTTGAACCGGCTCAGGGAACGTACACGTTCACGGTTGGTTACCATGAACTCGCAGGCTCTAAAGTGACTTTGAAGAAGCCATTACTGGTTTTGAAGAAGCTTCAATTTGATGAAGTTTTAGGGAAAACAACGGAACTTGAAGTTGTTGGGATTATACGAACAAAGATCTTGTTTAAGACCAGACCTAAGCCTCTCATTTCCGGTAACAATCTCTCTCTCTTCTGTTCTTGATTCTGAAACTTTTAGCCTAAAATTTGGTCTGATAGTTCTGAATTCTGAGTCACTTATTCTTCTTTGTTTCAGGAACAAATTGAAACCTCTCTATTGTTTCATTATCTCTTCTTGTTTTCGTGTCTTTAAAGCGATAAACTATGTAGTCTCTGTTCGTTCTTTTGAATGAGTTTGCAAATCAAGAAACTCGATTACATTATTGGTTTGCAGTAGTACAAAGGGGTAACTAAATGCAATCATGACCAGAAAATCTCAATTGAATCATAACATTAGTGAAGATTTACTAGTTCCTACTCATCATGTGAATTTGATGCTGAGCCAAAACAATGCAAAGATTCAGGTCTGTTTTATCTACAAATGTATCTAAAGGAAACCAGATGGTTGGTTGGAGAGTTGAGTTTGAGAGTCCTTTTTCGTGTCTACGAATTAGGCACAGGAGTGTACCCTGCACGGGCTCTTAATGTTTCGGTTCTTTTGCTTCTCTCCATTACGCCGACTAGCCATTCTATACTTTCTTTGATTCCTCGCCTGCTCAACAATACATACATTTACTATTTCCTGCTAAAAGTGTTTCAATTTGGCGCTATAAGGATCCTGTGTGTAGCTTAAGTTTGATTTTACTTACCCATCATATCCAGAAACTGCTTCAAACATGTACACCCTTTCATCCAATTTCTTTAGATCAAGGTATCGGTCCAGTTCCTCAGCCGATACAGCATTTGGGAGGTCCTGCTCATTGGTTACAGATTCAAAGACTATCAGTAACAACATATCTTTGAAGAATTTGAGTGAAACAAATTGAGGCAATACAAATTCCTACTTGCTTGTTTGCCAGAATCAAAAGCGGGGCTCCTTGCAAATCCTCATGCCGCAGGGCTTTTTCTGGTGAAGACAATTGATATTTTAGCTGTAACTTCATAATGTTATTTGGAGTCAACTTGTCTGCGCAGACTTACCTAAAGCAGATTTTGAATCTTCAAAGCGGGTTGGGCAAGCTGCATCAATCAAATATATCAACGCATGTGCTTCTTCATAGTATTTCTCCCAAATTGACCGCAAACCAGGCTGCCATAAAGGGGAAAAGGCATAGTTATTTAATTAGAAAGATTGATCCTTTTACACAATCAGGGTTTGTAAATAAAAACAACTGATAGTTTTCAACAGGAAGAAACAATGTAAACTGCAAAAAAGGCTCAGGCATGAACCTAGAGAGGGAAAGAGTTCAAAGGGAACTTCCTTGTAACCTATATTTCTCATATCAACTTACAAGCATATGCTCTTCGGTTGTATAGGTGACTTATAGAGCAAAGCAGAATAAAACAACTAGGTACAAAGAAGAGAGATCAATTATATGAGCTAAGGCATTTCCAACTCACCTGACCTCCCAGATCCCAAAACACAATTTTAGCATTGGAGACTTCAATACGACCAATATTTAGTCCCACAGTAGGAACAATTCGATCATGAGGAAGACCTTCCGAGATTGAGTATATCGTCTTCAATTTCTCCAAAAATGTCTAAGATATTGAAGTATGGGGAAAGTACATTAGATGTGAATCCAGGGTGAAGTTACAAACGAAAAAGATTAAACGGAAAGCATTACCGTCTTCCCAGCTTTGTCGATACCAAGAATAAGCACATGAAACTCAGTCTTGCTAAACATGTAACTCCATAGTCCAGACATAAGAGAAAACATAACTTCCTCCTACTTCAGCTTCTTTAATTACTTAGATCTTCCCTTGTCTTTCACATGAACCAAAAACAAGAGTAGAGCTTATCAATTATCATCAGCATCAGCATAACTTTGCTTCCTCATCATAATTTCAGTAAGCACAACAGAAGCATCAACAAGTAATTGAATATCACAAGACTCAATGATATGACACATCAAACTACCAAAACCACACAAATCACAAAAGGGTTCCAATTTCCAAACAATCGCAAACTAAAAAGATAGATCTTTGGATAGATAATGGATCAAAGAAAAAACCCATGAATCACTAAGACCTAAGATCCATTCACATTGTGCACATCAGAAAGATCAAAATTAGCCTTAGTGAGCGAAGAAACTAAATCAAAACAAGCTCCCAAAACATGATAAAATCATCAAAAACAGATTCTTTTTGTCCATCGATTCAAAAAAAAGAAAAGAAGATTCCATAAATACTTACAGTCTCTGAAGATCTTGAGAAGAACTAAAGAAAGATCGAAGCTTGTTTTTTTTACACTCCGTCTTCGATTCGATCGTCTTGATCAAAAAAAAAAGAAAAGAAAAAACTTCTAAAGCGAAATTCCAAAACTACCCTTACTCAAGTCTTAACGCGCTTCATCAAATCAAACGGGTTTGAAGTATCCCACGTGGCGAAATCTGGAAGGTACAGTGGTTAAAAGTCAAACAAACGGACGGTTTCTGTTGCATAACCAAGAAAACAACAGGTCTTAAAAAGTTGCGATCGAGACAAAAAAAAAAAAAAGTTGCTGGAGATTTTGAAGATGACCGAACCAAAGAGGTAACGAAAATTTTATCGTTTTTGATTGCTTTTCTTTTAGTGAATCTTTGATGATGGTCACAAAAGATCTCTCTTTGATTTTAGTTTTGGATTTTGTAGAACCAAACATAGGCTAGGGTTTCTTACAGTGTGTTTTGGGATATGTTCTCAATCTGGGAAAAGGATTGAGGAAAGTGATAAGCTTTTGATATCAATTGGTTCTTTCGGTTAAACCCTTTTTGATTGTTACCATTACTCAGCAAATTTGAGAGATTTTGGATAATTTTGCTTTCTAGATTTTAGGATACTTTAGCTCAATGATCATGACAGAGGTAGATACTGAGTCCTGCTTCATTGTATTTAGAAGGTTTGTGATTTTGAGTGATCACTTATACCATTGTGTTCATTTTTTGGAAAGTTAGCAGATTGGATTGATTAGCCTGAAGTATGTTTCTCTTTTTTGGAATTTTCTTTCGCTTGTGTCTATAGTTTCCTCTATTAGAGTTGAGAATGTTTGCTGCATCAGAACGGTACCTTCAATGTGTTTAAATAAGATCAATTCTGAAGTCAATGGGATGTGTTAAGTTTGTGGAGGGATGTAGATATTCATAGATATGAAGTTCTAAGCCTTATATAGCGGTCTTTTTATGAAGGAAGTGTAAAACAGATCTTTCTCTACTACAACCCCATTGAAAAAAGGAAATGGAAGAGGGAGGTCTTATTGTGTTAATGTTCATGGATTTTCATATTCCAGCTGAATTGTTAATAACTGTAAGATTCTGTGAACTTTATTGTCTTTAGTTTAAGGCTTAGATATTGTCTTTAGGGATGACCTTTTGTATAATCTAGTGTGGTTTCTCATGGGATTAGTCTCTTTTGTGCAACATTAAGGATGTTTGTTTCTATGGCAGGGGGCGTGTTCAATGGGATGAAGCTAATATAGTGGAGATTGAATCAAACAAACCTGTTAGGCAGAAGATTACTGAACCAAAGACACCGTACCACCCGATGATTGATGATGATGGTTTGTCTATCTCTCTTTATTTGGTTTCTCTTTGTTTATGCACAGAACTTGCGATATACATTTATTTGCTTATGACATTTTTGCATTTATTGTTGATACATACTTGTCATCACCTAAACATATTTGAAAAAATAGAATGTATGTCAGACAGAAAGCAAAAGCAATTTTAAGTGAAAATATTATTTGCTTTTTAATTCATCTAGGAAGTTGGACGATTACTTACCTGCAATTGGTTGGTTGATTTGGAAATCTGTCATTCTAGATGTAAGGTTAACTAAAACCAGTTCTGATCTTTTCTAATCGATGAAAATGATTTAAACATACCTTTTTCTTTTGGTGTTTCCTGTTTAATTGTGCCAGGTTCTCTGTCTCCTAGAGGAAGATCGTTTGATGAATGTGTTGATGATATGCAACGAGCCGAAGAACTGAGGATTGTTCTGAATGATGCAGCAGCTTCTTCCAGTAGAAATAGTAGCCAGGGTTCTGGTGGTGGTGGCTGGAGCTCGTCTGATGAAGAAGAAGCAGATCCTATGGATCAAGATGAAGAAGGTCCTCCTCAAAAACCAAACAAATCTACTGTCATGTTTAGGTTCTTTCGTTAGCTCATCTCGATATATATATGTTTTTTGTGCAAAACACAGGTTCTGGATGTGGGAAAAATGAACGTTTCAACGCCCACAGAAAAGCACATTACGACGAGTTTCGGAAGGTGAAGGAACTGAGATCCTCAGGGTCATTCTATGAAGAAGAAGAGGAAGAGGATGATGGTGCAAAAGGCAGTAAATCAGAGACAACAACAACCTCACGACACACTAAAGGCGGAAATAAAGAGTTAGATGCACCCACAACGGTACCAGGGACGTCTTCTTCATCCCCGAGTTAATATAAAAACCTCTCTGTTCAATGAAATGTACTCTGCTCCAGGTTTTTATCTATTTGAATCTTCCAGAAATGTAAGAAGAAGATGAAACAAAAAAAAACCATCAATATTCTGATATTATGTGATTGTCTTTATTGCATTTTGAATGCAATTTCTTACTGTCACTTTTGTTCTTCCATGTTCCTACATTATAGCATGTTCTTTTGTTTGATTATCTGTGTCTCTCTGTTTTGTATTCTTGTAGACATAAAAACCAAACCAAACCAAACCGGAATTCAGTTATCCGAATCAAACGGTATAGAAATTTGTAAACGTGGTCCAAATTGCACGATATAAGATGATGATGATGATGATACATAAGCTGAATTATTCAACATCAATGGCGAACAAGAAAACTCAAGAAATGGCGAATCTATCATCCCAAATCTGCAACCAAATCTCCTCCATCTTCACCAAACCAACCTCACCATATCCACCACCACTCGATCTCCTAGTAACAGAACTCGCCGCAATCTCCCACAACCGCAACAACTCTCGTATCTTCCTCTACGGTGTCGGACGAGAAGGTCTAATGTTAAAAGCCTTCGCGATGCGTCTCTTCCACCTTGGTCTCTCCACTCACTTAGTCTTCGACATGACAACACCACCAATCACATCTTCTGATCTCTTAATCGCTTCAGCTGGTCCTGGAGGATTCTCAACCGTCGATGCTATTTGTTCTGTAGCTAAATCGAACGGTGCTAAGGTTATACTCATCACTGCGGAGCCAGAGATAGGTTCTTGTGTGAAACATGCGACGGATGTGTGTTATGTACCTGCTCAGACTATGGCGAGTGATAACGGTGGTGATGCAGCGGCGGAAATGGGAGAGAGACCGTTGTTGCCGATGGGAAGTGTGTATGAAGGAGCTTTGTTTGTGTTGTTTGAGATGGTTGTTTACAAGTTGGGTGACGTTTTGGGTGAGTCTTCTGAGTCGGTACGTGCTCGTCACACTAATCTTGAGTGACGTAGGAATTTTGATTAGCATGTGGTGTTGTTTTGGTGTTTTGGTTGAGAAATAGTTGCTGTTTTTTTAGTTTGGGTCCTCTCTGTTTTTTTTTTCTAGTTGATTATATTTCTTGCTATAAAATAAATATTCCAAGTATACTTAATTTTAATTTTTTACATTATCCTTTATTTCTAAAGTTTACATATTCTACCCACTTATGTTTAGAATATCCAATAAAACTATATTATTAAGAATAAATTTCATTACAACACATAAATAGAAGATCAAATGATTAATACATTTTTATTCAAGCATCATTATTAGTGTATTTCCCACAAATGATCAATTAATGCATTTCGAAGTGAAAAAATAAGCTTCTTTGTGTTTGATTTATCATATATCGAACAAAAATATATTTAAAAACGAGTATTTTCATCCTCGATTTAAGGCTGGATCGGAAGATAATTGTATGGTTGACCGAGTGAGTCGATTTGATCCGACTTCAAATCAATAAATTTAAAATTCATACAAAATAGATAAACAATTTTTTATTATTAGCTCATGTTAGCAAATTCATACAAAATTGAGTGGCTACAAATATGAATAGTCTCACTGGCATTAGAAATTTAACAAAAGACGATTTTGAGAATCATTTGCATTTGGCTGAGAAAAAAAAAAGAAAAAAAAAGAATCATTTGCATTTGTTCGTAAAGGCGTCCTAGCAAAGTGCAACACATTTTGCAAGAGGTATGAAATGAAACCACCACTCTAGCTAAATGTTGTAATGTGAGTCAATTGAGGAGGAATAACCTAAAACGATCTAGATTTCATTAATAATTTTCTTAAAAGCTCTTGGTATCTTTATAGCTTACCTAACTTTTTTTTTTTCTGATAATCGAGAATTCATTCTTTAGTCTATTTTGTAATGGTTCTTTATTGTCTAAGAATTTTATATTGTTTGTCATTTCCACTGGTGCATCGATGACCTTTAGAAAGTAATAGCATATTCCTCTTCCTCAACAATTCTTTCTAAATCAGTTATGTGTGATTAATGCAGAAATTCCCATCTTGAATAAATTTATTTAGGCGAATTGGACGGAAAAAATGATATTAGGGAGTTGGCTTAGAATTTAAAATAGTAGAGTAAGAAATGAAACAAACTCCAATCTGTGCACCACCTCCTTTCCGTAAACCTGCTTTGATGATCCCACCAAGGAATGTGTTTTCCAACTTACTGAATAAGGAATCAGTGAGTATGCCTATGAATGAAGAAGTTGAACAAAGATAGTTAGCATAAATAGGACTCTAGTAAGCCAAAGTCAAAACCAAAGTCATGCATTAAAACACACTACTTTGCGTCTACATACACTTATGTAAACCTTATAAAAATTTGTTAACCTAAACAACAATCAATATATATTTTTTTCGAAAAAAAAACAATCAATATATAACACGTTCATAGTCACATTGGTTTCAATGAGTTAATTCTAATTCTCATCATATCAAACCTTGATTCTACTTCGTTTTCAAAATGCTTATATATATATATATTTGTTATGATTATCTCGTTGGTTGGAAGAGGATTTTTCTTTCCTTTTACTTTCGCAAAACTAGATATAATTTTTTTTGAAAAATTATCAATATTTTGTGTTTTTAAACCATAAATATTAAATAGTTTGGATTGGATTGTTGAAAATCACGGTTGAATAATACAAAGTGGTGATCAAAAAATGTACAAGATGCATTGGGATGCCACAATGTCTATGTATGTACATATTAGTTTCCCTCTTAGACACTTCTCTATGAATACAAGCTAAACAAAATCTATTTTCATATCAAATGTATATACAATATATTTTTTAGAATTACTAAAAAATCTAACCCCAAAAGAAAACAAAAAAAAAAACATTTAAGGATAGGGCAAAAAAATCTTATCGAAAATTGGTATTTAAATAGGCTTTGATCACAATCACAGCTAAGACCATTTAAAAGCCCATCAGTCCAGCCCACTGGGCCTTTGCCAATTAAAATTTTTTTCGAAATCTCGAAAACCAAATCAAACTCTGTTCTTGTATATACATACTTCACATCTTCTTCTACCAGAGAGAGTCGAAGAAACAGAGTAAAAAAAGAGTAAAGAACAATGCTTGAGCTTCTTGGAGCTTACAGGAATCTAACACTTCAAATCCTATTATCTCTCTTCTTAACCCTAATCCTCTCATTCTTCAGAATCTCAATCATCTTCCTCCACGGTCTCTGTACCTATATCCAACCTGAAAATCTCAACCAAAACAACGCCGGAAATGGACTCAGACCCGCGATTCGACGACCATCTAGTACCGATGATCCAAAGTCCAATGTTGAAGTCAGAAGAAGAAACCGATCCAAAGATAAATCCGAATTCGACGAAAGCAATGCTCAGATCTTTCGAATTAAGCTCGATGAAGATCATCTCAGATCTCGAATGTATTTCACTGAGTACAATTCGATTTTCGTGTTATTGTTCTTAGCTGTTTCTTGCTTTCTTCTTCAGAATTACTTCGGTGTTGAGGATAGTCATGGAGTTTTGGGTAATGGATTGATGTTTCCGATTGTTCTTGGGTTTATAGCTTTGTGTAAGGTTTTCGTTGCTTTGGGGAAGATTTCGATTGAGAGATCTGCTTCGAAGAAATCTGAGAAGAGATTGAGTTTGATTTTTGGTGTTTTAGGGTTTGTGTTTGGGATTATAATCAGTGCTGGTGTTTTTCCTAAAGGATTTGATTTTCATTTGGGTTCTGTTGATGCGTTTTGCTGTATTGTGATATCGTTTTCGATGGCTTGTATCGGTGGATTCCTTTATATGCCTGCTGGAAGAAGTGCAAGGTCGTTTTGGGTTGGGACTGATCAGATTAGGAGTAATTTGTCTATCATTTCTTGTGGATGGTTCGGTAGGATGATTCTCTATGCGAATTATATCGTATCGGTGTTCACTTCGTTGCTTTGGATTCATCCGTTGGCAGAGATTTTAGTGAAGAGAAGTGATAATGGTGGAAGTAGTAGGAGTCAGACTGGGTTGGTTGGTAATGTAGGCATGTCGAGTGATGATTTTGTTAAGTTTCGGGTTCTGTGTTTGTTACTGTCGGGTTTACTGCAAGCGATTGCGGTTCGTCCTAACCTTCAGATGTTCTTGAACGAAGCAGTGCTCTCGTGGTACCAGAGATTACATGGAAGCAAAACTCCTGATTTGGAGTTTAGTCGGGCGAAGATGTTCCTTCACAACCACTACTTATGCCTCGTCGCTCTGCAGTTTTTGGCGCCGTCGGTTCTTATGATCCTTTTCCTCGGCTTGTCTCAGATCGACTTGAGCTCTTTTGCTGTATCTCAACTGGTATGTGGTTCTTTGCCTTGTAGCGATTTCATTAAACAAGTCGGTTTGTTAATGTCTTGGTGGGTACTCTTTGTTTGGTCGGGTTTTGCTTCAGCGAGTCTTGTTTTCTATCGTCGAGGTGTCTTGTATGTTTCTTGAGAAGTCTGTTGCTTTTTCCCACCATTTTTTTTTATGAATCAGTGGAAAATGGCAAAAACACAACAACAAATCAGTTTTGCAAAATGTAACCTTTCGTTCATTTGTCTGTCTGTTCTACTTGCTACTCAGTCTCAAACTTTCCTACAGTCTCACAAAATGTAATCTTTTATCATCTCTCCTACACTCTCACAAAATGTTTCAGACAGAAACAAGATTAGGTCCTAGAGATTAAGCTAAGCAGGTATACGAAGAGCAGCTCTGATCTTGTGAATGGTGCAAGCGATGAGGTTGTTAACAGTTTCAACAGATTCCACGTTGAGTTTTGCAGTCGGTAGGCTGTTCACTAAAATCTGAAATCCTACGGTCAAGAGACATCCTTTGCTTTCATGTTCCACCAAACCTCCATTGGTATCGATATGATCAGACAGCGATGATGATCCATCAGGCAATATCGAGAACCCTGAGGGAAGAAGCGCTACATAAGCTGAATCTCCACCACTCATAACAACATTCATAGATGGAATATCAACAGGTGCGTAAACCACCAGTGCACCAGAAGCGTCATTCCATGTCTCTTGCAAGATGAGCATACTACTCTCATTTTGTTCATTCCCCTGCAAATTGGTCTAATCAGTAACCAAGAACAGAGATCTATTTGAATTTAATGAATAGAGATTCAGAATACATTATAAACTTACAGCAGCACGAAGAAGAGAGACGCAGCTTCCTTCCCGTTGTCCTTTTGGGACGAGAAGCGTGATTTCCATTGAAGCTCCATTAGACAAAATATCCCACTGGTTTCTGCATTTACCATCACACAGAAAGTCAAAGAGTCTCTGCTGAGTCACTGGTAGCCACAGAGATGTTGCGGCGCTCAGGACAATACCAGACGGATCAAGGCTCTTCCTTGTCAGTATCCTCGTGTCATGTCCCACGTTCTCAGCAAGAAGCTTCTCCCATTTGTGAATGCACGAAGCAGTTATGCCCGAGTAAAAGTTGAGCTTCATACGCTGCGCAAGCTTTAGTATACTCTTGGTTCCAGCAAGTGACAAACCTATCGAAAGATTCTTGAATGATTTCTCTCTTTCAAATTGCAACATTTCAAGATTCAAATGCAGAAAGAAAAGAAAGAGAATGAGACAACACCTGTGTGATCTTGAGAAGACAATAGGGTCGTGAAGCTTTCGCATTGTCTCTGTAGAGTCGCAAGCCATTTGGTTGCCCCTAACCCAACCGAAGAACTGAGCAACGGTTGGTAAAGCGAGTGTACGTGACTCTCTTCATACTCTGAATGTTCTATCCATGTCACCTGTTGAAAGTCTATGTGTTAAAACCAAATGTGGGACATTGAGTGAATATAGTAGTAACTAAGTAAAACCCATTTTACTAAGAAATGTTACATAGCGATTCCTCTAATCCAGTATAAACAAAACAAGATATTTTTGTATAAATTATATATTATAGCCTAGAACTAGCTCAGACAAGAAGCAAGCTCTATCTTGAAAAGTGAACCCTTTGATATGAGTTAATATGTATTAACAAAGAAATAGAAGAATCTTTTATAGTTTTATACAAAAAGGCTTCAGGTTCTCAGGCTAATTGTCGACTCCTTTGTAATTAGTTTACAAGACTGACCAAACTCTTCACTATAAACAATTCAATAAAACCTCACGCAGATCCAAGACATAAAAAATTGACAAGTTACCTTGGAGCAACCATTGCCTATGTCTTGTATGATGCAGCCTGAAGGAAACTTCTTAGAGCAACCATAAGACTTCAAGTACTCGTTTTCTCTGTTTATATCATAAGAAACATCGACCACCGCCCATAAACCATCTCCATGTTGCTTGCAATATCTAAGAAACTTCTTTTGTTTGATTGGAACTAATGGAGACATCACTTGAAACTCTGCTTGCATCTGTCTCAAACAAATGATCATTGAATATAGCAATGTGGCAAAAATATATAAATCTTTATGGTTCTTGTGCAACATACCAATTGAAGAGAGCCGCTTCTTGATCCATCAGTACCGTTGGATATCACTTCAACGGTTGATGCAACCGCGACAATACATTCAAACATTTCTGCCCATTTGTTCTGTAACAATCCAAAAGAAAAGATGAGATGTTAATTAGTGAGTGAGTGTATCGATAAAATACCGGTTCTCAGAGAGTATACAAGTTCCTCATACCGTGTCCATAAGGGTCTCTACTAGAGCCAAGCTATTGATGAGAACTAAACCAGTTTCTCTTGAACCTGCAAGATGGTTCATCGATTCTTTCTCAATCTTTGAGCTCCATAAAAGATTGTCCAATTCTGCTAACTTCAACAACTCATCCATAGCCTCCATGGCAAGATCCATAAACATCAGTGAAGTTCCACCACTGACACTATGTCCTATAGGCAAATGCTGTGAGCCAATCCCACCATTTGAAGGTTGCTCAAGTGAAATAGACCCACCAATGAATCTGTTTGCTAAAGCACAAATCCTATCAAGCTCGTCCTTAAGCTTAGCGTTCTCAATCCTAAGTTGGTGCTGCTCAAATGAAACCTCACCAGGTATAACTGCTCCACCACAATCAATACACAAAGAACCTCTCATTGACTCTTTAAGGAAACTGTTTTCGAGCCGCAGTTTTTCATTCTCTTGTTTGAGAATCACATTCTCATGCCGCTCTAGTTGCGTCTGGTCAATGTAAAAACCACAACATTCCCATAAAAATCATAAATTTACTATCAAAATCATAACTTTTCAGATAAAGTACCTTCATTTGTGTTCTTCTGTTCTGAAACCAAAACTTGATTTGCTTACTCTCCAAAGTAAGTTTTTTTCCAAGTTCCAACCTTTGCTTCTCATTAGGATGAGGACACTCTTTGAAGAAACTACACTCACAAAATAGCAAACAATGTATAACTCAAAAACCATAGGATGAATATGAAAAAGTTAGATATTCTTGAAAACAGAAACTTCTTACGATTCAAGTTCTTGAATCTGGTAAGAAGTGTGCCTATGATACTTTGTCTTCCTCTTCTTCTTCTTAGGACGTTGTTCTTGTTTATCCTCATCACCAGACAATGCATCAAAGCTATCATCACTCAATGATCTACTCTCAAACTCATCATCTTTAAGCTTTCCAAGAAAATAACTTGGATTGAAATCTCCTCTAGACATATCAACATCAAGATCACCATTCATTTTCCCTTCCTGCAACAAAGGCCAGACAAGAATCTAAGTTATACTGCAAAAACAGAACAAAAAAAAGAAAGACACCAATGGACAGAGGAAAATAATGCAAGACTCAACATATTTGTATTGTCACTGTTTCTACTCTTCTCAGTGTTTACTTTGCTTGTTCATCAAGTTTCATACCTCTCAATCAAATCAGAAAATCTTCTGACGACCAAATGAGACACTTCTTTACTCTATCGTACGAGTGAGATCAGCAAATGAAAGAGAAAAGATCTTTCCTTTGTTATATCATATGACTTGTCCCCTTTAAGTTTTTTTTTTTAAAACTCAAAGGGCCCCAAAAACTTAACTTGTACCTTTGACCTTTTAATCTAATTTCTTCGAAGAATATATTAGAAAGGTGAAAAAAACAAAAACGAAACCCTAGTTTTACTCGGACCAAAAAACAAAAAAGCTTCGATTTTGACCAAATGGGTTTCTTCTTTTGTCATTTTCCCTCAAAGATTTTGACAAATTAGATAGAAAGAATAAAACAAAAACAGTAACTTTTTCTAACCGAGAAAAACAAGCATTGAGCTAAAAAGCCTAAAAGATCTACACATTGACTCTTCATCAATTTAAATTTTTTTAATTTTTAACTATGGGTAAACTCTAACATAAAATATAAAAATACAAAACTTTTGTAGATCTATAAAATTCGTGTTTACAATTTAAAATTTGTAAACCAATGTAAAAGAGCCTACTATATAATTTTTTTAATATAAAGACAGAGAGTGATGAGCGTGTGGCACGAGCTCGTGAATCGTGATGTCCGCCGAGCGTTTCAACCTCCACACGCTTTGAGGTAGACTATTAGGGATGTTTTGGTCATTTTGTCGCTGGCTGTGGTTTTAATTTTAAATTTTAAAATTTTATTGGCAATTTAAATAAAATTCTTAGAGAAATAACTGAGATGACAAAACCTCTAATGCGACATGTTAATAATATAGATAATACGTTTTTTTTATTTCTTTTTCATTGTCTCTTCAGTTGTGTTTTTGGATAAATTCTTTCAAATCTGATGGGTAGGGAGTATATATTTATAACTGCGAATTTACAGTTAACCCTGATTTTTAAATAATCAAACGAATTTATTAAGAACCAAAAGGTTCGTTTGGTCACACGAATAACCAATTAATTAAACATACTTACTTTTGAAATGTGTGATTTGTGATATGTATATATATATTTTTTTGAATACCAAGAGGTTCTAAGCCAAAATCCGAAATCTCGCTACACACCCGAAACCACAGTATGTAATATTAGTTTCGTTTCAAGCGTCATTCGAACCAGCGACCTCTAAGGTTCAACTGCCTACGATCTTTATCAGTTGAGTTAACGACACTTGGTGATTGTGATATATTGCATGTATACAAATTATAAATTTATAATATAACTCAAATCATTAATAATTTCAGTTCAGTATTATTCATTTTTATTCGAAATCCATTGGTTTTACAATAACGAAAGAAAACCAAAGAAAGAAAAGAAAAAACAACAACTCAAACTTTGAGTTTTTTTATTCTAAGATATCCATCTCCTTTATTTCCATCCATGCTTCTCCTGTTCAATACAAAAAAGAAGAAGAAAGGGGTTTTTTAGATACTACTACACATATATAACTATGTATGCGTTTTAAAGGCTAATACGTTATATGGTATGTTCTTACAAAGATATAGCGTCTAGAATTTATATGGGAGGATCCATATCAACTGCATGAAAGTGTAGGGATGTTGCAACGAGAGGGAAGCCTAGAGGCAATGCGAAACGTGTTGCAAAGGCATTCATTTGGAACTGCCTCGAGAGCATTGCAACACTCCGCACTCGGGTTGGTCCTGTCAGCTCCGGGAACCACAAACTCACCACACACGTTCAGTCCACTCAGCTGTGCATTGCAGCTCTGTCCATCCACCACTGTTGCTGCCACCACCAGGACCAGCGCCACCATCACTACCACCTTCATGAATGACTTGGAAGAGTTGGACGAAGCTGCCATCTTCTTCTTTCTTTATCTTTATGTGATAAGAAAATATGATTTTGAGAATGTGGAGTGTTTGTTTGATCTATTTAAGTGTTTAGGGTTTTGTTGTTGTTTATATAGAGTGGAGGAGGATTGGATTTATGGTGAAGAGGGTTTAGGTTCGTCATTTGTGAGCTACCTAACGATAGAGATCACGTTAAGCTGCATGCACTTTTTTTGTGTGGGAGCAAGAGAATATGCATGCTTGTGATTCCTTAATGTTTATTGAAATATTAATTAATATACATGGATATACATATGGTATTCACTATAAGAAACGGATGAAATAATTTATATACTTTAAGAAAATGTAATTCTGTGGAAATACTGTATGTATATTTTTTTAATGTACATGTTAATTTATATTTATGTGTATATATGATAAATGGAGATCAGACTAGTTGATTTTTCTGAATGCGATTAAGTAGTTGCTTGCTAACTAGAAGAGGAGCAGTGGTGGTGAAATTGCAAATTGAATCAGTCCATAATTTGTAGATTATACCATTTCCATTGCAATGGGAAGCATATCTTTTACTTGGTTTCTAGATTAGAAAGCAAGGAGATAGTCAGTGATCAGAGGAGATCTAATTGGATTCATCTTTATTTTTTCTAAACTAAAAGTGATAAAAGATATAACTTATCCACTAAAATCATAACATTTTTCTTTAAAAACAAATTTATTTGAGAGATAAATTTTCAAAAGGTATCAATATATTGTTCTTTCAATATATTATCTACATATGAAATTATTATGTTTACTATATATACACATTCAATTAAGAAAATTAAATTTCTCTGGATTTTAAAGCATAAATATAATACATAAAAGATTTTGATATGATGTGATATCCATCTATAGTATCATCATAATTTATTATTTACACAAATTCAACATGTGTTATATATGAAAACTTTTAAGTTGATATAATCTATTTTAGATATAAAGATTACCTAAAATAGCTCGCAAGAAAAAGCTAAAATATGTTTATTATAAATAAATTATTGGGAGATGACAAAGATCAAGGGTGGGAGTAGTCCTTTTATATTGATCAAAAGAAACTTAGTCTCTTGGCCATCTTCAAAGTAAATCAATGTTTCGCGGTTCTGCTAACTTTCATGGGTGTCAAACTTGTATAGGTAAATTATATATACATCAAAAGATATCTAAATCAATTATGAATTATGATGTGCTTCAATCGAACTATATACATGTTAATTAGGACCAAAGCCTGAAACATATGCTGGTTTGATCCTGTAAGAAATAAAGCTCTGGTTTATATTTTAAGCTCGAAAGGGACTTTTAGACTAAAGGTTTTTCAAGCTTAACTTTGACAGCACTTGACAGGGTTCGGTTTGAGAAAAAATTCCAAGCATAAAGTAAAGTTGATTGAAAAAAATCAATTAACTACGTTTAGTGTACGTTTTTTACTACATGTATATTTTAAAAATTTTATTAATAATGATTTCTTACATTTTATTTCTTATATAATATGATTTCAAAACGTATAAAAAAAATGTAAAAAATCATGAGATAAGAGTGTTTTTATGTAGTTTGTTATTAAAAATTGTTTAAATAATTGCTTAACTTACTTTTGTTTTTAAAATGTGAATTGAAAACACATTGTCAATAAACTTCAAACATATTTTCTCATGACTTAATATAACGATACCGAAATGTTGTATCACTAATGCTGATGCTTTTTTCTTTTCACTTTAACCTATAGTAAATTCTTCGTACCTTCGTCGTCCATGTTGTTGTCAGTCGCAGTCGCAATTTCGTTGTCCGTACTGTTCTTGTCCGTTCTTTCACCTACATGATGTTCAATCGGTAACTATAATGACTACTATAGTTGTTATATTCATTTATAAGTTCTAAAAAGAAACATACATTCTTCATGTATAATTTGATAACTAATTTGTCGAGAATTTGTTTTGCTTTCTTACTAAATATTAGACGAGTGGAAGGTTTTACGGCTATAATAACTATGACAATAGCTCCCCGGACCAGTATACACTTAGACGTAGTTCCTCAGATATCTCATTACATAGTTTTTACAATGAGGTATGTACTCTGTCAACTTAATGCATACACAATATTAAGACTTCTCTAACAATAGAACATGTATATTATCGATACTCATTAGCACTATCATGAACAAATAGGGTTTGAATGAGGTAGAAGCATCAGTGGGAGACGACAGTACAGGCTTACCAGAATGGAAAATATCCAAATTACGAACTCATAAATATGGGAAAAAACCCAAATTCAGGTGGTGGTGGCAAAAGAAAAAGAAGTTTGTTGCTGATGATTCTCAGTACGATCATATCACTAATTATCTTTTTGGTCCTCATTTGTATTTAAAATCCAATGTGTCTATTATTATACCAAAATCCAATGTGTCTATTGTAGGTGTACGATATGCCTAGTCGACTATGAGAAGGGAGATAAGATAATGACTTTGCCATGTAATCATATCTACCACAAGGATTGCATTTTGCATTGGTTCAAAGAAAACAGGGTATTACATAAAGATTGTCTTTGTTATATTAAGAACTAACTTTGATCACTCTGTGAATAATATGTAGCTACGATGATAGATATACACAAAAGGCAATTATTGTTTGCGACATGCAGAAAAAAAAAATCTCATTTAAGTATTCTAATGAAAATGACATTGTCTTGTATTTGCAGGTATGCTGCGTGTGCAAACGAGAGGTTTATTAATATATTAATGCTAATTCTCGTCGGAAAATAATGATTTATTTACAATGTAATTTGGTCATGGTAAATAATGAAAAAATAATGAATTTTTTCATCCTTTGTGAATATTTATTATTTTAAGTGTTATCTGCGCCAGGTGCTAAAATTAAATTTTATCAAAAAACGAAATAATTGCTGAAGATATATAATATTGATGTAATTTAATAAGAACAAGTTTTATCTACATAAAATTTGTATACAGAGTTGAAAAGTAAAATTTTTGTAACTCAAGATCAAAAATTAAGTTAATAATTTTAGGTGTTATTTTTTGTAACTCGCAACATTGTTCGTTAGGAACCCTCTCTCGTTGAACGGACTACTTCATTGGTGATGACCTTCATATAAGTAAAGTTAAGGCAATAGTTAAAATAATTTGGGTTTCTACAAAAAAAAAGTCTTCGAGTATTGACTATTGAGAAATGATTTTATTTGATTTTTTGAATCTATATAGATAAATAGATTTAATAAGATAAAATGTTGTCTTGCTTTTTTTTTGGTGTATGGTGGCATGGTGCTCTATATATGTTGAATCTCTTTATCTTCCAACTAAAATTGGACATCTAATACAATTGGATAATTTGACCCAAGAAAAATACAATTGGCTAATTTAATTTTGTTGGTTTTAATTATACACATATCACAATCTAATTAATCATAATTATTTTTAATCTTTTAAATAATTTTTACTAACTTGAGTTAGTATATCATTTTCCAATATTATATGGCATATATATTTCTAACTTTACCTTAGTTATTTATTTCAATGAAATTTATTGTTATTATTTTAATGGTTTTACATGTGTTGTAGTCTATTTAATTCTAAAATCACTATTTGTCATTTTATTTACCAAATTTGATCATTGACCAACTTTATAGAAAAAAAAAAGATAAAACCTTTTGAGATCACCTTATACCAAAATAACTGTCAGGAAATCTATGTATATTTATTAAAAGATTTGAGAATAGATTTTGATAAATGAGAAAGATAGTGGTATGAATGATTCAATGCATATATATATTGGATCAAAGAGATTAGAGATCAATTACCTTCTGTTATTCTAAAAATCAACAAAACCAATGTCTCAATCCCTAAATCTGGCGGCCATTGATGAAGCAATTGCACTAGGAATAGATTTGCAGTTTGATGATCTATACCTCACGATTAACGACCCGGATGATATCGCATTGAAAATCAAACAAAAAGAAGGTAAATCAATTATAAAGTTTCTGTAAAATATATCCACATATCTTTATGCGCTTATTGTTGTATGAATTATGTTTCATAAAATCATTAATTACTCCTTTTTTATTAAAATTAAATATTGTGATATTGCATTTATTTGTATAAAGTATAATTATCTGTATTGTATTGAAATTTTTTAACAGAAGGGCTTTCCATACAAGCTGATGAAGAATATGCAAAAATGTTGCAATTACAGGAAGATGAAGAATTGGCAAAAACTTTGAATGCTATGGAAGGTGATATTTGTATGTCTCATGATATATATAATCATAGCATTTATGTAGGGTTTTACTGTCATATTTTTTTTTTTGCAAATAAAGAAAAGTAAAGTAAAAGAAGCACATGATTGGACTTTAATTTTCGACAATAAAAAAAAAGATTGGACTTAAATATGCACAAGATTTTTCATGGCTTTGCAGTAATTTTTATATATTGCAAATGCTAACATTCTTTATATTTTATGTTTTCTTCAATCTGTAGAAAACCCTCCAAACATTCCTCAGCCCGATGTTCCTTCGGTAATTCCAACTCTATTCATAGATAAATAGATTGTTTTTTTTGATAAACTAGATAAATAGATTGGTGCATGTCTTTTTTTTTCTTTAAATCAAATATGTGATTTTATTTCTACTATACGTACACTAGGTTCTTTTTGGCTATTAGAGAATTTACATCGCGGTTTTATATACATATAGTTCTATCTTTTCAGAAATTTAAAAATTGAGATATACAAGTTGTTCATGTAAAATTGATTATATTTGGCAAACCAATTGCTTTTAATTAAATTTCAGACTAGTAGAGGAACTAGTGGCCTTAACGATGGTGATAGGCCTCAGGATCAGCCTACCCTTGTTGTTAATCCCATAAATTCAGAATCAAATAATTTACCTAATCAAACTGCTATTGAGAACAACAATCCCGAAAATGGGTTAGGAGAATCAACCGAGGAAGTCAATAAAGAAGGATTACCAGAAAATATAATCTCGGGATTACCAACTCAAAAGTACAGTCGCAAAACTTGGTGGTGTTCAAAGAAAACTTTTGTTCCCGATAAAAAAGAGTAAGAGTCATACCTTTTTATATCTTTCAACTTGGTTATATCTAGTTTATATACATGTGGCTTCAATTTCTATATCATCATTACCATGATTAGTCCATATATATAATTTATGGTTTGTCTTTGATTAATCCATGTAATTTGTGGTTGCGACTATGATTCTAATTTTGCTTGATTTTGTTTGTGATATTCTAGGTGTTCCATATGTATAGTAGACTATGAGAAGGGAGATAAGATAACTACCTTACCATGTAAACATGCCTTCCATAAGGATTGCATTTCAAATTGGTTAAAAGAAAACAAGGTATGAACTTAACTAGTCCAATCGTTATTTTTTTTATGAAATGTTTAGTTAAGTCTTAATATTGATTCTAAGTAAAAATGTTAATGAACGTTACATATAAAACATGTTCTCACCTAGATATTCCAATGTTGATGATATTGTTTTGTTTATGCAGGTATGCTGCGAATGCCAAGCCGAGGTTGTTCCATAATGCTAATTCTTTTGGGATATTAATGATTTAATAATATATTACGCTAGGGTTTTGTAATAATGTTCTAGCAGTTTCGTGAGAATTTAAAATCATTTAAAAGAGCAACTAATATAACAATTTTTATTTATAATACTAGTGACCTTGAAAGCCCATTTAAACCACTACACACTTGATACTTTTCATTATTTTTTATTTCACTTATTCATTATTACATGGAAAATTCACATTATTCATCACATAAAACCAAGAGTAAAACTTATGCAAAAACATAACAAAAGAGGCACATTATTTATGACATAAAATAAGACCATGAGTAAAATGTGTGCATGAACATAACAAAAGATCCAAATGTACGGTGCTTGCGTCTGCATTTGCGGCCATAGTGTTTTAGCGAACGCTTAGAGTGTGATTAGGTAGGGAGAAGAGTTACAATAGTCGCATAAGCACGTGAACTTAGTATCACCTTCTTCCTGTTGCACTTGGCATCTTCCGCCTTTAGCCTTCTTGTCTTGGCGACACTTTACATAACATACTGACGGAAATATCAAAATTCCACAAAAGGGGAAACCAACATCACCGCCATATTCTTTCAAGCAATCACTATCTTGCGCTTTTATCTCTGGCATTTCTGTTATAAAACACAAACAAATAGAAGCACATATCATGAATCTTCTGCATGCAATAAAATAAAATTCGTAAACTTGACTGCAAACGTATACATATAAAGTTATTAACAAATAACAAATAATGTCAAGCAACGCAAGTTTACTTACCAGAGATAACTAAGAAGAAGATGAAGAGGACGGTAATGATAGAACTGTGCATGTTTAGTTGCCTTGGCCATTCTGTCTCTGTGTATATCACTTTTGGTTTGATGTGTGCTTGGACCTTGGTGTTGGTGGTGCTATTTATCGTTAGCTTGCACTTATCTTCACGAAGACAACTGTACTGATATTTATTATTTTCTGAAGCTAACTACCACCCAACTAACCTATTTATTACCATCCTTATTGAAGGAGAAGGGAAGAACATTACAGAACAATTGTCAAAATGATAAAAAAAAAATTGGAACTTTTTCAATTTTGCCAAAAAAAAAAGAAACCCAATATTTTATGGATCACATATATATTCAATCTTCTTTAACCATGCAAAAACTAAGTAAAAACAATGTCAACTTTAGTTGTTTAAGATTTTATTGATGGTCGACAGTCGATGTTAACTTTAAAAAAAAAAAGAATACACGATTCAGACTTTCAGAGCACAAAATCCCCAAAATAAGAAGAACTCAAACCTTAAATTTGATTTCCATGACGAAAATATTGGTTTATCAAACCAGTCATGCACACTGGATGTCAAACCAGAGGTAATAGCACCACTTGCATACTATCTTTCTTTGAGCCTGAAAAGCCATTGATAGACAATTCACAGGAGATATGATGAAATAGAGTTTAGAAACGCTCTCTCTAGTCTAAAGGTAGCATCATAAGACTGAGCCAGTGAAGAATGACATAGTATATATTAATAGCAGAGGAAGTCTAACTACTGACTCACTAACGAATTAAACTTAAAAACATGATGACCAAGTGAAATCAATCTCTACAACATTCTTACCTCAACTTCTTCAAGAGTAAGGGTATAGTAGGATCAAGTTCAAATGTATATAAAGCATGTGAAGAACATACCACTTTTAAGTGAAATTCATGTACTCAAATTACTCTTTGGTTCTGTTCAATTGCACATTCTACCATACGAACATTCTCAGTCTCGACCGATTGGATAAGATAAATCTTGAGCGATTGCACAATTGAATCAGAGCAATCGACTTAGAGTCTCGAGAGTTTTCGTTTAAATCATTCAAGCCTCTAATTCTATGATGGGTATATTTATTTTTTATTCTTATGGAAAATTCAAATAAATATAAATTTGAAAATTATTTAACATAAAAAAAATCTATGTGGCAGTGTTTTGTGTTTTATTTTACAATAATTTATCCTAAATTTTATACAAATATTAGAAGAGTATATATATAATCTATCACCAAACTGGTTTGGTTACAATCTATCACTAATTAAATAATTTAAAATTAAAGAATTGCAAAAGATTGGCTTTAAAACATAATCAATAAAAGATTGTTTACTATTTATAAATAGATTTAGTAATCATTTTCAAAAGCATATGTCAATAACTTAGAAAGAAACATACATCCCATTATGGAAAAAGAAACCCAATTTCGTATGTTTGGTGTATTTCTAGCAAAAAATAAAAGTCAAGGTTGTGAAAAGGAGCCTTAGCATTTTACCATATAAACTTAGAGAAAGAGCAAATCTGTGGAGCCAAAAACAAAATTCAAATATATTTAAATCATAGATATTCAACAGGCGGAACAAAGAAGCTTTTAAATTAATATACTCTTTTGTTGCCGTCACTAATTACTATCATATCTCGCAAGAGAAAGCTTTATTCAAGTTCTTATTTTGAGGATCGAGAGATGAGATAGATTATGGTATGAATCTCTTGTGTTGATTAAGAGAAAACAGAGAGATCAATCATCATCGAGAGCATCTCCGATACCTCCTTCGCTAAGAAGTTCGACAAAATATCTATGTCTCGGCTTGTAAACCAGTCGTCTCTCGATGAAAATATTGCAATCTATTTACAATATGGGTTATCAGAACTGACGGTTAATGATTATGTTATTGGTCGGGAGATTCAACAACAATATCAAAATAAATTGACATGTAACGATGATGCTATTGCTTTGGAGATGCAGCAAGAAGAAGGTAAATAAATCGTTTATATATATATACCTTTTAGTTTTCAATAGCAAACTACTTTTATGATTTTGTTTGTATATAGTTTTAAATTCTCGCTATCAACAAAGCGATGATCGTACTTTTACCATCTCTTATATAATGATTTTTTTTTCTGAAATCGAGCGCTTATTAAATAATTTAATATTTAATTTTCTATGTGATTTTTGTCATATAACGAGAATAACCTTGTTTTTATATTAAAATTTTACAGTTTCTTGTGTGCACTCTTGCTTACATGATGATGAAGGATTGGCAAGAACGTTGCAAGACTTGGAGGGTAATATATCTTATTATGCTTTTATATACTTTGTTCTAAAATCCCTATGCACATCAAAGAGTATATCATCTTTATAACGTAATAATTTTGAGGTTTATATTTTATTTTAGTACTATAGCTAGGTGTGGAAGTTTCAACTCTAATGTTCTCCTCATGATGAAAACCATGATATGCCTTTGATTAACTTAGTTAGGGTGGAAAAAAAGAAGAATCATAAACGCTTAAATTAACCATAATTTATGTTTTTGTAAAACTAAAAGAACATACATATTCCAAAACCTTTAATTAAGGACCTATAAATCGTTTAATGGTATTTCGAATTTTATTTGTTTTGCAGGTAATCTGCAGCCCTCTCTAAGCGATGATGAAAAACTTGCTAGATATTTGCAGCAACAAGATGAATGTAAGTATATTATTTTTTCACCTAATGCTTTAATTTCATAATTTTCACCGACTTGACAATAATTTTTTCATTTACCAATTAAAAATGTCATACAATGCTTTACTGTGTTATCTATCATCCCTAGCGGCAAATAATACGGACGACGATATACAAGAAACCCATCACCATCAGTATCAACCCATGCAAGGTATATATCAAATATCGAGTTCGTAAATTGAATTACATCAAGTTGATTACTTAGTATTTTCTACATGTTCAAAAAGAAAAAAAAATGCAAGAGTGAATTGTAATTCGTCAGAAATATTTTCTCATGACTTTGTTCGATACTTTTTACGCTAACACTTTTATATTTCCTTCAATCTACAGTGAATCGTTCATACATACCTCAACGAGATGCTCCATCGGTAATAGTGATTTGTTTACTGTGAACTTCTGAAAATTAATTACATAGAAAAACTTACACAGTTTTTTCTTTTAATCCGGTATAGCTAGCTAGGGACTTTATACATAGATAAACAACGAGTATATCTTTATTTTCATTAAATTTATGGCTTTATGATTAACCGAAAAAAAAAATTCTATATTTTTCTTAACCCTGCGAATGGTTACATATCATTCTAGTAAATTGATTATTTATTATAAAAACTTGTTTTGGACTATAATTTAGACTAGTAGAGCCTTTTTTCACTATGACGATGGTGAGAACTTCTCGGACTATTATACGCATATTCGTAGTCCTAATATCTCCCACAATCCTCCCGATAATGAGAACATTGATTCCGCAAGTATGACGTATGAGGTATGTACCATACCAACTCAACATTTTCATCTATATATATATATATATATATATATATATATATATATGGTTTATGATCCAGAAAATAAATCTTATATATCAATGTTGTTTTCTTTTGATTTGGGTTAACAGGAATTATCCGAACTAGAAGACTCGATTGGAGATGTCAGTAAAGGATTATCGCAAGAAAGAATCTCTCGATTGCCGACTCATAAGTATGGTACTAAAACCAAAACTTGGTCCTGTTGGCTTAAGAAAAAGAAGTTTGTTGCCAATGATTCTCAGTAAGATAATTTTACTATATCTTTCATTTTGGTTAAAAAGTTTTTGTCCCTCATTTGGATTTTTGCTTCGTTACTATAAGCCAAATTAATTAAGTTTAGACCATGAATCTAATTTTGGTTTGGATAATATTTTAGGTGTTCGATATGCTTAGTGGACTATGCGGAGGGAGATAAGATTACAACTTTGCCATGTAAACATATTTACCATAAAGATTGCATTTCACAATGGCTGAAACAAAACAAGGTATGAACATAAATTCAGTCTAAATGTTTATTTAAAAACAAGTGTAGATATCTACCATGTATTGTGTAATGTACAAAACACATTCTCATATAAGTTTTCTAATCAATCTAATATGTATATTTTTATATTTTCAGGTATGCTGCGTTTGCAAAGCCGAGGTTTATCCATAATACTAATTAAATTTCGTCGGACCAACAATCTATAATGCTCGGTTTAGAATTTTTTAAAAGGTTATCGTCCAATCATTCATCCTATATATATTTTAAAAGTATCACCATTAACTAGATGAAAACTCGT
Source organism: Arabidopsis suecica (assembly GCA_019202805.1). Taxonomy (NCBI): domain Eukaryota; kingdom Viridiplantae; phylum Streptophyta; class Magnoliopsida; order Brassicales; family Brassicaceae; genus Arabidopsis; species Arabidopsis suecica. The sequence continues at coordinate 8,879,897 of CM032912.1, read as the reverse complement.
CCCTATGCATAAGTTTATGGAGTATATTTCAAATGTGTGTTGGTGTTTTGTTGATTTCAAAACTTTTTGGCATTGTGCATTGTTGGTATGGAATGATATATAAAAGTGCTGTCACAACTAGTAAAAAATTGGCTATATGTGTATTATCATAATTATTGAGTCATTAAAAAGGTGTAATTTGATTTATGCGAAAAACCAAAAGCAAAACTCCAATTTAAATAGAGATTTAGTTTACAAAATTTATACACATATAAAAACCGGAAATATCAGTAGCAATTAATGGAGATTAATTGCACATGTATCAAATGATCTCTTCACACACACAGGAAGCAAATATATATGGCGTGCTAATAACCTCTTTATTTGATCTAATCAATGTGAGTTGCAATCTTCTCATCAATGTCAATAATTACCAAAAATAACTCTAAAATAAAGGCTTCACGAACATTAACCAACAAAATTAAGACTATTATAAAATGGTTGAGTGATGAGAAAGACATCTCAATCTTCGAATACAATCTCTCAGGTAGTCTTTTTTCCTCGTTATAACATGCGTGTGAGGATGCAATCGAACCAGGTGGAAATGGATGAAGCCTTTGCGGCATCTTTGTTGTATGATGATCTTCCAGAATTGAGTAACGATATAGTTACTAGTCGGCAGTTTCAACAACCACAAGAAGGTAAATTGTTTATAACGTTTGTCGATCATAATGTGGACCATTATCCGACGCGGTTTGGTCAAGTCCGTTTTCGTTTGATGAATCATTTAGAATCATTGCTTATTAAGTAACATTGAACTTGTTATCTATATCATCATATCTAAATTGTTTGATGATTAGTTAAAATCATTTTTCTGTTAAAATATTAATTATAATCTATAGTGAACCGTTCTATAATTGCTGATGAAGTGGTCGCAAGAGAATAGCAAAATATGCAAGGTTTGAATAAATCAAAACGACAGTATGAATGGATTTAAGCAATAAAAATTCTTCATACTCTAGTCTTACCTAAAAGAATAAGTGTTAGTATTAATCTGAGTCACATCAAAGTGCAATAACTGTATTTTTAGAATGATGTGACTATAATAAATATTTGGGTACTATCTATGCCATATTGTATTATGTAATTTATTTACCAATATTATTGAACACCTTAAAAAAAGGACTCTGTATTTCATTAAATTTTTTTGCTAAATGTAGATTATCCTCTAATCTCCTTAAGCGATGACGAGAATTTTGCCAAATCATTACAAGAACAAGAATGTAAGTGTATCTATTATTTTCCAATCTCTGTTTTTTTTTTTTTGACGTATATATACCACTTTCATATCTCAGTCAGAAATGTGGTTATATAAATTATATATGCGTTTTGGTTAATGTAAAATATTGCATGTCAAAATTTATCCAAATCCCAAGATTTGGCGAATCATGATGCGTTAACGGACGATGTTACCCATCAATTCCAAGACCTATATGGTATTAAACGTAGAATTTCAAACATTAAAAATAAATTATATTTTTATATAAATAAAACTTATTTTATACGTTCGTTTCACTTGTAATCTCTAGTGAACCGTTCGTCATCCCATCAACAAAGTCATGTTCATGGCAGTTTCTCAGATGATTCACCTGACAGTTTTCATTCTCTTCCTCCTGATGTTGATAATATGAGTTATGAGGTATATATTGTAACATAATTAATAACGATATTTATCAATTTCTATTGTAATATAAAAAGGCATGATCTAGTGAAAGAACTTATGTCTGATGATGGCTTAAGTCTTGTTTGGATGATTTAGGAACTGAATCAATTAGGAGAATCGATTGGAGCGGTCAACAAAGGATTGTCGAAGATGAGAATTCGCCAAATACCAACTCATAAATTTCGCACTACCTCGTCGTCTAGAACGAACAATCATGTATCCGAAAAAACTCAGTAAGATCATAGTCTATATTTTTGTTTTGTTTTACGTATGAATAGCTTCCCAATCAATATTGTGATAACTCTATAACATTTTGTTTCTATCTTTTTTTAATGTTAATATGTTATATATATATAAGTTCCGGCCTAAGTTGGGAGTTTTTTAAATCGGTATGTGGAATATTGAAGGTGTCCGATATGTATCATTGATTTCAAGGAGGGAGATACGCTATCGACTTTGCCATGTGCTCATATCTACCATGAGGAATGCATTTCACTTTGGTTAGAGCAAAACAAGGTATGAACACAATTCAAACTTAATTTACGTCAGTTATATATTTTTATATAATGTACTGAAAGGTACCTACAATAATTAATTAGAAATATAGTTTAATGTTTTTTTTGATGTTATTGTTTTGTTTATGCAGATTTGTTGCGTTTGCACAACGGAGCTTAGACCATAATGCTAATGCGTGTGAACAAAAAAAAAAACACATTAGATTTCCTATATAAATATATTTCCCAGCTTTCACATTTGTTCTTCAAATATGCAACCATTTTTAGCCTTTGCAAACTTTTCCTTGGGTTCTATTTAAATTTTTTTGTTTGAGAAGAAATTGCAGCATCAATCTTATTAGTTAGGCCGATTAATTTTTGTGCGAAACTCTTTAGTAAAACATATGAATTCTATTTTCACCACAAAAAATTATGATATCAAGAAATTAAAATTTCTAAATTCCTTGAACAATATTCTTCCGCGAGTCACAGTCTCAATTATTATAAAAGCCTCGTTTCTTTTTGTGCTATGCTTTTTCAATGGTATATGTAGGTCACTGGTCTGAAAGCCAGCTTATAAGATCTGACAGTTTTATTTTATTTTATTATTACTATAGCTTAGACATGATTCACGTGAATCACGCTAATCAATTAAATATCAAATGTAACCAATGTTTAACTACTTTGACATGCAAGGTGTCTACTCCAATCATCGTAGTAAGGTTAAATCTAAATTTAACTTTATTAGTCTATTGGCCTAAAAATTGTAAAGGTCGACAATCGTATAGTTTTTTTTTTTTTTGTATATATATATAAAAAAAAAAAATTCTACTGGTATAGTTAGTAGTTACATACATTGGCTATTGAAATGAAATTATTGGTCCACCATATACATTTTTTGTGAGTGGTTACAATCCGTGAACAAGAAATTTAACCACCCACAAAGAAATGACACAACCCACTTGACGAGGGAACTTCACGCTATGTATGTGAATGGATTTTCAAACATTTTAATCTAATTTTTTATCAAAAAAAAAACATTTTAATCTAATTTATGAAACATTACAAATTATTGAAACAAATTCTCGCCATCCTATTGGTCAGAATGTGTTGGCCACAAGCGCCATCAACGATTTCTAGATTTTTTGCACCCACTAGAGATCTCGATAGCAAGTAATTTTATGTTAATTGAGAATTATAAATATATTTCAATTTGTAATGGCCTAAAACTTATCTATGTAGTATTATGAGGTCCAAATGTTTTTGGTACGAAGATCAAATCGCTGGCTCGTCATACTAAAATTATATGAATGTTTCCTTTTATTTTTTTTACAACAAGAATACTCTTTTTTATATAATGCAAACCATGTGTATAGCTTAATAGATAGTTAAAAAATTTCTTATATGTTATTTCCTCTACCGGTAACTAGGAGTCTAGGATTGTGATATGATTAGCATCTTTCATGGGAACTAGTTTGTCACATGGGAACTTTGAATATATTCCAATCAAAATCCTTGCAACATGTTTCTCTTTTTTCTTATAATAATGCTTAGGAACGGGTCCTTTTACTAATTATTTTTTCTATTGCATGAAAATGACTACCCAATATAATTCTACATGTATTCTTAGGAAAATAAAACAAAATAAAATAAACATTTGATGAAATTAATAATTTACAAAATTACAAGATTTTAATCCCATAGTTTTTTTTTCTCCCGGTCCCATAGTTTTATTAATCTTCTGCTTTTTCAACTAATTTTTATTATTTTATTTTAGTATCTTTGAGCAAACTTTGTTATTTTACACATAAAAACAGTCATAAGAAAATCATTGCCAGCACTACAAAACCAGTAGTCCAACAAATATAGACGAAAAGTCATAATAAATCATCGAATTCAAATAGAATAATCTAGTAAACAAATATTGGAACTTGTTGATAGATTAGCGACATCTATATGCTGCACCAAATCACAAATATTAATACTTACTAAAAACAATTAAATAGTTCCTGTTCACATTAATTTCTATGCCCCATCCCACGTAACACAACAATACCCTCTCTCTCTCTCTCCTTTAAAACCAAGAAAGCCATTAACTTCTCCCATTAGACAAAGAACAAAATAATCGTAAATATGTCAAACCCATCTCTTTCATCCATATATTTTCTACTTCTCCACCACATCAAACCAAAATCTTGAATACATACAGATCAAAGAAAAGGAAAGATCAAAGAGAAAATCATATACTATATCATCCGATCTTTCATCTATGGGGGTGGCTTCATCGAGCATCGCTGGATCAGAACCTTTTGCGGGAAAGTTATGCGGTCTCGAAGACATGCCTGAGAACTGTATAACGGCAATGTTCATGTACATGGAGCCACCGGAGATCTGCCTACTTGCTAGGGTAAATAAGTCATTTCATAGGGCGTCGAGATCGGATGCGGTGTGGGAACACAAGCTTCCTCCTAACTACAAGTTTCTGGTCCGAAGAATTCTTGAAGATCAACAACACATAGGAGAAAAAGAAAAACTTATCATCCGCAAGAAAGAGATCTATGCAAGGCTTTGCCGACCAAACCTCTTCGACGCCGGCACAAAGGTTCTATACTTCTATCTTTTTTTTTTGACAAATTAAATAATATTATTTTATGTTTTTTTGTGTGTGTGTGTTTAGAATCTTTTGATATATTTGATGGTCAATTACGTCCCACTTAGATTTTTCTTGGGGTGTAAAAATATTTTCCTTCAGAGTGGTTATTAAAAATATATTATTTGGAGGATTTTTGTGAATATGTCTAATTTACCATACTATTTCATTTTATGACCAATAAAAAGTGTTAAAGCTTCTAGAGACAGTAGAATATGTTCTACGAATCCATTGATAATGTTAGAAATTATTGCCTAAAGTATAACAGTAGTTATTCCCATTGTTCCTAAAAATTATAAAATTAACACCTAAAAGCTATTACTATTTTCCACACTTTTCCTTTTTCTTTTTCTTTTCTTTTTGTTTAAGTATATCAAGAGTTAGATAACATGTATTCTTTATAACCTAAACTTTTGTATCTTTTTTTAGTTGTATGATTTTTACAATAAATAGAATTTGTGTAGACTATTGAAATAAGAAAAACTGAATTGAATGGAGGATAAAATGCATCACTAGTTCGGAAGATATTTTTGTGACTCAGTTTGCTTTCTTTGTGGTCTAACTCGGTTTCGTTACCAATTATTTTTATGCAGAGGAAATAAAATTGGAAAATATGAAAAAATTCTGGTTCATATTATAGATAAGTGGTTCCGCTATGTTTGGATTTGACTTGCAAATCATATCAAAAGGCTACATTTAAAATTCGGGCGAATGGGGTTTGTCATGTGTGTACGAAAGAAGAAACAAAAAAGATTATTCCTATCTTTTTAAAAAATATAAAAATATTGTAAAAGTTGGTTGCGAATCTTATTTTTTCTTTTCTTGGACGATTATTGCGATTTATTCATAAATTAATATTAATATAAAAGTAAATGTTTGGATTGTAATATTGAAAAGGAAGCGTGGTTGGACAAGAGAAGTGGGAAAGTGTTTTTGGCGATATCACCAAAGGCAATGAAGATAACGGGCATTGATGATCGCCGATATTGGGAACATATTTCTTCCGACGAATCCAGGTTCTTTTTACATCTCTCTCTTTCTTTCTTTTTTTCTTATGTTTTTTTTTTAAATTTCATCATAGTCAAAACATTTAGGCCGGACACGAATTAGATATTCTATAAGAAAAAATCAGAAATTTTGACATGGTATGGCTATGTTTGTATCGGATATCTAATCTTGGGATACATTTTGCTCCAAAAAAATCGAGTATCCATGATCTACTTTGATTTAGTATACTTTTTAAACTAAAAACTCTCTGCTGATTTGAGTATTTAATTGTGCTTTAAACCTATCATTATTTCTAGTAAAAAGGGAAAGACTTTGTCAACATTTCTTTGTTTCCCTTTCAATGGTAATCATTGGATAATATAAACAAGAAATAACAATGTTATTATTGGCTACAAATCATATAATCATGCCATGACCTTGGTCAAAGTTGATGATTACACATTTCGTATTCATACACTCTTCTACGACGAAACCTGAAAACATAAAAGTCTATTTCTGTACTTGCATATAAATTTAAACGAGTATAAAATAATACACATCAAAATGTGTATATAGTAGTAACCAAAGAAAGTAACCTAAGAAGGTAAACTGACAATAGCTTTTTCATGCAACAATTCGGTAAGAATTTCAAAACATAGTAAATAAAAACTACTTCTCAAACGGATTTTTTTTTATGTTTCTCATGTCTCTTAAATCATAACTCATGTATTGCTCAATTATCATAAACTTCTTATGATTAAAATTTTTAAATGAAATAATTGAGGGAACTAAAAATTGAAAATTAAATAATGTTCAGGTGATGTTAGATTACTTTTCTCTAAGAATCTTAGATAGAAGATATTAATCAACACGTAAACGTAATGTATAAAGACGGACGTATGCATTATATTATATATATGAATACGTAAATTTACAGATGATGTATTTATGTACATATAGAATTTTTAGATAAGCTCAAAAAGCTGGTTTGTTTAGTGAATAGGGGAAGTTTTGGGTCGTCGACGAATATGTCATTTTCTCTTATCCCAAATTTGCTCGATCATACCCAATAATTGAATGGCTTTCTTTCAACAATCGTTTTTTCTCTTTCTATTTTCCCACATGTATTTTATTTATTTCACATATCTTTCTTCAACAAATATCTTATAGAATTGGAAACTCTATCCAGATTCTATCCACATAATTCGAATATTTTCGCTTAAATTGGAACAAGTAGAATATAACTATATTTATACATAATCATTAACCCCACTATATCACTTTTATATATTTATAGATTTGATATGTAGTACTCTTTGATTGGTAGATATGAGGTGTGGTAAGTCTATCATTAGTAGGCCTCATTGTTATTTTGAAATTTATCTACCAATCAAGACACTAATAACTAAAGTTGTAGTAGAGCTTATCCACATTGTCCCACTTGGACCAACACTCGCATTATGATTATTTTCATCGTTAATTTCTTATGATCAATGATTCTTGTTTTATTGAACTTTTTGTTCCTTCAGATTTGGATCTATGGCTTATCTCCGGCAAATATGGTGGTTAGAAGCAGTTGGAAAAATCAGATTCGAATTTTCACCCGGAAAATACAGTTTACTTTTCAAGATACAATTAGGAAAACCTATTAGAAAGTGTGGGAGGAAAACATGTAGTTTGGACCAAGTTCATGGCTGGAACATCAAACCGGTCCGGTTTCAATTGTCTACATCGGATGGCCAATGCGCTATTTCGGAACGACATTTGGACGAATCGGGGAGGTGGATTTATCATCATGCGGGTGACTTCGTCGTAGAGAATCAGAACTCACCCGTTTGGGTCAAATTCTCTATGCTCCAGATAGATTGTACACATACCAAAGGTGGGTTATGTTTAGATTGTGTGATCATATGTCCATTTGAGTATATAGGGAAATACAAATATTCCGATTAAATGTTTTTTAGAGGTTCTGTTGATATGTTAGTTTTTAGGATTTTTTGTCAATACATAAAGTCTGTATTAGTATACTTTAAACTGTGCAAATTTTGGATTAATTTTTATGCAGATGTAGTTCTAGGTGAGAATGTTAAGGTATGGTACTATATATGATTCAGAGATGTCGTAATATGTAAAAGTAGAGGAATGTGAAAAAGATGTAAAAGTCTTTCAGACTTCAGAGACTTCAGAGTTAAGAAGTTTAGAATCAGTTGATTTTAAAATCCAAGCAAATTTTTTTTCCCTTTTTTCTTTTACTTTCATTTGAAGTTTAGTCATTTAAAATGAGAGGTTTGGACAAGTAACACTTCTGAGGTTAGTTACAATCCTTGTTCAAAACATCGCTAGGCGCTAGCACTACAAGAAATATTAGCATTGATAGCACATGACGATAGCGCATTTTTCGTCACTGCTATTAAAGATGATACTCAAAGTTCGGTAACTATATCATAGCATTTCAAAAATGCTAAGACTAACAATAGCAAAATAAAAAACTAAAATCACTTTGAACCGCCCGCACTTAGCAAAATTTTTACGTTTAGCGCTCAACCAAATTAAAAAAAAACATTTGCGACCAAACAAAACCTAAATTTTCTCATCTTTGCCTCGCCTCATTATCTTCTCCTCATACCTCTTCGTTCTCTTCGAGACCTCTAATTTTTTATAAAGTAACGCTCTCTCACTTTTTTTTTTCTCACCTTCAACCCTAAACCCCCTTTCTCCATCTCCAAATAAACGACAGATCTAAAAATCCCAGATCTTCCTCTTATCCATACTTTGAAGATCCTCTTCTCCTCATCGTTTTTCTCCATCTCCAAATTGTCGCCGCGTCATCAATCTTCCATATCTGAGAACGAGCGATGGTACTAGATCCGTCGGGGGTCAAAATTTCTCCGATTTGGTCTGGTTCGAGCTCAAGTATCCTTCATCCTGAATTGGGTCCGTTGGCTTCTCCATCTATAGACTTGGCTGGTTCGTTGTGGTTCGAGCTATGGCGAAGTCTCAAACAGATCAGAGGAATAAGGTTACTTTTCTGCAATTTCAAAGTCATGAATTAATTCAATTATAAATTAATTTTTGTTTTTTTGTTTTTATTGGATAGAGAGGGAGAAAGAAAGAGTCTTGGTTTGATGAATTCTCTAAAAAAATTTGTTTCCAAATCCTTCTTATTCGTCATCTCCGTGGGCATTTGCGTTCCACATTTTTTCTTGTTACTTCTTCATGTCTAGCTTCTTGTTCTTCTTCGTATTCGTGAGTCTCTTTCAAATCTCTCTATCATTATCAGTTTTCAACTTCTAGGTTTAGGTAACTTCTTCATCATTAAAATGTTGTTTCATGATAATAAAAAGTCAAGTCCGAGTTTGTTTCTACCTCTAGTTATAATCGTTACTGATGTGAAAGTTTCTTATAGTCATATGAGTTAACAGCTTACTGTGAATTTGTGATGGTGAAGAGACTTGAAGGTGCTAAAACGGTGATGACGAGTGAAGAAGCGAGTGATGGTAGATGTATCAAAGATTGTCGCCAAATCAAGAAGCTGCTTGTTCGCATCAAGTAAACTCAAGTAAGTTTTCAGTTTAGAATGGAATATAAATGTAGTTGGTGATGTTTATGACTAACATGTCTCTCTTTCTTTAATTGCAGCGTCATCTTGTGCTTGGTGTGATTTCTCAAATCATCAAGGTGAGGCTATAATGCTGCTACTGCTATTTGTTTTTGGTAATGGTGAATGTGTAAATAATCTTTATTATTGTTGTTCTGTCTAGATACAGTAGCTAGCAGACTTAAACTTGAAGAAAACTCCCAGCTGGTGGAGTTGGTTGCTGATAGCAATGTAAAACTACTCACTCATAGTGAAAATTTTGACTTTGTTTCGACTTATGGGATTTAACAGGATGTGGAAGACCTGATGTGTTTACCACCTTAGAAGATCTTATTGAGGTGGATGAATTTTCAGTTAAGAAATATGAATACAAGAAAACCGTTACAAACTTCTCTTCTGATGTAAAGGTATATAACGTCTTGGTATCAAGTTATGAATTCTACAATTGATCGGTTTAAAAATGTTCTGGCTTATCTCATACGAGAGAGCACAAGGTACGACTGTTTTTTGCTTCTTTAATGTCCAATTTATTATACATGATGAGAATAATCTCTATGATTTCATTTACTTTGAGAATGTTGCTTATGCCCATGTTTGTGCTGAGCTTGCTCTAGCTTTAGGAGGATATGTTTCAACAAAATCTGCAGGACATGTATTTGTTTTCAGTTGATTCCATGCCTTAGTTTTCTAAGGTGGAGTTTTGTCTCAGTTTCAAAAAACTGTAGATAGCATATTTTTTTGAATTGAATGGTAAGGTTCTTCTTCTTGTACTAACGTTGCAGGAGCTTATAGTGTCATTCGGGCTATTCGAGATTGAAGAGCATGTTGGGAGTGAAGAAGAATGTCATTCGGGCTATTCAAGAAGCTTGAAGAACTTGTTAGGAGTGAAGAACATGATTCCTAGTTGTATAGTTAGTCTAAGACTTGGTTTGATATAACTTGGATGGTATGTTCAAACCCTTATGATTAGTATTCTTGTTGTGAAGAGTAGTACTAAAGTAGTATATAGAAGTATGGATTGAGACTTATGTTATGTATGAATTGATGTTTGGTTTATGAATGATGTTATATCTTTTGGATGTTTATATATATATTAAATAGCTTAAAATAACTGCATAAAATAAGATTCATAACACTGAATATTATAGCATTGTAAAAACAATATATCATAACCTATATATATTGCTATTATAAGTCGATATATTAAAGCTTTTTACTAATGCTATGGTAGAATACTCTATCATAGCATACGACAAAAACGTTATCGTATGTGGGGGGTCTACCATAACAGGGGCATAAGATAGCATTTATGAAAACGCTATTGATGACATATAATAGCTCTTCTCTCTTGCTAATAATGTAGATATTTCTTGTAGTGTAGTCGGGCGCTCGAGGTGGGCCTAGCGCCTAGCGACAAAATCGGAGATTATACGGGGATTAATCGGGGATTAGTTTTAAGGCTTTTATATTAAAATCTATAATATATACAAACTACCGCATTCATTTTCCTAAAATCACTCTAGCTTTGGTGGTAAACTCCTCTGCGTAACTCCACAAGTCCTCCGTTCGACCCGCGTTACCCGCATGTTGGTCACATTTTTTGGATTTCCCTATTAATTAAGGGTAAAATCGTAATTTTCTTTCCTTCTTCCTCTTTATGCCCTGCGACATCCAACCCTAATAGCCGTCTTAATATTTTTTTTCACCATTTTTAGTTGTTTTTCTTGCTTTATGTACCAAATTTTTATAGATCTAATAGATTTATAAGAAACTAAGCCAAGATAACTTCACCCAAGCTTCCAAACAGGAGATTTACTCGAGCAAGCGATTAATACGGCCGATTTGGGTTATTCGCGGTGGAGATCCACTGTTGAGCGCCTTTGCGGCCGCCTCGGCGGCTAGGCGTCCGCGTTTTTGAACAGGGGTTACAATTAACTTACCTCTTTCTTTAATAATCTCTTATTGTTTTTCCTTTATCCACATTTTTAACTTTTAAAATTTACTATCATGATCTAGATCCAAATATTCACGTATATACAAATTTCTGAAACGAATTAGAGCGAAGCAGGTCCGTCTCACATGGAAAGATTTTTGGCAAAACCAAAAAAAAAGTTAAAAGTCTCTTACTAAATTTTTTTCTTCTAAAACTAGACTATTATCGTTGGAAGTTTTTTAAAATTGATTTTGGAGCCATGGTAAATGTCTATGTTGCCTACCCATAAAGACGAGCCTCGAGTGGATAGGAGATTTTAAATAACAAATACAAATTTCACCGCTACTAGCACTCTTTAAAAAAAATGAAAATAGGTGTTAAACACCCTAAGTTAGAGTTAAAAAAAGTTGTGTGGTGGATTCCATGTTATCATGCCTAGACCTAAAAGGCCTAAGATGAACTATATCATAATTAATGTTGGTATGGTAACTACCATAAATTAAAATATAAAAACAAAAATAAAAAGAACCAAAAGAAGAAAACATTTATAAAAAAATATGTTAACAAAATAATAGAAGAAAAAAGAAAGGCCTAAAGATCTACCTATAATTTTGAGGGTCTAATATCAGATTCGAAGAAAAAATATGCTTATCATTTAGAGATATTTTAAACTCTCCATCTAAACTTTCTAATCAACTGGGGATGTGTTTTTAGTTAAGTGGTTAAGTCCATTTGACTCCGCCTTCCCCACCGGAGTTCGACTCCACTAAGTCGCGTTACCTCGCGAAGTAGGAATTGACTATGGATCGTCCTTGTTGATCCAAAGATGTCAAAAAAAAAAAAAAACTTTCCAATCAACCAATTTAACCACTACATTAAAACAACTCCATAAATTAATGGAACCCTAAAATTTACTAATAATTTTGATAGTTGACATTGAGGTTCCTTTAAGAAATATGTAAAAAAGTGTTACAACGTACACATGTGTTGTTCATATATCCTCCTATCCTAATAACCATTTTTTTTTAATCTCCTCTTAATGTTCTAACTTTTTTCTATACACAAGTGCACAAACAATAATCATAGTTCTACATCTTCAAAATACTTACATAATACACTAATTTCTTAAAATACATTCCATTTTGTGGAAATGTTGAACTTTGATTTCTTAAACACAAAACCTTAAATACGGCGGGAAAAATTAGAAATTTAGGTTAAAAAACAATTACACGATAAATTTTCGGTGAAAAATCAGGAATCATTTTTTTCTGTGGTGAAAAATTGCGAAATCACAAACTTTTGATTAGAAATTTTGAGAAAAAAAAATTACAAATATATATATATATATTTTTTTTTTCTTTTTGGCAAAACAAAATAATGTTTTTGGTTAGAAAAAACTCAAATTGACAACTGGGCCTGCCTGTCCTTAATGGGCCTATCCTACTGAGCAGAGAAGTTCTTCGAGAAGTCATCAATGGCGGATACAGAAGCTATGAGACTCGAAGACATCTGAGAGAGAGAGAGATGAGTATTCAAATTTGTAATTTCCCGTTCCATCCAAAATTCGCGCTACAACCTCGCGCTCAAAGGTCAACACGAATCTTCGCTCGTACAGAGAACGATTCTCCACAACAACAACTCAATCTCTCTGTTCTTCGCTTCACTTTCGGTAATCTCTTCGTTACCCACTTCAAAGTTCTGATTTTTTTCAAGTATTTAGGAGAAAGATTTGAACTTTATTTGTGTCTACGTCTGTAGGAATTCCTGGGCTTGACGAGTCTTATCTACCGAGATGGATCGGGTACGGGTTTGGATCACTTCTTCTTCTGAATCACTTCTCAGCTTCGAGTCCAGTCAGTGAATCTCAAATGGTAAATAGTAGCAAAATTGCTTCACAGTGTTTTTGCTAGTTAAAAGCTATGAAAGTTTAGCATTTTTTTTTTGTGAATTTTTTGGTGATAGAGATCAGAGGCTTTGGGATTATCACTTGCTGCATTTTCAATAGCTTTACCTTACATTGGTAAATTCCTTAAGGTAAATTCATAATTTTTACATTGAGTGGAGAAAAACTTTGCTGGTCACTTGTGTTGTTGTTTGATGGGTTGTGTTCTTAGGGTTCTGTAGTGGAGCAGAGAACTCTACCTGAAGAAGGAGAGCAGATTTTTGTGATATCATCAAATATTGGAGATTCTTTGAAGGAGGATTTAGCATGGGCAACGTATGTTTTGTTGAGGAATACAAGTACTATAGCTGTGGTATGATGTTTGATCTTTGATCTGTTCCGATGCTTAGTTGTGTTATTACTCTTTTGTTCTACTGAAGAAGACTGTTTTTTTTTGTTCAGTTGATATCGGTTCAAGGCGAGCTTTGTGTTCGTGGGTACTGGAATTGTCCAGATCAGATGTCAAAGACTCAACTACATGATTGGTTTAAGAAAAAAGTGGATGAGATTGGCTTGGCTGATGTGAAGGATACCCTTTATTTCCCTCAATATGCAGGTAGTGTGTTTCCTCAATTGCACGGTCTTGAATTTGTTCAGCAGTGTCGATCTTTTTTATACCTGAATGCATGGAATTTTACTCTTTTGTTTCTATGGTGTTGAGATATATGTTAACTTTCAGTTTGATTTTAGGTTCTGCACTATCTTGGGATATTCTTCCCGATGGGACGCGTTCTCTTTTTGTGCAACCTCTGGTACAAAATATAAATGAACCGCAGAAAATGGATGGGTTTTTGCTGGTGGCTTCTACTGCTGGATATGCATATAGCGATAAAGATAGAGCCTGGATTGGAGCTATGGCTGAGAAATTCAGAGGTTAGATTGTTCCCATGGATCAAAATGAAATAAGGACTTCTTGCTTCCATTTTTTCTCTTTTTGTGGGTTTCAGTTAAGTTGAAACTGTGCAGTCACAACTTTGACAGACTCTCATAGCAGTATTTATGCTTCGCCGCTGTTCCATCTGAATATTGGTGGACTTTGCACATTTTTATAGAATGTTAATTGGACCAGAACTAAACGTTTTTGCTATTTTATTGATAAGACTTCAGGAGTCAGGATGTCAGTGTCCTTGCGGGTAAACTATGTGGCACTGGCAATATATAATCTGACTTGAAAGTATTTTGATACCATAACCAAAAACATTGAACATCTTTTTGTCCAGGCCGTGAAGCTATTAGTAATGTAGTAGTTGTTAATATAAAATCCTTAGGATAATGCTTTTCTCAGTCAACTTTGTTAGTCTTCTTACCTTAAAAATGAAATCCCGTAGTATCATGAAACAAAATATCATCCTAGTTCTAAACTTTAAGTTTAATGTTTTTTTCCTTCATATGACTTGCAGGATGACATTAGCTGTTCATGATAATGTAATCTTTGACCCGAATCTTGATAGTTGACTGGCGAAACACTTCAGTTCTTACAGGAATTTCTCGAGGCCATAAACCAGATTCTGCATAACAAAAAGAGAATAACGGCAAGTGATTAGATAACAGTAAGACATCAATGGATGGAGAACTCTCGCTTGTTACCTTGAGGCGTACCACCTTTCTGATAGCTAGGAGTAGGCCAGGCATTAGGGCCCTCACGTCAATTATGTCATGTTTAAGAGTGTAAACCTGTGTACAGCAGTTTGTGTATAAGAAATTAAGAATCCTTATGAGCGATGAACCTGAATTTTAAAATTGAGAATCCAATATTCAGTTTGACTTTTAAATAGATTGCAGTGCTGATAATTACATCTCCTGGACTTGAGAAGTAGACTTGTGTACTAGATGGTAGTCCCGGTAGAACCATACTGTGAACACGAACCCCGTCTTCTCCAATCACTTGACCTCTTGCCTGGAAATATGAGAAAACACAGCTATGTTATGTATAATATGTACAGGCTAACTGGTCCATCTTTGTTAGCCTTTCTGACATTTTTTTCGTCAATCTTATTCATGCTGTACCTTAACATCAGTTGAACTATCCTCTCTGTTGTAGATCTGACCAAGATTTGATATGTTATTTGCAATTTGGATAGCTTCTGGAGAAGGAAAATCCTGCATTTCATAGGTATCTTTTGAGTGACTTCTTGTAATTCAATGTCAAAAGCTGCATACGCTTTATAAGAAAAACCTCTGTATGGTTCTTTCATAAGTAGCCTCTTTGAAGTATTATATGCCTTAATTAGTCTTGATCAACATTCCAAAAGTTTCAAAGTTAAAACGCAGAATTCTAGGAAATATCGATTGTTTTTTTTTATGTCATACCGCTGCATTAGGCCTTGACTCCACTAGTTCTACATTGTTGTAGTGGAAGGAGGCCATGATCACAGCCTGTTGGAGAAGTATAGATCCTATGGATAGAGTTGGTGCTACAAGGCATCCCTATAACACAAACAGAGACCAAATTTGATTAACCTGGGCCATCTCTCGTCTAACAATTGTTGCTTCATGACAGACTCGACCTCACAAAGAACGGAAACATAATGAACTTTCTGTGAGTATCTCACCCTGTGCTCACCATGGTGGCCTTGTCACATAGTGCAGACAACGCAGATACTGTCTCTGGCTTAATCCGAGGTACATACACCACACTCTTCATCCCAAATGCCGTTGCCTTAATAGATTCAGAAATCATTAACACTGTTGCTAGTTTTCTGAATTTTTTTCCATATTAGTGGATAATATAAAGGAGCTTGATAGAAAGAAGAAGAAGTTAATCTGTTACCTGTTTTACATTCTCATACACTGTTGATGGGTCTGTAAAGTCTATCACAACTCCGACTTCTTTTCCCTACTAAAGATATTCGTTTAGGTTATTCCGTAAAACTTAAATCTGGTGAGAACAGAGAGAGAGAGGGGTAAGAAAATAATGGAACCTGAGATATTGAGCCCAACACCATTGTTAGATCACTCACTACGGGTATCTCTAAAGGCTCCTCCATGTCACACAGCTATGCAAGAACATGAGAGTTAAGGACTCAATCAATAGATAAACCAACCAGTTGGAATAGTATACAGATGGGTTTAAGCTAAGTCACCAAGCCAATATCTTCGCCAACAAAACGGTTATCGACAGCTCCAGCTAACTCCATTCCCCTAGCCTTAGTCACAGCAATCACAGCCGCTCTACCTATTTCCTTTGCAGCTCCATTTATGATTACCTAATTGGGAAATTAGAAGCATTATCATATCAAAGCTGCATTGTATGGAAACTCATGATGATGATGATGATGATGTGATTACCTTAATGTTGTTTTGTGAAGGTTGAGAAGCCGAGCAGGAAAAGGAAGGCCTTGAGGGTTTGAGATGTCTTGATAGCTTGAAGAAGTGGCAGTTCACAGCTGCCATTGCTCTAACCTAGGAGATAGCTTTTGTGTTTCTTTTTGTTGCTTGATGGTTTTCTCATGTTGATAAGAGATTTTTTGCACTGTCCTTTGTCTTCTACTTCAAACGATGTCGTCTCTGTTTGAGGCGTTTGGAAGGATAAGGTTACTTGACTCTTTGTGTGTTTTTTTAAAAAGACAAGTTCTCAAAATTTGGAGAAAAAAAAGGCACTTTGATTTCTTTTTTTTTTCCTTCAACAAAATGTAATGTGGGGGTTAACAATAGATAAAAAGAGATAATGGCGATAACTAAAAAGATTTACAATATCTCTAACAAATATGTCCTTATTAGTCGTATGTAACTTATGCGGATATGAGCTTTCACGACTTGCACTATTGGTTTTGGGATAATTGAGGAGACAGAATATAAGCAATCACTAGCAAGTAACAAACCAAACATCGTCTAGTTTTTCCGAGATACAACATCAAAATGAAGAGAGAAAAAAGAAAAACTAAAAGTGCAAATAAAGGCTGAAACATAAATAAAGAAAAACTAAACTAACTCTAAGGTGACCCGCTCCCGAATGTTCAGGTCCCCCATAAGTAAAACTCGTGTTGCTCGTCTTCTTGATGTTGTAGTAGGAAGGGTTCGTCTCAATTAATGCGAGATTGTAGGTCGGCTGGAAATAGTGGTTGTTAACCATAACTTCCAAATCGCGCATATACGCAGCTTTGACGTTGTTCGGAAGATACCCAGATCCCATCTGGGTTGTCGTGTGCCGACCAGAGACATATCTATTTACTATTTCACCGCCCCACTCCACAATCTGTGCATGGTCAGTTAGACAAGTAAAGATCTCGCTCGGCCAATAACCAACTGGCATAAGTACGGTGCCACTGTTTGGGCCGACAGACATCCACCAATGTCCAAAGTTTGGATCCTACATTTTGTGTATCTATATATTAGAAAAATAGTAACATAATAAAACAATATAAAATTAACCATCTAACCTTCCAAATCTGGATTGTAATGACTTTGGTGTGGGGGTGGATAGCGCCTTCGATGAGGACATTGCCACTGGTTTGTATAAAACCCGGGGATCGAAGATTTTGGCTTTTCACACGAGTGTATGCATCATTCTGAAAGAAAAAGGAAAAAACTATTATTAGTTTATAGAAAACATATTGTCGTAAAATTGAAGTGAAAAAGAAACATATAACACACTTACCGTCCAGAAAATAAAGAGTCTAGGCTGGTCGTCCAAAGATAGCCAGGGATAAACCTATATAGAAAATAATTATAAAAAAAACAACTATAATAATAGTCCTATTGCATACATAAGTTTTTAAATTAAAATAGAACTTATGTACCAAATACTTTAAGTAAAATCTCAATAAAATCTAACCTGCCATCCTGCCTCGATGGTGTTCATGTCACCACTTTCAATTGAACCCGAGGCGAGCCAAAGTTGGCCTAGGCTGAACTCACCGAGTTGAGCAACTTTGGGGTGCTCCACACTCATTGTGACTTTTGTTCCATAAATCTTTGGTGTGCTTGTGCTGTTCAAATATGCGACAGCATGCTGTGTATACAAAACGAATATACAGTAAAAAGTTACAGTTAATCTATATATAATAGCAATCTAATAAATACCATTTGCACCCTTGAACGGTTGCGTCTGTTTATCGCAACCTTTCGTTTAAATACTTACGGTTATTTTTTTTTCGGTTGTGTCTTTTTATCCCATTTTTTCGTTGAAATATTTACGGTTATTTTTTTACGGTTGTGTCTTTTTATCGCATCTCTTCGTTATCATATTTACGGTTTTTTCATATAGTTATATTTGTTCAATTATAGTCGTATCTTTTCAGTTTACGGTTGTTTCTTCATAGTTGTATCTATTCATTTAAAGTTACGTATCATATTATATAGATTTAAATTTTAGTTTTTTAACTAAAATATATATTCTATGGTTGTTTTTTAAAAAAAAGGTTGCAATATGAATAAATAGTTTCTACGGTTGCATCTTTTAATCGTAACACCTCATATACAATTGCGATGGTTCAGTTTAGTTGAACCATTGCAACATTTACTTTATTTAACGAACAATTGTAATTTTTGATTCATTTTATAAATCGTTAAAAAATTTAATTTTTAAAAAATTAAAAATATATATTTTACGGTTGAATTCTTTTAGAAAAATATGATCGAGATAAATATCTTCTACGGTTGCGTTTTTTTTATCATAACTTTCATAAACGGTTGCAATCGTTTAGTTGAACCATTGCAACATATCGTTTATTTCACGAACAAATGCAACTCTTGGTTTATTTTATAAACCGTTATAATATTTAATTACCTACAGTCACGTCTATCGGTGTAATTTTTTATAAACTATTATTTCAATTTTAGTTACTAAAATGTATTTAAATAAAACTATAACCGTTTAATTGAACCGTTGCAACATTTGGTTTATTTGACAAATTATTGCAACTTTTGATTTTTTTTTTTTATGAACCGTTGTAATCTTTAGTTTATTTGACGAACTTTTGCAAAATTTGTTATATTTAACTCTCTCTCTCTATATATATATATATAGATAGATATATATAATTTTTTAGTAATAGTTTAGAAAAATAAAAAATTAAATCTACTTATTATAACTTTTTGTTTAATATTTTTTATATGATCGCATCTTTTCACCATAGTATTTTCTAATAATAATACAAATCTTTAAAAATATTTTTGAGGGTTTACGTCTCTTTATCATATTTTTTGTAAAATATATTTTTATTTATTGTTAAAAATAATTGTTTAGAAATTTATTATCTCAATTTGTTATGACATTTTGTTTGATATTTTTTTTCTTTAAATTTTTTTGAAATCCTTTCCCCCGCGACATCGCGGGGGGTCTTAGTCCTAGTATAGGGAATAACAATTAGCATATATTCACAAAAAATAATGATGAATTTTTGGACCAATTCATATTATAGAAATTCGGAAAAAAAAACTATATATTTGCCTCATGTCCGTGGGTGAGATTAACTCCAGCAACAGAATTGGTATCCCAGTTCTCTTGAGAAACCAATCTCCGTATCGGAATCGTCTCCTCATTGGTATGCTCGTTGTCTTGAGAAACCACTCTCCGTATCGGAATCATCCCCTCGGGACATTTCGACCCGTTATGACTGTTCCAAATCTGCCAGCCGCTAACTCCATCTTCATTTTTGGCTGTGTTAGGAATATTTTTTGGCACTTCCTGTAATTATATTTTGTTTCGAAAAAGAAAAAGAAAAACAATGTATTAATATAAGAACTAAACACATACAATACGTGAAACTGATGTGTAAATGAGTAAAAATATAAATAAATAAAACAAAGACCTGGAGCTTGTGATCCTTGAGGAGAGGATGCCTGAACGCCGGCTGAGCTAATATTTGTGTGCAGTCTATGATATCCCCGTCAGGACTCTGTTAGGTTTTACCAAAAACAAAAAAAAGTTCATTATATAATTAAGAGTAAAATAAAATATGTGTTGTGAACGTTGCTGTTTATTTACATTGATGGTTGTAGTCGTTGTCGAGGCTCCGACCGCGACGCAGAGAGTGAGTGTTAGTAAACACAAGAAGAGAGCCCTGCAAATAAATAAATAAGAACACTGTCTTGTTAGTTTCTGATCCTGCATGCATGCAAATAAAAACCCTTACGTATCCGTTTCGAATTTTCACCATGGGAAAGATCCTCGGATGATTCTTCTTCTGAACAATGACAAATTCATAGATTCTGCATAGCCCATTATAATTTGGTGGCCTACCTGAAGAAGGTGCATCCAATTAATCAAAGAAATATTAGATACGAGAAAGAAGAAGAAAACATAACTTTTACCAAAAAAAAAAAAGAAGAAAACATAACTTAGTATTCCAATATCATAAAATACTATACATCATTCGTACTTTCATAAATCCACTATCGAAATATCTAATCTAATTCTTCTCAAGAACAGCAACTCAGATTTACATAGCATGAAAACATTGACTAGATTGTATAGAAGGATAGATTCACATAAACACCAATATAATAGAAATTTCTTCAAGCCCTTGTTCATATTAAAACTCTGTTTTTAACTTACACATGAGAACACAAATGGAACCCCAAATCGGCTCTCTCTTCACTAGCTTGGATGCTTTTCACAAACGAGTTCTCATCCTTACTTATACTAAATAGTAAAACCTATGAGAAAAGGAAATAACAAAATAGAAATCTTCTTTTTTTTCTATTCGACCAAGCTATAGGTTTTACATTCTTGCAACTTCTAACATTTTACATTTTTAATAAAATACTAGATAACAATCCGCACTATGTGCGGGACAAAACGATTTTAACCAATTTTAATGTATTGATGATATTGAAGGTGTTCGATTGTTATATTATTAGATAATCGGTGGTGTATATATTAATGATTATCAAGATTAGTGAAATTTTCATTTATGTATTAATGTTTATGTTTATTAGAATTTATGATATATATCTTGGTATATTTAATCAATATACAAAATATTAGGTACTCCATTTTGTATAGATTTTTATATCTTAATTACATATTTTATTTGTATTTTTGTTTTAGTATTGAGTAATATAAAAACATAAATTAAGTGGAAAAAATAAATATAAGTAAAACAAATGGCAAAATCTGTAAATATCTTAATAAATGTTGGTTTTTTAATTAAATTGATTGAGAAGCTCTATGAAAACGACACGTCAGCATGACATTTTTGTTAATCACATATGAAGATAAAGTTATTTTTAAAAAATGCTTCTCAATTACTATATATAAGAGATTTCTATTCTTAGCAAAAAAAAAAAACAAAATAGAAATCCTAAATAATTTCCTAAATCTTGAAATAGAAACTAATCGTAACATATATCCACCCGTACGTGTGATGATCTTTATTAGTCTTGGGTGTTCGGATATTCGGTTTGGTTCTAGGTATTTTTGGGTATAAGAATTTAGCATCCATTAAGATACATATTTTAGAATTTCGGTTCGAGTTCAGATTTGGTTTTGGATATTTTTGGTTCGGTTTCGGATATTCAAAATATTCAAAATGTTTTTAAAATTAGTTAAATTTGAATATAATTTGACTAAATCTTACAAAATAACTTTTTTTTTTGAGAAATCCTAACGTAGAAGTAAAACCCATGAGAAAAGGAAATAACAAAATAGAAATCCTAAATAATTTCCTAAATCTTGAAATAGAAATTATTCGTAACATCTATCCACCCTTACGTGTGATGATCTTCATTAGCCTTGTTTCGGTTCCGGATACAAGAGTTCAAGATCCATTAAGATATTTTGGTTCGAATTCGGTTCCGAATATATTTGGTTCGGTTTCGGGTACCCGAAATATTAGAAATATTTCTAAAATTTGTTAAATTTAAATGAAGTTTGACTAAATCTGACAAAATAACCAAAATTTTTGAGATATTTTGAGTATTTTGATAATTGATATTTCTGAGTAATTGGGTTCTATTAAGTCTAAATAAGAATAATATTTTTAATTTTAGATATATAATTATATTTTGGAAATTTTGGGTACCCATTCGATTCTCGGTTTGGTTCAGATTTTTTGTTCCGATTCTTCGGGTATAGGTGTCGAGGATCTGTTCGGTTATTTTTCTGGTTCCGGGTTCGCTTCGGTTTCTCTTTTGGGTTTAATTTTGGATTGGTTCTTTGGTTCCGGCTCTTTTGCCCAGGCGTAGAACATAGACTGAATACATTGCAGTGTGACATTTACATTTAGTTCAGGACTTTTACATTTCATTATCTCTCTAATAACTAGTGGACTATGATATTATTTGATGTCTCACATTTTGTAGAAAATGAACATTTTTCAT
Source organism: Arabidopsis suecica (assembly GCA_019202805.1). NCBI lineage: Eukaryota > Viridiplantae > Streptophyta > Magnoliopsida > Brassicales > Brassicaceae > Arabidopsis > Arabidopsis suecica. Next base: position 8,857,327 of record CM032912.1, on the reverse strand, counting down.
GATCATTGATAAACTTTGGTTTTTGTTTGTTAGGTGCACATACGCGCGCGCACATATATATATTGGGTAGGTTTTCTCGTTTCTTTAATAGATTTACATCTCTTTAGTCTGTAATTAGTCAATCACATTTATATATAAATGTGATTATGATTCACAATTTCACATATACATGTGTGTATCGTATGTACACGAGTGTAAACTATAGCTTTTACCCTCTAAGCGACATCGTTTAATCTTCAGAATGGTATTTTTTCCTATATGTATTGATTTACCATGTTCTGGCATCTATGTTTAAACCTCGTTGGGTTGTTGTGTTGGGATGACAAAGAGTGGAATATTGAGTATACTACATTGACCGGTTTACTCTGGTTTCAGTTAACCAGTTTCTGGTTTAATCTTATGTATATAAGCTAAACTCTGTTTTACATTTAGATTAAGCTTTGTAACAATACTTTGATGAGATTAATAAAGTTTGTTTCTTCTGTTATGATAAACCTCTCTCTCCGATCTTGAACCTCCGATCATCGGAGTTTAATATGGTATCAGAGAATAATATTCCGATCTTCCGCTTTCTTTGTGTTCGTCGGAGATGAGTTTCTTCTTCTTGCAAAGCTTCAATTTCTTCTGTTAATCATTCTCGCACTTTGCGATTTCTTCTTTTGTGTTCGCCGGAATCAATTTTTCCGTTCTGCTTTTCATTTTCTTTTGATTGACCTCTGGTGTTAACGAATCTTGTTTTCTTTCACAATTTCGTAACATCTTTCTTTGTAATTTCTCCTTTTTCACATTGAAAATGGGATCTTATGTACCTCCATCTACGATTCCGGGAACTCGTCCTTCGTCTAATCTTGGTGAACAACCATCGCGTTATGATCAGTATGAGAATCCGTATTATCTTCATAATAACGATCATGCTGGACTCATTCTTGTTTCAGATCGTCTTACGAATGCTTCAGATTTTCATTCTTGGCGTCGCTCGATTCTGATGGCTTTGAATGTCAGAAATAAATTGGGATTCATCAACGGTACGATTCTTAAACCACCTGAAGATCATAGAGATTTTGGTGCTTGGTCTAGGTGTAATGATATAGTTTCTACTTGGTTGATGAATGCTGTTGATAAAAAGATTGGTCAAAGCTTACTCTTCATAGCGACTGCACAAGGAATTTGGAACAATTTGTTATCTAGATTTAAGCAGGATGATGCTCCAAGGATATTTGATATAGAACAGAAGCTTAGTAAGATTGAGCAGGGTTCAATGGATGTATCTACATATTATACAGCTTTGTTAACCTTGTGGGAAGAACACAAGAATTATGTAGAATTACCTGTTTGCACATGTGGTCGCTGTGAGTGTGATGCAGCTGCTAAATGGGAAAGATTGCAACAGAAGAGTAGGGTTACAAAGTTTCTTATGGGTTTGAATGAGTCTTTTGATCAAACTAGGCGTCACATCTTGATGCTTAAGCCTATCCCAACTATAGAAGAAGCTTTTAACATGGTGACTCAGGATGAAAGACAGAGAATTGTTAAACCTATTACTCGGGTTGATAATGTGGCTTTTCAGAGTGTTGCTCCCATGATGTCTGAAGCTGAAAATGCTTATGTTGCAGCTTATACAGCTAGACCACCTTCAAAACCAGTATGTACTCATTGTGGAAAAATGGGACATACAATACAAAAATGTTTCAAGATACTTGGGTATCCACCAGGGTATAAGGTGCCTGCTTCTGCTTATGGTTATAGGGGAAATCCTCAATTACAGCCACGGGTTCCTATGATGCCATTTCAACCAAGGATGCAAATGCAGACACAACCTCAAATGCAAATGATGCCATATGCTAATTCGATGCAAAAAGCTAATGCAGTGGCACATGTATATACTGAAACAGGAGTTTATCCTTCTGATGGTTTTGTTCCTATGCAGATGACTACTCCATATGGATCTTTGGTTCCTCAGTATATGCCTCATGTGACTCATGGTGGTACCAATATGAATTTACAAGAATTTACTCCACAACAGATAGAACAAATGGTTTCACAGTTTCAATCTCAAGTTCAAGTCCAAGAGCCTGTAGCTACTTCAAGTGACTCTAGTCCTACTGCTACGATTTCAGAACATGGTTTAATGGCTCATACATCTACTTCTGGTAATAACTTTCCTTTTCCTTCTACTAGTCTTAAGTATGAGAATAATAATCTCACATTTCAAAATCATATCCTTTCTTCTTTACAAACTTTTTTACCTAATGATGCTTGGATTATAGATAGTGGAGCTTCTAGCCATGTTTGCTCAGATCTAGCAATGTTTAGAGAATTAAAGCCTGTGTCTGGTGTTACTGTTACATTACCAAATGGTACTAGAGTTTCTATTACTCATACAGGCACTGTCTATATTTCACAAAAATTAATTTTGCATAATGTTCTGCATGTTCCTGATTTTAAATTCAACTTGATAAGTGTGAGTTCATTGGTTAAGACATTGTCTTGTTCTGCACATTTTTATGTTTCTTGTTGCTTTATTCAGGAACTTTCTCAGGGCTTGATGATTGGGAGGGGTAGACTATTTCACAATTTATACATTCTGGAAACAGAGAATACATCCCTCTCTCCATCAGTACCTGCAGCATGTTCTTTCTCTGGTTCTGTGCATGATGATGGACATCTTTGGCATCAGCGTTTAGGGCATCCATCATCTACTGTTTTACAAAAGCTTGTTAGTTTCATTCCATCTTTAAAATCTTCAAATTCTGATGTTTCATCTTGTTCTATATGCCCTTTAGCTAAACAAAAACGATTAGCATATGTTTCTCATAACAATTTAGCTTTAAATCCTTTTGATTTAGTACATTTGGACATATGGGGTCCATTTAGTGTTGAATCTGTAGAGGGTTTTCGATATTTTCTTACTTTAGTTGATGATTGTACAAGAACAACATGGATTTATCTGTTGCGTAATAAAAAGGATGTTTCTACTGTTTTCCCGGCTTTTATACAGCTTGTTTCAACACAGTTTAATTCAAAAATCAAAGCTATAAGATCAGATAATGCACCTGAATTAGCATTTACAGATTTAGTGAAAGAAAAAGGCATGATGCATTACTTTTCTTGTGCATACACTCCTCAGCAGAATTCTGTTGTAGAGAGGAAGCATCAACATCTTCTTAATGTAGCTAGATCACTTCTTTTTCAATCAAATGTTCCTTTGCAGTATTGGAGTGATTGTGTGCTTACTGCAGTCTTTTTAATAAATAGATTGCCTTCACCATTGTTGCAAAATAAATCTCCATATGAATTGCTACTAAAGAAAATGCCTGATTACTCATTGTTAAAAAGTTTTGGTTGCTTATGCTATGCATCTACTAATATGCATGAAAGAAATAAATTTTCTCCAAGAGCAAAAGCATGTGTTTTCTTAGGTTATCCCTCTGGTTTTAAAGGATATAAAGTCTTAGACTTAGAATCGCATTCTGTTTCCATATCAAGAAATGTGATTTTTCATGAAAACAAGTTTCCTTTTAAAACTTCAGATCTTTTATCCAAAGCTGTTGACATGTTTCCAAATAATATTTTGCCTTTACCTGCTCCTTTACATTTTGTTGAAACCATGCCTTTGAGTGATGAAGATTCTCTGGTTTATTCTACTGCATCAACATCATCTTCATCTGCATTACCCTCTAGTACCATCATTCCCACTAATAACACAGAGACAAATGATACATGCCTTAATACTGTTCCTATTGCTAGGTCTAGGCGAATTACTAAAGCTCCTAGTTATCTTTCTGAGTATCATTGTTCTCTTGTTCCTTTTTGTTCCACTTTACCACCTACTACTATATCTACTACATCTTCTGCTTCTTCTTCTTTACCACTTACTCCTATAAACTCTACTTCTTCCAAAATTTCTATTATATCACCTTCATCACCTAAAAAGACTACACCATATCCTATATCTTCGGTTATCTCTTATGATCGATATACACCACTTTTTCAATCCTATATATGCACTTATAGTGTTGAAACAGAGCCAAAGAATTTTACACAAGCAATGAAATCGGAGAAGTGGACTAAAGCTGCTAATGAAGAGCTCCATGCTCTTGAGCTTAACAAGACTTGGAATGTTGAATCATTGCCTCCGGGTAAGAATGTTGTAGGTTGTAAATGGGTCTTCACGATCAAATACAATCCTGATGGTACTGTAGAAAGGTACAAGGCACGCTTAGTAGCTCAAGGATTCACTCAACAAGAAGGGATTGATTTTCTAGATACATTCTCTCCAGTTGCTAAGCTTGCTAGTGTCAAATTAATGCTTGCTCTTGCTTCTGCAAAAGGATGGAGTTTGACACAAATGGATGTATCTAATGCATTTCTCCATGGTGAATTGGATGAAGAAATCTTCATGAGTCTTCCTCAGGGCTACACTCCTCCTCAGAATACAAGTTTGCCTCCTAACCCGGTTTGTCGACTTCTTAAATCTCTTTATGGTTTAAAACAGGCCTCTCGTCAGTGGTATAAGAGACTTTCCTCGGTTTTATTGGGAGCAAACTTTGTTCAATCACCTGCTGACAATACTATGTTTGTCAAGATTGAATCTGGTTCCTTTATTGCGGCTCTTGTGTATGTGGATGATATAATGATAGCCAGTAATGATGAGACTGCAGTGGAGAGATTGAAAGAATTATTGAGATCTGAGTTTAAGATTAAGGATCTTGGTCCTGCTAGATTTTTCCTTGGATTAGAAATTTCACGTTCATCAAAAGGGATCTCTGTTTGCCAAAGGAAATATGCTCAGAACTTGTTGGAAGATGCAGGTCTACTTGGATGTAAGCCAAGTTCCATACCTATGGATCCTAATCTTCACTTGGTAAAAGACATGGGAACTCCTCTTTCTAATCCTACTGCATACAGGGAGCTCATTGGTCGTTTACTTTATCTCACAATTACAAGACCAGATATCACTTTTGCTGTGCACCAGTTAAGTCAGTTTATCTCAGCTCCATCAGACGTTCATCTTCAAGCAGCACACAAGGTTTTAAGGTACATTAAATCAAATCCTGGTCAAGGTTTAATGTACTCTGCTGATACAGAATTATGCTTGAATGCATTCTCTGATGCTGATTGGGCTGCATGTAAAGATACAAGAAGATCAGTCTCTGGCTTTTGTGTTTATCTTGGTACATCATTGGTTTCTTGGAAGTCAAAGAAACAATCAGTAGCTAGTCGGAGTAGTACGGAGTCTGAATATAGAAGTATGGCTCAGGCTACTTGTGAGCTCATTTGGTTGCAGCAGCTTCTTAAAGATCTACATGTTACAATGACTTCTCCAGCAAAGTTGTTCTGTGACAACAAATCGGCATTGCATATCTCTTTGAATCCAGTGTTTCATGAACGTACAAAACATATAGAGATAGATTGCCACACGGTACGAGATCAGATCAAAGCTGGCAAACTCAAGGCTCTTCATGTACCTACGGGTAATCAACATGCTGACATTCTCACCAAGGCCTTGCATCCAGGTCCTTTTCACAATCTTCTTCAACAGATGTCTTTGTCAAGCCTATATCATCCAAACCAGACACTTTGATGATATAGACTTGAGGGGGGTATATTGAGTATACTACATTGACCGGTTTACTCTGGTTTCAGTTAACCAGTTTCTGGTTTAATCTTATGTATATAAGCTAAACTCTGTTTTACATTTAGATTAAGCTTTGTAACAATACTTTGATGAGATTAATAAAGTTTGTTTCTTCTGTTATGATAAACCTCTCTCTCCGATCTTGAACCTCCGATCATCGGAGTTTAATATGGAAGAAGAAGGACTCGCATTTTGGAGGTGGAAGGAAGTTGAAGACGATACGCATAAAGTTGCATCGATCAATTGGTGTTTGTGTATTCACGTTAACACATTAATCATTTTCATTATATTATTGTAGTTCCTTCCACCACATAAATTATAGATACACACATGAATTACGTATATGCTTAATTAATATTTAATGTAACTTTTTCTTAGAAAAAATAAAAATTATGTGTATTAAAGACATTCATATTCTAAATAATTATTAAAATATTTATTTTTAGTTTTCTTTTTCGCAATGATTTTTATTTTTGAATTTTCTTTCTTATATTCAGTTAAGGCATTTTTATAAATTTACACTAAAATGTTTTTTTTTTGTCAGCACACTAAAAAGGTTACTTTGCCAATTTTCTAATTTGTGGACAAAACTGAAACTGAAAATTCACCCTTAGATTTATCCTAAAACGTAAAAAAGAGAGAATTTTTTGGAAAATACGGGGATAGGGAAAAAAAGATGCAATAAAAGAACTTGTTTTCCAAGAAAGAGATACACATGAAACAGAGCTTGGGTTTTTACGGTTTTCCTCTCTCGAAAAAAAAAAAAAAAAATTACGAAGGTTACTTTGCTTACACCACTAGATTTCACGCTGGAGAATCACCGTCCAAGGCGATTGTGTTAGTTTTATTTAAAAAATTGTTTTGGTGTCCCTGTTTGAATTCAACTAATGGAGAATATGTTAAATGGAGATTTACTTGTCTATTTGTATTGACAACAGTACATCTCAAGTGGTGTAAGCATATATACACAACTGTTACTTAGATATATTCTTGGAATATGATGATGACATTGATAAAGTAATAATTTTAGTGTATATGAAGAATCATGTAATCGTATCGTATATGTAAGTTATGCAGGTGTATATATGTAAATATTATTTGATATCGAAAGACAGATATATGTAGACGTTCATGTGTCCCTTGCATTTTATAGAGGAGCTTTCACGACTTGCACAATCTGTTTTGGGAGAATTGAGGAGACAGAATATAAGCAATTACTAGCAACTAACAAACCAAACATTGTCGAGTTTTGTCAAGATATAATATCAAAATGATGAGATAAAAAAAAAAACTAAAAGTGCAAAAAAAGGATGAAACATAAATAAAGAAAAACTAAATTAACTCTAAGGTGAACCGCTCCTGATTCAGGTCCCCCATAAGTAAAACTCGTGTCGCTCGTCTTCTCGATAACGTAGTAGTCGGGGTTCGTCTGTCCTACTACGAGATCGTAGGTCGGCTGGAAATAGCCGGTGTTAACCATAATTTCCAGATTGCGCATATATGCAGCTTTGGCACTGCTCGGAAGATACCCAGACCCCATCTGGGTTGTTGTGTGCTGACCGGAGATGTATTTGTCTACTATTTCACCGCCCCATTGCACACTCTCTGCATGGTCAGTGAGACAAGTAAAGATCTCCCTTGGCCAATAACCAACTGGAATAAGTACGGTGCCACTGTTTGGACCGACAGACAACCACCAGTGTCCAAGGTTTGGATCCTACATTATGTGTATTTATATATTAGAAAAATAGTTACCTAATAAAACAAGATAAAATTAAACATCTAACCTTCCAAATCTGGATTGTAATAGCTACGGTGTGGGGATGGATAGCGCCTTCGACGAGGACATTGCCACTAGTTTGTATAAAACCAGGGCGTCGAAGATCCTGGCATTTTTCAACCGTGTATGCATCATTCTGCAAGTAAAAAAAAACTACTATTAGTTTATAGAAAACATATTGTCGTGAAATTGAAGTGAAAAAGAAACATATGACACACTTACCGTCCAGAAAATAAAGAGTCTAGGATGGTCGTCCAAATATACCGAGGGATAAATCTATATAAAAAAGAATTAAAAAAAACAATAATAATAATAGTCATATTGCATACATAAGTTTTATTATTAAAATAAAACTTATGTACCAAATAGTTATGTAAAATGTCATTAAAATCTAACCTGCCATCCTGCCTCGATGGTGTTCATGTCACCCCTTTCAATTGAACCCGAGGTGAGCCAAAGTTGGCCTAGGCTGAACTCGCCGGGCTGAGCAACTTTGGGGTGCCCCACACTCATTGTGACTTTTGTTCCATAAATCTTTGTAGTGCTGTTCAAATGTGCGATAGCATACTGTGTACACAAAACGAATATACAGTAAAAAGTTAACAGTTAATATAGGAAATAACCATTAGCATATTCACAAAAAACAATGATGAATTTTGGAATTCATAATATAGAAAGACTGAAAAACTATATATTTGCCTCATGTCCGCGCGTGAGTTCATCTTCAGCCCCAGAATTGGTAGCCTCGTTCTCTTGAAAACCCACTCTCCGTATCGGAAACGTTCCCTCATTGGTATCCCCGTTGTCTTGAGAAACAACTCTCCGTATCGGAATCGTCCCCTCGGGACATTTCGACCCGTTACGACTGTTCCAAATCTGCCAGCCGCTAACTCCATCTTCGTTTTTGGCTGTGTTAGGAAGATTTCTTGGTACTTCCTGTAATTATATTTCGTTTCAAAAAAAGAAAAAAAGAAAACATTGTATATATAATATATTAATAAGAACTAAACACATACAATATTTGAAACTGATGTGTAATTGAGTCATATAAATAAAATAAAACAAAGACCTGGAGCTTGTGATCCTTGAGGAGAGGATGCCTGAAGGCCGGCTGAGCTAATATTTGTGTGCAATCTATGATATCCCCGTCAGGACTCTGTTAGGTTTTACAAAAAAAGAAGTTAATTATATAATAATATAAATAGTAAATAAATTTTGTGTTCATGAACCATGGAGCCAATCGAGTAGCCGTAAAATTTGTGTTAGTTATCAAACAAAATAAAAATAAAAATTTGTGTTGTGAACGTGCAGTTTATTTACATTGATGATTGTAGTCGTTGTGGAGGCTCCGACCGCGACGCAGAGAGTGAGTGTTAGTAAACACAAGAAGAGAGCCCTGCAAATAAAAACACTCTCTTAGTTTTTATTTTCATGCAAATAAAAACCCTTACGTATCCGTTTCGAATTTTCACCATGGGAAAGATCCTCGGATGATTCTTCTTCTGAACAATGGCAAATTCATAGATTCTGCATAGCCCACGTGGCTTACCTGAAGAAGGTGCATCCAATTAATCAAAGAAATATTAGATTCGAGAAAGAAAAAATATAACTTAGTATTCCAATATCATAAAATACTATATATCATTCGTTCGTACTCTCATAAATCTACTATCGAAAAATCTAATGTAATTCTTTTACAAAGCATGAAAACATTGACTAGATTGTATAGAAGGATAGATTCACATAAACACCAATATGATAGAAAAGGCTCAATCTTTCTTCAAGCCCTTGTTCATATTAAAACTCCGCTTTTACCTTACACACGAGAATACACATGGAACCCCAAATTGGCTCTCTCTTCACTAGCTTGGATGCTTTTCACAAACGAGTTCTCATCCTTATTTATGATAAAACACGTAAAAGTAAAACCTATGAGAAAAGGTAATAACAAAATAGAAATCTTTTTTTTGCCATGGAACCAATCTATAGGTTTTACATTCTTGTAATTCTTAACATTTTTCATTTCTAATGAAATATTTATGTTCTTAGTAAAAAAAAAAAAATAGAAATCCTAAATAATTTCCTAAATCTGGAAATAGAAATTATTTGTATATATCCACACATACTTATTTGTATTAAAGACATTCACATTCTAAAAAATTATTAAAATGTTTTTGCAATGATTTTTATTTTTGATTTTTCTTTCTTAATTTTGGTTAAGGGTATTTTTTTAAACTTACACCTAAAAATTTACTTTGCTAAATTTTTTCATTTGTAGACAAAATTGAAATTGAAAATTTAAAATAGATCTTGTAGCTATTTCACCTCTAGATTTATCCTAAAACTTAAAAAAGAGAGAATATTATGGAAAATACGAGGATAGGGGAAAAAGATGCAATAAAAGAACTTGTTTTCCAAGAAAGAGATACACGAAACAGAGCTTGGGTTTTTAGGGTTTTCCTCTACCGAAAACAAAAAAAAACTTTAGGGTTTCAATTTTCCGACCGAATTTCAAAACTTTCTAAACTCCAGAATTAGATTCTGCGTTTAGGGCGGTCAGAGTTCTCGATGTCTAACGATCGGAGGAAGCAACAGTCCGTGAAGATCCTAAACCAGTTCCTACCAGAGATTTGGAGATAGACAAGTTTCTCTCACGTTCCGGTGAGTCCTCCATCGGTTTATGGTAATTACATGATCAATTTCCTCTACTCTCTCTCTCTACCTTATATATTTGATGTCTTCAATACACAAAAGTTGAAAACACCAAACAAGTTGGAAAAGACCAATATAATGATGTAACTGAATACATTGGTGATTTCTGAGTTTTCCTTGGCCACAATGAGTCCTTTTGGGATCCAAATTCTGATAATTTATTTTTCTATTTATCTTACAATTTCTCATTTTTCAGTATTGATCTGATCTAACGTTCTCAGTGTTTACATGTTTGAATCGGTGTTCGCATTTTAGTTATGTGGTTGATGATTAGGTGTTTGGATATCTTTGTCCAATACATATTTGGTATAAACCCTTCTGGTCCAGGTTATCTCTGAGAATGAAACATAGACTAAATAGATTATAGTCCTAGTTTATGTGCCAACGTGAGTGAAACATCTTTTTTCCTCGAGCCATATGATTTGTTGCTTTGCAACCAAATGTATTCACTACTTGCTTGTTTGTCTATGGTTATTTATGAAGAGCCCAACTTGGTCACCTTTTGTTCATCAATTTGATATGTCTGTGCTTGTGTTTGCATTATTGCATATTATACTGAATTTGTTAGTTCCTCGCAATCTTGTATGTAATGTCTTGTTCCATATATATAGACAACACAATCACTTTTTAATTTGTATGGTTTGGTCTAACGTGTGTTCATTGTTTTGATCTTACAATAAATCATTAGTTCTCTTTGAGGTTGATAGAAAAAACAAAAATCTGTTTAGCTTTTTGACCAATGCCAAGTCGCTAAAATCTTGCTGGTATTGCACTCTTTGTTGTTGTTTTCTATCTTTTCATAAGTTTTCGATTTTCACTTGAGTTTACAAACTCTTCAAATGCAATTGAATTTTGATGTTTATGGTTTGAGTATAAGACCAACATACATGTCTATTCCATAGTCATGTCTCTCATCTTTTACACTTAAATCTGGCCCCTATCGGTCGATGATATTTTTGTGGCTCATTCCCGTGCATCTTTATATTAGCCTCTCTACGCTTTTTTGTTTTGTTAGTATGGGAAGTTTTATTACCTAAGAAAAAGGTTAAGCAGGTCCTGATGGATTGGCAAGCCTGACTTGCCAGAGGGACCAGATCCTATTTTGAATAAGCTAGTCGATTATTTTACCTAATTGCGGAGCAGAGTGATGTCAGGAGTTAATGAATCCTGACATTACTCTGCTCCTCTTGCATCTCAGTTTGAATTTTCATGATCATTTGTAGGTGCAACTTTGAACTTAAATCATTTTTTCAAATTATGATTAACTACTACTACTTCACCTTTTGCGACAAGCTATTAAACATGTCCTACCAAGCATATTCGTTTCCTAAAACATATGTACAAACTTTGAAACTAGTCTTTAAGCATTCTATTGTTTGTTAAAAAGATATAAACAACCTGAGCCTACTTAATATATTTGGCTTTCTCCTACTCACGTACGTGTCTTCCACATTTTACTCCTCGATTCTTTTTCTTCAGTTTTTTTTCTGCATCAAATATACCATTACGAATTCACCTTCCCGAGGAAGATGGGCGGTAATCTTCATACTTCCAATAAGGTTTTGCACCTTCTCCAACATCCGGCTTTAATTTTTCTTTTAGCCAATCAAGTCGAACAATAAGCTCTTCTATGTCCATAACAGCAGCTTCAATTGATTCTGATTCCATGATATTAAGCCTAAGACCTTCATTGCCTTCCACTTGCTTTGTGGCTTTCTTCGTTTGCTCTTTTGCAGTTTCGCATTCATCTAAATGTAAAATATGAGTCAAACAATGTTAATTTCCACAATATATGTTCAAGAAAACCAAGCGAATTCAATAAACACATAACCATTAGAAAATCTAACCTTCATTCTTAGATGTCACGATCTTAGCACATTTTTGCCCATCCTACAACACATGTGATCAACCAAGATCAGCAACTATGGCAAATGAGGTTACCAATTTTGAAAACCAAACTATTCAAGAACCAGAAATTTTAACCAATCATGTGAAAATATCCTAATCGATCTTACCATCTATTGAGTAAACCTCAGAAACAAAAACAGAATCAGATACAAGAAATGAAAAACTAACCACAGTGCAAGGCACTTTCCAACCATCTTCCACTGACCAATCCAACCGTGGACGCAAATTCTTACACAAACCTTGATAAACCTTTCCTTCACCCTCTGGTTTAGGTAGCAATTCGATCTGCAAATAAGATGATTGGCAATTTCATTTGGTCAATCAAAAAACAACGAAACAAATGTCAAAGAGTAAAGCATAAACCAAAGAACAATAACACACTTCACAATAGCAACATGTTTCATACCTGACATGATCTCCTACCCTTCATTGCCACAATTTCTCCAGACCAATAAATCTCATCTTTCAACCAATCAACTAAATCTCCAACTTTCCAAGAATCATGAACGACGACAAGAGGTTCTACGTCACCCTCGAGATTAACATATTCACTTTCATGATAATGTGGTGGATACGTGGGACGTAGCATTAGCTGACTTTCCGTCCCACCTTTAGGTGTTTCAAAGACTAGTGCATTATCTAACGCTGAAACATATATATAATTTGCAAAAATTGTTAAGCTAATTGTTAAAAACAAAATAGATATATACTTGGAGAATAAAACTCACGTTCATCTGGAAAGTCAAGATACTTAAACTTGTATCTTAGTTCTCCATTGTCATTGGTCATATCCATTATCTAATTAACCATCAAAAACAAAAGACGTTGAAATTTTACATTAGTTCGACTATTTATGACAGAAAAGCATCTCAGATATGATGACATGTTAAGATGAATTCTATAATGTTGACTGATTCCTGTTTTAGACTTGATGCATATGTATCTTCCTAATACTACTGATTGTATAATGCATTGGATCAATAAGAATGAAAGCTATAAAGATCTGGAAAACAAAACAGAGATAAAAACTTGTAAGTGCATGCATTCAATTCTTGAATTAAAGTCAAAGTTACAAGGAGAAATTGAAGAAGAGGGGAGTTAAAGATCTAAATTAGAAGTAGTAGATTACTCAACTCACTAGTAATTTTGTAAACATTGCTTTGCTAACATTAAAAATTGGAGATCAGCTATAACCATCTAAATACAAAGCTATTATCGGAGATCAATTCAAGGACAAAGAGAAAGAGGCAGTGATAAGAAAATGGAATCTCTATAGTGGATTTACCAAAAGAAAATTAGGTTTTCCAAGGGTTAAAAGCTAGGCTTGCAAGGGTTAAAAGCTAGTGCAAAAGTAAGAAATAAATTACAATGAAATCTTTTCTCATCTAATAAAACATGTTTTTCGTAAGTAATTAAGAAGAATTGGTGTTTCATCAAGAGATTCAAAAGAAGTAAATATGATAGTTGGGTTTACAGCAAACTGATACCCAACCCAAAGGGTCCACTAAGTTCTATGTAAAGAAGATAAAAGAGTTTCGAATTGCAAAGAAAATCATTGAATTAACCATGGAGCTCTTAGTCTAGAGGCATGTAAGACACTTGAGAAGATTGGTCTTTGGATTTAAGAGGGCTTGGCAGGGGTTTACTCTCAACACAGAGACATGGGCCCGAGAAATTCGGGCCCACTTGAACTGCTTAGAATAAAAAGGATCATTGAGATGGAGCTAAAAGAAAAAGTTTCACTGGCGAAAGGAAATCTAATTTTGGAAGTCAAAGAGAAAAGACACAAAAGAGCAACAAAAACAATGGAGGGGTAGTAAATTTAAGTTAAGATCTCTAAACAACAAAGGTTGTTGGATTTGTGGCAAGGATGGCCACTCACAGAGGAATGCCTAAGGAGAAAGAACAAAAGAGCTCCATACGAACTTTGTGGAATCAACAAACATTGCATCAAAAAGTGATTTAACATGTAGTTCTAGTGATTAGTATGTAATTCCTACAACTAGAATTCATGATACATATGTGCATTCCACAATACTCCTATCAAGTATTTAGTTCTTATTCATCTATTTCTTATGAGTTTATCAAACCTTACTTTGATGATCTCTTTAACCATGCTAGAGTAGTTTTCTAATTGGGTTTAAAGCACACCGCTTCACTCAGACTAGTCTACACATCTACATACCCAACTAGAAGACATTGTCAAGACAGCTCAAATGACTAAACAAAAGCCAAACAAGACATACATCATCTTAAAAGTGCCTATGTTAACAACACTCAAGTAAAAACATATGTTCACATTATTGAAAGAATTCCTAGAATTGTTAAAGGGATCACATGGAACGAAAGGTTACTAAAGATGTGGTACTTAATGTGTTCACCAGTGTTACATGTGTCAAATTCAAAGAATTCTTCAACATGCCTTTTTGTTTTCCTATAAATGTACTAGAATTGGGTTACATTAAGTATTGATAGCCGAATTACCTTGCATCGAAACCAAGCTCCGCGGTATCCTTTGATGAAGGATTTCACCTCCACAATTTGACCAACTTGGAATGGCAAATTGATTTGAGTCATTTTTTACTAAGATGGGAGCTGCACATAGTAAAAAGTATACTATGAATTGAGTTGGGTGGAATAAGGATCTCACAAAAAGTGAGATTTGTTAAATCATAAATTTGTTTTGAAGAATTAGAAGAATTGGAAAAAATTGTAATGACCATAGCGCCATTATTGTCTAAGAAAGAATTAAAGATCATTTGAACTATAAGGTAATAAACATATAGATGGTCATTATGGTCGCAAATGGACATTCATTTGCGGACTAGACCGATCTATTTTTGAGATTAATACCCTTGCGGGCTAGACCACCCCATCTACTCCATCAATATTTTGATACTTACATCATTGTAAGCCAAAACTTGGACTTATAGGAAAGTAGATTAATCAACATAGTTCATAGCAAACATCCAAACTCTAACAAAAACAAAACAAAATATAATACTAACATCTAGCAAAATGAAAGACTCTACTCAAGAAAAAACTTCAAAATATACTCCGCTTTTTGAAAATCACCCATTCTATAAGATCGAATTGTCAGTATAAAACTTTGTTCCAATACTTATTGATCACTCTTTAAGATAATTGATAATAGTCAAAAGACTCACCTACTAATCAATTGTGTATTAGATCAAAGATTTATACTGACAATTCATCTTTAAAATTGGGCTTACTTCAATTGTTTGAGTTCCAAAACCCACATCCCACAACTGATTGATAATTCTGTTTAAGATCTCATCAAAATTGATTTGGAAAACAAAGAAAAAAGTGAAATCAGATCTAACAAAAGAAAAACGAAGTTAGATGACGAGAAATTATTGAAAACCAGTTTTCAACCGAAAATCCCAAGATTCTCACACCAACGCGAACATAATCATAACGAGGAAGAGGAGAAAAAATAAGGAAGAAAGTTGAATACCTGATTGAGGACTCCACTTCAAGTTTCAGATCTAGAAACGTTCTACAGAGGAAGATTGGGCGGCGGCGGTGTTATAGTACGGTTGATATAGTGAGAAAACCCTAATTTTAAGACACGTGTCATCTTGAACTGCTGCTTTACATGAGTTGGTGATAAGAGACAAAAAGAAAACTTGAATTGGGCTAGATTAAAAATCCATACGGGCCTAAAACATGAGCTATCATTTAAATTTAAATTACATTCTTGTTCAAAATTTAAATTTTGTGCTACGAAATCTGTGTTCAACAAAATCATTTTATTTTTTATTAGGAGATTTGTAAAAAAAATCCTAATTAGCCAGTTTTTGTAAATTATTTTTAAATTTTAGAAAATACAGATTAATTATATAATGTCAAAAAAAAAAATTCGTTACCATCATGTTTGTAAAATTTCGACAAATAACAAATGGAAGTCTTGTGACAAGAAATTTAACCCTAGATTTAAAAATTTTAAATTTTATTGTATGTGACTCTGAAAAAATTTATAATATACGTATAAAGTTTATATAGTATATTATTTTTTACTTTGTAAGATTAATCTGTATTTTATTGAAGTGGAAGATAGAGTTACAAAAATTGACGCACTTTTTTGCTGAAAACCATTTTATTATCTTTTCTAATCTTTGAATGAAACTCATTTTTGTTTATATCAAAATTTAATACTTTGATTAGAAGCAGATGCCTTCAAACTATATACTTATGATTCAGCCCATTTTTCGGAAAATTTCATTGGGTTTGTTGGTAAAAATTTCATCAAGTCATACATCAAGTCGTTGTACTATGCATCATATCGTCCAACTATATCACGCAATAACAACCAATAGACACAAGTTTAAGTATATAATTTCTAAATCTACATAAGTAATTTATGAAAAACATGTTTAGAAGATAACCACTGTATTTCCACAAATCTAGCTCTTACCTTAGCCACTTATTGAGGTAGAATACTTCATTTATTTGCCTTAGAGACGCATAAATAACTTCAGATTGAACTGTTAATTTTTTATCCAATTATTGATTTTAGCCTTCAACTCCGCGAAGCTATCCACCAAAGTTGCCATATCGGACTATTTTTACCTCCAAACGTTTTCTTAAAAAGGCATCTCGGATCTATTTTTTAGGGTCTTAGGTTTCACGAGTTTCAATTTTTTTTTTGTAGGAAAAATTCACCGCGGCTCGAGCTTAAGTCAGTTGCAGCGAGTGCATTCTAGAAACACCTTAGACCATCTCCAATGTATTTCCCTATTTTTAGCTTTATCTCTATAATAGAGGTAAGTTTTCTCTATTTCTACTCCAATGTGTTCCTCTAGTTTTTCCTCTAAAAAGTTTAACTCTATTTATAGAGGAAAAAATAGAGATTCTCTATTCTCACCTCTATATATAGAGAAAAAAATAGAGATCTCTATTTTAGAGGTGAGAATAGAGGTGAGGTGGAGCAAATTTGCCTCTAAAATAGAGTTTAGAGGCAAATTTAGAGGTGGGTTGGAGATGCTCTTACTCGAGATCTAATTCCCACTGGAACGACTAAAAATCACTGTCCAAAACCCTATTCGAAACAACCTTATTCTTTATTATTTCTTCCTTTCACGATTGGTCTAAGCTACGGTTGTTCCGGTGAAACCGGCTGTAACACTCGTCCCGTCTTACAGGCCAAGACAGCGTGTTATTCATATGATCTAGCCAAAACCTTTTCTTTTTTTTGAACATTCACGAGTCATAAAACTTGTTCCACGTCTCATAAAACTTATATTAACCTGAGGAAAAGATAAACGGGATAAACACAATGGCGAAATTCTAATCACACTCAACGATCAGTGCATAGCATAGAATCAGACTTCACATTCTCAGATATACGTCCAACAAAGATACATATTCTTACATTACTCAACCATATACAAAATCATCAACAATAACGTCAAACCGAAATCCCATTGGCTTAGCATGACACGAACCAATCTCAGGTTCGTCCAATCACAAAGACAAAACCAATCCGAGGCTCATCTAACTACTTGGCACAAAACCAATCTCAGGCTCGTCCAAACAATTGGCACGTAACCTATCTCAAGCTCGGCCAACAACTAATATTAGACCATATCAAATTGTTCTAACATACATACATCCTATCATCACACCATACCACACAATATCAACAATAGACATATCCAATCACATTGTTTCTAAGCCTATACAAACAATTCATGAAAAACATGCTTAGAAATAACCATAATATTCCCACAATTACCACACTCACCTTAGCCTTAACTTGCTGGAGACACTACGGCCCGAACGTGGATTTCAAACTTGGTACTCTATAAACCAAGACATAGATTCATGCCTTAACTTGCTGGAGACACTACGGCCTGAACGTGGATTTCAAACTTGGTTCTCTATAAACCAAGACATAGATTCATGCCTCATAAATGCTCATACAGAGCTTCAGCTCATGCAAGCTCATCTTACCAACCAAACAAGAAATCTTATCATAATTTGCTATACCAAACAATGTTAGAAACGCATGAATAAATCAGAAACTAATCGTTAAAAATTCAATCTCATCGTTGAATCTGTAGCTTGTAGTACCATGAATAACTACCAATTATCAGCCATATCCAAAAACGTTTGTCCTCCAAACGACGCCATTAATAATCCATTTCATAATTGTTTTATGGTTCATACTTAGTACAGATTTGCTCAGTTTTCCACTAGTTACTTGGCCAGAAACTAACATGCATAACTCCTGTTAACGGTCCGTCAAGTTCTGTAGACTCCTGGCTTGGTGGTTCACACGTCAGTGTATTTATCTTGACAGACCGACGTCAGATTCTGCGCCGACGAGTCTCCAAAATTATCTCCTCCACACTATTTTGATTTCATTCTTCTTCTTTTTATTCTTTTCTTCTCCACCCATGATCTACTCCGGATTTCCTCCTCCACCATCCTCGAGACTTTCCAAAACCACGACATGACAAACCAGACCCACCAACGGCTTCCACCATCTCCGCTACGTCTGGTCCTCTCTCCTCTCCTCATGGCTTTCTTCCTCTTCTCCTCCCTTTCTATCTCTTTTCCGGTGACGAGATCAATGCCTCCTCCATCACTTCCACATGAGACCTCACTTCTCCTCCTCTCCTCTTCTCCACGCGAGATTCTTCGATAGGGTTGGTTTCGCTCGAGCTTTCTTTCTTTTCGTCCCAAAACGAAGACTGCGATATGGACATATATACAAATACACGATCACACACATGCCAAACATAAACCTAAACATGTCGTTTTTTGGATTTTTGGACTGCATAGGTTTATTGGGCTGACCTTATCATTTAAATAAAATGAATAGTCCATCTTTTGAGATTGGGGATGTTACACCGGCCCTCCTCCGGTGACTAATGGCGGCAATCTTAGTTGGTACACGGTGGCTGTGGTGGTTCTTCGTTGAGGTTCTGGTGACCTCTCTCCTCTTCTCTTTCACTCGGCTTTTCTTCTCTTCTTCATCTCTACTTCTCTTTAGTGTCAGAAACCAGATCTCCCTCTTTCAATACTTCACCTTCACGGTGGTGATGATCTCTTCTTCTCCATAACGCCTCGGCCTCCATCTCCGTGTTCTTCTTCTCTCCTTTCATCTTCTCTTTCACGATCACTCTTTCTCTTCTCTTTCATACTCTCTCGCATCATAAGCTCTTAGGGTTTATTTCTTTTCCGTGCGGCACAACTTCACGAAGATATAAAAACACACAAACGATAAAAAAAAAAAACTCCTTTTGTTGTTTCAAAAGAATTTAGACTAATGGGCTTTGCTTAGCCCAATAAGAGATTATCCGTCTTGCTTGAATGCGCTAACTGCAGTTTTGAATGGGCTATTTTATGTTTTATTGTCTTATATCTTTCTATCAATTTTCATTACGAACTTGTGGCACAAACCAAGATTTTTTGGAAGGATACATATCGATGCTAGAAAGAGATTCTTCTTAGGCAGAGGACACATTATGCTACCCCTCGGGCCTCGACCATTAACAATGTCTTTGGACCGTTGACATAATGAGTTTGTGGTATATAATATATTATGTCATCTATATTTGAGTTCTTGTGGGGCTTTCAAGTTTCAATGATAAATAGTTCTTGTGGGACTTGAGAAGACATAACTAAATGTTTTAATGAACATCTTTATACAAGTTTGTATAGAAGACGAAATACAACAGATGGATTGGGTAAGAATGTTTTGGAAGATCCGATGATTGTCATATGAGATTGTCGGGAGATAACTACATGACATAGTTATATGTGTATATGTACGTATCATTTGTAGCTAACAAACAAAGAACATATTATTTGGAGTCAAGATCAACGGCTCTGATTGTATCTTATCTTGCATGCATCTTCATTAAAAGATATGGTTGTGTTTAGGACTTAGAATGTTTTACACCCTTATAAGCGTTAGTTATATACCACCGTTTTTGCTTTGTTTCTCTCTTTTGTCCACATTAGCTTCTCTTTTTTCTTTTTTTTTACATTAGCTTCTCTTTCATCTCCATAAACAGATTTGCATATGTAACAATGGTCATAGCTAACAACTTTGGCATATTGATAAAGCAAATTAATGTGAAACACAAAATCAAATTTATTTCGCTTTTTCATTTATATTTTTCAAAAAGATATTTGATTGTACACTAAATTAAAATGTTGTTTTTTTTATAGTAAATCATGATAGTTAGAAATACAAATTCAATCGCATACAATATATATTTTCTTGACCTCGATATAATTGGTGATCCAAACTTAATGACTAATCTATACTACTATTCAAATTCAAGAAGTAACAAAACTCTTCAATTTCATATTCTATATATGTATCTAAGAAATGAAACAAAAAACGCTATATATGGGTTGAATTAATATATAAAATGGCTATAATTCGTTTTTTTTTTCTTTGGAATAGTGACTCTGAAGTTTGTTGACCGAAAACTAAAGCCTAACCAAATAGATTATGACCTTAAAGCTAATTAGTCCATGCATACGACAGAGCTTAATTAATACAAAAAAATTTGTTCATAGTTCGCTTTTGTTATAAACTATTATTGTGAAACACAACACACATTATACACGCATTTGAAATTTTGATTTGTATGCATAATTTAACAAAAACAAATATTATGAAACTGATTTCCGCCATTATATAATTAATTGGTCGGGTAAAACGTCTCTCTACTCAACTGTGTTTTGTTTATATCAATGACAATAAGATCAAGAAGAATCCTCATAACGTAAAAAGATTCCACTTAATTAAAAAATGTTGTTTATTAATTCCATAACTAATCAATAAAATAAGAGGTTTATTAGGTAATCAGTAGTTAAGAAGGCAAATTATACAAAGTGTTGAATAAATCCAAGCACCGGCCATATATATAGTCAGCGGCGTCGGCTAAAGCGAAATGAGGGCGCACCGTCAGATTCAAACAACGCGAAGCAGAGGAACAAACCACTCGGAACTTGTGTTCGTGTGAGGTCGCACGTGCCGCAAGTGTCGGTGGCTGCACGTTCGATAAATCTGACTGACTCGAGAGAGAGAGAGAGACAGGATAAAAAGTACAAAAAGTCAAAAAGGAGAAAAGCGAAATTCTGATTTTTGTAAAATTTATTTTTTATTATTATTTAGTTATGAGGAAATCTAATATCAACATTAGATAACATTAAATTCAAAAACAAAAAAAAATAAGGTTACTATAGATGTTAAAGTTTCACAACATGTTGGTACATTCACAAAAAACTGGATGGTCTAATGAACAAATTATATAAGGCACTCACTTTTTTTTTTTAGAGAAAGTGACAAAAAAAAGAAGAAAAAGATTAAATAGTAAAAACAAAGAATAGAAAAGAAGAAAATAAGAGAAGGTCTTCGATTTGCATCTCCAGGTTTATGGGTTTGGTATAGCCGTATAGCTAAAACTAATTTAGTTTAGTATAAACCATACATGTAATTCATCACTAGCTGAACTGCTGAAGTATATTCTCTCTCTCTCTCTTTTTTTGAAGTATATTCTCTTTAACGTGACTGTTTTACCGATTTATATCAAAGAATCTTAGAAACACTCTACATGTATATTATATGAGACCGAAATCCAAATTTCCTATCTTATCATGTCCACTTTTCTAGCAGTCAAGACATGAACATTTATGCAATTAGTCTGTTCGTTTGGTCGCCGCAGGTAGTTGCGGCAGCGGCAGACGCATGTGAGGTTGTTCGTTTGGTCGCCGCAGGTACTTGCGGCATAACGTTGCGGCAAACGTTGCGTTCTGCGACTAAAAATTTTGAACGCTAATTAAAGTCAGCGTCAAACGATTAAAAGCTGCGGTTGCCGCTGCCGCAGCCGCCTCCGACGACGAAACGAACAACAACCGGCGGTAATGTTGTCGTCGCCGCTGCCGCCTGCGGCGACGAAACGAACATACTAAATATGTTTTCAAAATGAGTTTATATATGGGTTAAATGTTGTAGTACTCCTATAAAAAAAGGTTGTATTTATTACAAATATTATGTGATCATGTTGAATGATGATTGGCTCATAGGAGATTAGAATATTGGATAATAATTAAGTACAATCACTTTGTACAAAAGATTTTGAATATATCTGTGGTTTTATCTGTAATTAGGTTTTATCTCAAGAGAGAGACACCAACACCAATGCAAAGGAGGTTGTGGTTAAACCTAAAGCATGTAAAGCAAACGAAAGCATTAAATTACAAAACTAGATTTCTAGTCATTTGGCTATGAAATAACAAAACATAACGACAAATTATGCACATTTTCTTCATCGTCAAGTCACTGATAATATATACTAACTTTTATCATGGCTACATATTTTATATCGCCACAATATCATACATAGTAGAGGCTATACAATCACTGAATAATATATTCGGAACTTTTTTGGTTTGATATATATAAAAACCAGGACTATTCACAACTAGCCAATTCAGAATTTAAACACAATGGTTCTTAGAAATTGGAATTACGTAATCAGATTTTATAAAATGGTAAAAAAAAAATTGATAGATCAAAGGATGAACCAAAATAGTCTCGAGACTAACACGTTGACAAGAATTTACCAAAACACATAAAACGAGGAGTCGAGTGGTTTGGTTAAATAGTAAATGACCGGGAGGAGAAAAACAATCACCGATCGATCCCAAATGGTTCGCCGTCGAACACGGACACGTTTCGTAGGATAAGAACCACATGGTTGTGTTAAAGACCAACGCAGAGTCAATGATTGGATCCATTTTGAAATTTCCCAAATTGTGATTAGCCACCATCACACGTGGACGACAGGACGAATTCGTCTTCTATTGCATTACCTGCACCTCGTCGTACAATAACATTTCCCTAATGTGTCTTAAGTTTTTGTTTATTTATTTTTCTAATACAATGTACAATATAAGCGTATTGAAGCCACTAGGTGCTTTAATGCTTTGTTAGCTACACTATCCATTTTTGTTCTTAACTAGAATTTAACCCGCGGTGTACCGCGGGGCTATATTTTTTTTAAAAAATGTATTGTTATTTTTTAAAAGATTAATTGAAGATATATCATATTAGTTTGTATTTTAAAATGTATATATCTATCTATGTATTATTTAGTGTATGATTACTATTGTTTAGGTTTCAATTTTTGAAGTATAGATACGAAAACATAAATTTTTTTAAGTAACGATGTATGGTCAATTTTAAAATTTTGAATATTTTACTCCGCGGTATACGGTGGGTCGATTTTTTTATAACTAAAATTTTTAAATTTTAAGTTGTATTTGTTTTGTTAATATTGTATGTTTTGTTTTGTGTTTAAGGTTGTATAATTGTATTTTGATTGTTAATTTTAGGATTTCATTCGTGATATACCGTTCTTTATTAATATCGAGCCAAACCCGTCATCCCATATAAACCCGTCTATATTATCCCGTTGGCTAAATTATTAGTGTTATAAAATCCAAGAAAATAAATTATTATTGTTATAAAATCCAATAATTTTAGGATCTCACCCGTGGTATACCGTTCCTTGAATGATTTTAAATTTATACTACTAATATATATATTTTAAATTTATTATATAAATTATATGATTTTTCTATGTGAATATTTTGATTATTAGAAATTAGTAGTTTTATTGTTATGCAAAATGTTAATATAAATATTTGCTATAAATTGGTTTTATGCATATTTTGTGGAGTAAAATTCACGGAATTGTTTTTTGAATATATATGGAAAGATTGTGTAGAGATTTTTAGAAACAAATTAGGTAAGATATCGTTTGGTTAATATCTTTATTTAAATTTTGTAAAACTAAATAATAAATGCCAATGGCATGGACTCGTAAATAAGGTGAAACTCTAGGATTTATTTGCTAAGTGTACTCCAAAAATGTATATATAGATCCTTGAACTTCTTAGATACTTTATAGAATTTTTACGTATTTTTCTAATAAACTGATTGAGTAGAGATAAATCCACGTAACATTCAATGAATTTACTATACATTTTTAACTGTTTTAAGAATTTTCTAATTTAAACGATTGATAATTTTTGGTAAACATCATTTGATACTTTCCAAAATCTTGATAACCATTTCATTTTGTGTAGGTCTATTTAACTCTCTAGCAGTCGACTTCTGATGGTATGAAAGACCACAAAAAGAATGTTGAGATCCAAATATATGCACAAACAATTTAGTGACAAAAAAAAATTGAGAGTATATATTAAATTGTTGTATCAAAAAAATTACTAACAACAAAAGGCCTTACCACAATCCGAGAGCAAGAAGAAATCTCACTAGAGCATGCAAAAGTATGTTGAAAAACACGAGTAGTTACAGAAGTTTGATGAACACATCAGACACGGCATTCTCAAACATTAATCCGCTAACTTGCTCTCACAATTATAAGACAAATTTAAATGTAGTTTGTTTAGAGTTGATAAAAATGATTAAGTAAAGTCCTTTATAAAATAACCATTTTTTTTTTCTTATACAATTTTTTCAGAATAGGTTTACTATTTTTCTAATAAAAAAAATTGATCCTACATATTTGAAATTCTACGACGGGTCTAGAATTCAATTTAGTTATACTCCCTCCGTTTCGTTTTAGTTGTCGTTTAAGGTTTTCGCACACAAATTAAGAAAATCATTAAATTTTTTGTTTTACCCTTTATTAATATATTTTATAATTTTTTCATTGGTCAAAACATTAAAACATTAAGGACAAAACATGAATTTTCACCAAACATTTGCATTGAAAACCTAAAACGACAACTATTGTGAAACAAAATTTTAATCCTAAAACGACAACTAAACTGAAACGGAGGGAGTACCTCATTTGTAAATTTTAAACTGAAGTGATCAGTAAATCTAACTATAGTAATTAACGTACTCAAATTTTCAAATTAATATCTTTGTCACTTTGGAAAAATAGTAAATCCAATGAAAAAAACCCAAAGACAAAACAAAATAAAATTCCGACAAAAAATATACATATACAATTAAATGTATATATGTATGTAATAACATATAAGTCACAGGCACAACAAGAACTGAATTAGCTGGCCACTCGTTATTATTCGTTTTTTTCCTCTTAAAATAATTAAAATAACTTTTTCCATATTTTTCCCCAACGGGTTCTCTGAAACTAAGAAAACTCTAAACAGAGAATCCGGATGCTTTTCTCAGATTCTTCTACTCTTTCCTAATTTACCGATTTTTCTCGGGAAACCAAAAATTCCAATTTTTTCCCTTGATCTGAAGTCAATTCAGATTCTTCTAATTGGAAGCTTCAAAGAAGAAGAAGAAAGAAGAGAGAGACTACTGATTTGGGTTTTGTTTGTTTTGTTTGGATCAGAAAGATCTCTGCTTTGATCTTTGTAGTACACGTGGCGAAATGGGTTGGAGTTTGGAGTTGTGTTGATGATGTTCCAAGTCCCAGATTTCTTGTAATAACATTCTTCTGTCTTTCTCCAATGTCTTTGTCTTGATTCTCAGAAAAAAAGATCTTCAGATCCGTTTTACTTGAGAGGGAAGAGACGAATAGTTTTAATTAGAAACAAAAAAAGAATGATGAAGATGATGAGAAACAAACCGACAAATCTTCCGACGGCGGTGACTAATGGCGGCGGTGGTAGAGGTTCCGGCGGCGGCAGGGAGTCAGGCGGTCATGATTGGGAAATGAGACCTGGTGGTATGTTGGTTCAGAAACGTAACCCGGATTTGGATCCTGTTGGAGCTCCACCACCGCCGTTGATCAGAGTTAGGATCAAGTACGGTGCTGTGTACCATGAGATCAATATTAGTCCTCAAGCTTCTTTTGGTTAGTTAGTCTCTGTTTATTCATAAGAATAATCTATGGAATTCGGAATTAGAATGGAATTAGAGTTTTTGATTGATGCAGGGGAGCTAAAGAAGATGTTGACTGGACCAACGGGTATTCATCATCAAGATCAGAAGCTAATGTATAAAGATAAAGAGAGGGATTCAAAGGCGTTTCTCGATGTTTCGGGAGTGAAAGATAAATCCAAGATGGTGCTTATTGAAGACCCGATTAGCCAAGAGAAACGGTTTTTGGAAATGAGGAAGATTGCTAAAACTGAAAAGGCGTCGAAAGCGATATCGGATATTAGCCTTGAAGTTGATAGGCTCGGCGGACGTGTAATGCCCCCTCCCGCCAAGCCTTTACTATCTTAGGATGTTTTTTTCGATGAAATTGCGGAAATCTTATGTGGATTTGTGTGTGTAGGTTTCGGCTTTTGAGATGGTAATTAAGAAAGGAGGGAAGATTCCGGAGAAAGATCTTGTTACGGTTATTGAATTGTTGATGAATGAGTTGATAAAGTTGGATGCGATTGTGGCTGAAGGAGATGTGAAGTTACAAAGAAAGATGCAGGTATGTAATCAAATCATTTCAGGACCGACGATTTTCGCAATGTTCTTTAGTTGTAATATTTGGTTTCTATGTATGTTCAGGTGAAGAGAGTGCAGAATTATGTCGAAACACTCGATGTCTTGAAGGTGAAAATGGCAAATGGGCAACAGAAACAGTTAGGTGCTCAGCGACTTGCACCGATTCAAGAACATAACAATGAAGAGAGACAAGAACAGAAACCGATACAATCGCTCATAGACATGCCGATACAATACAAAGAGAAGAAGCAAGAGATTGAAGAGGAGCCAAGGAATTCAGGGTCAGGACCATTTGTGTTAGATTCTTCTACTAAATGGGAAACATTCGATCATCATCCCGCGACGCCATTGAGCTCGACTACTGCAAATAATCACGCGATCCCGCCCAGGTTCAATTGGGAATTCTTTGATTGAAAAAGTTCACATTTAGTGAAACCTTTTCTTTCTTTTATCTTGTATGCTTATATAATTCTTGTGTGGAAGTGTTGTTTTTTTTTTTCAGGCTTCTTCTTCTTCTTCATCATCATTATGATTCTTTTGATGTACTTATAGATTTTTGTGTGGCGATTGTTTATCGTTCTGGGAAATAAACAGAGACGCTACAGAGAAGTGATTATGAAAAATCTGTGATTCATGTGTTTACTCTCTTTTTCTTCTTCTAGTTCCTTTGAATTTTTCATTTGGGTTATCTTACTTTTGTTGCAAGGGACTGAAACCTTCTTGATGGAACAGAGGATCTCTTTCTCTCTCTGTCGGTTTGTATTTTTTTTCCAACTTTGAAAGATTCAAAAAAGTTGACAATGAGTGGGTCTTCTAAGTCCTATTATCATTTCAGGCTAAAAAAAAAATTAAAAAATCTTTCTTTTCTCATCTTTTGTCAATGAGACAATTTTTTCTTTTTTTCACAATGAGGCAAAATTATACATATCCAAGGTGGACCATCTTTTTTTCACAAAAAATATGGAGAAACAAAGTTGAAAATAGAGAATTTCATATAGAGCCAAATATTTCTTGCCACTAATTTTGTTTTGTTAAGTTGTGTTAAGATGAGAATTATTGGGATCGATTTGCCTCTGGGAATGATAGTGAGTACAACAAATCCCAAAATTTTGGGCTTGTCTGTATTAGGACATAATGTCCCACATCGGAAGTTGGAAGGGATCCTAAGTAATATATAAGGGATATGGGCCACTCCACTCATTGCCAATTGGTTTTGAGTTGGAAGTCCATAGAACTTAACAGTCTGAACCGCTTTGGACCATGGTTATGACATCTCACACATTTAGCCTCAATGGACACAATGTTAACCTCCATTTATATGATTCTGATTATTTCTTTGATGGTTAGCGCAATAATATTTAGTTTTTTTTTGGGATGTTGATTCGGAATACAATCTTAATTTTATCTTAGCATACCTTATATGTAAGATTTATTAAATATTTTAGACTAAAAACATTTGATTCAAACTATCATATTTGTTTTTCTTCTTGGAATATGGTGTAAAACTATATATTCAATCGAAATATGCTACCAATATAGAGTCATTATTTACGTGTGTGCATTTTTGTACATGTTTTCAAAGTGCACACGCATAATAAAATCCAAAAGTTAAAAAAACAAACATGATAAGAAAATGGTTTAACACCAAGAAAAATTGATCTAAATCTTCATGGTTATATGCAGGACAATTCTTATGGAGGATGCTACTGAGAATTTACTTTATCTTGCTCCCTCCGACCAAGAAATTTTTTAGATACTCTTAATCCCGAAATCCGGTCTTCCTGAAGCCGATCCGCTGCCACATTCGCTGATTTTGGATTTCGATTTTTATCACCAATTAGTCTCTTTTTTTTTTTGCAAAGTGTTAGAACTGACATTTTCGTAGGAAAAACAGAACGACAACCATACGAATTATACTTCAAATCGTAGAAAATTCATGGGCAAATGATGTACTATGTAGACAAACAATACTTATTTTTGTAGATTTTCATATATAATACATTAAGCTAAATGTAAAACCAAAGTATCCCTTATCTATTTCTTATTTTTTCTAACTATTTCATATCACTTATTTTTCTTAAATTTTCTTTACTATTTTGTGTTACCAATCAACAATAATATCCACCAAAAATTAATTAATAAATTAATTTTATATAAAGTCAATTATATATGCCATCAAATAATATATAATCATTTGGAAAATAATCACCCAATAGGTGAAGTCAAGTACATATGCACTCTCGAGATTAAATTAATAAAATAGGCGCATATATATTGAGTACCGTCAATCATATCCACACACATCACAACCAACAAATTTCTTCTACCACCTTCGCACAATCAAAAATCAGAACATCCCCTTCACCAGCTAAAACTCGCTCATTATTAACTTCGATTAGAATCGAAAGTTTCAAATGCAGCGATAGTAATCTCAAACGCCTGACGAGAATTTTGACTTATACCCCGGCAATGAACTTCATGACAATAAGCCAGATATGAGATTCCAACCCACACACAAGACATGTTTGCTAGCCACAAACAAAGCAGGTTCAATGCACATATCCAAATGAGAACCGCAACCAAAGCAACTCATCTTCGAGAAAAATGAAGCTAGGGGTAAACCGATAATCATATCCAAATTATCACTTATTTCATGCAAGTAAACATAATTATTATCAATTTAATTATAATAGATTACATATAATCAGTGTAAAAAATTATGAGATTAGCAATCAAAGTACAACTATATATTACGGATGAAACATTAGTGAATTAGAAAACCATATTTAGACATTACAATAATAATCAAGAACAAATCAAACTTAGTGACCTCTAAGAAGAATCATAATGGGACCAAGTCATGGCACGAAATGATATTATATATATTACCCCTAAAAGATTAAATTTAAGTGGTTGTGGTGTCTCCACGAGAGAATCGACCAACTCGAGGGTTGTGCTGTGGAGTGTGGACCAAAGATATAATCATCAAACGAAATCACACAAACACACTAAAAAAATCGGTAGGAGCTAAAATAAATGGTCGACTGTCGGTAGAAGAGGACAGAACAAGTAAGTAGTTAGAAGCAATTATCAAAGAAGCATCACAATCAATAGTGAAGTCTTTTCTTTATTACATATATGTATCCATCTACTAGATCAGATTTGGGACTAATCTTGATACAATCATCACGTGAATACCGCAATATCAAAGAGTGTGTGTGGCCAATAAAAATTGACAAACAAACGAAACAACTAGACTATAACTACTTCAATTCACTACAATGTTCTTAAACCAACGAGTGGGGTTTTTTTTTTTGTTTTGTTTTTGTAATTGCTTCTAGATATGTAAATACATTACAAAACATGAGCATTGAGTACTGGGGTCTCAAAAGCTTGTCCGCAGCCTTTTCTTGAATCAACTGAAAAAAAGAATCACAAAATTAAATAGTTTTATTAAATGATATATCGTTAAAATAACTACCTTTAATTAAAAGTAAGTTTTCGATTTTATGGAGAAAATTGTCGTATAACAATGGATGTTGACATTATTGAAAAACCTACCATCACTAAATGGAGATTAAGGAAACGAATTTGGCATTATTTTCTACGAGGCAAAAGTGAAAAGCATCGTTGAATAGACAATTCTACCAATAGAAATGGGAATATTTGTTTGGAATAATAATATACTTTCATTGGACAGTATGAAATTTTATTTAGGAAAAGAGAGTTCGATAAATATGCATAAAATGTCATAAGATACAAAAGAATGCTATATAAAAAAATTTAAATTCTACTAGATGTTAAAATAGACTTCTATCGACGAATCTCTTTGTGTGGATCGATTTTGTTTTATAGTATAATTCACCAAAATAAATATAATTTTTGTGGAATGCTATTTGGAAATGATTTTCAATTAATAATCAAAAATGAAAATAGCTTGTGCCAAATCGCGTATATGATTTTTCTCATATTCCATTTATTTCAATGGATGTCTTCGGATGCCATGAAATTCTATTGAAAAAATGTATCTATTATAGAATGTTTACATACTTATCCATGTGATTCAGTTTAGTCTGTTATGAATATTCTATAAAATAACATAAACACCTTTTGTCATACTTTTTGAAAACTAGGAGGATTAAATTTAATTCTTTAACAACTTAGATTCTTAATTATAAATTTGAGTACTTATGTTAGTTACCAATCAAGTCTACAACAATGGTTATGGAACACAACTAAGTCTATATATATAAATAAATAAACTCCAAAACCACCCCACCATATATTATAGGGTTGGTGAACAAGCCAGTGGGCTTCCGATTTCTTAAATAAATATGATACAGATGGAATTAAATCCAAATCTGGAACTGGAAGATAATAATTTGTTTTTGTGTAGTTATTTATATTATATTTCAACTGTATGCAGCAGGACTAGTAGTAGTCAGATTCAGATTGGTAATGAAAGCAAATAATGACAAAGGTCAGGACTAGTTAAGGATAGTAACTTAAAAGGTTGCTTGAACCACCTAACCTCTTGGTTAAGTCATCAATATTAGACATTGACCAAGTTAGATAAAAGTACAAATAAGTAAAAGATCCAAGCCACAAAGAAGTATAATCTGTGCCTCTTTAACGAAAATTAACAATGCGAGAACACAAAAACTGTCATGAATAAGAGTATATTGGAAATTTGGAACACATTTGAGAGAGTCACAAACCATCTAACTAAAAAATTTTAGTCCCAATCTGATCATTAGAATGGTAGATAACAATGAAACAACGTATATAAATAAGTCAAAAAGTAAATTGTGGAAGAAGTAATGTAGGGTTTGGTGTTGTGATCGCTAAAGAACACATCAAGAAAAATGAGATTTTGTCTTACCAATAAGGAGCTCGTGGTCTTGTTGGATAGAAGAGATTGCTGTTTTTGTAAGGTCCAGAACCAATTGGTTTTTGAGATTCCTCAAACTCTAGACGTTTCAAAGCCCAATATACATCAGGCAAAGGCTCCTTCGTCAAAATCATATCGATTGTTTGCCTGTGAGATTGGTTCACACCGATCAAAAACTGCGTAAGGCACTCCTCTTCTTCGTATTTTTCCAAAGCTTCCTTAGCGCCTCCACAAGTACACACAACAGGAGGTTTATAATACTTCAACTCGTTCCACAATGTAATGAACTTTGTGAAATATTCATTAATATCCATAGACTCATGCTGCTTTAAGTTCCATAACTCTTTCTTGATCTGATAAATTCTGAAATTATCGTTTCTGTGGTACCTATCTTTAAGTGCTGACCACATTGCTTGAGCAGTCTTGTGGTACATAATAGTATTTCTGATATCCTCAGATACAGAACTAGTAATCCACGACATCACAATGCTATTACAACAAGACCATATAACATATATTTGATCATTGGCAAGTGGTTCAGGAAGTGTTCCATCAACAAAACAAATCTTGTTCTTGACTCTCAAAGCTACGGTCATTAGAGGGAGCCAAATATGGTAATTAGAACCAGTAAGAACCTCGTCGCCAACTAGGCTTTGACCGGGCTGATCACCGTCGTATAACAAGAAAGGGTTACTTCTAACGGATTGGTTCTGATTCGTATTGGTAACTCCAAGAACCATGATTATAGATAGCTGAAAGATAAATATTGAAAAAACCAGTTAAATCCATACTATTAAAACTTTGAGATATACAGAAACCAAATCAAAAACATAGTTTTGATATAAGAAACCATCTTAACATGGTAAATTCTAACATATTATCAGTATATGACTAACAAAATCTGGATTCATTGCTTGAGAGAGAAGAAAAACTGAGGACTTGAAGAAAGATTCTATGTTCTTCGATGATATCGATTATGATGACTTCTTTGATACAGTTCAATATGAAACTAACACTTGGATCGTGCTCAAAATTGAGACCAAAACTAACACAGTCACGGAGACCAAAATTGATAAATTTCACAAAGAAACCTAAATCAAAGACGTCAATTAGACAATGAAAAATCGAAATTTGACGCAAGACAATGAAGAAGCACTTCGTCTGAGAAGATTATTGATTATCATACCTCTTTTTTGGAACCCAACGGCGAAGATTTGTTCGAAGACGAAAGATAAGAGACGCAGTGAGAATCTAAAATTAGGTTTTATCAGCGGGAATGACTTGGAGAAAAAGAAATCGAAAAGTGGGCTTTAAAATGGGCCTCGGCCCATAAACTCTTTCCGTTTAGTTTGATAACCACCCGAGATTAGAGAGAGGGTTAATGAGCAAATTTATTAGTACTACTGATTACTAAATAATGCCAAGTTGAGAAAGAGTTTAGTTAGTACAGTACTTGATTGAATCTGCAGTACACAACATAATTCAAGTTTCGAAGTAGATATTCTTGTTTCACTTCTTTGAATTCGAGGTAAATCTCGATCT
Organism: Arabidopsis suecica; assembly: GCA_019202805.1. Taxonomy (NCBI): domain Eukaryota; kingdom Viridiplantae; phylum Streptophyta; class Magnoliopsida; order Brassicales; family Brassicaceae; genus Arabidopsis; species Arabidopsis suecica. Next base: position 8,824,410 of record CM032912.1, on the reverse strand, counting down.
AAACATTTTACTATTTTCAAAATTTTTATTAATTTTCTTGACTTTTTTTTCTCCAAAGACCGTGTTATAGTATATAGGTAGTTGGAAAATTGAAGTTCATAGTCACATTTTTGGGAGAGATCATTTAACAAATCTTCTTCTCTTAAAAATTAAATAATAATAATAGATGAATAAATAAGATCTAATTATCTTCTCTGATCTTTGAATATATATGACTATTTTACTGTAGTAACAAATCGATTTTTTAAATTAAACTCAGCATCTTTACCGAGCGGATGTATAAGTTGAAAATGTTTTTTTGATATTTTTTAGGACATTTAAGATCAAAGCTCAAACTAATTATTACGAGGTACCCAACGAATAATTGGTTCTTTTTTATATGTAAGAATTCGAAGTTCAGTATCTCGAAAACCAATATTAAACTCAACTTGTATTCAACAAATGTAAGCGTAATTGTTTGACGTAATTTAATTGTTTTCTGGCCGAAAAAGAGGTAGTTGAAACGTTTGACATCGCTAAAGATAGGTATGAAGACTTTCAACGTGAACCATGGACCATATCGTGCGTGACACTATTATAACAGCAATATAAAGTTAGCATTTGCGAAGTTTTCAATTTCTACTATATAATTTATGTTATATATTAAGAGAATGGGATGGAATAGCAGTCATTTTGATAGAAACATTTGCAACGTGTAACAACAAACACATTTTCTACAGGAACTATGATATTAATTTATAGAATTATTATTAATAAATTAATTGACTGGAAAAACTAATTTGAAACCGAAGAACTATATATATTGATTTATCGAAGTATTAACTTATAAAAGTTGTACTGTACCTAACAAATATATCCGTTAAATTAGTTCTAAAACTAGCAACGGAGAGATACGTGGTTACACTAGTAATGGTATCCACTTAGCTTGTGCTAGATATCAAGGACTTGCATTTTTACCTTCTTTATTGTCGTAGACTAGTTTTCATTTTTTTTGTTAACATATATATGGGTTTGAAGACTAGTACATGCATAAACCCTTTACATATTTTTGAAGATTGAAGATGTCAAACGCATTTCTGACGTCCAAAAGGAAAAGTCAAACGCATGAGTATTGGGTTGGGTTGCATGCACACCGTACGTGATACGTCCTTGGAAGTTGGAAATATTTTGTTAGTTATGATTATAAATTCTAAGTTGGTAAATAAAACTAAAAGTCAATAAATTAGTGACAAGACCCTCTAACCTTTTGTGTCTTTATCAGAATAATGACAATAGTTAGATACCTTTAATAATCTTTCTGTATAAAAATATTGAAATAAAGTCAAAACTGCATCTTAAACTTCAGCTATTGGAAAAAAAACAAAAAAAAACATGTATAATAATAAGACTAGTCCATATAAGACTTCAGCTATTGGTTAATAATAACATGTATAATATAAGACTAGTCCATTAAGCATTTGGGCTGACAAGGAATCTGTCTCTCCAAATGAATCAAGAATCCTTACATAGTTACATGTTAACACTAAAAAAATAAATTTAACTATACAAAAACACAAATAATAAAAATATTTGTGTGTACGGCTTTTGGTCATTTCGATAGACAAATAAGTTTGAATAAAAAGTGACTATTGAAGCTAACCAAAAGACCAAAGTGAGCGAGCCATGGAACGAACAGCAAAATCCTTTTTCTTCGTTCTGCTGTCTTGTCTCCTTCAAGCCCACCACTCTCTATCTATGATTTGACTTCAATAATTTGAGAAATCTAATTCTATACGCTCTTTGTAAAATTATTTTATTTATTGAATAGTAGGGATCAACCTCGGTGTATCTTTATTCGTTAATACCAATATTAATATTTATGTTATCTGTAAATGGAGTGATGATATATATACGACGACACGTGCGTAATCCGAGAAAGTGTATATTCTATACATATATGGTTCTGTATTCGATTAGAATATTAACTACGTAGTATACAATTACATCTACATATACATGGAAATTATATGTCCAAATGCCAATAAGCTTATCCATGAACACAAAGGCCAACTTTTGAGTGTAATAAACTACTTATATTTGTATAAATAAAATTGTATCAATGATAATTTCGAAAACCAAAGTGATACATTTTTATATTTCTGTCGCAACTAGCCCCCGCATTTTCAGTAATACCCCTTCATCTAGAGCAAAAGCCTCAACACTAGATCTAATTAAGCCAATTTGCATCAAATGCCCTCTAACCATAAAATCGCAATATTAATTCCATCACCAGAATAGCAAATAATTATCAAAACCCCAAGTATATATACTGCTCAACCATGATTTTAGGATCTATTGGGACTCTTTTTTTTCTCAACACTATGAAAAAATATATGTAGACTTTACTTCTTTCATCATGCAAGCATTTACAAGTTTGTTCAATATTGCTCAAAAGTGGGAAGTATCGAGAATTGTGATCGATTATAATCACTTGTTGGTGAGCTCACTATATACTCATTTGACTTCCTAATTTAATTTTTTCAATAGGCCTTTCATGTGTACATTTTGAAGTAATTTGTGTAATGTGGCTAATCGAATTGTTTTTCTTGACATCATCTCGTTATTCAGCTAGCTACTTTGAATCCATATGTTTTACGGGCTAGATTATTTTTTCTTGAAAAAATTCAAATGTTTTACATCGACAGCAACTAGATGCTGAGTAGACTTTGTATTATTTAAGTGTTGTTTGTAAACATTTTGTATCATAAAAAAATTTGGACGAAGAGGCATACATACACGATGATTGACGATATGATTCTGTTAACATTTAAATAAAATGCTATAACCACAGCTTCTTATTAGGGCCCAAAGTAATGAACTTTAAAGTTATTTTATTTTTCGTCATCGATCTTCTACATAGCTAGTCGCTCTACCATTTGATCATTCGTCTCTTCATCTTCTTTGTCTCCCATGGTTTACAACGTCGCTTCGTCAATGTTGCTATAGCTTCTATTTTGATCGTGATCATCAATTCGTTGACATTTCCATTCTAATAATTTTTCTGTACACTAGTACTTGTAACGCTTCGATCATTTATGTCCAAAGACATCTACATATTTTTATTACTTACTTTATTGGTTTTATTGTCATCCGAAAACTAGTTTACAACGATAGAAAATCTCATAGATCATCAGGAGTTATTTTTAAGCCATGCTATCATTTTCAGTTTCACATTTATTGAATTACTAAATATTGGTTAAATATGGTTAATTATAGAAGTTTTCGGTAGATTGAGGGAAATAAACCTACACTTAAATGCATTTTTTCTACATAAAAATTAGAGTATTCGTCGATTTTACACACAACTTTTGCTCATGAAATATTGGATTTTCTCATAGTCGATTAGCTTTTACACACAACAACGTAAATTTTATTGAATCTGATATGATATATTGATATGGCCTTCAGTGTTTGGCATGGCCTTTTGAGGCCGCTCTATAGTCAGTAATATATTATAAGGATTCTTCATTCTTAATTAGTCCTCGGCTTTTTTAATAATTATATTGGGTGTGTTTCATAATCGCAGTCGAGGAGACAAAATCTCCTGAATTTGGTTGATATAAGGTACAAATGCATGTGACTACATTGATATGAGTTTACTTCATAGTATATTATTGTACTATGTTTTTATCTCATCATCAACAGATCAACTTCAGTTATTGCTACATCGATCATTAAACAAATTAGAAGTTATACTATGTACTCTAAAATACTACTTTTCTAATTTTCTATATAATTTAATTATTTTATTTTAATAGAATTGAAAATAAAATGGGTATTTGGTCTTTTAACACAAAAATTATGTTATTCTAATAAACCATAATATTTGGGTGATAATCTAGTTATTTTTTCTTAGATTTGTGTTAAACTAGGTAAATTTCAGTTATTTTAATGTATTGACTAATAAAACAATTTATACAATAATGTTTTAATAATAATTTTCTACAAAAAACTAATATTATTAACTCAATAATGTTTTAGCTAATGTGCATTAATGTCAAATATTTTGTATACACGTGGAAACCTCAATAATATATTAGCAATTTGACAGAACACATGCATACCAAGTTTTAATTGGCTCTTCAATCCTAGGAAGTAAGTACCCCCTATCGCTAACAAATTTTGGAGTTGTACGTGTTAAATTATTAATAATCCAACATGAGTGATTCTTGGCATGTGTTTCCTAACCAAATCTTTCTCAGTTCTTGTTAGCTGCCACGTTGAGACAAAATAGGCTGCGTAATTCCTTGTTGAATATATATGAAATAGATAAATTAATTAATACAATAATCCATTCATTTCAAAGGATCTTAACCCACGGTCTATTCTTGTTTAATCAGTCTTTTTTTGTTACAGTTTTTAATCATTTGATTAGTTTATAGGGTAATGCAAACAAAAATGAAATATCTTAGAAATGAAACTATATAACATAAGTGAATCTCCCATGAAGATAGGGATTTCGTAAGAAACAAGTACAAATAAACTAATAAATGAAAACTTTTGAAGTGCCTCATGGAGTTATTTATATCCACTTTGGTTGTTTTGTAAAGACAAAATTTGTAGTGCCCTTTGAAATACTTAAAAGGGAGGATATTCCCACAACTTATATTACTAGTTTTAGTGGATACGAATCTCTATTTCGTATTTTATTAATCATATACTTATATAGTATAAGAGTATACAACCACGTATCTATATTATTAATTGGGAATCACTAAATATTAAATAACCTTATGAAAAGTAAAATATTACAAAAAATGCCATTAGTTTTTAGTGTTTTTAAATAACTTCATTAAGGGTACAATAGTAATCACAAAATTAATATATTTAAATAAAAAAATAGATTAATTCTTTTAAATAATTATTAATTTCCAAAAAAAAAAACTAATTTTCTCTCTCTTATTAATTATAAACGAAAATTTAAAATTAATTTTTAAAAAATTGTTAACCAATAAGAATTGAAAAACTAAGATTTGATATCCAACTAAGATTTTATTTAAACCAATCGTAATAGACTATTCTATGTCAAAAATAAAAAGAAAAATAATATTATTTTAATTCAAAATTAAAAATACTATCGTTTAAAAGATTTATCAATGGAGGACTTTAATATTAAATTTAAAATTTCGTAAGAAAATTAAATACAAATATTTTAGGATTCAGTTTTGTTATATTATTTTCACAAATTTTAAAATATAAAACAAAATTTTATTTCACAATTTCTAAAATACGATATTAGATATTAACAACTATTTATATTTATGATGAAATAAACTCAAATAATAATAAATTTAAAGTAATTATCATTATAGCATTCATTTAGAGAAAGTTTGATAAATATCTAACAATAGATTGTATATATTAATTTCTAAATTTTTTTGCGTTTTATTTTTTGTTTTTCAACCTGATCTTCCTTAAATAAATCCCTAATATATTGCACACAGTTTTCAAATAATGTAAACTAATTATATATTTTGAAATCAAAACAAATTATGCAGCAATAGCATATCCCTTTTAGAGATGTATCTCAAATTTTTATTTTTAGTCCAAAAATCAAATTATTTATGAGTAAACAATAAAAAGAAGAATATGCAAAATTTAGCTAAGGAAAGAAACATTAATAAATTTGTTAAAATATATTTGTAACTTTAGCAGCATATATATTAATCTGCAAAACTCACAGTATGTATTGTATGGTATTTAAAAGTAAGCAAACAAGAATTTGGAACATGATTTTAATGGAATGAAATGAGAATAGGAATTACGAGACGGGATGAGAGGGGAACATAAATTAAAAATCAAACTAAATACCTAATTGGTATGAGTTCAGGTTATGAGCACTATATAAAATAAATTTGTTTACATACATAACCCTGTACGTACGTTTTCAGTTACACATATTCTATTTATGTCGGATACTGGACCGTCATATTTTTATTTCACGTATACGAGACGGGTTATGGGACCAAGAATTTATGACAGATACAGGACGGGATAGGTTTCCCGTTCTACAATAGTTACGCCTAGCTAATATACATGAAATAACCAAACTCAAACCGAATCTATATCCTATTTAACACATGTAATCAAACTATTAGAAATGTTTTGATTACTTTAGAAAATAAAAAAGTAACATCATTTAACTTTTGCAACTAAATTATATCTTAGTTTTATCTTAAAAATAATTTCGCACGTACGTGTAGGTCCGGATCTTAAAATATAACTATGCACTAACGCAACTGAATTTTGTTCATTACTCTAATTTTATAATATTTATACTATTATAAAGTTCACTAATACAACAAAATATTTTATATTTTTAAAATCTATATAACAATTTCTATAAAATATCTCTGCACGTACGTGTGAATCCAGATCTAATACACTAAAATATATATCATAGAAACAACGAAATAATCTATATTGAATTAAAATTTGTTAGAATTTTTTAAAAAATATGAAACCCCGCACGTATATGCGGGTCATGATCTAGTTATTAGATAAAAATGAGTTGTAGTTTAGTCTCTTTAATTTGATTTAATATACTTGTTTTAGATTGCACCATAATCAGGGTGGTCAGGTCGACTATATTGTTGTTTACCAATTGATAATGTTTATTGAAACTCAAAAGAATTACGTGACAGGCAATTTAAATATATCACTGTTTCGTTTAACTATCATAGTTAAAAATGTTCATAAGCCAAAAAAGAATCACATAGATAGTACACAAATTGTATACTATCAAAAGAAAGTATACAAAGTGTATTAATTCATGGAAATTGTACAATCAAAACAATGGAATCACTTAAAATATAAATCGTGCAAAGTGTATTTCGTCCGATGATTAACCAAAACTTAATGAAGACATGTAGTTTGGCGAGTAGATCTATGCCTGATTCCTGAATTTGACTCGTTTCACGACAGTTTCGACCTAGGCTCGATTTTTGGAGATATCTCATTCATCCTTTATTCCTTTTCATATCTGCATTTTTTTTTTTTAGTTTTTGGGCTTGTAAAGACGAATCCTAGATTTCACAGTGTTTTTATATTTTTTTAAAATTGAACCCCTGTTTTTATATGTCTTATTCAAAACAATATTTTTGCATTTCTGAGTTTATTTTAGACTATGTCCAATACTTTTAATTTTTGGCTTCAATTGGTAATCATGATTTAGAAAAAGAATAAGAAGAAATGTGATATTCCTCAATATTTTTACCATTTACAAGTAATGGTTATTCTACATCATTCCTCTACTTTCCTCAACAAATAAGGAACAATAGAACAAAAATGTTTCTCTCCAAAATTGATGAGGAACAAAATAGAACAAAAAAAAACAAATAATAAAATTTTTTTTATTTTAAAATAAATAAAAAGAATGGTTAACAATAATATTTTATTTTAGTATATAATAATTTTCATATATTCACAATATATTTTTAGAGATATCTTATTCCTCCTTTATTCCTTTTCATATCTGCATTTGTTTTTTCGCTTTTAGGCTTGTAAAGACTAATCCTAGATTTCAGAGTGTTTTTATATTTCTTATTCAAAACAATGTTTTTGCATGTCTGGATTTATTTTAGACTCTATGTCATCCAATGCTTTTAACTTTTATTTAATAATCGTTTAATTTTGCTGATGACTTTTTTTGTTGATTTGATTTCATTATTGCTTAGCATAAAAACCCAAACAATTATAACAATTTTTTTTAACTAGTTTCAAATCTCGATTATCTAATGTGTAAACTTTGGTCCTTGTAGATTTAATTCCGCATTTACCAACATTTTACTGTGCCTCTGCGATTCATTTATCGATTTTAAACTCGAAAGCTATATATATATATTGATCGTTTGACTGTTCAATCTTTACTATCAATGAAGGTCGATAACGCGGCTTACTTTTTCAAACAGCAAGAGTCGGTCGGTCGACACTCATGCCTTGGTCTGACATCGAATTCGTTTTTTCAGTTCTTGATCTCTGGTTTAGCTCTAGAATGGTTCGTTATCTCCAACTATGTCCCGAACGTGTAAAAACCTGAAAAGACTAGAAAAAATTTTAGAAATAACAAAAAAACTCTAAAACTGATACATATATCATGGCTAAAAACGGCAAAATCCATGATATATCACCACCACCTAGGGACAAGACAAGACCGGAGGCTCCCTTCGACCACCAGCTTCGGCCAAGACACCACCGAAGGATCAAGACGTCACGGACGGACGGACATGAGCCACTTCTCCACCTTCGGCCACAACACCACCGAAGCTCCACTCCAACCACCACCTACATCCAATGCATACAAAAGCTCTTTTATCTTTTAGTTTGATCTAATTTGCAACTGGGTCAAAATCCATTTTGTTCTGGGTTGACCCGTTTCATTTTTTCTTTCCTATAAAAACCCGTGAACCTATTTAGAGCCATCTTATGCTTTGTTTGAAGATCTAAAACTCATCTTAAGGTTTATTTAAGATTTTGTATGAATCTTTGGTTCTTAAGCTTCAGTATCAAGTACTTTTTAAAAATTATCTTAACGACTTTCTCTAATCATGATCCCACAAAGATCAAACCCATTGTTTTGTGCTTTCATGATCATGAGTGGATAGCCTTTTTAGAGTTCTTTGGTTTTGGTAGAATATGATTATTTAGATGTTGGGTTATTATTAAATGCTTATTAATCATTTATTGACTTTGGAAATTGTTGATGGAAATGAATTAGTCTTATCTAGTGTTATATGGCATGAGGATCACTCTTGTTAGAAGTTGTTTTGAGTTCCATTATCCATCTCTTAGTCATTACTAATCGATTGCCTTAACCCGGGAATTCGCCTTTCATTATCGCTTAGTAACTTGTTTATTTCCGCTTTGTTTACTCTCAAAAGTTGTTAGTCTTTTGCATGTAATCTTTTAGTACTTTTGTTTATTGCTTTCTTTTGAATTGTCTTGCTTTGTTAGATTGTTATTGCATTGTTAGTAATACTAGGTGAGTACCCGCGCTACGCGCGGGATTTTGTTATAAATTTTGTTTTAATATTTTTTTAAAATTTATTTTAATTGATATGTACTCCCTCCGTATTTTAATAAGTGTCGTTTTAGGATTTTCTTTTTTTAAAAATTAGATGTCGTTTTCAAATTTCAATGCAAAATTTCTTACTTTTTAATGTTTTATGATATCATAAAACATTAAAAAGTAAGAAATTTTGCATAGAAATTTGAAAACGACATCCAATTCAAAAAAATAAAAATCCTAAAACGACAATTATTAAAATACGGAGGGAGTATATATTATTAGATTCCTGTATTTTTATAAAAATTATGTATTTGTCTAATTTTATTTATTATTTTTTTAATATTTATTTTTGTATATCGTTGCATGTTTGAGACTAATATATACATTTTTAAAAAAAATTTCTCATTTAGCTTTTAAGATATATTTTAATATTATTTTTATTATTATTTTAGTATAATAACTATACAATTTGTAATTTTATATGGAGTTTATCAACTCTAATTGAAATGTTTTGGTTTTTTTTAGTTAGAACAATTTATTTAATGTAAAAAAAAAGTAAATATCCTCAAAACTTTAAACTTGAATGTAAAACAAAATGATTGGCTCGAAAAGACCATGTCCACAGTTGTATTTAAGTATTTGTATAAGAAAATTGCTTTTTAAACTCCATTTTTTCTTGGTCTCCATTTTTTGTCCCTCCACTTTAACTGATTGTAGTAGTTGTTGTCGGCTTCTTGTTGGGATTTGGTTCTTCAAATGTGCTCCAGCCCTATAATGAATATTTTGTGTTATATATGTTTATGTAAATTTTTTTTAAAAAAAATTATATTTACCTCGTCAAAGTCTTTATAACTTATGTTTGACACCATGAAATTCTGATTCTTGGGGGTATAGTTGAGAGGGGATACTCTTATTTGGAAACGGAAATGTTTGCCAGCAAGATCACTTAAACATGTTGGTAAGATATTGTTGTTACCTTTGTTGCCCTACAAAAAATGTTTATTTTTAGGTTTAATTGTTATTAAAAATGAGTAAAATTTGCAATATTATAGGATAATTACTTTCCTAAGATTTTATTTACCTTCTCTTCCATAATTGTGGTTGCCGTTTTGTTTGTAAGTTTTCTCATTTCTTTGTCTAAAATCACAAATGTCGCACCATGTTCTCCATCATGAACATCAAGCTCCACTCGATACCTATGAAATAGTTGTATATAATAGTATTTAAATATTAAAAATTCCAAATTGTTATATTTTTAATTCGTTGTGTTTGCAATTTATTAAAATTAGCTATAAGAAAATTATAGCGTACCTAAGAGTTCCTTCCTCATTAGGCGTAACACAACTTTTGCATCGTAGTAGTGTTGTCCTTTTCTCTAAATTCCGTCCACAATCTTTACAAGATCTGTATGTCCATCCGTTTCTTTGTAGCACCCCAACAACATATGCGTTGCAAAAAAATTCAGCATCCTGAGTCTTTTAAAAGTGTTGTAGAAAGTGAGTAATTTGATGATAGGACTTTCTACACGTGTAAGATGTTTTGTCTTCTTTTTTTTCCCCAGGGAGCTAATTTCATATGATTTGTCTCTTCTTTGCTGAATGTTGGTGACGACAGGTTGATAGAGAAGATGGAAGAAGACCAAATCAGCTAAAGGTTACGTATTTAGCTGCTTGTTAAGATTTCATTGGAGGTATGAGAATGTTTATGGATGGAATTGATATTTAGAAAGCAAAAGAGTATTATTAATGTTTGGATAAAGGCTTTGTGAGTTTGATTGTGATTTGATGTGATTTAGCATATCAGGCCTTCAAAGCCAAAGTTAAAGAAGAGTGAGAAGGCAATCGGTTACGAAGAGAAAGCACGTAAACAAGTTCAGAAAGTGAGTAATTTGATGATATGATTTTCTACACGTGTAAAATGTTTTTACCTTTTTTTTTTCCCCTGGGGAGCTAATTTTATATGATTTATATCTTCTTTGCAGAATGTTGGTGACGACTCTGTAATAGTGGACTTATGGGCTGATGATAGTAAAGGTTTGCTTACTCATTTATTCTACTTTTTAGTTTCTTCTTAATTTTTTTTTTTCCAATGGCATGAAGTAACGTTTACTTTGACAAAAAAATAACTTGTAGGAGAAGATGAGAGCAATCCTAGAAAGGTAATGTGTCTGCTGTAATTAAATTGTTTCAGAACTTATTTGGTTATAGACAGGGACAAAGTTGTTTTTTTTTCCCTAGTGGACAGATTTTCAAAAAGCCATCGATTATTCCAGCAGTGGAAATTGAACATCGAGGATGGTCATACAACCCTACAAGTGGAAGTCACCGGCTTATTCTCTGGTGTTTGATAAGACATTACAAATATTCTTATGTTAATTGATTTAATGTTAAGTTCATATGAATTTTCGTTATAACTACGTGGTGGCACTAACAGCTCAGCTCCTAATATGCAGTTATCACAGCCATCATTGGGAGCTCTACAGACTTGAGAATCCAAATATGTAAAAGTCTGGGAGGTAATGTCAGTTTACCGTGTCTAAAATAGCGGGGGGATGATGGTAACGTAACTTACTTTTTCAAATTCATGCAGGTAAATTTATGTGGGCGAAGGCAAGGGCAGCCTGTTCTTATCACCAGTCTTGAGGTGTGTTTAGGGCACTTACTATGCACTTTTCTTTCCCCCTTTGTGTATTTACTGGGATCACATGCTTGGTGAATGCTTAAGCACATCTTCCTCTGTAGAATTTTGTTGAGTTCTCGTAGTAAATAGTAACGTCTTCGTTTATATTTGGCAGGGTTACCGAAGTGCTTCTGCCTCTGATTCGTTAGTTTATAACTAATAGAAATATGAAAACGGCATCCTTATTAACCCTCGTAAGGACAGCAGTCTACCTTTTAAGAAATGATTGTAGCTGCTAAACTAATTATTGCTTTCTCTTTTTGTGCATCTCCCCAGGTTGGCAGGGAATTGACTACCAACTATGCAGATTGTTCGTCTCATATCAGAGGATCATATGAATAACAAGTAATTTCTTCTTGCTATAGCCTTCCTTATTCCAACTGATTAATTGGTGGATGTCAATATCATGGCACTAAATAGTTCACCTGACTTTTTAATCAGGCAATATGTTTGGGGCCATGAGTCAACATGGGTTCTTAGGAAAACTTGAGGATAGAAAGCATGTGAGTATTGTTGATATTTTACTTAATAATTGCAGTCGTTTGTTCAAATTTAATAACCAAATGATGAATGTTGTTACTGGTTTATTTGATATATTAGGACGAATTAGATGTTAAGAATGAAATCGTAGAAAAAATATATGGACTTACATCTGTAAATTTGTTCTTGGTGAATCTATCAATCTCTTGCTATGTTCACCATACACTTTACGACACCTACACTTTTAGCCTTGTTTTGATTATCCAAATCGTGTGCCATTCTATTTTCATTTTCACGCTTAGCTCTAGTGGAGTTGTATATGAGAACTTTGGCTATTTGGAAATACATATGGGCCATATGTCATGGGTTATTTTGTATAGCCCATTTGGCATTCATAATTAGATGCTGATGTGTAAAAAGTTAAAGCTGACTCATATTAACGAAATGTTTTGATTGGATGTCTAGAAAGCTGATGTGTCAGCTCCACAATAGCTAAAAATGCTGACGTGTCACTCTCCTGGAGAGAGTTAGCCTCCTTTTAAGTATTTGATTTAGAAAAACCAAACCATCTTTTAGCTTAGATTAAACATTTGTGTGTATGCCTAGTGAGTTAATTAATTGCTCATTTTGGTTCAATTCTTAATTACTTTAATGATGGGATCATTAGTGCTTTAGGACTTTACATTACATCATCCTACACCTACAAGGTAACTCATCCACAAATAGAACTACTAGTTCACTACCACTTGGTCAACTAGCCTAGCCTCCACATTCTCCTCGCCATTATTGTTGCCACTATCCACTACCGCAGTGAGCTCGTTAGCCCTTCTCGCTTCCAATTCCCAATCGGTCCTACATATTACCACCATCATGAAAATAGCACATGTGGTTTGCGCCGTGATCATTCCTATCCAAAATCCATTGAATCCAAACCCAAAACAAAACGCCATAACTAACCCCACCGGAATCCCAACCGCATAAAATGCAATTCCATTAATGGTAGCTCCGATTCTCGGCCTTGCGGATCCTCTGAGAATGCCGCATCCTGCTGTTTGTAGGCAGTTCCCAAGCTCGCAAAAGCCAACGAATGGTAAAGCCTCCGCAGTCAACGCAATGATATGTTTATCATCAGTGAAATATGTAGCCCATTTGTCTTTGAAAGAGACTGTGAACGTGAGAGACAAAAACCCGAGTGCAATGCCAAGACCGAGTCCAACAATGGCAGCTCTTTTCGCATTTTGTGGCAGGTTCGAACCAAGCTCGTTTCCGACTCGGGTCGAGACTCCTGAACTCAAGGAATGAGGGAATTTGTAAACAAGGGAAGTGATTTGCATGATAATTCCCATTGAAGCAATGCTTACTTTAGGGTGTTCGAGTTTCCCACAAAGCAACATAAAAATCTCATAGCACCACCACTCAATACAAACCGAGAAACAATTTGGTATCACGAGCCCTAGTAATTTCTTCCATTCTCTCACACTATCTTCGTATGTTTCCTCATAAATATCCTCATCCTCCTCGACACTTATATTTTCTTTGAAAAAATAGCGGTAGAGAAAGATAAAAACGACTAGGTTGAAATTCGACACAACATTACTCAAGGCAATACCTTTAATCCCCAAATCGAGATACGTAACGAACAATGACGTGATTGGCAAGTATAAAATATTTGCAATCGCTGTGCAGATAAATAAAGGAAGAGTCTTTGATTGGATCCTGAGATAAACTTGTAGTGGGTGTAAGAAAGATTGAGCCATGAGATCTGGAATAGACCAAAGCAAAAATATGTGAGCTTCGGACTCAAGATCCTTATTTTGGTTCAACATTAAAGAAATCTTCTTCATGTAGATCCATGCAAGTATAATCGGGAGAGAAGAAATGAGGAGGAGGATGATTCCTCGCTTGACAGTCGCACGAACGTAGTTATAACGTCTTGCGCCGAAGGCTTGGGAGCAGATAGTTTCAACGCCCATGGTTAAACCAGGGAAAAGAGAGTACCCAGTGATGTTCGCCAATGCGATGGCGAGGGAGCCACCAGCTAGAGTTTTGTCTCCGAGACCGCCGAGGTAATACATAGAGACGAACGAGCGAGCGTAGAGGCATATACTTATGAAGACCAATGGGCAAGAGATTTTGCCAATTGATATTGTTTCATTTATGAAATCATAGGAGTAATTTCTTAGTAAATGTAGGTTTGGATGATTGTTTCTTGGGAGTAGGGGTGTTGTAACTTCGTCTGTGACAAGATTTGATTGACTCATTCTTTTTGTTTTGTCAATGTCTATGAGAGAGAAGATTTTAGGTGTGAAGAAGATTGGTTAAGCCTTTTCTTTATATAGAGAAAAGGAATGTGTGTTTTCATATTATTAGTGTTCCAATTTTGGTCATATGTATATTAATTTTACGCGGTTTCTATTCAGTTTGAATATGTATAGTGATACATGGTAACATTTGGAGAAAATCAATATACTTCTATCTCAAAGTTATTGTTTTTCATAAGAATCAATTAGTTTCTATCATATGTCGTATGCTTTTTTTTACCCTTTAGTCAACATATCTAATAAAATTATTTCATTTGAATTTGTATACACGTGGTTAAATTTGTACACTCAGCTTTAAACTGTTGGTACAGGATCACGAACCGAGAGTCTGGAATCCATGTGGAAGTATCCACGTCACCTCTATGTCATAATTAAGGGAGCCACGACTACGATCCAAGTCATCATAACGAAAGAGCTCGAAGATGATGGTCAAGAACTCGTTGAAGGCCGAACATTCATAGGAGACATGGTAGAACCATTACGAGCCCTAAGAGGAAAAGCCCACGAAAAGCCCAAAGAGAGTTTAAATTCAAACGTTGCACCATTAATGACATGATCGAAACAGACACATTTATGATGAATAATTGACATTTATTAGCTGTTTTGATCTTTACAACATTGGATAAATAGAGTCCCAAAACCTAGAAATGGATAGATCATGCTCTAAATACAAGGCACATACACTTTTTATACTATTTTCGATTGCTCAAATTCTCACAAAAATTGCAAATACTTTGGATACTTTTGTTCTCGAAAGTTTTTGTCCCACAATTTATTTACAAATACTAAGTGTCGGATTCAATATCCACGGAAACCCATCTTTTGATTTAGTTAGAACTAAGCGTAGTTTGGTTCGATCATTCTGCTTAAAATTGAGGGTTTGTCTGTGAATTTTGAAACCCTAGTCAAACTAACTAGTAGATTCACCATTTGGTAGCTTAGGCTGTTCAGTTTCAGTTCCATATAAGTTCCATCGGTTATTTCTTGAATTTGATCTTACCGGGGATGATTTCTCTGAATCAATTTCCTCTAAATAGCTGGTTTGATATTTCAGGGCCGAAATAAATGGGTCGAATGGGTCAAAGTTCGTCTTTGTGGGTTCGATCCTGCATATACTATATGATTGTCAGAATTAAACTCGAGCTATTAGTATTTGATTGAAAATAGTTCGATCGTTTGACCACTCAACTTCGAGTGCTACTTACATTTGATAGTGCGGCTTATGTTACAAGACAAGGGTTAATACGATATGTGGCTTTACTAGTAAACTTACTTGACTTTAAAATCATATCCACATATAGGCAGTTTATGAGATCAAATTAAATTAAACAATGGTAATAATTGATAAATATTCGTCTAAACTAATTACATTTGTGATACATAAAATATGATTAATACTATACTTATTTAAATATGGTTAATATATATTTATTTATGATCCATATGCAAAAACAGCCATTATTTTGACATTTCGATCCGCATGTGCTACCATTTGTAGTTAGTTAGTACTTAGTAGCATTTTTTTTTTTTTGTCAACGTACTTAGTAGCATTTGGAAGAGAAAAAAAATGATTGGTTGAATTAACAAAGTAACCACAATACATTCCAATGGTCCATTGATTTCTTCAATAATGGTCAATGGTTAGTTTATTTATTTTATTAAGAAATCGTTACACTAACCAAACAATGTATAATTGAATTTTGTCGAATAAAGTTTCAAGCGATTTGAGCAAAATTTGAACTTATGAATTTAAAAACCTTGAATAAAACGACGAATCTCTGAATTGTGTTATCATTACACTACAAAATTTACATTAATCTTCCAACGATTCCCTTCTAAATAAAGAAAAAAGTTATAAATTAATTCAAAAGAAAGTCAATTTTTTTTTTGTTAAAGACCAACCATGACTCAATACTCCCTATCAACCATCCCAGCCTCCACATCCTCCTTGTCGTCGCTGCTGCCACAATCCACAGCTGTTGTGAGCTCCTTAGCCCTTTCCGCCTCCAATTCCCAATCGGTCCTACACGTCGCCGCCATCATGCCAATCACACACGTGATCTGCGCCGCGAGCATCCCAAGCCAAAGTCCCTTGAATCCGAACCCAAACCAAAACGCCATAACTGCTCCAACCGGAATGCCAACCACGTAAAACGCCACTCCATTAATATTAGCTCCGATCTTCGGCCTCGCGGAGCCTCTGAGAACACCGCATCCCGTAGTTTGAGGGCAGTTCCCGAGCTCACATAGGCCAACGATTGGCAGAGCCATGGCAGTCAACTTCATGATTTCTTTGTCATCGGTGAAAAACATTGCCCATGTGTTTCTGACAGAGACAGTGAACGTGAAAGCCGTAAACCCGAGGGCGATGCTGAGACCAAGTCCAACAATGGCGGCTCTTCTCGCTCTTTGTGGCTGGTTCGAACCAAGCTCGTTTCCCACCCGAGTCGACACTCCTAAACTCAAGGAATGAGGGAAAATGTAAACAAGGGAAGTGATTTGGATGAGAATTCCCATTGAAGCAACGCTTGCTTTAGGGTCTAAGAGAAACCCACAAAGCAAAATCATAATCTCATAGCACCACCACTCGAGACAAACCGATATACAACTTGGTATAGCGAGACAGAGTAATTTCTTCCATTCTCTCACACTATCTTCATTTGTCTCCTCTGTTATCTTCTCTTCCTGGTCTACACTTAGCTTGTCTTCGAAGAAACAGATGTAGAGGAAGAGAAAGGCGACAAGGTTGAAATTAGACACAACACCACTCAAGGCGATGCCTTTAATCCCCAAACCAAGATAACTTACAAAGAAGAACGTGATTGGCAAGTGAAGAAAACTCGCGATCACTGTACAGATTGATAAAGGAAGAGTCTTTGACTGTGTCCGAAGATAAACTCTTAATGGGTGTAAGAAAGATTGAGCAACAAGATCTGGAACAGAGTAAAGCAAAAAGATATGAGCTTCGGACGCGAGCTTCTTGTCCTGTTTCAAGATTAGAAGAATCTTCTCCATGTTCATCCAAAGAAGTGTAACAGGAAGAGAAGTGACAAGAAGAAGGATGATTCCTCGCTTGATAGTCGCGCGGACGTAGTTATAGCGTCTAGCTCCAAAGGCTTGAGAGCAGATAGATTCAACACCCATGGTTAAACCGGAGAAAAGAGAGTATCCGGTGATGTTTGCAAATGCGGCGGCGAGAGAGCCACCGGCGAGAGTGGCGTCCCCGAGACCGCCGAGGAAAGATAGAGAGACGAAGGAGCGAACGTAGAGGAAGAGACCAGTGAGGACCAATGGGTAAGAGATTTTGCAGATTGAGATTGCTTCATTTGTGAAAACAGAGAGAACAGAGGAGTGATTTTTCAGATGAGAGCTTTTTTGGAGTAAAGGTATTGTAACTTCGTCTCTGACACGATTTGATTGACTCATTCTTTTTGTTTTTGTCAATATCTGTGACAGAGGAAGAGAGAGAGATAGAAGAAGAAGATTTGTAGGTGTGAAGAAGATTGGTTAAGCATTTGGCTTTATATAGAGAAAGTAGTGAGTGGGTTTTATAACATTTTTTTTTTTCCTAGCAGTGGAATTTAATATTATTATTTTGGTCTTATGTTTTTTATTTTCAAGTCAAAAAGCTTACACGCTTATTACATTCAAATTTGTATGTTGGTGTGGTTAACTAGAATTAAATCTATATACACGGTTTCTACTTACTTTTTTTGTTAAAAGGTTTCTACTTAATTTGAATCTGCATAGCGATAATATTATAATATTATAATCTCAAAGTCATAGTTTCAAAAAAGTATTTAGTATTTTCGTATTGTCAAATGTTTTTCTTTACTATTTAACAAACACAAATTTTAATGTGAATACATACATATAGTTAAAGAGGTTTTTACCCAGTTTGAATATATATAGTGATACATGATAACATGTATCTATATAGTGATACATACAATATTTAATGTAAATCTATATACATGTATTCCATTTTATTTGAATTTGTACACATGTCGTTAATTGTAATTTACTATAATTAAATTTGTACACACCGTTTCTATTTAGTTTGAATCTGTATAGTGATACATAGTTGCATGTATATAAAATGTAAATAAATATACTACAAGTTTTAAAGCCGTGATTTAGAAAAAAATTATTATTTTCTACTTTTTGTCATATGATCTCCGACATTGGACAAGAAACCATCATGAGTAGCTACAAGTTTAAGAACTTAAACAGTGATCCAATTTTTACTAGCACCTAAATCATATGACAACCTCCTAAATCAAAAGGGGAAAAGGAATGAGGGAAGACTTGTAACCAAGCATCAATAACTAGCACCTGATCCAATTTTTCACTAATTAGATTGTTATCTCTGTTATTCCATCATGGAAATCATGAGCCCTTGCCTAAACCCCCTGAGAGTTAAGATAATATGAGTGATTAGCCATTATATACCTCTAAATATTGAAGAAGAATGATGCGAGCAAAGTTCTTCCAAAAGCATATCTCTAGCTGCAGCAAAAGTTAGGGACATAAACAAAACAAACACATGTATCACTATGTCTGGAGAAGACACAAAATAAGTAACGAGGCACAAGTCAAATATTCAGGTACACAAAATATAACTTTTTATCATTACAATTTTCTTTAATCAAATAAGATATGATTAGAATTTTAAATTAACTGACACGGAACGTTATAATAAACTGAAACAAGGGACGGGTCAAATTCTCATTTTTATCATGCCACTAAGTACTTGACCAGTGGGATTTGAACTTATTCAAGTAGAAACTTCTTCTCTTTTTTTCCTGTTTTTTTTTTTTTTAAATCATCATTTTCTGTTTATAACTTTTCAAAGTCGCAAGTATACACACGGTGTGCCCCACGCGTTGAATTAGACCTAAAGAGAATTTCCCAAGTGGAGGTTTGGGGATTAATGACAGCTCAAAACAGTTTGCATAATAGTACATTTTAAAAAGTGCAATATATCATTTCTTTCTAAACAAAATTGTGTTTATCGTTTACTTAGACGATTATGTTCTCGAAATTAAATTTGGATTATAATATTTGTAACCTACTTTTATACCTATTCTCACAACAATATGGTCTCAATTTTTAACTATCTTTAGTGATTCAGTCTTTTGTATCAGACTTATTTTATGTTTTTCTATTAGTTACGAAGTTTTAGGGTCATTTTTTTCTTTAGGCAAAAAGGGAAAATTTATACGGTATAATGAAAGAAAACTCTAATCAATAAAAAGATGGAAGTTCGTTAATATGCAATCTATGAAGTGGTATTGGCTGGTCGGACGTTGACCAGACATATTGAAGCAAAATAGTGTTCAACACTGAAAGAAGAAAAAAAAACAAATCGTTTTGGGACCAAAGAAAACATTGAAGGAAGAGAACTTGTATTTTGGGACAAAAAAAAAAACTCTGTTCCTACATTTTTTTTGTCAACAACTATACTTCGCTAAATTTTCTATACCTAAAGTAACATAAGAAAAAGGTTTTTCATCCTTTTCAGAAGGTTTCAAGTTTCAGTTTGTTGTAGCTGTAGAATCGTGTTTTTTTACAAATTTTATCCATGTCGAATGCTAGATACTCCCTCCGTATTAGAAAGATTGATTTTCTAAGATTTTCACCAAAATTAAGAAAACAATAAATGATGTATATTTATTACTTACTTTTGTGTTATATCTTTTAAAAAGTTAATTTCAAGCTACTTTTTATCCCATTTACTCCAATCAATCAATCTTGAAAAAAAAATGCATTAAATATACTACAGAAAATCAGTCTTTTTGATACAAGAATAAAACCTCAAACATCATTCTTTTTAATACGGAGGGAGTATGTATATGTGTTTTTTAATCAAAGTAAAAAATAAAATAAAAATTAAAAATATTTATTGCTACAATGATTACATGATTATGAGATCATCTATTTCTACTGTATAATTCAAGTACATTAAATTATCTATCAGAATGGTTAACTCCTCGTGAAGCAAGGTACATTAAATTACCATTTTGTGATTGCTTATTTTTTTTAAGTTAGCCATTAATTCCTGTAACTAGTGCGTGAAAGACTGAGAAAGTTACAGAATATGTTTAGTCTAATTCATTGTATTAATATTTCAGTTCATTGAATTGAATTTGTACCTTGCATAACACATTGAAGAAAAGGGACTTAACGACTTAACGTATGCCCATACCCATTATTATCTTCCTATTTGAATTCTCTTTTCTAATTGTGATGTTTTGCAAATCTATTTTGTCCTTACTTGAACAAACATAAGTTTCGATAGAACGAAGACGTTTTACATCGGTCTCTCGTGTTTATATTGGTTTATTAGTAAATTTTAATGACATCTTCCGGATTTACTAGATTTCCTAAATTCTTACATGTCCTATCATTTTTAGTTGAACAAATTATCTTTTAGAGACATAACCTTTTTTTTTTTTTGGTCCAAAGAGACGTATAACTTATGATCCAATTATATGAGAACACATTGAAACAATTATTTGACACGTTATTTTACAAGTTGGATCTTTGTAACCACAGAGGGAGAATGCTAGGAAATATATTGCGATACAAGGACAAGAAATAAATGCGAATATGCATTATCTTGTGTTGAAGTTTTTTTTTTATTAATCTTGTGTTGAATTTGTACTTGTATAAATATGTTAAGGCTATATGACCTTAACACTGGGAGATAATTTCATGAACAAAATGTGTATCTTGTGTACTAACAATTACGGGCTATTAGAGTCGGATTATGAAATTAAATGACCACCATAACAATTTCTTTAGATATCGATATTTATTTATAACAATTTTTTTTAGATTTATCTTATTTATGTTTTAGTGTTAGATAATAAAACTTCACATTATGTGGATGTAGCATAATGTTAATTAATTCTATAACAGATACTATATAATATTTATCACAACAAATCAATAATAATCAATACAATATCTATTCTATAATATTTTTAAATTGACAGAAACTAAAGTGAAATAAAATATAGAAGCATAAAACTTTTAGACCCTTATCATACTTTTGGAATTGAAAGGGGAGGTGGTCATGTTTATCTTGTCGACGATTGCAACTCGTCGTGCAATATTTTCTGCCGTACCTTTTTGTCCTATATAATTGTTTTCTCTTGTAACTACGGGACTATGTTGTTCATATATGTTGACAAAAGTTTTTTTTTTTGCTAAAGGTGGTATTGACAAAAGAATATTAATACAAGCATGTATACATTTATTTGTCTATTTCTGCTCTTTTTATGATGTTTTTCTTAGAGTGGATCGAGTCAAATATTTAAAACGCCTTTCGGTAGATCTCATTCTGGATGTTTTGTAATGAAGAACCTTACTGCTTATAACACGTGTTGCTCTGATCATGTGTTATTTGTACTTATATACCAATGGAGAGAAACAAAAACAAAGTAAATAATGAAACAAATCAAAAGGTGGTGGTGGTGGTGGTATAGTAGTAGTACAAGGTGGTTGATTTCTTTGTTTTCCGGTTCAAATTCCTTTTGGAACAAAGAGTTTAAATTGGAATATGTAAAAGCTGATTTCGGGTACTGAAAAAAATTGGACCATACATACTTGACTAACGAACTTGTCTACTAAATGAGAGCGTTAATTGGTAACCAATCTGGTCACTGATTGTTAGTAGATCAAAGGTCTAGTATTCTCACGATTAATCAAAGAAACCTCCCAATGAAAGTCCAAATTTTTTATAAAAATTATTTTCTGAGAAAATGTTGGTCTAAAAACGAAGGAAATATATGCAAATATGCATTATCTTGTGTTGTGTTGAGAAAATTAAATTATTAATGAATGTTATGGAAGTTTATAGTCATATGAGGAAGAAAAAAAGAGAGAAAAACTGTAAACTCCTAAAGTATGTAAATTAATTTTATAGTTTTTCTCTTTTCTTCTTCTCCATTTGTATGTAAATTCCCGTAACATTCACTTATAAATTAATTTCTACAGTCATAGTTTTTTACCATTCGGTTATAAAATTTATACAGTTAAAATTCTTACAGCAAAAGTCTCTATAGCCAGAAGTAACAATCGTTACCAATCGGCCTCATTATCTTGATTTGGACTAATCAAATTCGGTTAAAATTGTGATTTGGTTTTTCTACCTGGCCCGAAAGAGTGACATAGATTGCTACCAAAATTAGTCATTTGGAAAAGAAAAAAATCAAAATCTACTAAAATAATAGATTTAACCATGTCTTTTTTTTTTTTTGGGCAAAGATTTAACCATGTCTAAAATTTAATATTTAAACAGTGTGTAGGATTACTTAATGTTGAAAAAAGGACAATGTAGATTCTTTTCACTTAGAGCATTTCTTCATTTGGTTGAAAACGAATCATCAACATTGACTATAGATATTATAGTTTAATAACATTTCAATATTACATGTAAAACTTTAGAGATTTCAATAGTAACACCATGATGTGTCAATGAATATCAACTAGATTCATTGGATAAATTCGTAACCAACTTCTCGTTCCCCTTTGATCCTTTTTATTTATTTTTGGTTTTATGTTAAGTATCTTTTTCCATCTTTTTCATTTTCTTAATCAATCTATCTTTCCAGCTAAGACAATATTTAATGTAATGTTATTAGTTGTAAATCTATGACAAGTGATATATACTCTTTTGCTTCCCTTTTCCGAAGATAATCACAAATTCACAATAATAGATTCCTACTCTTTTAATATACGTAAAGAATAAAAAGAGACAAAACAAAAGTTTGTCTTTAATCTTTATAGCCGTAACATAAAGAGTTTTGTGTTATGAAAGTCAAAAGAATAGAAGGGACTTGTTGGGTTAAAAGCAACAACAAGCGGAGTTGATGAAGTTGAAGCCAAATGGGATTCATCATCATTTTTACGGCTAAGACATCCAACGGTCCATGTTTAATTGGGACCATCACACTTCTTATTTATATATTCCCTATTTTACTTTATCATATACTCTATTCAATCTAAGTAAGTCGACAAATTATTCAATTTCAATTTGAAGCAGAGAAACATACAGTGAAAACCCTTTCATATTCATTTGACTTGCAAAACTATATTATTCTATTATTGATAATTTTGTAATATAATTTAAACGATTTAGTGACGTTAACTTTGCATGTTTCACGAACATTAAACTTGTTGGGAAGAAACAAAGCTTAGTGTCTCTATCAAAACTATCAAGTCAAGATTCAGGGAAGATAGAATTAGTACGTTAAGATTGCGTTCAGTGCTTGAATTTTGTTAGTGATCGATAAGATGAGATAATGTGTGGGAGCTAGTTGCGTTTTTAGACTCTCATGTCTCAACAAGTGAGACACTCTCTTTTTCTTTACTTTTTCTAGTAGTTTTAGCCTAATAAGTAAACCACTCTTTTACTACACCTATCCTTTATAGTAATGTTTCTGCCTAACTTCCTCATTTTTAGTTACCCATCGCATAAAATAATGGTAAGATAATGTATTTTTAAAAAGTATTACCATATTGGTTTCTAGCTAGGTGCATTATCTAACCACTGACAATTCCCATGAAAATCTGATGTTACTTACTACTGTTTTATCCGTTTGTTTGAGCTCGTGTTCATATTTTCATTCAGAATAAATGCATAACTTCAATTTATTAAATCCGCAACCTTAAGCATTTAGAACAAAGAAATGTAAACATAAAAGTCAAAAGAAATTTACATTCGTGTTTACTAAATTACACACTTTACAAAATATATATAAAACATGTTTTTTTTTTAAATATAAAAAATAATTATATTCACTTCCCAAAGATAAGCTTTAGACATTGGGGTTACACGGATCCATGAGTACAAAATGGAGAAAGACAAACCGGCCAAAGCAACCCGAAGAATGAGATCGGAAACATGATGTTCACGGCGACAAGGGACCGCCTCCACCCAGGCCCGGCCCTGGACAGATTTTAACAAAACATTTGTATTGGGCCTCAAATTTCCAAGGCCCATTTTGTGAGGTTTTTTTTTTTTTTTTGTTAAGGCCCCACAATTAGTAAAATAGGCCTCAAAATTAGTAAAATAGACCTTAAAATTAACAAAAAAAATCCCATAATTAATAAGAAGGCCTCATAATTAGTAAAAATCTTATAATTAGCAAACAATGTCCAAAAATTAAGAAAAAATGTTAAATAAAAATTATAAAGGCCCCATAATTAGCAAAAAAAAAAAAATTTTTTTGCAGTTTTTACTTATTAAAAAGGCCTCAAAAAAAATTTTCGTATTCGGCCTCGGATTTTACCGGACCGGCCCTGCCTCCACCAGAACTGGCGACTATAAGAGAAACTACTTTGCAGCCACTTCACCGAGAGTGAAAAAATTAACATGAGTAGGCCCTTCCCATAGCAAATCCGCCTCCGAAAAGAAAAAGAAGTATGAAACAAAATGTTCTTTTTTTTTGGACTAACTGAAACAAAATTTGTATACTTCAAAAATGAAAAAATGAGTGTAAGAGATGTGAAACCGAAATACAAAACTTAGGTTCTACACAATCGAAACTAGCAACATGTATATTCACTTTAATTGGCCAAACTAAAAACTTCGGATCCTGTCGTCTTATCTTTAGCATTTTTTTTAATGTTAAAAAAGAGATTTGAACATAAGCTCCACTCATAAACATCTAAAGTCAGATATAGTAAATCCAAATTAAAAAGCAATTTTTAACCAATACTACGACAAGCGATTTCGAATGGAGTCATAATAAAGTTTACAAAAGCACTTAACAAAAGAACACACTAAAATACTAAACATGAAGATTGTCAAAAAAAAAAAATACTAAACATGACATAACAAAAGACTTGAGTTCAGATACAGCTACTTTGAGAGACATCTTTTGTTTGTGAATCCAACACAATCATCTGTCTGCATCTCCAATCATTCCTCTGCTGGAGGCGAACGAGAGGGGCTGCTTCAAGTTCAAACCATAACAAAATGTAAGTATGATGATGATATTGATACCATTCAAATGTAATCTAAAGATAGCTTGAGATGGGGTACCTCTCGCGTATCGGGCTGTCTGCACCATCGTATCCTCTTCCTGCTTCTTCTTCCATTATTTGTCCCGGGCTTTCAACTTGACCATTCTCAGGGCTTGACTTCGACCTTGACCTTGATCTCTCCCTCCTCTTCTCATATGGAGGAGGACTCCTGCTATCCCTCCTCTTCTCATATGGAGGAGGGCTCCTGCTCTCCCTCCTCTTCTCATATGGCGGAGGACTCCTGCTTTCACCACGTTCTTTTCTTGGACTTCGGTTCCTCACAGCTCCATTCTCTGGACTAGCCACTCTCTCCCTCCTACGGTCATCCCTCTTGTAATCTGGGCTAAGCCTGGCTCTCTTGTAAGGGCTGGGGCTGCGACGTCCTCGACCATAATCAGGACTAGTCCTTTCCCTTTTGTGAGCTACTGGACTAGCTCCTCGGCCATAGTCAGGACTGCCTCTTTCTCTTCTGTAAGGACTAGGTGACCGCCTTCTCCTATCAGGTGACCTATCACGCCGTCTTTCAGGACTGTACCCATTTCCTCTCGAATCATCATCTTTCACTGCATACTCCACTGAGATCACCTTATCCATCAGCTTACTGCAAGAACAAAAAAACCAGACAATGGAAGATGAAGTAGGGAAAGCATTTGGGACAAATGAGAATGTGAAAATGGGCAGAAAGAAACCTTGAATTTGTAGCATCCAGTGCTCTGGTGGCATCTTCTTGTGACTCATATTGGATAAATGCAAAATTCCTTCTGATTCTAACATTAACAATTTTTCCATATGGCTCAAAGTGTCTCTCCAAGTCCCGAGTCCTAGTGTTCTGTGCATCAAAGTTGATCACAAACAGAGTCTTGGAAGGTCTCATGCCAGACGATGATCTCCTCGAACCACCTGATCTTCCAGCACCTCCACGGTCATTCTATACCAAGTATTAGAATTTGCATTCCATCACTAAATCCGTCCTGATAGTAACTCTTAAAATGATATTCAAGTTTCTACCTTTGTCCACTCAACACGGAGTCTGCGTCCCGTGCGGCCATATTCGAAGCGATCAAGCGCTCGGATGGCATCTTCAGCATCTCTTTCATCTTCCATATAGACAAAAGCAAACCCTGGGGAAATAACCAAAAGGCAGAAATCAAAACGTAAGAACAATCTTATCAAATAAACCAAGTAAAAGAACCTCCTCCAGAAGGAATTCTAATATGAAGACTCTTCCTTCCACAGCAGCATCAACATAGCCTTTATACTTACTGTGACAAATAAATTTTGAACATTCCCTAGAACCTAAAAACTCTACAAACTATGAGTAGTTTTACAGACCTTGCATTATGGAATTAATATGTCAAAGAAGAAGAACTGAAAATGAGGAGGAGATGAGACGGAATTGTGAACAGAAACGCAGAGGTGCATTCTCCATTTGATCTGCTGCCTCTGCTGTGAGAGGTTGGTATGATTCTACCAAAGAGGCATGTCCAAGAGTAGAAAAGTCAAGAGGATTGAAATGCAACTAAGTCGGGGTTAAGGGAATGTAGCCATTGCTCGGATGAGTGTGACTCTTTTGGGCAGGAAATGGATTATCCATATGGTCCATCAATGGGCTGGATGGTGGGAGAATGGGCATCCCAAGATAGAAAAAAATCCTGCGCCAAAATCAAATGTTGAGTATGGCGGTTTTACCCTAAAATTATTCGATCTTTTCTCTTCTGAGGTATGCTATGAACTTCATGCGGGGTGCGGGGTGCTTCAAACTCCTTGGCAGATGCTGGAATCAGATGACAAACGAAACGAGGGAATACGGAATGTGGGATGCAGAGGCCAGAGAGCACATTTTGAAAGGACAGTCCTCCAGAGATTCTCGTGGAATGAGCGTGTGAGTTGATAATATGAACAACGCATTTGAATTTCGCTTGCTCATCGGATTTGCAGCAGTTTACGAGACTTCTTTATCCATTCAATTCAACCAAAAGAAAAAGAAAAAAAAAAGTATAAAAAAAGAACCAAGACTTACCAGCTTTCATATCAACCCTCTCAACCTTGCCGTATCTTTTGAAAAGCCGCTCAAGATCACTCTCACGAGCATCATACTCAAAGTTCCCGCAAAAGACAGGCTTCATGTTTCCTACGAAATAGACCACAGAAACGATACAGCTACTGTCAACAACCTAAGCAACAACAGAAGATACCAAACAGAGCACAGCTTTGACCAAAATACATGGTCTATGAACATAACAGGAACCAAACCAAAGCAAATTTTAATCATATATATACTTCAAAGTTTTCAAATTTATTACTGGAATAATCAAACTCCAATACATCACAACCAATAACATACCAATGCAAATATTGATCAAAATATACTTCAAGATTTCAAATTTATAACTTCAATTCATCACAATTCACAACCTATAACATAAAACATCAAATTTTGATCGAATATACTTCAAATTTATAACATCCCATCATAATTCATAATCAAAGAAACCGCAGCTAAAGTATGGATTTTGTCCAGCTATGTTAAAACCATAGATCTGAAAAATCAACCATATAAGAAAACAAAGCAAGAGAAGCTAGAAATTTCAACAAACGCAATAAAGAAAAGAGAGAGAGACCAAAGAGACGATAGAATTCAATATCTGAAGAACTCGAATTTAATTATACCTTAGAAGAAGCAGTTGATGATAATCGTACCGGCCGTCGAAAGTCGAAACCCTAGAAACAAGCTTCTTTAGATTTTTTGTTTGCTTTCTTCGAGGCTCTCTCCAGATAATGCAAGTGAAAACAGATATATAAATGTATTTTTATTTTTATTTTTATTTATTTTTTATCTTTTTCGTTAATAACTAGGATCCACTTTGGGCCTGTCTTAATTAATTTTTTTACGTAAACATTCCAATTGAAATTCTGCAAAAACATTATCAATTTCATATAAATTAAAAAAATATTATGATGCTAATTGTAAGTTTTTTGTAACTCACATTATATTTTAATTTATCGTCAAATCTATTTTATTGACGTCAAAACCCCTAAACTAATATTAAAAAATGAATTGAAAAAGAAAAAGCCATATGTACTCTCCAAGTCTTTGAAGTCGTTGACTCAACAAAGATCTAGAAGAAAAATATATATACTCATTTAGATTTTTTTTACAGTTTCTTTTGGACTTGTTTTTTAGTTATCATGAAAGGTTTTGATTCATCATCATAAACTTGAGATATTGTTCATATAACTCCCATAACAAGAACCCTATGATTGTGTCTCTTGCGAGGCTCTTTAAAACCTTTTGAATCCAACCATTCGATGTAGTACTACCATCAGATGAATCTCTTCTTCCCACTAAATCTCTGAACCTGAGATCCCCGGAGTCCGATACCAATGCGTAAATGACACCATTCATGTGTCCTTTTCCGATTACTCCCACCACTGTTTTACACCCATTCACTGCCTTACTTCTCTTCAATGACCAAGCTAGATACTGTCAAAGCAAAAACATTAGTTTATCAATTCTATTTGACAAAAGGTGTCTACACATTTTAGCACTAGGGGTTCGGCATTCGGTTATTGGGTTTGGCTCTGTTTCGGTTTTTATGCTTACGGTGTCTCTTTCGTGTATCAGAGGCAGTAGGAGTGATGGGTATGAGAAACTAAGCCGTTCATAAAGCTGCAAACTTCCATTGCTTTCATCGGTCTCTTGTTCCTATTGCAATGCATATACAAACCAAAAGTTACAACTTATCTTATCATCTTCTTGAAGGTTAAGGAATTTAACCGGGTTAGGGAAAGAGAACAAAACCTTAAGCTCGGCTGCGGATATACCGGATGACGATGTGATTGCCCGAGTCACAGCCACCACCAGATTAAACTTCTCTCCCCATTTCAAAGAGTTCCAAGCCCTTTGGAGCTACAACGTTTTATAAGAGTCATATGATCCCATTGGTTTTAAAAAATCCATATGTAACTACTACAAAAACGATCATTTTGTTATAAAGATCCTTATAGCATTACTGTTATTTCGATAGGTCGGT
Organism: Arabidopsis suecica; assembly: GCA_019202805.1. Lineage (NCBI taxonomy): Eukaryota > Viridiplantae > Streptophyta > Magnoliopsida > Brassicales > Brassicaceae > Arabidopsis > Arabidopsis suecica. The sequence goes on along the minus strand of CM032912.1, from coordinate 8,794,813 downwards.
CTCCAAGAACCAGCTGCGCACCAACTTCCTCAGACGCTTTCCGAGCTGCACGAAACTGCAACAAATCTTGATCAAGAACAGTCTCAAAGTCCAAAAACAAACCCTTAAATCATATGGATTCTCAAGAGTACCTCATCACCAAAAGGTCGGTCAGCAACAGAAGATAACTTAGAAGAGAAAACCGCCAAGAGAAGTCGCAAAGCCAACGCAGTTTGGCCTCCTATGATCATCCCAACCAACACAACACACACACCAAAAAATCAAACATTGAAACAAAAACAAGTACATGAAGTTATTATGATTAGTTTGTTATATACCCAAGTCTAAACTCCGGCCAACAGCACCAAGAAAGCCAGTTCCTGTCAACGACAACACACCGGATTTTAAGTTTTGGTCAACCTCTCCTCCAACACTCGAAGTATACATAATCCCAGCTCTGCAACATCAACACCAAGCTCTGCATTGTGTTACTGTCAGATACTTCAATTCATCAATCTCACTACAAAGTCTAAACTATACCAAATTCCCCCAAAAGTATCAACTTTCACGTAACCCTAATTTCAACTGGATAAAGAAATAAACTTTCCTGCTACGACAGAGCTCGACGGCGACATTATCAGGTTTCACCGTACGGACGACGCGTTCAACGACGGAAGCAGATTCCGACGAGATATGAGAAGTACCCACAAGCCAAATCGCCTCTGGCTCAACGAACTCTTTGCGCCAAGCTGGAACAGGACCGAAACTCTGTTTCTGGACAAGAATCAAAGTCCCGTTATCGGCGAGGTCAAGCAACTCCGGGAAAGTTTTAGCGATTGCAGCGCGTGAGTCCGACGCGATTTCGTTTCGGAAATCGAAGTCCGGTGGAGGACTTTGAACGGAGACGGAGACTTTGATGGGTTTGAAGAAAGGTTTTGAAGTTAAGGGAGTGGAGAAAGGGAAGAAGGTTAGTGGTGGATACCGAAGGAGTTTCATCGGAAAGTATTCAAATCAAGATTTTCTTGATTTCGATGATTGTAAAAAAAGATTGAATTTTTGATTGGTTTATATTTCATTTAGGATATACGAGGATGAGGAGAATGCACGTTAATGGCCACAATGGAACTTATTAACACATAACAAACAAATTCATGATTAATTAACATAAGTGGTCACAGAATTCACTTTTGGGTACTGCCATTTATCGATCTCCCGAAGAAGTTATCTCAAAGGTTCTCTCCAACATTAACCCTTCACAACTTTATAAACACAATTCTAGATTTTGAAAGTGGAAGAAATAAGGAAGTTATGCATATTTCCAAGAGGACTACCTCTTCATATAAATAAAGAAGCATTTGTTTGAAGATGGCATAAAAAAACTCACACAAAAACTTAGAAATCTCTTTCTAGTATGAACTACGAATATCTTGATCTCTTTACAAAGTTACGTAGGCAACCTTCGGACTACATAATCAAACCAATGATTATGCCCAAATTCAATAAGCAAACCGCCAAATTCAAAATTTGCAGTGTTGAACCAATGATGCTTGAAGCTTCAACTTCCTTGTTTTCAATAACCAAACGCCCAAATTCCAGAATTGGGAAGACGCGCAACGATCTGTATACTAGACGAAACAAAACTTAAGAAAAAATCAAAGTGCGTTGTTAAGTGGCTTCGAACTCACATACATAAAATCCCTATGTGACCACTAGACTACGACAATACATTGCATATATCGATTCAATACGAGGCAAATTATTTTTAGAAATTTTGCTAAAAATTATTTTGGTTCTATCTTGGATTTAAAATAAATTTTGAAAACCAACCCGAATCCAGATAGAATCCAAACCAATCTTATTAGAAATCCATTTGGTTTATTCTAAACTTTCCAACCCAAACTACCCGACCCAAAGGACCCAAAAACCCGAATAAATTACCCAAAAAACTGATTTTGCATTAAATACGATGACAAAAAAAAATTCTTTTTCATTCCTAATTTTACTTTTTTCTCTATCGAGCTTTAGCAATGGCAATAAATATTCAAAACACCGTGGTGGTTGACGGAATTCCAGAGAGTTCTCGAAGCATCAAGGAACTGGTGGCTAGATCGTCTACAAATTTTGAGTATCTACCAACATCACATTTCTCATCCATTTCCTTTATCAAATCGTCCGGTACTAGTCTACTAGGTCATGGACCACCTTTTCATGACTGAATTATCTTCGATCATGGTGCGCCAAGGTTCAAAGATAATCTGGTTGATTTTGGGTCGAATCCTTTTCAAAACTGACTTGATTTATCATCTGGTTAACATGTGCGGGTTCTACTCGCACAAACGGGTTTCTATTTTCGCATTAAATTCATCAAATTCTAAAAAATGATTACGCTATATACTACAAGTCTTAAAATTAGAACTAGAAGAAGAAGAAAAAACATCATTAATCTATAAAGCTACCTTTTTAGCATTTTATGATTATTTTGCCAAAAAAATTATCATATTCAATTCACACTGCTATTATTTATAATTTTAGAAGAACATAAAATTGATCCATTCCACTCTTTTTTATGTATACTTTCTCAAATTTTGAGTCAACTAACACCTTTGTTTAGGTTGGTTTTTAACTAAAAAGGATAAAATAACCATTTGTCATCACATTATTCCCGTGAAATAATATTGCCAGTAGTTTTACCCTAGATCTACCGCTTCTCATTACTATTTTGGTTTATATCGAAGATTAACCAAATTTTCTGGTAAATTATATTTTTCATTGTTTTGGTTCAGAAATGTTCAACATAAAATGAGAAAAATATATTATCAATGTTTACTCCATCTAAATTGGAGATATTTTTAGAAAAAAAAAAACATTCCAAAAAATTTATATAGAAAATTTTGGAGGAATTGCCCAAAATTTACTTCAAAATTTGTTCACCAAGCTATTAAGACAATGTTCATAGCATACGGCATTAGCATGTGCTGATGGACATTGGACAACAAAAACATGTAAAAACATGTAAAAGTAATTAGTCAGATCGAAGAGCAAAGAAGCAAAAAAGAGCTAAAGGACCGGAGATTGTCGTATGGTGAAATGTGGCTTTTATTTAACGTTGGTACAACAATAGGTAGGGGCATGCATGCCCTTTAGGCCTTTCTCTAACCAGTACTACTCTTTTGTTATAAGATCTCTACATATGCATTATATACATTACATTTTCTCAAATTGTAATCATGTATCCAACTATGATTTCATATCTATTAAGCATTTTTAATCTCAGAAAGACTAGTTTCATATTTTTTTTATTTTTTTTTTGGCAAATACAAAGACTAATTTGAGTTTCTATGAGAAGATAACTGGAGTTTTTTGGATTTCTTTTTTTGTCTAGCCTTTTCGCCAATTCCTCTTTATTCCATTATATTGAGAAAGGCCCGTAAAAAATTATGTTGAGAAAAACCCGTAAAAAATTAGATCTTTTACAAATTAGATATTTTTGGGGTTTTTTTTGTCTAGTCTTTTCGTCAATTCTCTTTTAATCCATTGATGTGGTTGGAAAACATGTAGAGTATGCTAAACAACCTAATCGATCTTTTCAGTAAATAAATCAAAAATTTTGTGGAAATAGCAGAGAAAATTACATCGAGATGTACCCGTAAAATGATCGAAACTAAAAAAAATTGTAGCTTTTTCATTCAAATTATATCCATGAAACTAAATAGTTGAGTAGACGTAGGATTGAAGATTGTCATAGTTTAAACCCTAACATAGATGATTGGAGGATGATACCGAACTCATTTCATTTTTGAGTGATATTGTGGGTTGTTATAATGAATGAAACAATAAAATAAGAAAAAACAAGCCTATAGGAGAGTCCTACCGTGAAACAAATCGTGTGGGACATTCATTCTCCATATAGAGAGAGACTCGTCGTCTTACCAAGCTTTAGCTGGCTTCCTTAGAGCATCTTTATCGGTAGTATATTAGGTGAATCTTAACAAATCTTAAGAATAAAATCTATTAAATTTAATTGAAATTGTGATGATATGTTAAGGAACGTTCCTTAGCTAAGATCAAAAAATGGCTGTAAGAGGTGGACACGTGTCATGTGTGCATTGGTGGAAGGAGAAATAGAAAAAGACAAAACAAAGCAACTCGTTTCTCTCTCTTCTCCTCCGCTTTCTCTCTGTTTCCACGCGTTTTTATTTTTGGAGAGGCGACGAAGGAGGCGATCTGTACCAACTCCGATTCACCGCCGTTTATGGCCGCCGGCCGACCTACCAGCGTCATCTTACCATCTCCACCGAAGCGGGGCTTCCACAGGGACGAGGAGAAGCTCTAATCGGCGACGAGGAGAAGCTTAAATCGTATAGCTAAGCTCAAGATCTCCGATTTTTCAACAAACCGGAGTTATTCCGTCACAAATCGGTCATTTCAGGTATGAATCTCACTCTGCATGTTCGATTTGATGTTATATGAGTTTGGGGAAATTAGGGTTCTTAGATTTGGGGAAATTAGGGTTTTTTTGTTTTTGTAAAATTAGGGTTAATCTTGTTGCTCTGTGTATTTAGGCATGATTTTTAATAGTTTTTACACCAATTACTCTTCGATTTAATCCGATTGTTTGTGTAGATAGTTATGAATCCGATTGTTTGTGTTGATGAATGTTTCAATTTACACTTTGATTTGTTTGATTATATCATTTGTGTCTGTTTTTGTTTGTTACAAATTAGTATTAGATTTCTTTGACTAATGTGTGTTAAAATGTTGATGTTTTGATAGATTAGGTCAGTTTTGTTATGAGGTAAAGTATGGAGATTAATTGATGTTGTAGCATATTTTTTTAGTCTTTTTGTGTCTGTTTTGGTTTGTATACGAATTAATATTAGATTTTTTGACGAATTTGTGTTAAAATGTCCATGTTTTGATAGATTAGGTCAGTTTTATTATGAGGTAAAGTATGGAGATTAATTGATGCTTTGAACACATTTTTTGAGTCTCTTTGTGTCTGTTTTTGTTTGTATACGAATTAGTATTAGATTTCTTTGACTAATATGTGTTAAAATGTTGATGTTTTGATATAGATTAGGTCAGTATTTTTATGAGCTAACTTATGGAGATGAATTGATGCTTTTAACACATTGTTTGTGTCTCTTGAATTTGACTTATTTTTCTCTGTTTATTGTGAGATATGGTGTTAATTTGGACGGATGGAAGAAGAGGACAAAATGCACCAGAAGTCTTCAAGATGCTTTGTTTTGCACCACAAGTCTTATTTTGCACCAGAGGACAAAATGAAATTGTAACCATGTATTATTTAGGAACATTGCCTATAAATATCAACTTGTAGTATCACATTGAATTATCTCGTCTTCTTTCTTTTTTTTGCTTACAAAGTCGCAACCAAAAAACATCCAAATGTTATACCAAATCTAAAACCAACAATTTCTTTCCACAATCATTTCAAGAGCATTTCAATATCTTGTTCTAAACCCAAATCCTTTTCTTCCTAAAAATTCTACATACAAAATGGCATCATCTTCCAATTACAATTTCGAAGAAGCGTTGGACGAAGAATTATCCATAAAGCTTGCCGTAAAGATGTCGAGCGTGCTTTTGGAGTTTTGCAAGCTCGATTTGCCATTGTCAAAAATCCTGCTCTTAGTTGGGATAAGGTAAAAATAGGAAATATTATGCGAGCATGTATAATACTTCACGATATGATAGTAGAAGACGAACGAGATAGGTATACTCAGTATGATACTACCGAATTCGAACAAGCGGAATCTGCAGGAAGTTCACGGGTGGATTTCACATATTCTACAGATATGCCTTCTAATTTCTTCGATAATAGAGCTCGAGTTCGTGATCGAGGTATGCATCAACAATTGAAGAATGATTTGGTCGAGCATATATGGACAAAATATAGAAGAAATTAAGTTTAAAACATTTGTGCTTTATGTTATTTATGTTATAAATTGTATCTCATGTATGTTTTAATTTTTTTAATTTGCAACAATTATTAAATTTTCTATAATTATAAATTTTATTTTTATATTAATATTTTTTTTTCTAAGAACCACATGTTAAGAGCCTACCATTAATCACACAAAAATCTTAACTCAAAAATACTATCTCTTAACAATCACTTTTACAAATAAATTATTTAAATATTGCTAAGATCTATTTCTAAGAGTCTACCTATAATCATGCTCTTAAGTGCTCACCATTACTCCAATAAAAGTATATCTTGACTTTTTTTATCTCTTTGTATTTCTATCATTTTATTGCCTTTTTGGTTCACCTTAATTTAGTTTTTATTTACAAATAAAATCAAATCGCGCATGGTACGTGTTCGATTCGCAGCCTCGCTTTTGTGTTTATTTTTAAAAACGTGCAAAAGCGGAAAGAAAATATAAAATACGTTTTGGTACAACTCATTATGTGGAGTTGATACGAAGGTGTGTCCACTATCATCCAAATACCAAAAAGTTATGATTTGTTCGATTTCTTCCAAATACTTTAATACTGATATTTCAAATATGATTTAAAAAATTAAATGGAAAGTTCATATACAATTTTATATGTTCAATGACCGTTTTCTGATTTAAGGCTTTGAATACTACAAACATGTGGTTAGAAATCACGACAACCAATCATCATCATTCACAATAATATTTTTAGCTATTTTTTCATACACAAAAAAATAACAATTAAAACGTTAAAAGACAACTTAACCACCATGGTTTTTACTGCAAAATTCGTGTGTAACATTTTCGTAAACATTATGATTCTTTTTCCCCGCATGAGATCAAAACATAACGTGTTATTTTATTCGATAATATGATTTTTTTTTTAAACATACACGATAAAGCACATTTTATTTATATATAAAAATGTCATTGTTTCCATTTTGAAAATTATCATCTATGGTTTAGTTATATAGCAAATTCAACTTTAAATGTTTCTAGGGTGGACAAATTATGATTTTAGGAAAATAACTAAAGAAAAGCTTTAAGTTGTTTTTTTTAACAATTATACCGATTAGTATCATCGACAAATATATAATTATATAGGAAGAATATAAATAGGGAAAAAAATATAAGGGAAAATACGCAATTATTATGATCATTCGAGCAATGGAAACGATGGTTTTTGTGTCTACTGTTTCACTAGAACTCTAAAACCTTAAAATATATTTGAGATTTGTAAGTTGTTACCCTTTTTCATGTGGCTGAATAGATTATCCATAAGTCAAGCCACTTATTACCACAAAGTCTCAAAACCAATAGAAGATCGCTCTACCGAATTTGATAATACCCTGCCGTATTTTTAAAATATTTCCTATTGTTACAATAATAAATTACTGCTAAGTGGTAAGTAACTATCGAATCATTAAGTGTATAGTTTGCGATTTGGTCATCGTAAGTGGCTGTCTCTACATGGGGTTCACAAATCTCCTTTTAATTAACAAATCTTGGTTTTGACATTTTAAGCAATGAGTAGACAACAAATTTTTAAGAATTAAATACGATCAACTGAGGAATGAGGTTAGAGCAAAATTGCAATTTCTCTTTATAGGATCATAAACAAATATAAATCTAATCGTATTTATGTGTAACAGCTCACATCTTCTAACAAAAAAAAAACGGAGCTTCTTACGAATTTGCCACGGTTTTGAAAATATCTCTCATCCAAAAACATATCATATATATACACAATAACACAAACACACTTTGATACAAAAACAGAACACAAAAACACATTGTAACATTAGTTTAATCATCACACAAAACCATTAAGCTTCTTTATGTCGAATAATAATAATTCTCCGATCACCGTGAATCAAGAAACGACGACGTCTCGTGAAGTCTCAATCACATTGCCTACTGATCAATCTCCTCAAACCTCACCAGGCTCATCTTCTTCTCCTTCACCGAAACCTTCCGGTGGATCTCCGGCGAGAAGAACCGCGACTGGATTATCCGGAAAACACTCTGTTTTCAGGGGAATTCGACTACGTAACGGAAAATGGGTGTCAGAGATTCGAGAGCCACGTAAAACGACAAGAATATGGCTAGGGACTTATCCGGTACCGGAGATGGCTGCCGCCGCATACGACGTGGCGGCGTTAGCTTTAAAAGGACCCGACGCCGTTTTGAATTTTCCCGGTTTAGCTTTGACTTACGTGGCTCCGGTTACAAACTCTGCAGCGGATATAAGAGCGGCTGCTAGTAGAGCAGCGGAGATGAAGCAACCGGATCCGGGTGGGGATGAGAAGGTGTTGGAACCGGGTCAACCCGGGAAAAAGGAAGAAGAAGAAGAAGTGTCGTGTTCGTTGGAGTTTATGGATGAGGAAGCGATGTTGAATATGCCGACTTTGTTGACGGAGATGGCTGAAGGGATGTTGATGAGTCCACCGAGAATGATGATAACTCCGACGGTGGAGGATGATTCGCCGGAGAATCATGAAGGAGATAATCTTTGGAGTTATAAATGAATTCATTTAGCTGTCTTTTTTTTTATTTAATTTTTCCGGTCGAATGAGATTTAATTTTTCCTTTTTTTTTTTGCTTTTTGGGACGTCGCTCTTATCGAAAGTCAAATAGGTTATTAATATGATCTATTAATATTTTTGAAAAAATGTTTTGCATGTTTATTGCTCTATGAATTTGATTTTTTTCTTTTTCCATTTTTATTATAAAATACTATGGTTTATACGAGGAAAAAATAGATACAGATTGAAGATATAAGAATTGTTTTTTTCTGCTTTAATTTTTTGGTCAACTGTGACAGAGAAATTTTCTTTTAAGAACAAATATGTGGAAGTATCAAGAAGCAACATAAATTGTTTGTGGAAAGTGATCCATTATACTCAGTCTAATGGTAAAGAGTTTTCCGACCAAAAAAAAAAAAACAACTTCCCATGGGGAAAAAGGGTATGGTAACTATTTTTTTGTTTTCTTTTGTCAATGGCAAACTTAATTGTTAGAAAGATAAATTACGCTATAGTAACTTCAAAGAGAAGATTTTTTGGAACTTAACCATCAGACAACACATCTTTATCATCTATGAAAATCCAACGAATACTACATAGAGAAGAATGAACATGTATATCATGTTTGACTAGAAACAAAACATGTATCATGGTTTGTATCCATTTCCACTCTAACCTATGGTGTTTTTGTGGCTTCTCTCTGATTTTTTTACCGTATACTACTAGATCTACTCTCTTAGGATTTCTAAACTTTCAAAGTTTAAATTTATTTCAAGCGCTAGAATGATACCAATTTCTGCAAACACAGACGTTATATGTGTCAAGCAGGACCGGTCGGGACGACGAGCAAGTGAAAACCATCGCTTAGGACTTCACATTGTTAAACACTATTTTTTTGGGAGAAAAACAAACTTTGCACCGGCACTGGTGTCAAGTAAAACATTCATGACAATTTTTTGTGTATCAAAATTTGCATGAAGATACCTTAAAAACTTTTTAACCAGGTTTCGTCCTTGTATCTTGTTAACCAGTTTCGCGTCTATTTTCTTAGGATTCTCTAAACTTTCAAAGTTTAAATTTATCTCATGCGCTTGAATGATACCAATTACTTCTCCAAACTCGATGTTATATGCGTCAAGTAAAACATTTATGACAACTTTTTTGTATGAAGATACCTTAAAAAAACTTTTTAACCAGTTTGGCGTCCTTGTATCTATTGCGTAGAATTTGTTCTTCATTTGTTATACTAGAACACAACTTAACACTAAAATTAACATCCCTGGATCAACTTGAGTAATGAAAGTGAAGTAGTCGGAAAAAAAAGAAAGACTAAAGTCTCTCTCTTCAAGACCATCCAACTATACTAGAGGCTCTCAAACAACAATTGGAACTAGAAGATCTACCACGGGTATGTGTGTTTTCCTTGAAACTTCTGTGATTTTCTGGAAATCTAAAAAGCAACAGGTGGTAAGTAGTAGCAGTACAGAGGTTGAGTACAGAGCAATGGCTCAAACATCTGATGAGTTGGTATGGTTAACTCAATTATTGAAGGATCTGCATATCTCTTTTCGATCTCTAGCTAAACTTTTTTGTGATAATAAGTCTGCAATGCATATTGCAAATAAATTCGGTCTTTCATGAAATGACTAAACATGTAAAAATCGATCTTCACAAAACAAGAGATCGTGTGAAAGATGGTTCATTGCAGGTCATTCATGTCTCTACAACAAACCAACTGGCAAATCTACCCAGGCCCGGCCCTGGACAGATTTTAATAAAACATTTGTATTGGGCCTCAAATTTTTGAGGCCCATTTTGTGAGTTTTTTTTTTAAGGCCCCACAATTAATAAAATAGGCCTCAAAATTAGTAAAATAGACTTAAAAATTAACAAAAAAACCCCATAATTAGTAAGAAGGCCTCATAATTAGTAAAAGTCTTATAATTAGCAAACAATGTCCAAAAATTAAGAAAAAAATGTTAAATAAAAATTATAAATGGCCCATAATTAGCAAAAAAAAATTTTTTTAGCAGTTTTTACTTATTAAAAAGGCCTCAAATTTTTTTTTAGCAAACAACCATTAATAATTTAAATGCATCAACGATCTATCGCGGAAGTATTTTAGATGTCGAACCACAAGGAATAAAGATTGCAACACTAAAGATACGAGATTCAAACTAATCTAGAGGAAATAATTTTTATGTTTTTGTTTTGATGAAAAGATAAGAAATGCAAGAAGTAAAATAAAGAAAAACATTGGACCATGGGTTTAACTATCATGAGAATGGATTAACAATCAAACAATGATGCAAAAGGTTGAATTAAGCACCATCCTAGAACATGAAACTCAAAAATATGACTAATCCACTTCCGTGGCACTAATCACTTCACTAATCATCAAATCATCAACAACTTCCGTTCGCAATCAAATGATCATTGAGCATTAATAATAAGTTCAATTGATTCACTAAACACTCTAATCATCAACTCCCGTTGGCTAGATATGTAAAGCTCATAAAGGTTTGGTTCAAGCATTTTCACAAACACCTTCCGGGCATGAATTGCTTAAGGTCTAGATTTTGAGTGATCAAGTCAAAACTAGCATTAAGAGCAACCTAGATGAAGGATATAACAATAAGCAACCTAAATCATCATCATCTAACCATCAAATTATCCTAATCTAGCATAACCCATGATCCAACAAAAAGACTAACTACTAAACATGGTGAAAGATAAAAAAGGAATGCATAAACATAAAGATAAAAGATAGAGATGAAGAATCCTTCACTAAAGTGGCATGAATTGTTGAAGATCAATCCAAAATATCAAGAAGAGAGTTTGGATCTAAATCCAACTCTAGAGAAGAAAACTTAGGTTACAAAATGTCTAAAAATTGCTTAAATACAAAATAGAATCGAACCGGGTTGACCCGAGATAAACCGGGTTGATCCGAGATAAACCGGGTCAAACCCAAAAATTTGCAAAGGCTTCTATAGATGCATCGTCGATTGCTCCCTCGATTGCTTCTCGTCTGCGGCCTGTTATCGTCCCAATCGACCATTAAATCGACCAACAGGTCGATTGAAATGTTCAGTGGCTCCTTTGTTCATTTCCGCGCCAGAGTGATATATCTCCATTAAAACCACCATAAATCTTGCATAGAAGCTCTGATTCGCTTGAAATCACCTCCGTTGGAAAGGTAACTCAATTTCCTATAACTTGTATGAAGAGCTCTGAAGCTAAATCTCAATGAAAGACTTCCATCTGAGTCGATCTTTGAGGGACTTCGGACTGGTTCTGAATCATCAATTCTCTTCTTTGCATCCAAATGTGTGTCGTCCATTATTTTAACCTGAAATTGCTCAAAAGACACACAAAACACACCAAAAGACACACAAAGACACTATAGGACTTCTAAAATGGAAGAAGACTCACTTGGACACTAAATGCAACAAAACAAAATGAAAATACTAATGAAACACAATAAAATGGATCTTAACAACCATGATAAAGCGGTAAATATAGAGTATATCAGTATTCGGCCTCGGATTTTACCGGACCGGCCCTGCATCTACCGACTAAACCACTTCACCCTGGTCCTTTCCACTATTTGCTCAGTCGGATGTCAATATCAAGTCTCTTTCAACCTTCAGTGACATCCGGTTCAAAGACTTGAAAGAGGTGTATTAACATTATATAGTGTATAGTTTAGAATAAGTCTCTTTTAGCTTATTCTAATGTATATACAGTGTTGTAATCACACATTTAGAGTTTAATGAGAAAAGTAATTTGTTTGACACTCATCGTTAATATTATGTTTCAGGGAATAAGAAGTATAATGAAGCGGCGAGCGGGTGTTTATGTGAAGACGGTGGAGGTCGAGATCAAGATTCATACCCATTAGATAAGGCCCATAAGTTTGATATATATAAAATCAAGATTCGAGTGCTGCTAGGGATCGAGATCTCCTCCTCTACCCATCGGCTGATAATTAATAAACAAGGTCGGTTTTTTCCAATCTCTCCGATTGATTGCTTTTGATCGTACCTAGAAGATTTCCATGCGAATTTAGTATTAATTTACGTCTGATTTTTTTTTTCACTGTTTTATGAATTTGTTTGTTTTAGGTTTAAACAAAATTAAGGATATGGTGAAGGAGGCGGCGCCTGAGTACGTGAACTCTCCAACGGGGGTGTGGTGGAACATGAACAGGTGTCCGATTCCCGATGGTTATGATGCTTGTCAGGTCGGTCCGAGAATTAACATGGTGTTGAAGAGTTTAGGCTACTCTGGTCCTCTTACCATAACTGCCGTTGGCGACCTCGAAGATATTCCTGTTGAGGTCCTGCGAGCTCTCTCTTCCACCGGAATCATTATTAGAGATATCCCTCGTAAGATATTCTTCTTATCTCTTAGTTTTATAGTTTCAAATTAGGGTTTTTAAATTAGGGTTTTTAAAACCTTGTCCATTGATGAACAGACCCCCTCGAGCGTTTTGCTTGAAATGCTTGACTGGCAAGATGACACCACAAGAGAGTTTGAACAATTGACCCCGAAAAGATCTGAAACTGTGAACTAAGAAACACAAATACCAATCATCAGAAAAAATGGAAACACAAATGTAGAATAAAGAAACACATGGGCAATTCGGCGATAATATTATGATAATGATGACTATGGTGAACTGATAATGCCTCACGAGTAATCACCAATGTAGACAACAATGACAATGGCAAGATGTTAATAAGCCTCCGGCTACGGTGATGCTCATATCCGATGACCTTGATTTGGAGGCCATGTCTGACCATTTTTGCGAACATTATGAGGAGGGGTACAACACCCTTTTAGCATATCCACATGCTCTGCCTAAAAAATATGTTGCCAATCCTGAAAAACCTTTTGACATTGTCACTCCTGCACAGTGGCTCTGGGACAACTTTCTCAAAGGTGTGTTTTAATTTGTTTGTGTGTTTGAAATAATAACCAGCAAGCAAATCTCTTGTTTCCTCAACTATATAGTTTGATGTTTTCCCCCAACAGATGCAATGGATCCTCAGGAGACAAAAAGACTAGAGTGCTTTGATAACTTGTTTAAATGCAGATCATGCCGATGCCGTTTTGCTAGCCAAAGCTTTGAAGAGTTCACCGACCATCTCGGGTTTAGAGACCATATTCTGAAAGTAAGCATATCCTCTCTCTTGCTTGTAGTAATGTACATTTCTCATTAATTGGTCTAACTATATCGAATATGTTATCTTTTTTTTTGTTTCTTCTCAATTCAGGGCTTTAAGATAAAAGAAGAGATGAAAAGATACAAGGAGAAGAAGCAGCCAAAGCCCCGCAGAAGAAACTAAAAGACTTATGATTGATACTATAAAACTTTGTAGAACAAGTTAGATGATTGAATAAGTTGATGAAGAGAAGGGACCAGGACGTGATCACAAGAAGAGTTGCTTTGTTGTTTTGTTCTGCTCTTTAAGAGACATTTCGTATGCTGAATGGTTTGTTCAAACTAATAACACTACTTTGTACTTATGCTCATTTTCAAATTTTAAGTTGTCTAATACTTTTTATCTACATCCTCTTTGAATTCATTCTTATAATTTTTTTTTTTTTTTAATTTTACATATGGTGATCGCCTATAGCAAAGTGCTCTTTTTTTTATTGGTCGTCAAATGATTCATTATGTGACACCACAAGAGAATTTGGACAATTGACTCCGGAAAGATCTGAAACTGTGAACGAAGAAACACAAAAACCAATCATCAGAAAAAATTGAAACACAAATGTAGAATAAAGAAACACATGGGCAATTCGGCGATAATATTATGATAACAATGACTATGGTGAACTTATAATGCCTCACGAGTAATCACCAATGTAGACAACAATGACACTTCTCACGTTATGCGTTCCATCAGACCAGATTAGATTTGCAGATGAAGGTAGTTTTCGGTTGAGATTGTTGCCTGAAACAGTTACTGTGAAAGACTGTTTCTCGTTCACCCTTTTAAAAGAAAGAACACTAGGTGTGACCTTGACACTGAGCTTAGCTCCGCGATTTAAGATGATCTTTGATTTGTATGTAGAGTTGGGGGTACCGAGGTTGGTGACGGTTCTTTTGAAAGTCACGGTGAATGAGCTATTAGAGTCATAAATTTTAGCTGACATTGAAGGATAGTTGAGGTTTCTTGGTAAGGTCTTTCCACTGCAAGTGACGGCTTCACCGGTGATGAGCTGAAGAGTTTTCGAAGTGTAGTTCAAGCCGCAGAGAAAGGCGATGTAGTCTGATTTGTCCAGTTCGTAGACAAGTCCAGGATTTATAGCGGCTACTGGGTCGACATGTCCAGCTCCAGAAGCAAACTCGGTTGATGCAAGGACATCGGTTGATTCGAAGCCAGTTGTATTAGCATTCATTGGCCAAGCTGCAAAAGATTAATAAAGAGACTTCATAAGAGATTAGCATAAATCAACCAAAAGTTGCACTAGTTGTAAAAACGCTTATTTTTCTTTTGAATCTAATTTAACATTATATTCAAAAACAAAAATAAGAATATGAATTTTGCAAACAGAGGTTACTAGCGGATTACCGGTTGTCATGATGGCAGATTTGATCACGGAAGGAGACCATTCAGGATGAAAAGTCTTGATGTACGCAGCCACGCCTGCAACGTGTGGACAAGCCATAGAAGTTCCTGACAGAACAGAGTACTTTACACGTCTTTTATCGCTCTCTTCTTCAGATGGTGAAATCAAAGGTATATACGCAGCGAGAATCTCCACTCCTGGTGCTGATATATCTGGCTGCAATCCATCCACCAACCATTGTCTCTTAGAACCAGGAAATAATAAAAAGAAAGAATCAAGAGCATAAAGAATATTATACCTTAAGAAGATCAACAGCGATGATGTTTGGACCGCGAGAAGAGAAGGAAGCAACTGTAGGAGCTGTCTGATTAAAGAATGCCTCAGTTTTAAGAACAGACCCTTGCGGGGACCTGAGAAAACAAACACAGAGGTATAAGGACAAAGAAGGAGAATCTAGAGATATTAGCTAGAAGACCGTTAGCTACCTTGTGGAGTTAATGTAAGAGACGAGAGAGTCAAAGTCGTCTGGTGGTAGAACAGAGAAGGGCTTGGAGCTAATGGAGGCAAAGTGTTCGTAGCCGTATCTACGTATGGATGCAACAGCTACTTCTGAACTAGTAAATCTGGAAACCACGATCTTACCTTGCACAAGAGATTCGTTGAAAAAATCTCCGTAGACAAGAGGATACTTTTTTCCTTTAAGATCAAAAGAATTCACTGATCTCCCCTGTCAAGACAAAAGGATATCTAACGGGACAGATCAACAATTATGACAAGAAATAAGAGTTGAATACTTACGACAAGTGTCTTGCCGTTTCCCAAAACAACTTTGGTGAAAAACCCACGGTTAGTGGTGCTGGCTGCAACCGATAACATCCACGGCGCTGAGCTCTCGATGTTGGCAGGAATCGGACCGGAATTACCAGCTGCGTTCACAGTAAGGATCCCTTTGACATTAGCGTGAAAAGCCCCAATCGCCGTCGCGTCCTTTTCGTACTTTTGGGGATAGTTTCCCGCGATAGAGATGCTGATGAGGTCTACACCGTCTGCTATCGCATCATCGAAGGCAGACAGTAGAGATGCCGCGGTACAATCTGTCTCTGAGCAGACTTTGTAAGCTGCGATTCTAGAGGCTGGAACGCCGCCTCTAGCCGTTCCATTACCGATTCCAAAGAAACTTGTGTTCTCAACTGCGTTTCCAGCTGCTGTGGACGCTGTGTGAGTACCGTGCCCTTGGAGGTCCCTAGCACCTTCGCTTGTGTAGTCTCTTGCTCCGATCAACTTGCTGAAACATTGTCAACACATCAATCTCTGCCTAAAACAATACTAATCTTCTATTAGAGAAATTTTAAAGACTTACTTGTTACAAGTGAAGTTTTTGCCGCCGGAACAAACACCTTTCCATTTCTTAGGAGGAGGACCAAAGCCTTTGTCGGAAAAGCTCTCGGATTCCGGCCAAATCCCAGTGTCGATGACGCCGATGATAATATCACTCTCTATGGCTAAGTTACGCTTTGTATTCTTTCCTTCCTTCAACCCCAAGAAATCCCAAGACGCCGTCGTTTGGAGTTTGTAGTTCATGTTCGGAAACACAGACACAACTCCCTCCATTTCTAACAACACAAAAAGGTTTCAAATATTTAAAAACATTTAATCTTAGAATGTGTTTCGATCAAAAACACTAACCAGCTACTCTTTCTCGTTCTGACTCAGTGAGTCGGGCCGCGAAACCGTTGAAACTCCTCTTGTAACTTCTCACTAAACGACCTTCCACCGAACTAGAGTGTGCATACGTATATATCACTCAATGATTATATAACTAAGCAATGGTTAGAGAATGAATAAATTAAATCGCACCTTTCTCCGGTGACTTCTTGAAGAATACTCATATGATGCGACATTGGTGTGTATTCTAGTTGAGACGGAAGTGAGCCCATGTAGACAACATACACCTACATGGATTATCATTATGTATGATGGATTAGCAATATATATTGATAATTACTGTATATAGATTAATATACTCGATAATCTTATGAGAACTCACTTGTTTATTTTGAGGATCATCTATGATTGCTGAGACTGAACTGAAAAACAAGACAAGGAGACAAAAAAATTCTGCTCGTTTCGCCATCTTTTTCTTACAAAACGATTTAAAGGTTTTCAATTTTTTTGTATAAATAGTTGGGTCATGCCTAAACCGTGCAAGGAAAAAATCCTCTAGTTAAATCCCTCTGATTCTGTTTCTTTATTTGTAAATTATGATAAGAATAACCATTACCAACTATAGTAGATTTTAGTGATGATAATTGTATCAAATGGTATATATCGCTGTATATTGACCAAAACTTGATTCTTGTCTATTACAATAATACTTAGTATTACTTTGAGTTTGAGTACTGGTAATGCCAGATAAATAACAGAATAACTATTAACGAACGAACTGATAAATTTTCGTAGAATAATTATAAAACGTTGAAAAGTTAGCTTAAGTAGATTAATCGTCTTACGACTTTTCTAGATATATTTTTAACAAGCAAGTGGTATATAGTGGAATCATTTTTTCAAAACATAAAAACGTGAGAAAGTAAAGAATCTTTCGAATGGTAAAAAAAATAGTAGAAACACGTTTTTAAAATGTTAACGTGAACAAATGGTATACCATTCATCATGTATCTTAACGATGTTTTTATAAAATGGTATGCTGACTAAAATGGCATCATACTATTGCATATTACGGCCATGTTCTTTTCAGAGTTGCACGACTCCATCCGGCGACTCCTTTAAAAAGCCACCATGTATTGTAATTATGAGTAACTAAAAGGCTATAGTTGTAAATTCTGTAAATTCACAAGATAAAATTAGATTTTTTAGTTATATTTTTTTTTCTCGATCGTCTTCTCCGGAGCTTTCGTCAATGGCTTTTAAACCAGCGATTGTCGCTGCTTCAAGATAAGGTATGGGTTGGGTCGCGATAAATTCCGGCGACTCGGAAATCTTAATATTACAGTCGCAGCGACAGGATACATGAGAAATAAGAAGAGTTGAAGGGAAAGTAAAGGCATGTTTTTTGGTCGCAGTAGCTGCGACTGCGATTCATTCCCGAACATCTTTGAGAAATATATCTCTGGTTTTATTTTGTTCTGTTAACGCGACCTGAAACAGTATACAAACTTGACTATAAGACATTAAAAGGGATATAAACACAATTTTAATATAATTATCTAAATTCCCTTCGACGGTTTTTTAGTACTCTTTCTATAAATTGTAACACAATTTTGGAAAATTGGCCATTTGAAACCGAAGAAGGTGTCTGCATCAGTGATCAGATTCATTTGTTATACTAGAACACAACTTACCACTAAAATAACATCCCTCGATCAACTTGAGTAATGAAAGTGAAGCGTCGGAGAAAAAAACAAAAGAAGGTAAAAAGACTCTCTCGTCAAGACCCTCCAACTGTACTAGAGGCTCTCAAACAACAAAATCAAAAAGGATAAAACTTTTGTTAGCCCAGAGAATATCCACATAGCCGTCGTCTTCTTCGCCGGACATGTTAGATAACAACAATCCACACCCAAACTTACCCAGAGAGACAATCTCTGATTCACGCCCACAAAATCCAACGAATCTCTTCGAAAGCCACCAATCACCTACGCCAAAACAGCAACCGGAAGCTTCCAATGAGTTTGTTCTGTAATTCAATTGAAACCCTTTATCCAAAACCCTTCCTTTCCCACAAATCTCTCTTCTTTACCTTCTCCAATTCCAAATTCCAAAACCCTAAATTCACAAACTTCCCATTTCGTCATCCATGGCGGATCAAATCATGTCTTAAATCAGCTTCTTCGTCTGAAATCGATATGGTAAGAAACAAAGAAGGTATCTTTGCACCAAAGGAGAAGAAAGTTGTAGTCTTATGGGACTTAGACAACAAACCACCACGAGGTCCACCGTACGAAACAGCAACAGCTCTCCGTAAAGTCGCGGAGAAACTCGGCCGAGTTGTCGAAATCTCCGCTTACGCAAATCGTCATGCTTTTATCCATTTACCTCATTGGGTCGTCGAAGAGAGACGAGAAAGGAGGAATCTTGATTTCATGGAGAGGAAAGGAGAAGTGACTCCAACTGATCCCTACATTTGTGGTGTTTGTGGTCGGAAGTGTAAAACCAATCTTGATTTGAAGAAACATTTCAAGCAGCTTCATGAGAGGGAGAGACAGAAGAAAGTGAATAGGATGAGATCTTTGAAAGGTAAGAAACGTCAGAAGTTTAAAGAACGTTATGTTTCAGGGAATGAGAAGTATAATGAGGCGGCGAGGAGGTTGTTGACTCCTAAAGTTGGATATGGGTTAGAGGCGGAGCTTCGGCGAGCGGGTGTTTATGTGAAGACGGTGGAGGATAAGCCTCAGGCGGCGGATTGGGCGGTGAAGAGACAGATACAGCATTCGATGACAAGGGGGATTGATTGGTTGGTTTTGGTTTCGGATGATAAGGATTTTTCGGATATGTTGAGGAAAGCTAGGGAGGCTGATCTTGGGACATTGGTGGTTAGTGATAGGGATAGAGCGTTGGGACGGCATGCTGATTTGTGGGTGCCTTGGAGTGGAGTTGAGAAGGGAGAGATTGGGGAGATGGATTTGATTCCGGGGAAGAGACCGCGGTTCGAGGAGGATGAGGAGAGTGAGGTGGGATTTAGCGGTGGAGATGAGTTGTTTTCTTTGTCTTATGATGAGGATGAGAGGGCGGAGATGACGGTGGAGAGTGATGGGTTTGGGAGGTTTAATGTATCGGCGTTTTCGGAAGATGAATGGGTAGAGGATGAAGGAGACTTTGCATTGAGTGATAGTGATGATGATAGTGACGATGAGCTTTTCTGATTTATGGCGATTGAGTTGCATTTCTAAGTGTTAATCATTTTACGGATAGAGTTCAAAGGAGCTCTGGTTGAAGTAACTGAAATCAAAAGTAGAACCATTCAAACTTTCTTAAATCCCCCATTTCACACACTAAAGAAGAAAAGTAAAATTCTTAAGAGATTTAATCGAACTGCTACGATCAAATACTCGTGAATCTTTGTTTTCCAATAACGGCGCCAAACTTCGATTGACGATCCAGAAACTAGAAATTCGGAAGCAGAGAATGCTAGATCACACTGAGAAGGTAATGAATGATCGATCTCCTTCTGTTAAAATGATGGCTCTGCGCCTAACAAACTGAAATTTGGGTTGGAGTAAACCGGGTTAAAATTGAAATGAAGATCGGTTTAGTTTAGACGGTTAATGAATAACGACTATAAATTATATTCATCTGTTTTTTCGCTCCTTGATTATTCTTGTTTGCATTCTTTCTCAACTCCAAAAATCTTTGCGTATTTCACATTTTCAGCTGAGGTTTCTAGGGTTTATCTTCAAGTTTGTAAATTGCTTTGGAGAGGTCGAAGAAGAGAGAAACAAAGCCATGTCGCTGAAAACAGAGGTCCGTTTAAAACCATCTCACAAGTAATCACTCTCTGGTTGATTTTGTGTTGGAATAGTGAGGTTTTAGGGTTTCGAATATAGGTGGACGAAGATTCAAAAGATTTGATCTATGGTGTTTGGTCAGATGATCCTTCATTACAGCTTGAATCCGCTACGAAGATCAGAAATATTCTATCACAGAGTAAAAACTTCCTCTGTTTTTACTTTCTTTACTTTTCTTGAAAGATTCGTCTTTTATCATTTACCCTAATGAAGGATCATCTGTCCAGGAGATATAACTTGTTCTTCTGGAATTGTGATACGATCTGGAGTTGTACCGCGTCTCGTTCAGTTGCTTGAGAAGGAAGATTTCCCTAAGCTTCAAGTTAGTTGATATTTCTATGATGATGATCAGTGTAATCTTTGATTCCGATATATTCAGTGATCTTTTTTTCTAGTATGAGGCAGCTTGGGCTCTAACAAACATTGCTGCTGATAATCCGAACGTGGTAGTTAATAACGGCGCTGTTCCAAGATTAATCGAGCTTCTTGCTTCTCCTAAAGATTATGTTTGTGAGCAGGTAAAGTATTTTACTTTGTGTAGATATGAGAATGCTGGTCACAGATATGACTTTTAAAATTATTCTTGCAGGCTATATGGGCACTGAGTAATGTTGCTGGTGATTCGATATTTTACCGTGACTTTGTTCTTCTGTCTGGGGTATTGATGCCACTGTTGCGACTTCTGTACAAGGATACTACGGTCAGAATTGCTACTTGGACTTTGTGTAACTTGTGTCATGGCAAGCCTGCGCCGGCTTTCGACCAGGTCTTCTTCCTTCTCTCTCTGTCTCTTTTTCCTCTGTTTGTATACTTTTTAACATATGAAGCATGATTCAACAGGTGAAACCTGCTCTCCCTGCACTTGAAACACTTCTTCATTCAGATGATGACGAAGTCTTGAAACATGCTTGCTTGGCACTATGTTATCTCTCTGATGGTTCAGAAGATGGAATCCAAAGTGTGATTGAGGCTGGTTTTGTCCCAAAACTAGTTCAAATTCTCCAGTTAGTACTTCTCAGAATATATATTTAACCCCTTTGTGACATTTTTGGATTATGAAGGCTGACAATTTTTACTATTGCAGAGTCTCTTCTCCAGTGGTACTTGTTCCTGCACTTCGTACCATTGGGACTATAGTTGCTGGAACTAACCACCAGACCCAGGTATGTAATTCATAGTTCACAATGTCTCTTGAATGTTTATATCACTATACCGATATTAGTAGAGAGGATCCAGTGTTTGCTTCGTTATATGTTGCGATTAGATATTGTAACCAAACAACAAAATGCTTTGTTTTACATCTCTGCTTAGGCTCTGAATGTTCCTCTTTGAACTTATTCTTCAGTGTGTGATCAATTGTGGTGCTTTACCCATTATTTCCAACCTGCTTATGGGAAACTACGATAACAACATAAAGAAGCTTGCTTGCTGGGTGATTTCAAACATCACTGCAGGCACTACAGAACAAATTCATGTGAGCAACTTTTGTTGTTTGCTATATCACAAACAAAATTTACCCTATGTCTTTAGCTATCACTGATTGTTTTTTCTTTTCCCCTGGTGATTACAGTCAGTTATTGATGCAAATTTGATTCCAACCTTGGTCAATCTTGCTCAAAATGCTGATTTCTACTTGAAGAAAGAAGCTGTATGGGCAATTTTAAATGTGACCTTAGATGGTTCACATGATCAAATCAAGTACTTCCCTGTCTTTTTTTTCACTTTAACATACTTATTATATATCATCAAGTCACAATTCTCCATTGGTGTGATTCAGATACATGGTGAAGCAGAGTTGCATAAAACCTTTATGTGATATTCTAGTATGTCCAGATATAAGAACCATCTTAAAGTGCCTGGATGGATTGGAAAACATTTTAAAGGCCGGAGAGGTTGAAAAGAACAGAGAAGACGTGAACCGTTATTGTGAACTGATTGAAGATGCGGAAGGACTAGAAAAGATTATGAAACTGCAAAGGCACCAAAACGATGAGATCTACGAGAAGGCTTTTAAGATTCTGAAGACATATTGGCGTGAAGAGGATGATGAGAACAACAACCTCCAAGGTGATGATGATATGGACTTTCAGTTGTGAGAGAGCCAAGTTCCAGTTCCTTATGGAAGATCCCATGGACACAATCATTTATTAGGGTAAAAAAAACCTCTGACATGGAACCAAAAGCTTGCACCTTTGTTTCCTCAGGACTTTACTTGGTCTTCAATTTAATGTACAGAGAGTTGATATAAAAGGTTTGGCTCCACTATTCTTGGAGTCTACTAAATTGTTTTGTTTTTTTCGAAGTTTTGTGTTAAGCTCGTCGTTTAATTGATTTTTGTGTTTATTTTAAGTTGAAAGGTTTAGTAAAAAGTTGCTCAAATTCTTGAAATCTCCTTTGCCTTTGCTGATTATAACATTAAATAAAAGTATTTTGTTTTACTAATTGAAATTAACTAAAATATATATTCTCATTTGTAAAATTATTCGAAATGGTCTAAATTTTTCTTAAACCCAATCGAATGAAGACAACTATTTATTTTATTTTTTTAAGACACAAAAACTCGAATTTTGACCCTAAAGAAAAACCCCCAACGTCCAACCAAACCAAACTGAGTTGTCTTTAAACTATTAGTTAAACGTATTTTGGTTACAGAATGAAAAATATACACAATCAGCCTTGGCCACGTATCCAAAAATTTGGCTTAGTTTGATGATAATACAGTGGTTAGAAGAAGAAGTCCTTATAATAATCCAACGGATTTCCAAAAAAAATAAAACACATAGAATAACCCAAAAGATTTCCCAAAATAATGAATAGAAAAAAGGGGCCCACACCAAAAGCTAAAAGCGCGTGGGTCATATAACAAAAAACAAAACCCCAAACCGTGGCTAGACAGCGGACGCACCCGTCCCTTCAAACGTGGCTCACCTCTCGAACCACAGAGAGTAGTTTACACTCCAACTGTCAAAACCGTGTCCTAATGACGTCATCCTCAACGTATCTTTTTTCATTTTAAAACTAAAGACTGTTTTGTCTTTTTCTATATCGTCCCCTTTCTCCGAACATCAATACTTAAATTCAATAAAATATTAAATATCTAACTGAACCATCGAATCCAAAACAGACACAGTACGCAATACACTTAGACTAAGTAAAGTGATTCAGTAGGACACGTGTAAGTCACATACCGTGGGACAGTTGTCGTTACCAGATCCTCCGTGTTCTCACTTTTCTTATAAAATAAAAACACAACACTTCTTCACTTTGTGTA
The DNA here is from genome assembly GCA_019202805.1 of Arabidopsis suecica. Classification (NCBI taxonomy): domain Eukaryota; kingdom Viridiplantae; phylum Streptophyta; class Magnoliopsida; order Brassicales; family Brassicaceae; genus Arabidopsis; species Arabidopsis suecica. Next base: position 8,770,965 of record CM032912.1, on the reverse strand, counting down.
ATAAAAAATATCCCAAAAAGTTCCAACACCTGAAAACAAAAGATAGAAAGAGAAATTAATCGTCTTATCCAAAAATGAATCCCTTTTACTCTGCATTCTCGGACTCGTTTCTCTCAATCTCCGATGACAGATCTCCGGTTTCGGACAGTAGTGAGTGTTCACCGAAGTTAGCTTCGAGTTGTCCTAAGAAACGAGCAGGGAGGAAGAAGTTTCGTGAGACACGTCATCCGATTTACAGAGGAGTTCGTCAGAGGAATTCTGGTAAATGGGTTTGTGAAGTTAGGGAACCGAATAAGAAATCTAGGATTTGGTTAGGTACTTTTCCGACGGTTGAAATGGCTGCTCGTGCTCATGATGTTGCTGCTTTAGCTCTCCGTGGTCGCTCTGCTTGTCTCAATTTCGCTGATTCTGCTTGGCGGCTTCGTATTCCTGAGACTACTTGTCCCAAGGAGATTCAGAAAGCGGCGGCTGAAGCTGCAATGGCGTTTCAGAATGAGAGTGCGACGGAGGGATCTAAAACAACGGCGGAGGCCGAAGCAGCGGGGGAGAGGGAGAGGGAGAGGGAGATGAGGGTGGAGGAGCAGAGTAGTGTGTTTTATATGGATGAAGAGGCGCTTTTGGGGATGCCGAACTTTTTTGAGAATATGGCGGAGGGGATGCTTTTGCCGCCGCCGGAAGTTGGCTGGAATCATAACGACTTTGACGGAGATGCTGACGTGTCACTCTGGAGTTTTGACGACTAATTTTGTTGGGTTTCTTTTGGATAATAAGTTAGTTAGGGATTATTTGGACATCTAGGATTGGTCCATAGTTCCGTACCTGAATTTTTTTGTTTGGTACCAAATTTTTAGTAATAAATCATCTATCATTATTTATTCTTGATAGAATGTTCTTTGTTTTTCTTTGGTAAACAGATTTGATCAAATTAGAGCTATCAAATTTGAAATTTTTGTTTGTTGTATCTAAAACTGTAAATAGATTTCTCTTTGTTTTGGTTAATGTAATCTTTACCAAATTTCCAAAGCTTACAAAAGCTTGAAACTATGCCTCTATTTTTCCAAATATAAGACTTATCATTGACATACTGAATTTGCTTGTAGACTCAGCAAAAGATTTTAAAACTTTAAAATATCTTTTACGTTAGTCCTTCAAACACGTGGAGGGAGAGAATGAGTAACATAGTTCCTTGACCATTAGACCAATATAGGAGTAAAATCTATATTGTGGTTCTTAAAAAAGGAAATATTTATGTGTGGCCTCAATCTTCTCATGAGGCCCAGCCACTGTTCTAAGTTCTAATCATCTATCTTTTTTCTAGGTCTGGACAAATAAACCGAACCGAATGTACCGAACCGAAACCGAAGCAATAAAAACCGAACCGAACCGAACCGAAAATTTGAAAATAACCGAATGGATACTAAATTCTATAACCGAAATAACCGTAACCGAATCGATACCGAACAGAAATATTTCGGGTAACCGAAATATAATTATATTTTCAAAATAATTAGTTATTTATAGATCAAATAATCAAAAATACTTGAAAATATATAAAAATAGTAAAAATACTCGAAAATAACCGAAATATATCCAAAAATATATGAAAATACTCAAAAATAACCGAAATATCCGAAAATATCCTAAGCAAATTAACCGAATGGATACTAAATTTTAAAACCGAAAGAACCGGAACCGAACCGAAACCGAACCGAAATTTCAAAATATCCGAATGGATACTAAATTTTAAAACCGAAAAAACCGAAACCAAATGGACCCAACCGATAACCGAACGGTTAACCGAAATCCCAAGCCTACTTTTTTCACTAAACAAACACTGAACAATTGGAAATGTTTTCACTAGAAAACATGTCCCTGACCCAGTGGCCCTCACTAACTTTTTTCCTCAAATATCATTTTCTTTGAGTTGAGAAGTTTGGGGTTTCTTGGCAGCTTTCATTGAATATATGGTCGTACCTAGAATTTTGAACGTTTAAGGCGAATGAATTTAACCGTTAATACATTTTCTCAAGTAAAATTGACATAGTAAAAGAAATATTATAAAATATTATAGACGATTAAAACTGTTTTTATAAATTTTAAACTCAAGAGCAATAGCACTAAACAATACTATGATTTTACGCCCATGAACTTTCTCGAATTAACCCCCTTTTGTTATAAATTTATTATTTTGATAATTAAATTAACATTTTCTCCAAAATTAATTAGCCTGCTAAAAGTATTTTATTTGGAAATAAAACTCTCTTGCAAGTTCAACAAGGCTCACCATTTCAAATTTGAAGGTACGGACAAAAAAAAGTATATACTTACGATCCGGTCTAAATCAGAACCGGTTTAAACCGAGAGAAAAGTAATTTCGTAAAATAGAACCATCTAAAGGGTAAAACAGTAACTAAACAATTGACGTCAAGCTGACGCGACTGTTGTTCACTTCCTCTTTCTCTCTTCTACTTCTGTCCTCTCCACGAAGATCCAAAGCTTATAAACACAAAAAATAAATCCACTTCAAAGTTTTTCTCTTTTTCTCTTCATTATTATTACTTCTCCACATTCACATCATCCCAAATTTTTCTTTCTTATACTTCCCATATTTTGATTACTACTTCACAGAGATAGCTTTTGGTAATTAAAATTTTCTAGGGTTTCCTTCAATTTTGCCGCTTGATTTATCTATCCATGATCGGATTTTGAACAACCACCGATCTTATTTTAAGTCCGGTCTTGTATTAATTTGTGTCCGTTGTTGTTGTAATCTATAGAAAGAGAGTGAGGCAACAAAAAAGCTATGGATTTTGATTTGAACGGAGGAAACAAACGAGTCTTCAACAGACTCGGCGGCGGCGGCGGGTCAACTCGTACGATGGCACCAACGGATACAAGGCAAAAGGTTTGTTTCCACTGGCGAGCCGGGCGTTGTAATCGTTCTCCTTGTCCTTATCTACATCGAGAATTACCGGGTCCTGGTCCGGGTCAGGGTCAAGGTCCGGGTTACACGAACAAAAGGGTCGCTGAAGAATCTGGTTTTGCGGGTCCGAGTCATTGGAGAGGACCTGGGTTTAACGGGAACTCGAATAGTAGTTGGGGGAGATTTGGTGGGAACAGAACGGTGACGAAGACTGAGAAAGTTTGCAACTTTTGGGTAGATGGGAATTGCACGTACGGTGATAAGTGTAGATACTTGCATTGTTGGAGTAAAGGAGAGAGCTTTTCGTTGTTGACTCAGCTTGATGGTCATGAGAAGCTTGTTAGTGGTATTGCTTTGCCTTCTGGCTCTGATAAGCTTTACACTGGAAGTAAAGATGAGACCTTGCGTGTTTGGGATTGTGCTTCTGGACAGGTCTTTGATTCGATTCTATCTTGTTCAATGTACCCTTTTGTTTTTTTGTCTTGCTCAATGATAGAATTGTTTGGTTAGGATGTAGAGTGGCTTTAGAGAATGCAACTGTTGTCCATGGATGTTATTGTTCTCCTCTCTAGCTAGAAAACCATGTTTGACGACTAGTTATAACTGATTGGTTAAGATGTAGATTGTAGAGTGACTCAAGAGAATGCAATTTGTCACAAGTAGAGTATTGAGCACTGATATATCGATGGCAATTGGTGTCTAAGTTGTTAAATTAGGAAAGGAGTTTACTTATCGTGGATATTGTTCTTTTCTCTTTTGATTAGTGTACAGGAGTACTCAAACTTGGTGGGGAAGTTGGCTGTGTGCTTAGCGAAGGCCCGTGGCTATTGGTTGGCATGCCAAATCTTGTCAAGGCAAGTTCTCAGTATGATTCCACTTAGCAGTACTTTTCTTCGACTGTCACAATAGATATCGAGGAACCCCTTTCATTTTTAGATGTTTATTGGGTTATATCTCATTGTTGTTGATACAGGCGTGGAATATTGAAACCAATGCAGACCAGAGTCTAAATGGACCTGTTGGCCAAGTATATTCTCTCGTTGTGGGTACTGATCTGCTTTTCGCTGGTACACAGGTAAAATTCTGAATTTTTTATTCTCTTACTGAGATCTCTGCAATATGTCGGCTTTTGGTAAAGTAAGTGACAAGTTCTTTACTCTCTCTGCAGGATGGCTCTATATTGGCATGGAGATATAATGCTGCCACTAATTGTTTTGAACCAGCAGCGTCACTGACAGGCCATACACTTGCAGTTGTTACTTTATATGTTGGGGCAAACAGACTTTATTCTGGTTCCATGGATAAAACTATAAAAGTAAGTACTTGTATTGTCTATCATGCTTGAATTAAAAGTTTAAAACTCCCAGTGTATTTTTTCTTTGAGCTAATCTTTTTGGTTTATATGTTTTTTGTTTAAATAGGTTTGGAGCCTTGATAATCTGCAGTGTATACAAACACTCACGGATCATACATCAGTTGTGATGTCTCTCATTTGCTGGGATCAGTTTCTTTTGTCTTGTTCATTGGACAACACGGTTAAGGTTAGTTCGTTAATTTCGATAACTTTCTTGGAAGTTTCATTCTTTCCCTTGTTAACATGTTTTTTCCGCTGTAGATATGGGCTGCAGTTGAAGGTGGCAATTTGGAAGCGACATACACTCACAAAGAAGAACATGTATGGTTTCTTTTATAAATGTGTTATCTTCTCTTATGGTCCTAATCTATATGTAATGTAACTAATAAATTTTGGCTGTGTCTAAATTGGATGCAGGGAGTGCTAGCTCTATGTGGTGTACATGATGCAGAAGCCAAGCCGGTTTTGCTATGCTCTTGCAATGACAACACCTTGCGCCTCTACGACTTACCATCGTAAGACTTGCAACTTTTATGTCTGAATTCTTCCATTCTTCCTCTTTGATTGGTTCTGATAGCTTAGGTTCGTTCATTAGATTTACGGAGAGGGGAAAAATCTTTGCAAAGCAAGAGATACGGGCGATCCAGATAGGTCCCGGGGGCATATTTTTCACGGGTGACGGAACTGGTCAAGTTAAAGTATGGAAATGGTGCACTGAACCAACCACGGCTTTGTCTTAAGAAAGTTTGATGCTATCCTCAAAGAGTTGTTTTCTACGATTCTCTTGTACCATTATATATGGATCTATTTGGAGATTTTTTCTTTCTTGTTGAGGTCCTCCTAGTAGAAGCCACGGTCTGATGAGATGGACAGTGGCCGAGATCGTGTCATGTTAGGAGTTTTGAGACAGAATTGGGAGAATTTAGGTCCCTTTTTGTCCAATTTCAGCATTTGTCTTGTAACGCTTGGATTGTATGGTCAATTTGTCATAAAGGATCATTTATTCAAGAGAGATTTAGAGTTGGTATACAGTGGATAACAAAGTTACAGAAGCATCCTTATTATGAAACCTTGAAATGTTCTTAGAAAAGCGAAGATATTTTTCACAGATTGAACATAACTTTGATGGCATTGCTCCCACGGGCACTGGTTTCAAAGGCATCTTCCACTTCCTTCTGAGAGAAACCGAATCTGTGGGTTATAAGTGGCTTTACATCAATCTTACCACTTGTTAGGAACTCAAGACACAAAGGCCATGTGTTCTTGTACCTGAACACACCTACCACATCTACCTCCCTGTCTCGAAAACAAAAAACATTTACTTGTTGATCATGTGATTGTACTTTTCAAAGTTAGAAAGTTTTTTTCTTACTATGATGGTCAAAAGAGGTTACCTTGCAGCTGCAGGAGTGAGAGGGACAGTCATTATACCGTGACCCATTCCGACAAGACAGACTTTACCGCCACATCGAGTGGCTGCTAATGCTGTCGACATGGTTTTGTTAAAACCCGCACAATCGAATGTCACATCGACGTTTGAGCCCATAGTTTTCTGAATTTGTTCAACCTCAGAACCAACATCCTGCGATAGTAAAAAGGGAAAAGTTCTTATCTTAATACCATCAGATCATTAATGTTTCAGAAAGATTTAGGAAGTAAAAAAAGTGCAAGGAACCTCTAAGTTTGTTGTCACTTGAACAATCCCATCTGCACCAAGCTGTTTTGCTACGGCTAAACGGTTCTCATCAACATCCACAATAACAATTCTAGGCACACCGAAAGCCCGAGCAGCCAACATGGTGACTAGGCCAATAGGTCCAGCTCCCATTACCAAGACGTTTGTTTCAGGACCAACCTCAGCTCGGCGACAAGCATGGACACCAACACTAAGTGGTTCACACATTGCTCCTTCCTCCAAACTCACATTCTCAGGCAATTTGAAGCATAGATCCGCAGGGTGAACCACCTGGTTAGCTAAAGAGCCATGAACCGGTGGAGTTGCAAAGAACTTCATCTCTGGACAAAGGTTGTATCGTCCTTCTCTGCAGAGATTGCATCTCCAACAACTAATCCCAGGTTCAAGAGCAACACGGTCACCAACCACTAGATGTTTCACTTCTTCACCTACTTCTTCAATGATCCCAGCACATTCATGTCCCATCACCATCGGTTCTTTCACCACAAAATCAGCACATCTCATGGTCTTTGTTTTGTAACATTTACACACATCAAAAACCAATGTCAAAGAGCCATAACAAACCAGAGAACCAAAAAAAGAGTATCTTTGATTATAGCATAAGTACCTTTAGGTAATGAACATCACTTCCACAAATACCAACAGCTTTCATCCTAACTCTCACATCATGAGGACCTAAGCATGAGCACAAATCTATCAGTTTCCAAGGCTTTGAACCAAAGGATCACATGAAAATCCAATAAAAATAAATCCTAGATAAATGAATCTTCTTACCAACTGAAGGAAGAAGAAAAGGTTGGATCTTGAGGGTATTGAGACCAACCAACCAAGCAGCCATGTTTTCTTCTTCAACCTTTGAGCCTTCTCCATGAGACATCCCTCCTTTCCCCATAACTCTTCTCTACTATGCTCAGCTCAAAGCTCTCTATTGATCTTAGCTTTTAGATTAAAGCCAAAGCTACCAGAGCCTTAAAGAATGAATAAGAAAATAAAAGTGTCAACATCGAAGTCTCCACTAAATATCCCACAAATAAATAGAAAAAATACAAAACAAGAACCAGATAAAGTGATAAACACAAGCGGTGGATGGCTTATCGAGATTTGGATAAAACCCTTTGGGTTTCTAATTTCTCATCATAAATCTTATTTACCATTTTTTACTCATCATCCAAATATAGACATGATCATAACTAGTTCCTCTAAATAGCTATAAGTTTTCAAGACTTGTAAGGTTTGTTATGTCTTGGATAACATTTACTAATAATATCAGATCAAAATGCTAATGAAGTAAAAGACTAATTAGGAAAACTAGTGATTCTTTCATTTACTTTGGCCTGGCTTCATTGTATCAGAATTTGCAATTGCTTCTGAATTCTCTCACTTTGGTGGTTTCCATCAAACATAACAAGATCATGAATATGTTCATTGTACACATCCTAAAACAAATGCGGTACAAACACAACAAAAATTGTAACTCACGCGTCTCGGATTTTTCAATACTTAGAAGCTTAAAGGAAAAATAAGAGCTCTCTGGCTCCATCTACTATCTCATTTAATCAAAAATTAACCCAAGACCTGTCTATAGAAATGAAGAATCCAGAACGGCTTCTCTCTCGGAAAGACGAGAAATGCGTATGCATTGCCTGATCAAGGCTCGTAAACTTCGGGAAGACGAAGCCCTACACTAGCTGCAGATTTATTAAGCACCCGTTTCATTTCTTCAGTTCTATCAACCGCAATGTTGTACGAGAACAGCAGATCCTGCAAACAACCAGATAACTTATCTATGTGAGAGACTAAACACACAAATGCATTGATAAAGAACAAATTGCCAATGTGATACAGAAATCTTAAAAAAGACATCACCTTGTGAGAATGAATGCTATTGAGAAGATAAGTGTAATTGCGGGCGAGGTTGATAGTCTCCGAGTTTGCATTCTTTCGGAATTCTTGCTTCACAAAGTCAATGAAATGAGACTTGTGATCTTCTTTACCAACATGTTTCACCACTGCTTTAAGAAGCTCACGATAAACTCTAGCAGCTATAACAACTTCACCACTCATCTTCTTCCCTTACCCTTATAAACACATTTCAAAGAGAAACATAAATTCAGGTTTTTTTTTTATAACTCCAAATCGAATTTGAAAGTCCAATTCTTTAACAACTAAATCTTAATCTAGAGACTGATTAGTATCAAATAATCTCTCATTCTGGTTTAGAACTAGCAATATTCGAAAACTCAGGATCGATAAGAACACAGTACAACAGTGGACAAATCGAAACAAAAAGTTGGAATCTAGAATCCGAAGATTGGGTCTTTTCGAGAGTATGTCCAATAGAAGAAATGAAGAAGATTACCTAGAATCTCTCCGGCGCCGATCGGATAAAGCAGAGAGACAGAGAGACAAAACCAGCGAAAAAGAGAACGAACCAAAGCAAACAACAAATTACAAGACTTCAAAAAACGTAGTAATTGGACAGCCCAAACTTTTGTAATGGGCTTCTGAAAGCACCACAGGCCCAATATATGAGATGACTGAGACATTTTCAAATAACTTACCAATTTATTATAACTTAAATAGTTAATCCATTGATCTATAAAATCAGAACGAAATAAAACTAAATTATTATAAAGAAGGATTTTTTTTTTAATGTTTGTATGTTTAAAGATAAATCAAGTGGTTTCATATCAACGCATAAGTTTTGATTTTACCATGTAGAACCATCTCCTTGCTAATTCATATGTTGGATAGAGGGTTTTTTTTTTCTTCCGTGGAATCGTGATCCCTGGTATTCAACAATCCATTGGTCATAAGAATTTGTGGTACTATTGGAAAACAAACTAGTAATGGTATTTTTAGAACTAAAACTTAAAAGTATGTTATTTTTAAATATTTCTCTATTTTTTATTTTGAATTTGGTAAGTCAAATGAAACATATAACAACAGGAAAACAACCAAATTAAAAGCAGGCCCCCACTCACTAAATCGGTGGAAGGAGGCTCATAAAAGTAGATCCGATATGTGTAGTTCTTAGAACCACTAAATCCACCAAAACTCAAAAACCTTCCTCTAAATAGATAATCAAATAATAAAAACATGCACATATTGTTACCAAAGATTTTGTGAATTAAAAACTAAACTCTTATATGTAAACAAAGTTATGGGCAGTCCGCAGTTGGAGCTAACTTCTTTCTATTTGTGTTGGTCCTATAATTTTCATAAATCAGATCAAATCAATTACAAAATTAGCAAGTAACTTTTGCATAACTCGTTTAACTTTTATTTCTCTGTTGTTCGGACACTAGTTAATTGCCAATTGCTTTGTTTTACTATCCGGGAAATAAAAATGGGTTATGGCTTATGGGATAATGGAATATAGCACATTTTTTAAGGACCATTTATTATTTTGTAATCATTGAATAACTATGACATTAATATTGCTACAAGACAACACTAAACCCCAACCGCAAAAGTTTTGACATTATAATTTGTTTAAAAAAGGTATTGCACTATGATTTTTATGCATATCGATAATTAGAGGTTGTTGCGATAAGATCTTTTCATGCAAGAGATCAAACAAATAAAATTATAATTGATGTGTAACCACTACTTCCACACCTAACAAGCTAAAACTCATTAATTATATCTCTATTTGACATGTACTCATCAAATAGTTCAAATCGAATTTGATCATATTTCATTTTCGTGCTTCTTAATTTAGCTATATTAGATTAAAGAAATTTATAATGATGTGTTACTTACTACTTTTACCTAATCGCCCATTAACTATTTTTTCTACTTGACATTTAGATAAAACTAATAGTCAAAATAGTTTAACATTTTTGATCGAATTTCATTTTACGTGACTATTAATTTTAGCTATATTATAATTGCAGAGATTCGAATAATAAAACAAACGAGAAACAAGAACATTCCTTAGTTCATTAAAAAAAAAAACCAAGACCCTAAAATCTTTGTATGATTCTATGACCAATAAATATGTGCTGGTGAACCATAAAAGCTTCCTCTCATAAAGGCAAACGAAAAGAGGCTTATGCTTCATCTTATTATATAAACCCTATCACACCTATTCTTATTTTTTGCTCTAATCTAAATATAAAAGAATCAAACTTAATCTTTCACCCATAATGGGTTTACAAATATTATGGTTATTTCGCATAATATTCATCGTAACATACATCTCTCATGGCTCGTGTTTGCCAGATAAAGGTATAGTTTCTTTTACGTATCATTCAATGTGTGACGATAAATATTCATTAACATTTGAATTCTTGGTATTAATTTAGTGGTCTTTTTTAAAAACGTGAAGCTGGCTATTACAGTTTTATGAAAGATGCAACTTCTGCACCAATGTTTGCTCGGTTCGATTACATAGTCATCGGAGGAGGAACTTCGGGTTGCTCGTTAGCCGCAACACTATCTCAAAACGCTAGCGTTTTGGTTCTTGAACGCGGCGGTGCTCCCTACGACAATCCGACGGCAACGGATATCGAAAACTTTGCCACCACACTCTCAAACACATCACCTAATTCGTGGTCGCAGCTTTTTATCTCCGAGGACGGCGTTTACAACACTCGTGCACGTGTCCTCGGTGGTGGCTCGGTGTTAAACGCCGGGTTTTACACACGTGCGGGAGAAGAGTACGTGAAGGAGGCTGAGTGGAAGAGCGATGAAGTGGAAGCTGCTTACGAGTGGGTCGAGAAAAAAGTGGCGTTTCAACCGCCGGTGATGGGATGGCAAACGGCGTTTAAAGATGGGCTTTTGGAGGCTGGTGAGTTTCCGTACAACGGTTTCACGTACGATCATATCTATGGGACTAAGATCGGTGGTACGATCTTTGACCGTGCTGGTCATAGACACACGGCCGCTGATTTGTTGGAATATGCTAATCCGGGCAACATTGTTGTCTACTTGCATGCCTCTGTTCACAAGATCCTCTTCACCACCAAAGGTATTGATTCATCTACACATTGGTATTGGTTTGGTTTGGTTTTTATTTATTTGGTTTGGACTAAAATTGATTTCAGTTCAGTATCATTGAAACATGACAATTTGGATTCGGCTCGGTTTGGTTTATATGTCCACTTCCACTAAAATATACGAAAACTATGTTTTGGACAGGAAGGCCAAGGCCAAAAGCATACGGAGTGATATTTCAAGACGCGAACGGAGTGGTACACAAGGCAGAGTTAGAGAAGAACGCAATGAATGAGGTGATTTTGTCTGCGGGGGCCATTGGGAGCCCGCAATTGTTGATGCTGAGCGGCATAGGTCCCGCGGCTCATCTTACGGCTCACGGGATTAAACCGGTGGTCTTAGATCATCCGATGGTAGGGCAAGGGATGGGAGATAATCCGATGAATGCCATTTTTATTCCTTCTCCTACGCCTGTGGAGATTTCTCTGATACAAGTCGTTGGGATCACAAAGTTTGAAAGTTACATTGAAGGAGCAAGTGGTGTCATCTTCTCTTATAGTTGGACTCGTAGATTTTTCGATGGTGTTTTGAATTATCTCAACGAGGTATAATATAGATTAACACATTGAATTTTATTACATATCTTTAATATTTATATCTATGAAACGAAATGTCAAATCTGTTTTTTTTTTTTTTCATTGTGTAAGATTCAGACAAGCCGTACTACTAGTACTACATCTCCACCACTGTCGACCCAATCCATCACAGATTTTTTCAAATCCAATCCTCTATTGAATGCGACCACAAGAGCCGGTTTGATCCTCCAAAAAATCGCGGGACCGATCTCGAGAGGTCATTTGGAGCTTAGGAACACAAACCCAGATGATAATCCTTCAGTAAGGTTCAACTATTATCAAGAGCCAGAGGATCTACAGATATGTGTTGAAGGGATCAACACCATTATCAAAGTGATCAACTCCAAGGCATTCTCCAAATTCAAGTACCCAGACGCGACCATACATGGACTACTCGATCTAATGCTAGGCGTTCCTACCAATCTGAGGCCGCGGCACATAACCTCGATGTTCAACTTGAGGCAGTTTTGCATTGACACTGTGATGACAATTTGGCACTACCATGGAGGTTGCCAAGTTGGAAGAGTGGTTGACAAGAATTACAGAGTCTTAGGCATCGATTCATTAAGGGTCATCGATGGATCCACATTTCTCAAGTCTCCGGGGACTAATCCGCAAGCTACGGTTATGATGCTCGGAAGGTAAATGCATAAACCAAATGATCAAATAATCTATAAAAATATGTTGAAGATTTGATTAAGAACTGATTGAGTCGAGTGTTTTGTGTAGGTATATGGGCCAAAGGATTCTTCAAGAGAGGGAGATTTACCGCAAAAGTGATAAAGAAGCGTGAGATATTACTAGAGACATTTGCTTTAAGAAAATCTTGATCTTGGAATAGTTTTAATCAATGTATGATGAACTTAAAGAGTATGAATGTGTACATCTATCTGTCCATGTTCTGTTTCTAATATGTATAATAATGATATAGTGGAATTACGGAACTTGGGGCTTCTAGTTTTGCAAAATTTAGGAATATGATTCCAGTATTATACATAAGTTTCACTGATTTTTAGTTCTATTAAAACATCAGAAAATATAATCATCCATATGAGAGCAAAAGATTGCAAATTACATACGGATTTGTCGGTGGTCAGATTATCAATCACCACCTACTTGACGTTTCCATGAGTCTTCCACGATCAGTTCATCAACTCCCCATTCCTCGAAACTGATTCAGAATCATAAGTAAGTCACAAGAAAAGAACAGATCAAGTGAGTGAAGAGAAGAATATAAGTTCAATGCAATCTCTCACCTCCCATCAGGTAGATAGCGTCTAATTGTGAATGGTATCTTCCGCTGCCTAAGCTCCTTCATCGCAATCTGAATCCAAATCATAATACATTAGCTCAAATGATCAAATATATAATAAGTTTACTGACAGCCAGAACATGTCCAAAAACAACAACAAGAAAGTATCACACCTCAAGTGGATCAGTCTCACCCTCTAGCTCAACCATGACAGGAGCATTCATGCTGTATTATCCAAAAAACAACACTAAGAATCAAACTTTTAAAGCCAATTTAACAGTACAAAGATTGTTTTCACCAGAAAGAACCATACCTAATCTGCAAAGCGCGAGTGCCGAGGATACGAGCACGCTCATACTTGGTCATAAACTTTGACGTTTTACGTGGACGTTGCACAGGTTCTGTTTCGACCTTATCTTCAGCTTCAAGAGGCTCACCATTGACATCATCATTCTCCTTCATTTCAGCATCTTCCTCTACTCCTTCCTATTCACACCAAAAAAAAAACTAATCAGAAACCGAAAGTTGTATAATTAGCAACATCCATTTCTCTTATACAAAGAAAGAATATTATTGAACTTACTTCAATCTCAGGCTCCACTGGCTCATCCTCATATCTGCAATTGAAAGCAGTGTTAAACCATAGCCCAAATTTTCTTCAATTTACTCACAAGTTTCACTAGAAAAGCTCATAGAGTCCAAAAATTGAACCTTTTTTCTCAATCAACCGACCATGAAATTAGGGTTTCTACCTTAAAATCGATTAGAATCAATACTATGCCGAACATAATCGAAGTAACATCTCATCTACGAAAACCCATGTATAAAAACTGTTAATTTAGCCAATAACTAATCCAATTTGCTCTCAATCTTTAACGAATTCGTCGAGGAAGAAGATAGAATCTTTTCAAAATCCGAGCACGACTAATGAATACATACGAAACCGAGAGATAGGAAGAGAGAATAACCCCAAGTCATCGACTTCGTTGTAATCTTCGTCAGCCATTAATGTCGATTTTAGGTTTCGCTTTCTCCTTCTCTTTGCTCTCGATAAACCCTAATAAATCGTTGCAGAGTTCCGAACGACGGAGAATCAGTTAATAAATGAAGTTGAGAACTGAGTTTTCCGGTTTACTTAACTCGGCTTAGTAAACCGTATAATCGGACCATTTTATTTCAAGCCCAATTTAGGCCCACATAAGAAAAACTCCACCACTGGATCAAATTTCTTTCTTTATTCCAAATATTCATGAGATATGTGATATACATTATTACTGATTATGTTTTCAGAATTTTCTCTTCTTTGGACGATGATGATCATATACTAGTCTCATCTTTAGTTGGAGAAACGATCAAATAATCATAATCTTTTTCTCGAAAAGCAGCTCTCTCTCGAAGAATCTTTTGCCCCATGTACCTACACATAAGTAACACTCTCAAACAATTATATATAACCCGAAGAATCATATGATCATTTAGTATATATCAGCGTTTTACCTTCCGAGCATCATGACCGTGGCTTGTGGATTAGTCCCTGGAGACTTGAGAAATGTGGATCCATCGATGACCCTTAAGGCATCAATACCTAGGACTTTGTAATTCTTGTCAACCACTCTTCCAACTTGGCAACCTCCATGGTAATGCCAAATAGTCATTACAGTGTCGATGCAAAACTGCGTCAAGTTGGACTTTGAGGTGGCGTGTTTTGGCCTTAGATTGATAGGAAGGCTAAGCGTGCGATTGAGTAGTCCACGTACGGTCTCATTCGGGTACTTGTATTTGGAGAAGGCCTTCGAGTTTACCACTTTAATGATGGTTTTAAGTCCTTTAACACACCTTTCAAGATCTTCTGGTTCTTGGTAGTAGTTGAATGTCACTGAAGGGTTCTCATCTGGGTTTTTGTTTCGAAGTTCTAGGTAACCTCTCGAGACTGGTCCATCGACTTTGTGGAAGATCAAGCCCGCATTTTCCATCATATTCAATCGAAGATCCAAGGATTTGAAGAAGTCTACGATTGACTGGGTGGAGAGTGTCTGCATGCACTATGTGTTATTAGTAAATGGCATATATAGTCTCATGCAAGGTTGAGTAATATAAGTTATAATAACCTTTTAATGTATTTAAATCGTACCTCGTTGAGAATATTCAAATTACCATCGAAGAACCTACGGGTCAAGTTATGAGAGAGGCTTAAGCCACTTCCACCTTCAATGAAATCATAAAACTTGGTGATCCCAACGACCTCTACGAGGGACAATTCTACAGGTTTTGGAGAAGGGACGAGGAAAAGGTTCATCGGATTATCTCCCATCCCTTGCCCAACCATGGGTTGATCTAGGACCACCGGATGGACCCCATGGGCCTCAAGATGGACCCTAGGACCCACACCACTCAGCATCAATAGTTGCGGGCTCCCCATGGCGCCCGCAGACAAAATCACCTCGCTCATTGCATTTTTCGCTAGTTCGGCCTTGTGAAACACTCCATTTGCATCTTGATATATAACTCCACACGCCTTAGGCCTCGATCTCCCTGTCCAAAAAAGAGTATTCATATCCAAAGTATATATAGAAAATCAGAAATAATGAAAAAACAAAATGTGTATATAAAATTATGAATTAATCAAATTACCTTTAGTGGTGAAGAGGATTTTGTGAACAAGAGCGTGCAAGTAAACAACAATCGTGTCCGGGTTAGCATACTCTAACAGATTTGCAGCCGAGTGTCTATGGCCCGCGGGGTCAAAGATTGTACCGCCAATCTTAGTCCCAACGATATGATCGAACGTGAAACCATTGTATGGAACCACCCCAGCTTCCAAAAGCCCATCTTTCAATGCTGATTGCCATCCCATCACTTGTGGCTTGAACACAAGTTTCTTCTCGACCCACTCGTAAGCAGCTTCCACTTCCTCCATCTCCCACTCAGACTTCTCCACATAATAATCTTCCGCACGTGAGTAAAACCCAGCGTTTAGAACCGAGTCTCCACCGAGGACGCGCGCACGATGGTTATAAACGCCGTCCTCGGATATGAAAAGCTGTGACCAAGCTTTTGGTGTGGTGTTTAAGAGTGTGTTAGAGAAGTTTTCGATATCGCTAGCTGCCGGATTGTCATAGGGAGAGCCGCCACGTTCAAGAACCAAAACGTTGGCGTTTTGAGAGAGCGTTGCGGCTAATGCACAACCGGAAGTTCCTCCTCCGATGATTATGTAGTCGAAACGAGCATAAGTTGGTGCTAGTGTTGCATCTTTCATAAATCCGTAATACCCTGTTTTTATGAAAACAATATTTATAAACTAACATAACGTAACAGGTGAAATGTTATTGAACATGGCCATGATGATTGATGAATAGTAACTACTAACTAGTATAATTGTACCTTTATCGGAATAACATGGGTTATGGAATACGGAAATTGTGACGAGAATTAAGCAAAAAATATGAAAACCCATTGCGCCCATGGTTTAAGATTAGATTTGCAATGTTCTTTATCTTTTGGAGATTATACAGATTACTAGCTATATAACAAGATGAAGTACTTGTTCAAATTTGATTAGTTCCCCAATTTATGGGGTTTTTCTTACAACCAAACGATTTATTGTACTGAAATATACAAAAAAATCAAGAAACCACAACTACTTTTTCTGTAAAATTTTAAGTGGCAAATGACATTGGAACAGAAAAACTATATTATTATGTACGATTTTATCCTTAATTTAACTATTATGATATGAGTGATTTTTTCTATAATATGTTTTTCTTTTACGTTTGCGTTTAATTTTATCAAATGGACTACTAAACCCTACACCTAAAATCCTAACCTCTAACCTCCATAACTAGCCCTACACGTAAGAAAATAGCATGCATGTTACGGAGAAAACGATTTGTCTCCTAACTCCTAAGTCCTAACAAATAAATTGAAAATGAGGGAATAAATAAAAGGTAAAATCATCCAAAAATCGTCCAAAAACTAATTAACAAATATTTTATGTCCCCATATTCTTATTTTCTTAAATATCATCTAACTTTTGCCATTGAGTACAAATTCTCTTAAAACAATAAGTTTGTTTTAGAAAAAAAAAGTCAGTACATAAACTCATTGAAGTCTTTATTGGTTCCTCTCAAAAGTCAAAACCAAAGAAAGACACCAACTTTACCTAACAATGCATCTTCAGATTATATTAAAAGATAAACAATTCTTTCTTGCAAATACTAAATAACAAATATTTGAGTTCAGAAGATAAATCAATAATCAACATCAATAACCACTCTCGTTCTTTGTAAATAACTTAACATCTTCTATAAGACAAAACTAATGCAGCGTGAAGTGCCCGTCTTTCCTTTGTGTTCTTTTGGGCTTTCTTCCTTATCCGCTTTGTTATTTTCTCTGTTCGAGATTATACCATTTCAATCTTTAGTTAAGAATCCTAATAGGATTTGTGGTTTAGAATGTCATCTTTTTGGTTAATAATAATAGATACGAAAAACTTTCGTCTACTCTCTTACTCTTTCCCTTTTATGTTGTTGACTTGTTGTTATAATCAATGAAAAATGTAAGAATTTAAATCTAGTCACAACAATTAGGCCCTCATTGTTTGCGGTGTGAATCCAACTCTTTCCTTGCACTGTTTGCGTCTTACTATGCGTTACCGAGCTGCTCGTGGGAATGGAGACTATTCAACCTTATATACAACGAAATAAACATTGGGATTGGCTACGCCGGATTGGTTCTACCTTTGGCCATATACGACAGTCATTTTGCGTTTACATACATATTACTGTTTCTCGCCGTTTGCCATCCCATTACTTGTGGCTTGAACACAAGTTTCTTCTCGACCCACTCGTAAGCAGCTTCCACTTCCTCCATCTCCCACTCAGTTTTCTCCACGTAATCATCGCCCGCGCGAGTGTAGAATCCAGCGTTTATTACCGAGCGCCTCCACCGAGGACACGTGGCCGTGTGTAGTAAACGCCGTCCTCAGAGATGAATTGCTGCGACCATGAGTTCGGTGTGTTGTTTAAGAGTATGTTGGCGAAGTTGCCAATATCACTGGCCGTGGGATTGTCATAGGGCGAGCAGCCGCGTTCTGGAACCAAAACACTGGCGTTTTGAGAGAGTGTTGCGGCTAATGCACAACCTGCGGTTCCTCCACCGATGATTATGTAGTCGAAACGAGCATGCTTTGGTGCTAAGGCCATCTACAATGGAGCAACTGATCTTAAAGTTATTATAATAATATTATATATATATAATGATATTATATGAGGAGGTAAGAGAGAGACAGAGAGAAATGCTCAAGATCAGCTCAAGATCAGATCCAGCTCAAGATGAGATCTTGCTCAAATGCTCTACTGTTGGAGTTTTTTCTATTTTTTTATTACTCACACTACAAGAAATATGTTTATCGTTAGCACGAAAAATATGCTATCATACATATAACATAGCGAATTCACAAACGTTATTTTATATTGTATTGTAGCATTTTTATATTTCATATATAAATTTAATTTAATATATATATAATTATTATAATTGAATCTTGTTTTGCAAAATAAATTCAATTGGATTTATAAAATAATATTTATATTTCATAAATCATCAACATACATAACAGTAATATTACATTATCATGTTTTTACATAACATCATACCAAATCTTAAACAAAATAAAGCTTACATCATAAAGACAAACTTCAATCTCGTCTCCTCTATGTGTTTCGCCTTTCCGTTAGCATTCCCGTGCATAATCCATGTAAGCATTATAAAGACAAACTTCAATCTTCTTTCCTCCAAAACAACACAAAACCCTTTACTTGTCCTGTTTCCAATCCTTTAAAATTCCCAAATCTAAGTCTATATCATAAGAGCAAGTGAGCAAACTGTTAGTTCTTACTACATTGACATTGAAGTGAATGGAACCAATGAAATTAATAGAGAAGAGTAGTGTTTCATCAAACCTCATGTGTATACGTTTTCATTGGGAGAGGGTCGACACTGGCTAATCCAATATCTGTGACCTACAAGATGAAAAAACAATTGTTACTAACAACACTAAGAATCATACATAATTACGTCAAAATGGAGATCCAATCACTTAGGGAGTAAAAGAAATACAAATGGCAAAACAGTGGAATCTAGCAAAAGATAAAGGTTCCTGAAACTAAGATATAAAACTCAAACAAAAGAATCTAACTACCACCAAAACAAGAGTGTAAATTAGGCCAAGTAATGCAAGATATGAATCCCAATGTCAAACGCTTAAAGAAAACAATTGAATCCAATATAAAAAATACAGCCAATAGAAGTGAAACAATGGAAATAACCATCACATCTAAAGACGGATAGACTCATAACAGTAAGAGCAGAGACACCTTGGATGAGCGCATGGACATGGTCACGGATGTACAAGTGAGCACACATGTCTTCGACCAAAACCAAACACATGTCTCCTTCATGGCCATTGTACAAGTGAACAAAACCAAACATCTTCCCTCTGTAAGACATTTGAGCACACATATCTTCGACAGATCTACCTAGTATCATGTCTTCATACAACTCCAATCCTTTCTCTTTGGTTATCAACTATTTCAAAACAAATCAAGTGACTTCAAAATTTAAAATCTGGCTTCAATTCCTTAATCAATACAATGAATCAAACCATAAGAACAACCAAAGCTCACGTAACTATCTAATCTGGTTCAATTAACAAAGGATCAGAATCCATATGTTATAAAACTCATCTAAGAGACAAAAAAAAAAGCAATTTTTAAGTGATTTAAGATGGGAAAAGAGAAAACTTGATTGAGCAAACATCAGATACATAAAAATTGAGCAAAAGGGTTATGAGAGAATCTAACCAATCTGCTAGAACGAAGAGCTTGGACGTTAGCGATTCCTTTTAGAAGTTTACTCGAACAGCTTGGTGGATTTCTTCTTCTTAGACTTCTTGGACAGTGACGACGGGAGATCGACAGTGGCGGTGGAGTGATTGAGTCTGCAAGAAGAATTAACGGTGAGAGAACGAGCAGATTCGAGGAAAGAAGGAGGAGCCAATCAGATCGGAAGCAATTGACGATTCTCTTCAGATCCATGTAGAGGAACAGTGGCAGTGAGCATAGTGGGAGTGAAAGCCGTAGCCATTATCGTGTATCAATGAAAACCCAAAGAGATTCATGGATTCGGAGAAAATTTTCTGGGAAACTAAAAGAGAGCATAGATGGCGGAGAGTACAAGAGAGGGAGATGAGAAAAAAAGAATGAGAAGAAAAAAAAAGAAAAATTAGGTTTTGTTTGGTCATAAGTGATTTTTATTATTTTGGTTAGGCGGTAATAATAAAATTTTCGCTAAATATTGGCGGTTCAAAGTGATTTTAGCTTTTCGTTTTGCTATTATTAGACTTAGCATTTTGGTTATGCTATTATTAAAATTAGCGTTTCTGAAATGCTATGATATCATTACCAAAATCCGAATATCATCTTCAATAGCACTTCAGTAAACCGTGCTATTACCTAATGCTATCAATGTGGACTTTTTTTGTAGTGTCAAGATCACCCCAGCAGTTGTGCCACTGCAGATGGCCTAATGTTGCATCTTTCATAAATGTATAATGTCCAGCTTCACAATAAAAAAAATCATGACTCATGACATGTTTACTAAAAAAAATCATGAATCATGAAAAAAAATATCATCATCACATTAAATGGTATATCTATAGGAAAATAGTATTGTACGTACCTTTATCGCAATAATCCGGTAGCGAGTAAGGCTAATCTGCGGAAAGCATCGTCAAATTCACTTCTTTTTGTGTATCTTTCTCACTATATGGCGCATATACCTGCTTATGCAATAATTTGTTTTCAAAAGTTTATGTATACTGACTTTGTAATCTTGATTTGATATCAATGAATTTAGAAGGAAAAAAAAAAAAACAAGAGCCACATAAGATTAAAATTGCGACGAGAATATTACGAAATATACATGAGATGATGGTCATTGTAGCAATGAGATGTTACCAAGCAAAGCCAAATACTCGATTGTATATATTATGAAAAGTCAAAGTCAGATCTGCAAAGAGTTTTTAAGCCCTCATATAACAAATTGGCTAATCATTTTATGCCATGTGAGGACGAAATAAAATGTTCTTGACATTACTATATTAAATTTTCTTACACATGTATTATGAAGTATTCCATCTGTATAGTTATTAACATATTCTTGAGAATAATAATAATTGAAAAGTCACGTACGTTCACGTTATTAGTTAAGTAGAGTATCTTAATAAATACGATCGATTATATTACTTGTTTTTGGTGTGTGTAATAGATTAATATGATTATTCAACCGGCAACAAATTCACCCAGACTGTCTTCGTTTTTTCAAACCCAATTGATGGGATTTGTCACCTTCTTCTGCACCTATACATACGATGAGATCATTACTATATCGCTAAACGAACATGATGATGATTGATGAACCGTTGTGGTCATTTGAAACATTCATTTACTCGCTTGGCAATACTTAAATCTATGAACTTTGGAAGATTATAAACAGCAGAATGCATACTCAAGCAAGACAAACTGACATCACATGTCTTCAAAGTTATTGGTGACACAATAAAAAAAACAAGCATGTAATTATCGATCTTTCACTACCTCCAAAGACTTCTTCATTTGATTAATGAGAAATAAACAAATATTGCAGTGTGATGATGATTTAAAAAAAAAAAAAAAAAAAAAGAAGTGTGATGATGATTTACACTTTCTGCTAACGTTGTAAATTAAATAATAGAAGCTTGAGGGGCGAGGCCGATATACCAACAGATGTGTTCTTTTGATAGCAATTAATTTGATAGGAAAAAAATAAGAGTTTATTGTACTCACTAAAAGAATATAAAAAGATAGATGATGCAGATTACAAAGAACATATTGGCTGTTTTTTGTTTACTCATAGTGGTATATCTTAGCATGTAAGCATTGTAAATAGCTAAGGAAACAAAAGTGAAAAAACAAAAACACTTTCTTGACCACTAAGCTCTACGCGTTCTAAAAAGAAAACTTGCGAAAACAAGACAAAGTGTACACTTTTTCAGTTTTTTCTTGATAATCATCATTATTCCCGGCTAATTTGCTTTTGCTTTTCTTTTTCTCATATAGTTTCTATAAAGAGAAAAACATCTTGTAATTTTATTACCAGCGCAATTGCATGTAACTATGTATTTAACACCACCACAATTTCAACGAAATCTTAGTATGTTGTGAGTGGGGTCATAATATAAATAATAAATACTTCAGGACGAAAAATCAAGTTATGGTAGTTTATACGCTTTCATTTATACATTTGACTAGTATATTAGATTAACAGATAAATAAAAAAAAATAGATGAATTATGAATAGCGGAATCAATAAAACGATAACACTTTAAAACCGAATAGAAATTACTTTTCTTAAAACACTCCAAAAAACTATTATTTACTAGATAAACAAAATGTTTATAATTTAGTTTTAAAATTTGCGGGATAAATTAAAAAAATTACTTGTTATTTTCACGTTTTCTTATATATCATGAATTTTCGAAAGTGAACATGAAAAAACTGCATACTATGCAAACTATATGATTGCGTTTATACTTGGATATTATATGTTTTTTCTATGAATTGCTATCATTGGTCGATACGTTTTTATTCAATAATAATTATATTAGAAGTTATAAAAATTAGGGTAAAAATTATTCATATCTTTTAATCCGTACACACCGCATATGCTTGTTCTGACCATTCCACTACATTTCGTACTAACTACACACTTAGTGCACTTGTTTTGTTTCTTCCTCTGGCTCATTCGGCTGATATGTTTCGAACACTAAATTTTGGCATTTACCAAGGATTTACCCTTTTATTATCAAATCGAAATCAATTAAAAAAAATAGAAAACATGGTAAAAGAAAAGAGAAACAAGCTTTTGTCTTAGGTGCACTACTTTTAAAAAAACTTTAGACTTTAGCGTATTTATTTAACACAAGCTAGGCTAATCACTTGACAATTACAAACACACATACATCTTTTGCACCAAAAAGAGGAAGAAAATGCTTCAACCATTTCCCGGCGATTCACCACCACCAAACTGCCTTCACGGCTGCTTCTCATCGTCACCATTTCACGGTGCCGCCGCCTCCGAACACCCACCAGATTCAACCCCCACCGTCACACTCACATCCGCTACTCTCCGCCGTAATTTCGCCCAAACCACGGTCTCCACCATCTTCCCGGACACCGAATTCGTCGACCCAAATTCTCTCCCTTCTCATCAAGAATCCTTCTCCGATTTCATCCAAGCTTACCCCAATTACTCCGACACTTACAAGATCGATCGTATCAGATCCGACCACTACTTTCACTTGGGGTTATCACATTACACGTGTCTTGATTACATTGGAATTGGTTTATACTCTTACTCTCAGTTGCTCAACTACGACCCTTCCACTTACCAGATCTCCTCTTCCTTGTCTGAAAGTCCCTTCTTCAGTGTGTCTCCCAAGATTGGTAACCTCAAGGAGAAGCTTCTCCACGATGGAGGTCAAGAAACAGAATTCGAGTACTCAATGAAAAGAAGAATCATGGGTTTTCTCAAAATCTCCGAGGAAGACTACTCAATGGTCTTCACCGCTAATAGAACTTCTGCTTTTAGGCTCGTCGCCGAGTCTTACCCGTTTAACTCAAAACGAAAGCTTTTGACGGTTTACGACTACGAAAGCGAGGCGGTGAATGAAATAAACAGAGTCTCTGAGAAACGTGGAGCCAAAGTAGCTGCAGCTGAATTTTCATGGCCAAGACTCAAAATCTGTTCGTCCAAGCTGAGAAAACTGGTCACTGCTGGGAAAAACGGAAGCAAGAAGAAGAAAGGTATTTTCGTCTTTCCGCTTCATTCTAGGGTTACGGGATCTAGGTATCCGTATCTATGGATGAGTGTAGCCCAAGAAAACGGGTGGCATGTAATGATCGATGCTTGCGGTTTGGGACCTAAGGATATGGACAGCTTCGGTCTCTCGATATATAACCCCGATTTCATGGTGTGTTCATTCTACAAGGTGTTTGGAGAAAACCCTTCTGGATTCGGTTGCTTGTTTGTCAAGAAATCCACCATTCCGATTCTTGAATCTTCCACTGGCTCAGGTATGGTTAACCTCGTACCTACCGACAATCCGATTTCAATACACGCGTTGGAAATCAACCGAACACAAACACAATCGGAAGAAACATATAGCTTTAGTTCTAGCGTCGAATACAAAGGCCTAGATCATGTAGACTCACTAGGGTTGGTAGCAACAGGGAACAGATCAAGATGCTTGATAAATTGGTTAGTAAGTGCTCTCTACAAACTCAAACATTCAACAACTAGTCGTCTCGTCAAAATCTACGGTCCAAAGGTTAATTTCAATCGAGGACTAGCGGTTGCGTTCAATCTATTCAACCAAAAAGGCGAGAAAATCGAACCTTTCATCGTGCAAAAGCTAGCCGATTGCAGCAACATCTCACTCGGAAAAGGTTTCTTGAAGAACATCTTGTTCGAAGATGACTACGAAGGAGTGAAAGATAGAGTGTTTGAGAAGAAAAAAAACAGAGACTTCGACGAACCGGGGATCTCTGTTCTCACTGCTGCGTTAGGGTTTCTTGCTAATTTCGAAGATGTTTATAAGCTTTGGATTTTCGTTGCTCGGTTTTTGGATTCAGAGTTTGTTGATAAACAGAGTGTGAGATGTGGTATTCATGTTTTTGAACACAGGAACCGTGAAGTAGTATAGTGTATATAGCCTAGTTTTGGCTTCGGTTTGGTTCGGTTCACTTCTTAAATCGAAACCGGTTCAACAATCAATGAAATTTCAAGTAAACCAGTAAATTTCTTTCTACTTCTGTTCAATAAAAAAACAGAAGTCAAAGAGAGAGAGATATGGATCATGTGGTCGAGGCCAAGGCCCATTAGGCCCATATTGGTTCAGCTGTCAAGATGTGATCTAGACCGTTGATTTGATAATGGACTATAAAAATGAAATGATGATCCTGAGGGCCCCTTCTTCCATCTTTGTAGGGTTCGTGCAGAGGATAAGGTTAGCTTTTGAACTTTTTATTTTTCTACCTTTCTAGGGTTTCCTCAGCTTTTTTTTTATCACTGTTCTTTAATTTACAAAAAAATTCAAACTTTTTAAGGTTCGAATTGAAAAAGATAACATTTTCCTGCAAAATAATCAGTAAAAACAAAACATTTTGACTGAATTTGAAGTTTTGTGACATTCAGATTTTTCTAGGGTTTTGTGTAAATGGAATCGAATCAAGAAGGCAAAGCGATACAAGAGATTGATCAAGTAGCAACCATGACCCATCTGTCTGACCCGAATCCGAAAACCAAACCGGGTATGATGCTATTGAAACAAGAAGATAGGTATTTGCAGCCGGTAATGACTAAACCGGCTCCAAAGAGACCGACTAAAGACCGTCACACGAAAGTAGAAGGACGAGGTCGGAGGATCCGAATGCCTGCGGGTTGCGCTGCTCGGGTCTTTCAATTGACCCGTGAACTTGGTCACAAATCCGACGGAGAAACCATTCGGTGGTTATTGGAACGAGCTGAACCGGCGATAATTGAAGCAACCGGAACCGGGACTGTACCGGCTATTGCTGTTTCGGTTAACGGAACTTTAAAAATACCGACGAGCGCTCCGGTAGAGAATAACGGCGGCGGCGGCGGCGGCGGTGACGGTGACGGTGACCTAATGAAGAAACGGAGGAAGAGAAACTGTACGAGTGAGTTCGTAGACGTTAATGAACATGACAGCTGTTACAGCTCCGTTACTTCTGGGTTAGCTCCGATAACGGCGTCAAATTACGGTGTTAATATCATGAACGTCAATACGACGGGGTTGATGCCGTTTTGGCCTATGGGTATGGGTACTGCGTATGTTACTGGTGGGCCGAATCAAATGGGCCAAATGTGGGCTATTCCTACCGTTGCTACAGCTTCGTTTCTGAACGTTGGTGCT
This sequence comes from Arabidopsis suecica, assembly GCA_019202805.1. Taxonomy (NCBI): domain Eukaryota; kingdom Viridiplantae; phylum Streptophyta; class Magnoliopsida; order Brassicales; family Brassicaceae; genus Arabidopsis; species Arabidopsis suecica. The sequence continues at coordinate 8,745,131 of CM032912.1, read as the reverse complement.
AGACCGGTGTCTAGTTACGACGTCTCAAACGCTTCAGCCGCTGAACCGGAGATGGAAACGAGCGGTGGTGGTGGCGGTGCGACGCAACCGCTGAGGGATTTTTCTTTGGAGATTTATGACAAGAAAGAGCTTCAGTTTTTGGGTGGTTCAGGGGACTCATCTCCATCGTCATGTCACGAGACTTAGGGAATGAATTTTAACTGTTAGTTGTTGTTTTTAATTAGGTCAGTTTGATCCCTGATTTAGGAAAAGATGTGTAAAAGATTTGGGAGAACAATTTCAATTTTATGTTTCTGTCAAACATTTTGGTAATGAATGAAACTATCCTTTCATTTTTTAAGATTCCAAAATGAGATGAAGAACAAAATTCGAAATAAAACATAACAAAATTTGTTTTTTTTTTTTTTTTTTCTAAAACAAGAATTAAACCAAACTAAAGTCCAGATTGTAAACACTCTTAAAAGGCTAAACAATGTTAACTTGTGCTTAATTAATTAACACTCGTTTCAAATATCCCCAAGAGACTAAATAACTTGTGCTTTACGAAACTAACGAAAAACAAAGCTTCGTTGATGTATTTCTCCACAACGCCGCTCCTTGCAAGCTGAGGTGTCATCAACCAAGAACCAGTCACAAACACAAACCCCACTGTGAGTATCCTCGAAACCGCCGGAGTCAACCGCCACCGCTGCATCACTGTCGTTTTCTTCTTCACCGCCAATTCCGCCGCAAGGCAAACGCCTTGTAATATGAAAAACAAAGTAACTTCCCCTGTGGGCATTTCACGAGTTAAATAGAAGAAAAGCAAGTCGTGAACCAAACCGGAGACAATGAACGTCACCAAGATACCAGAAAACAGAGCCCAATCGGAGCTCATTCGACGTTCAGAGACTTGCCGCATTGGTGTGTAAACGGCTGGCCGGAGAATCGAAGGAACAATAATATTCCATCGGCGACCCCAGAAGTCTTGTAGAGATGTGGCTAAGTATGGTTTATTAGACTGTGGCTCAAGGTCACAGCCAAGAGAGATAGAAACAAAAACTTTGAGTAACGTCAGAATAATCTCAATCTCTAGGTATAGATGTAAAAAATAGAGTCCCAATAGCAGAAGAGGAGGCAGAGTTTGTTTGTAGTCATACAAATGTAATAACACACCAAAGATAGCAACTTTAGTGGCGAAAACCAATATGGGCAAATGGGTCTGAGGTTTAGGGTTTTGCTGGGCTTTGATTGGGAAGCAAGTAAAGCAGAGGAATCGGGAGAGATTTGAGGGAATTGGGATTAGAGGACCTTTATCAAAAGAGAAGAGGATGAGTTTGAAATTTGCTAGCCATGTGAGGAAAAATGCTGTGATGAAAGATAAATGCACAGTGGAGAAAAACAGAGGAAGAACAAGAAACAGAGCAAGGATGGGGAAAACAGAGAGGAATCGAGGAAGTCCTGGTTTGATTTTGGGTGGTAAATAGTAACAATAAGATATGGAGATTATTGTAAGAAGCAATACTTTGATCAAACTCTTGAGTTCTTCCTCCATCTCTCTTAGTTTGATATGTGGTTGAGTTTTTGGCAATGACCGAAGTTGTAACTTGGTTGATTTTACTGGCAAATCACCTTAAGTTAAATATTTGCCGAGGGAATATCCATTACATAAAGTGGGTGAGAATTGAATAAAAATAAAGAACCATTAATATTGAGTGGTTGTCTTGAGTTAATGGTTGTAAAATCCTCTAACTATACACAATAAATAATGGAAAATATCTCCATGCGATGAGGATGAGAGAATGATGATTGATCAAGAAACTAGACATATTTTCCGAAGAATTCTCATAAAATAATGGGATATTGGATATTGGATTCGATATGAAAAATTTGGGACATAAAATTCACTACCTGATACACTCCCCAAATCTTACTACTTCGGATAGGATTTGAAAAATTAGAGTAATTAGAGTATCATTATTAGAAAAAAAAATCTCATTCATGAGTCAGTTTTAGGCTTTTAGCAATTTCCCAAAAAATATACTCCCTCCGTTTCATAATAAAGTATAAGTTGTTTTGGATAAATTTTTTTTGTTTCACAATATAAGTCGTTTTCAAGGTTCTATACAAATTGTATATTATTTTAATATTTTATAATTATTTATATTATGCAGTCTCTTTTTTGATTTGTTGAACTTTTTTAAAGTAGATATTTTTAATCTGCGTGCTTTTAGCTAAAATAACTTATATTATGAAACGGAGAAAATATGTTTTTTTCTCATGGAGAAGCAAAACGACCAAAGTGACATTGGTTTGCGAGAATGGATATACTGGTCAGTGGTCACAGTTAATCGAGCTAATATTCACTACCTAATACGGTAATACCTATCAACCTCAAACTTCTCCAAATCCAAAAGATACTAAAATGGTACCCAAAAAAAAACATATAAACACACACCAAAAAGGAATCTAAGTGACTCAATGATTCCCAGACTTAGGACACAAAACACATGGTTTGTAATGAGCTCGTGGTCATGAAAGGACACAAAACTCAGTTCAATTATGAATACATATTATATATATATATATATATATATATATATATATATATAGTAAAACTCAGTTGAAAATACAAGACAACAATTGCTTGATACAATTAGAGTTCTTCTCTAATTTTATTGTATGAAACAATTTTTTTTTTCTTCAACAACTTTAATTAATTGGCTCAAATGAGCCAGAGAAAAAAACACTTGCAGTCTTGTATTTTTAAATTATCATATTGTAGTATTGTTTATAACTTCGTCACTAAAATATGCAAATACTTTTTATAATTTTTTTAACTTCTCAATATGCATTATTTTCATTTTGATAGTCTCATAAGTTGTTGTTAAAATATAACAACAAAAATTAATCATATATTTAAATTTATGTATATTGTTATTGTAAGTGAATTCAATTATTAAATTTGTGATTTATCGTCAGACGAATTCTATTTCTAAATATTGAAACTACAAAATTTATAGCATCCAAAATATTAGTTTTATGTAAATAAAATTATCTCACCTCATATTTTTCTAAAATGTTAAGATAAAATCTTAAATGATAAAACAAATCTTTCTATAAATAAATTTGTAGAACTTTTACTATGCATAAACTACAACTAAATATTTTTTAACAAAAAAAAAAACTAAATATCTATATTTACCACATTGTGAAATTTTGATTATTTACAGATTCTTTTAAGGGCTCTTAAATTCTGTGGATCGACTTATTTCACAGTGGTCCTCCTAGAGTCAGTCCTGGTCTCATTAAAATCGATTGACGTGCCATATACTATGTCCATATTATCAAATCGGCAAAGATATTGTTAAAACGTTACTTTGGAGTTATTGAAATGATGGACCCTTTTAGAAATCGTCCACACAGTCCTACCGACACCAAGTATTATGGTGACTGGAGATTGGGAAAGATATTGGTGATTGGTGAAACTTTAATATGTCTCATCCATTTGTGGTTAGTAAATTATGCACGGTGGCCAGTGCAAAACACTGGACTGGATAGCTCATAGTTGTCAGATCAATTTTAAATATCATTTCAAAGATATCAAAATACAAATAAATACATTTATACAAAAAACGGGGAACGACAAAACGAAAGAAACTAATTTACACTATTCTTTATTTGGAAAGTTTTACTTACCAACAAATAATTTAGTTCATTATCTTCGTACTTAAACTCATGCCTACTTCAACAAATTGTTTTAATTTGTTAATTGTGAAGGTAAACTAAAAGAAATTACTCTGACTTTACGTTTGTGTTTTAGATTTTGCCAAAAAAAAAATTATACTACTAAATATGATTTTGTATTTTGTTCACACATGTAAACGCAAATAAAAATGCAGAAACTAGCTTGGGTTTAGGGCATAATCTCTTACTGAGAGATGACCATAATCATCGTGCTTTCTAGTTTGTCTATAAATCAAGTTTCCTTTTCACTCAAATTAAAGAATACATCACACACAACATTGATTATCTTTGTTTATCAACCTCCTTCTCTTATGGCTTCAACAAGCTTAATTGGAGTTTCCATAGCCATCATTTGCTTTCTCATCCTCCATCGCTTCCTCTTCAAGAAACCTCTTTACCAGTTCCTTATAATTAACTGGCCGGTGTTGGGGATGATTCCGGGTCTTTTCTTGGTGCTCCACCGTATCTACGACTTCACTGTGGAGCTTCTTGAAAGCACCGAGTTAACATTTCCATTCAAGGGACCATGGTTCGCTGGAATGGATATGCTGCTCACAGCTGATCCAGCTAATATTCACTACCTAGTAAACTCAAACTTCTCCAATTTTGTTAAAGGTTCCAACTTCAAAGAAATCTTTGATGCCTTCGAAGATGCTTTACTCACAAAGGACTCGTTGGCATGGAAGAATCTGAGGAAAGCTTCTCAGGTCATGATCAACCATCAAGGGTTTCAAAGATTGTCATTGACTACCACGAGAAGTAAAGTTAAGGACGGGCTTGTTCCACTTTTCAATCATATCGCTCGGGAAGGCACAACTGTAGATTTGCAAGATGTTTTCTGGAGGTTCACGTTCGATACAACTCTAGTTACAGTAACCGGGTGTGATGATCCTAGATCTCTCTCCATTGAAATGCCTGTAGTTGAGTCCGCTAAAGCTCTGGACACTATTCTAGAAGGAATCACTTATAGGCATGTTAAACCTAGATTCTTGTGGAAGCTACAAAGCTGGGTCGGAGTCGGGATAGAGAAGAAGATGATAGAAGCTGGTGCCGTTTTTGATCGAGTGTGTGCGACATACATATCAGCCAGGAGAGAAGAGATTAAAAGATCACAAGGTATTAATAATGGAGAAAGTGAAGATCTTTTGACATCTCACATAAAGCTTGATACAACCAAGTACCAGCTTATGGATCCTATCAATGATAAGTTCCTCCGAGACAATGTCTTTGCTTTACTTCTAGCTGGGAGAGATACCACTGCCTCTGCTCTCACTTGGTTCTTCTCGTTTTTGTCCGAAAACCCTCTAGTGGTGACTAAGATTCGCCAAGAGATTGACACGATTCTACCAAGAAGTAGTAGTGGCCACGAGAGGCCATCTTGTGATACAATGGAGTACTTAAACAAGTTAGTGTATTTACATGCCGCATTGTGTGAAACAATGAGGCTTTGCCCACCGGTTCCTCTCGAGCGTTTGTCTCCTGTAGAATCAGATGTGCTTCCAAGTGGACATAAAGTGGAAGCAAACTCAAAGATTTTGGTCTTTATTTATGGGGTGGGTAGGATGAGAGCTGTATGGGGAGAAGATGCCTTAGAATTCAAGCCAGAGAGATGGATTTCCGAGACCGGAGAGTTGAGACATGTACCTGCCTTCAAGTTCTTAGCATTCAATGCCGGCCCGAGAATATGCCTCGGTAAACAAATAGCTATGATTCAAATGAAGTTTGTGGCCGTGGAGATATTACAAAACTATGACATTAAGGTTGCCAAAGGGCAGAAGTTTGAACCAGATACTAGTTTAATTCTTAGAATGAAGCATGGGTTTAAGGTTACGATTAACAAGAGATGTTCATTTTGATATTAGTCATGAAGTAATCAAGTTTGTTTTAAGTTTTATTTCGAAACCATAGACTAAGAGTATTAATGAGGCAAATTAAAGTGTGATCTTGTAATGGGTGTTTATTGTTTTTTATTTTTATTTTGCATTTTTGTCAGAATTCATATCAAATATTTTTACTACATCAAAAAATTGTGATAATTGTTTTTATGTGAAAATACTTATCATATTAGATAAGTAAAGCATATGATGCAGTAAAAGTTGATGTTAGATAAGTTGTATGCTTTGCTTGATAAGTAAAGCATATGTGAAAATACTTTCCGAACACACATCACCTAATGTCTAGAATTTACATGATCAATAAGGAGAATCTAGCATTAAGATCATCCCACATGACCAATAGATTAAGTCAAGTTCATCTAGTAACTGGTCAATCATGGGAATAAGAAACTTATCTGGAATAGTTTCCCTATTCAACGCCATGTAATTAACACATAATCGCTAGTTCTTGTTCATTTTCTTCACCAGTAATACAAGGTTTGAAAATGGGCTGTAACTAGTGTGTATGATGCCAGCCGCTGACATCTCTGTAACTAGTTTTCCCATGTCCTCCTAATGCTCATGGATGTATCTGTAAGGCCTAACACTTATTGCACCATTAATCATCATGTAACACGTGGTCATACTGAAAAAACATTGTGTCAATCTCTGCAAGAAGTTGATCAGAATCATGGGCCTAGCCCTGGGACAAAAAACCAATCTGAGATTTGTGGATTTCGGTTCGGTTTCGGTTATTAGAGCAAAACAAATGTGATCAGTTCGGTTTGGTTCGATTCGATTCGATTACACAACCCTTTAAGGACAATTTCGAAGAATGTAACTCTCGATCCCCCATTAATATCACTGGTTTGCCATGATACAAGATAATATTGTTTCGATGTTGCCCTATTTTATTAACATTATTAGCAAAAAAAAAAAAATATTGCCCTATTGAAAAGTAAACTGATGAAATCGAAAAAATAATATTGTTTCAATCATTCTAACAATTTTGTTTCTACAATTCTACTAAACCATTTTTTTCTACCGGAACTGAAGTAAACCGTATCCAAATTTTTTGTTTCTTTGTTGTCAACCATATCAAAAAAATTATGTATCCCTCTTCGGTTGTACTCATATTTCTTTTGCTATATGTAATCTAGACGCAAAATCCAGCTTTAATGTTTTTTTTTTTTCTCATTGTTGAAAATAAGTAATTTTCTCATTAAAATTTTTCGTTAGAATATTTTTATAATAATTTCCGTAACTACAATGCCAATAGTGCCGTACACGTGAGATGCAAAACAAAAAAAGATGTAGAAAAAAATAGTACCACAAATCCTTCACCAACCGTACTGCGAAGCCAAGGCAATTGAAACCAAACACTGATAGGCATAACTCAACAGTAGTTGCCCTTTTTTGACCATCTTCTAGTTTAATTCTCTTCTTTATTTATTTTCAATCTTACTCTATCCAAACAGACACAAACACATCATTAATTATGCCACCACTTTACATCTGATTATAGACTTTATAGTCTTCATTACTCATATTTAAACTTAAGTTAATCACAACAACCACCTTTTCATATGGTTTATTTGGTACCATCCTTATTCTAAACCGTTCGTGTTCTTTCCTTATTTGGCACCATCCGAATTCTATTGTACATGGGATTTTTTTTAATTCAAGTTACATAACAAAAAAATACAATTTTTATCTAAGTTACTTGACTTAAAAGAAAATTATTTTAAGCTTATAGGTTCCGTTAATATCTAAAAAATATTTAGAATAAATTTTAGATACAAGAACATCCATTTGTTTTAGAAAAACAAATCCTAATTAAAACGTTATAATAGATAGATATAAATTTAAAATACAAGAATATCCATCTGTTTCATGGTCAAATGTATACACTTTTTGTATAGTTACCAAAAACAGATTCTGTCCAGCTCTGCTGCATATATTCTAAGTTTCACCAAAGTGCATGCTTAGACTCAAAGTACGATTTTAAGGAGAAAATAATTTGAATACCGGAATATATGCATGTTTGTTCCAAATAATTTGAGTAACTTTAAAGCATATGTTATACACATACACATTTTCTAAAATATTAGTCTCTCATTTCTCTCCTTATAAAAGCCAAATAGTCCCGCTTCTTCTTCATCATCAAATCCTCAAACAACTTCAAGAACAAAAGAGTGCTTTTCGAGGCCCAAAAGCAAAACAAAAAACCATAAAATGGCATTCTCGAAAGGACTCATTTTGGCGATGATCTTTGTGGTTTTGGCGATAGTTAAGCCATCAGAAGGTGCTCTTGATGCTCATTACTATGATCGATCGTGCCCCGCTGCTGAAAAAATCATACTTGAAACTGTTAGGAATGCTACTTTGTATGATCCCAAAGTGCCTGCTCGTCTCCTAAGAATGTTCTTCCACGATTGCTTTATCAGGGTATATATATATGCATCTTGATCTTCTTTCTTTGATCGTCGGTAAGTAATCCAGTTAGATATGAGTTGAGTTTTGCGTAAATTCTTTGGTTTGTGTTGTTGTAGGGATGTGATGCGTCCATTCTACTTGATTCGACACGGTCAAACCAAGCTGAGAAGGATGGTCCTCCTAACATCTCGGTACGGTCATTTTACGTGATCGAAGATGCTAAGAGAAAGCTCGAAAAGGCTTGTCCTCGTACCGTGTCTTGTGCCGATGTAATCGCCATTGCAGCCAGAGATGTGGTCACCCTGGTGAGTTTTCGTAATAGAGTGATCCCTTTATTATCTATATATCCAGTTAGTGATTTACTTGTCCATGCCTCTTGTAATGTTTTACATTTAGTCCGGTGGTCCTTATTGGAGCGTACTGAAAGGGCGAAAAGACGGGACAATTTCGCGAGCCAACGAGACTAGAAATCTCCCAGCACCAACATTTAATGTTTCTCAACTGATCCAAAGCTTTGCAGCAAGAGGATTGTCAGTGAAAGACATGGTTACACTCTCAGGTGGCCACACCATAGGGTTCTCTCACTGTTCTTCTTTCGAGTCCCGTCTTCAAAACTTTAGCAAATTGCACGACATTGATCCTTCGATGAACTATGCGTTCGCACAAACCCTGAAAAAGAAATGCCCGAGATCATCTAACCGAGGCAAGAACGCAGGGACAGTCTTGGACTCCACGTCCTCGGTTTTCGACAATGTTTACTACAAGCAGATTTTGTCCGGGAAAGGAGTGTTTGGGTCTGATCAGGCCCTTTTAGGTGATTCTCGGACTAAGTGGATCGTTGAGACGTTTGCTCGAGACCAAAAAGCTTTCTTCAGAGAGTTTGCAGCTTCCATGGTAAAACTTGGAAACTTTGGAGTCAAGGAGACTGGACAAGTGAGAGTTCACACTCGCTTCGTCAACTAAAAGCATAACCCTAACAAGCAACCAAATGAGAGTTTTCTTTTCTTCAAATTTGATTTCATTTATACTTGATATTATAATAATGTAGACCGGCCAATTTATGGATCGGTTATTAAACCTTCTAATTCTCTATGAGTTGCAGAGTATGCTTTAAAAGTAAATTTGTTCTGCTTCAGTGAACTTACCTCTTTATATTCATCCGAAATTTCACTTACTGGCCACCAAATATGAGTCATTTAACATGAAACAAACTTAGAAAAATGAGTCCATGACTCATGGCTTGTTATAACTTGGGCTTGATTCAGGTAAATAGCGATCTACACAAGCTTAATCGATGGTTCATAATGTTGTATGAAGATAATTAATGTGAGAAACACAAAATACAGAGAAGTTGAATCAGTGTTCTTCATGCAAAAACAACATCAGAACGGAACACATACTTGACGCCTTTGGAGACATTTCTTCCTTCGTGCAACATGCACTTGTCTCCATGGATGTGAAAGAGAGCCATACCTTCCACTGGAGCTACCTGCGGTAATAAGCAAGTTTTAGTTGACAATATATCAATAAAATACAAAATTAAGACGAAAAAAGCTATTTGAGAGTTAATTACCTCAGCTACGATACTGTTCCTTGAACCATAAAAAACGGTTTCTCCACCTACTAAAGGCTCAGCTGAAGATGAATCATTCATCTTGCTTGAACTGCTCTTGGATTTTGATTTCGTGCCGTTCCCGCTTAGATATATCAACAATGTGTAATAGGTCCGCTTTCCATCTTCAAGATCAGCACTTTCATCGATGTGACGACCAAAATGCTGACCAGCACTATACCTAAAATTAACAATCACATTACGACGAAAACTTTAGGAAATTTTCTCACAAAGAACACATCCATAGAGTGCCAATGGAGAAACAGTAAACATCATACTCTCATGAAACAAGAATGAAACTTTCGAAAAAGTTGGGACATCAAACCTGTAAAATCTAATGTTAGGATTCAAACCAACAGCAACCTTCCTCCTAATCTTGATATCAGTAAACAAATCAGAAATCCCCGATTGCCATATCGTATCAGCAAGAACAGGATCATTCACTGAGATCCGATGGTTATCCCTAAAAGCTTCACCATAGGCTGGTCCACGACTTCCTTGGTGAGTGAAACCAATAGACTCTGCAATTTTAACAAAACCCTTTGATTCATCAGAACTCAAACAGTTCTCCACCTGAAACCATAAACCCATAAAAAGGATTCATATTTTTTTTATCAGAGAAAGCAATTCACAAAGTTCATGGCTTTAACATATATAGATTCGAACAAAGCTAAAGCTCATAAATTTGATTTCAAAAATTTGTCAATTACAAGAATCTGATCATAGAAATCGATGAACATTTACAGATTTTACGATCATATAAACCCTAAACATCGATTAGGTTAACTAAAATTGGGGAAAATAGTGAAATGGGTTGATGATTTTGGTGAGGAACTTACGGTGAAGAGATCATGATTCTTAAGATAAGAGACATTGAGATTCGATTTGGGTTTGATCTTCGGCCATTTTATGGATTCTCCTTTGTCTCCCATCTTCGTGTTTCTGGGTTTCTTCTGGAGATTTAAGATCAGAGGATTTAAATGTGTTAAATCTACTTAACATTTTTGAAGTACAAATTTGCTCCTCTAATCGGGTCAGGTTTTTTTCTGATTTTGACCCGGAAATCTTCAATCGGATCTTTCCTTAAATTATGGCAAAAATTAAAAACGAAAATACTTAATAAAATCTACATTATATATATTTTCTCAACTAATTACTATATCTAAACTCTTTGTTCATGGTATATTCCCTATGATTTTTATAGATAAGGAAATCAAATATGATGATTTAATGCTAATATAACAAATTTGAGCTAATTTCCTAAAACCACTCTACCCAATTTAAACATAAATATATGATTCTCATTTCACTTTTATTTGATTTTATATTTATATTATTTTGAATTATTAATATATATATATATATATAGTTAATAATTTTTTTTTTCTACATATGTTATGATTCAAATCTTTTAAAACGGACATATATTACTCAATCGATGAAGAAAAAAATATGTGTGTAATCTATAGTAACATTTTTGAAGAACAAATTGCGCATTTAATCCAGTCGTTTTTTTTCTTCTGACTCGAAATTGAGTCATTCGGATCTTTCTTTAATTTCTACAATTAGAAAAAATGGGACAGTATACCACGGGTGAAATCCTAAAATTAAGAAATCAAAATACAATTATTTAGTATTTTAAGATACAATTGTAAATTTTTTTACGGATTGGTCTAAAAACACACGCTTATGTAAAAATATATATATTATGGAAACCATTTGAAAGAAAACTTTTAAATTGATTCAAATTATTATTTCTTTTAAATAAAAGTGTTATTTAAAAAAATAACAAAATGATGTTTAATTTCACAGGACGAGATTATATGGTGAGACGGGTTTGGGTCGATATTAATACGGGACAACAAACCACGGTGAAATCCTAAAATTAATAAATCAAAATATAATTATACAATCTTAAACACTAAACAAAACAAAACAAAACAAATAAAACTTAAATTTTTTATTTTTTAGTTACAACGCATGTGACCCGCGTTGTACTACAAAAAATATTATACACAACAAATAAAATGATTAAAAAAAATCAAATAATTAACCCGCGGTGTACCGCGGGTCATATCCTAGTTCATTTATAATTTGTTTTAGTTAAAAACTTAAAATCAGATTTGAAAGAAAAGGGTAAAAAATATATATATTCTCGAGACCCATTAATTTTGTTGAAGCCCAAGTCTGTATAGTCAGCCCAATAGATATATATTGTGTATGACCCAACTACAAGAATTGTTTCATTAACAAAAAAAAAAATGCATATCGTTACTTCGTTAGTAGTAGTAATGGCTAGCAAAAACAAAAAAAAATGAATTATGACTGAAGAGTTTGAATGGCTAGCTGCTCATTAGTCTGTTTATGGATTATATGATTTTTTGGTTCCATAAGTTTTGGTTTGCAATAATGTAGATAACAAAAGGAATATATTTGATGGTGGAAAATTAAATTACAAATCGCAACAAAATTTTATCTATTCTGCAAAAGAGTGTTCTATATCTAAGAGCATCAGCAACGGTGGATTCTAACACCATTTCACATCAATAAAATAAAGAAAAAATAGAAAAAGGAGGAGAGATAGAGAAACGTTTCTCTTTAGAGAAATCCATCACGCACGTTTCTCACAACTGTGATTCAATCATTGGTCTATTTCAATTAACTATTTATAATATTTGTGTTCACACTTGAGTTTAGATACGGAAGTTGAGAAACTTCCGTTGATGATGTTCTAATATTCTAATCTATAAACATATTAATCTACCATAACTATCTGAATCCAGAATCACGATTGAGTAATATGACTCTCTTAGAGCATTCATAATGTGTTAACATTTATGATTTTTTGTTTTTGTTGTCAATAACAGGTAGTATGTCGGATTTGAAATTGAATACCAACATAATGACAACGGTAACACAAATCATTAAACTATATGTTATGATTATAAATTAATTAAATGCAAATTGGTGTAGTATGAATGCAAATTGATGTAGTATTCTTTGACAAAAAAAAAAAAAAAAATTGATGTAGTATGAATGAAAGTCAATGTTGATCGAGTCCCACGACCAAAACAAAAAGAAGAAAGAAGAGTTCATATTCCCTTTATCACGACTTAGATTTAGGATAATGGTGAGTTACTTTATTCCACTTTTTCTTATATTTAGACACATAATGTTATCATCTTTCTTTCAACAGAAAAGAGGAATATTACTAAACATAACAAAGAACCATGTAAAAGAGGAAAAAGGAATCTGTGTGTTGTCTGATGAAGACGAGGTCACATTACACAGAAGGTGACTGTGATTTTGGGGAAAGTGGAAAACATACGTGTCTTAATATATTTGGTTAGCAATGCACGTCAGTGTACGATGATGTCGACACGCCAATCGAAGAACACTATTCTTTTAGATGTATTATTATTATTATTATTATCCCACCCACTCTTTCTGTTCTGTCCAAATAAAAAAACAATAATCACCGGTTTCGTAGAAATTAGTCCTTGATTATATTCAAAAACGTTTCTTTTTTAGTTAATCACCTGTTTTTCCTTCTGCTCTCTATTCTTAATTTTACCAAAAACAGATAAAGTCATGGACATTTCTTTAATCAGAAGCTGGTATACACTTGTTTTTTCTTTTGTTTTTTGAATTATTCTCTTTATTGTTGTTCAATTATTTATCCAACTAGCATCACCAAAAGAAGAAAATAAAAATCTCTTTTCTTCTTTTTCCTTTTCTCGATCCAATTAATCAGAACACAAAAAGCAAATTAAAGCTTAGACTTAGGGTTTGTGGCTCCTGTACAAAGAGGCACAGAGGTAAACACAGAGTATATCATCATAAGATCTAGCTCATGCCTCTCTCTGAAATTTAGATTTAGGGTTTTACTTTCCACCATTATTAAGCTTTTGTTCCTTTCATTCTTATTGGAATTTTTTTTTTTTGATTAAGATGTGCAAATTATCCCTCTCTAGCTAACTTTGTTGGCTGATTTTTTTGTCTGGAAAGAATTATGTTCTATGTTGCTTTTGAAGTGAATCTAGACAAATCTGGTTTTGGATCTCCTTAGTTTCCAACATTTTTCAAGTTATCACCTTTGACTTCTGGCTTTGAATCTCCTTCTCGTTTTTTCAAGAAATCGTTTATTGGTTTGGTCTGAATGAAATTTCCTTTCGGATTTAGTTAGGGTTTCAAATCTGATGAATCTTGGAATAAAAATCGTAGGAACAATGGTGAGAGGGAAGATCGAGATCAAGAAGATTGAGAACGTGACGAGCAGACAAGTCACGTTCTCGAAGCGAAGGAGCGGTCTATTTAAGAAGGCTCATGAGCTTTCGGTTCTATGCGATGCACAAGTCGCCGCCATTGTCTTCTCTCAGAGTGGAAGATTACACGAATACTCTAGCTCCGAGTAAGATAATCTCTTTCATCTAATTATTTCAAAATATTTTACATATGTCTATTTCTAAAATCTTTCTCTACGCCTAGATTTATTGAGTGTCTAGAACTTCTGTAGTAAACTGTAGTGAATAGTTCTATTTCTCTGGTGAAATCGTACTAGAGATTTTGCAATATACACGTTAAAGATTTGTCCCCTTTTTTCTTTTCTGGTGCTAGCTAGTTCCTGAATTTGCCCAACAAATGCCTTGTCACTTTCTAATTTAATTTTTGTAAGTACTTCTTGATTTTATTTAAGCAAACTTAGAAAGTTTGACTAAGAGAGTTGTTCTTCAAGCACGAGCAAGTGGATTTTATTAGGGTTTTCAGAAAAAGAGGTTTCTTGAACAGTGAACCTCGTATACCTTGGAACTTAAACTGTTTACCCACACACCCACTTGGCATATGGTTTTATTAGAATATCCAACAAGAAATGATTATCCGAAAATGTACTTACATGTAAGTACAGAAAATTGTATATATTATGCATGAGAAGAAGATTTAAAAAATCTCTCGGGGATCCAAACTGTTTCACTAGATTTTCAATCATGAATATATACATTCTAGGAGCCAACAAAAAGTCGATACATAGTTCTTACTATCCTTTTTGTTTTTGGTCATATGGTCAAATTGGATTAAAAAGTAGTACAGTCTTTGCAGAGTAGGATTCAATTTGCATAATTCCCTTTTGTTTCATTTTGCAGCAAACCAATTCTCCAATGGTTTTGGTGATTGCAAAAACGAATTTGATTTTATAGAATGTTACCTAGACCGCTTTCTTGAACATTGATTTATATATTGTAAGAATATTCACACATAATATTTCAGTCTCATGAATGTCATCATGCATCACTGATAAAGAAAGCATCTCTTTTGAATTAACTTTTCAGGATGGAGAAGATTATAGAAAGATATGGAAAGTTTAGTAATGCCTTCTATGTGGCAGAGAGGCCCCAAGTAGAACGATACTTGCAGGTTCTCTATATCCATACATACTCCTTATCTTAGTTTCTTCATTTATTTTAAATTTTTTGATATGTATATTATGTTAGACTCGAAATGTATTTAGATGATATTGACTATTTTTGGGGTTGTATAGGAGCTGAAGATGGAAATGAATAGAATGGTGAAGAAGATTGATCTTCTTGAAGTTCATCACCGGTTCACATCTCACTAATCCTATGGTTACTCTATCCATTGTATATAACTATACTTTGTTTCAGTCCTAAAATATACTGAAATTTGTTATCTCTTGAATGCCACTATATATGAAGTAAGTTGATGGGGCAAGGTTTGGATTCGTGTTCAGTGGCAGAACTTCAAGAGATAGACACTCAAATTGAGAAAAGTCTTCGTATTGTCAGGTCAAGAAAGGTACAAACACACACATACATAGATTAATATACACACACATGTTAACGATGTAATAATGTCTTTATTGGTTGATCTTGGTGCGTAGGCTGATTTATATGCAGATCAACTGAAAAAGCTAAAAGAAAAGGTAAATTTTTTACCTGAGTAACTTGTATATAACTTTTAATTTATGGGATCGGTTGTATTTTTTCTCCATGTGATTTTAATCGATCTTTCTTGCTCGGATTCTAGGAGAGAGAGCTCTTGAACGAGAGAAAAAGGCTACGTGAAGAGGTAAATACGCACACACTCATCATCATAGCATACACATAAAACACATGATTTTTTATTAGGAATATGTTGTAATATAGTACGTTTTTGAAACTTAATATGGAAAGTAGTACAGATACTATTCACAATTATAGAATCAGTCGGGTCCGCACTGTGCGTGAGATACACGATCTCTGTGATAGCAAATAAAGTGGGGTATGGAGGGTGGGGTGGAAATTACGTTTGAGGGCTTCCTTCATTTTACAGGGAAAAAGGAAGCCTTTAAAATCCCAAAAAAATATGTATTTCATCTTGTTTGTTCTTCAACGAAAAAATCAGAAAAATGAAAGATTAAAATATTTGTCTCCATTCTTCTTCCACTTTTAATTTCATCAAATATACATCATCAAACAAATCCAGAAAAAAAAATATTATATATGGATCTACACAAATACAACAAGATATTTACTAAGTATCTGAACAAAAAAAAACCAGATCTAACAAAAAAATCAGATCTAAAAAACTCAGATCCAAGAAAACGAGATCTAAAAAATCAAAATCTTTATACAAAAGCTTCTTCCTCAAATCATCTCGTCGCCATCGGAAATCCAAGATAAATCTATCTCATAAATTGTTCCAAGATAGGAACTTGAAAAATGATTGTGAGGGAAGAAGATGAAGAATCGGGGAGAGAGAGAGAGATACAAGATGAAATAAATATTTTTTTGGGATTTTAATTCTGATTTTCCTTTTTTTCTCGCAAATGGAGAGAGAAGTAATTGTGGACCCAAGAAAATAAATGTTTTTGAATAATTAATTTTGATTTTCGTTTTTTTAAATACAATGGCATATATATCTAAATAATTGATTTTGAGAGAGTGATACACAATGAAAAAAATATTTTTTTGGATTTTAATTCTGATTTTCCTTTTTTCTCCAAATGGAGAGAGAGGTAATTGTGGACAAAAAAAAATAACTATTGAATAATTAATTTTGATTTTTTTATTCTTTTTAAATATAATAACATATATGTAAATAATTGATTTAGAAGAGGATAAAATGGAAAGAAGGAGTAAAAACTACATAAAACCTAAACCCTAATTAAAACTATCCAATCTCTTAATAAAAAAACATAAGAACTACATTCACACTTAAAGTTCTCTTGTATCTTTCTATAATTATTTGTGCACTTAAACATATAATTATTTGTGCTCAAATCTTCATTCTACATACATCTTTATGTACAAATGTATTCTTCTGTACAGGACTTCTGTACAGTGATTTATATCTGTACAATGGTTTATATCTGTACAGTCAATATTCTGTACAGTGTACAGATGTATCCTCTGTACAAACATTTTTCTGTACAGTTGTTTATATCCGTACAGATATTATTTTGTACAGTGGTCTATAATATAAAATTTAAAAATCATTAAACCAAATGCATATCAAATGATAGAGAAAAAACATAGATTTTTATGTAAATGATAAATTTTAGAAAAAAAAATCACTAATTATGTGTGCTCAAATCTTCATTCCACATTCATCTTTCTGTACAGGTATATTTCTGTACAGATACATCCTTTTGTACAGTGTTTTATCTGTACAGTCATTCTTCTGTACAGTGCTATATATCTGTACAGTGCTCTATATCTGTACAGTGGTCTATCATCTGTACAGTGGTTTATATCTGTACAGTAGTTTATATCTATACAATCATCCTTCTGTACAGTGATTTATATCTGTACAGTCATTCTTTTGTACAGTGTTTTATCTGTACAGTCATTCTTCTGTACAGTGGTTTAGCATCTGTACAGTGGTTTATATATGTACAGTAGTTTATATCTGTACAATCATCCCTCTGTACAGTGATTTATATCTGTACAGTCATTCTTCTGTACAGTTGTCTATATCTGTACAGTCATCCTTTCTATACAGTAGTCTATAATATAAATTTTTTAAAAATTATCAAACAAAATGCATATCAAATGATAGAGAAAAAAACATAGATTTTTATGTATTTGATAAATTTTAGAAACAAAAAATTCACTAAAGAACATCTTAATTATGAGACTTGGGGGGGGGGGGGAATAATAGATAATAAAGAAAAAAAAAAAAATTAAAAAAAAAACATGACCCACGTTTCTCTTTCTCACAAATACAAAGCCCTTACTAGTAATTTCCACTCTCTTACACTCTACCCCACTTTCTCTCATATCTCACACCAATTCTATTACACAAACAATAATAAGTGACTATTTTCCTAATTATAAATAGTAACTGTACTGCTTTTCTAATTAAGTTCTGAAAACGTACTACTTCTCAAAGAAACCCTTTTTTATTAAATATAGCTCTTCGTTTAGGTAGAAGCTTAGATTTATATTTCATCCCATTTCTAAGACTTCTCTCTTATAAGAAGAATCATGGTTTATTGAAGACCCGATCAATTTTAGAACTATTGAGGCGTTGTTGTTTGTGTTTGTGTTTGCATTTACGTTTTACATTTACCATGTTTTTGCATTTTTTGGCCAAATTAGTCCCATAACCATAAATAAACATTTTACACAAAATTTATTTGTTTATTGTAAACGCAAATGGAATTACGTTTGTGTTTGGCGTTTTCGTTCTCATTTTGCAAATTTGAAAACTGAAAATGTTTTCTATTTCAAAAATGTGAAAACCCCAAAAACATTTTCCATGTAAAGGCAAACATGGAAACTGTGTTTCGTTAAGAGCTTGCGTTTTGTTAATTTTCCATGCTCTCCTTTAATTTTAGTGCTTGCATCAGTTGCTCTAAAGATATATGTTAGGGAATATGATTCCTATATGAGTCGCTTTAATATCTAACTTTCCTCGAGTTACATTGGTTTGGTTGAATTAACAAAGTAAATTTCTTATATATCAAAAAGAAAAATATAGGTAATAAAAGGTCTATGGATATATATGTCTCTGAGCTATCCCTCTTTCATGATTTCTATATAAACATATCACGAAAAATAACTTTATACTTTATATTTTCAGCAAATTAGAGAAATGTTGACGCGACCGGTGGTACAACCAACTTTACAAATCTGTGATAAGGGTAAAACTGAAGGTGGTTGCAGAACCAAACATGCATCGGAGGTTGAAACCGATCTATTTATTGGATTGCCCGTGACTCGGCTATAACATATTTCACACGTTCCGTAAATTGGCTCACAGTTTTAATTACTACTTCGGTTCCATATAGTTTATTGTTTTCTGAGTGCTCTGGCGATATCTTAATATATGTGTATAAACTGGAAATAATTTGACAGGTACAAGTTGTCATTTTAGTTTTTATTTTGGAGTAAGCGTAACATTTTGTTTCTAATGCAAATGTGTCTAATGTGGTGTCGTCTTATAGCTTATACAATTCCGTAATTGAACTTTTTAGCTCTCAAGAAGCTAATTAGTCAAAATTCAAAACTAAACAAGACGAATAGTTAAAAACAAATCTATACACGTGGATATATTTGATTGCTTATCGATTTACGTCAACTATTTGATGATATCGACGCGCCAATCGAAGACGTTGTCCATTTTCCCTTTACATTTCCCATTGATGATGATTGAAATATGAAAATCAACCTTTGGCCAAAACAAAATCTAATACTAAGTCTTTTGATTTAGGGCTATAATCATTCAACCAAACAGCCAGCTTGCTCCGATCCATAGTCTTTCCAAACAGATTGCTCATAATTAATAAAATTTTCAAAATTCAATTTGAAATTGACCGAATTTTTAATAAAATTGGAAAAGAGAAATATACTTAGAGATAAATCTGAAAATAATTTTTACAATACCTTTTTAAAAATAATTAGTAATGACATCGCTCGTAGTTAGATTCTTGAGAACTTTAATCCAAAATTACTATCATAATAATAATATAATGGATGTAAATCATGTAATTATATTTTGTCATTGTTTTAAAAAAAAGTTTCGACAAATTTATTGACCCACATGAATTGTAACCGATTCAGCCGGTCCGGTTTTACGAAAAGTTGATTTTACATAGACAGATAGAGTCCTCTTTGTCTATTTTTTCCTTACTTTCTTTTCCCTACGTGTGTTAATGGAAAAAAAAAAAAAACGTTACCAAATTACAGAAGGCAGATTCTTTCTTTTTGTTTAACACCAACATATTAAAACTTTAGGGTTTGTGGCTTCTGCGCTAAGAGCCTAAGAGAGGTAAACACAAATCTTTTCTGTTAGTTTTTTTTAGGATTTCTTTTTTTTTTGAATCAAATGTTAAATTAAATTCAAAAGAAAAAATGTCTTTTTTACAACAAGTGCAACTTTAGCTTAAACGTGAGCTGAAAGGAGAATAAGATTGAATTATGATAGGTTTAACTTCTAGCTTGGAACCAGACCTGGAGGCCATTGTCGAAACGTTTATCCCCTATTTTCCGAATTGAGGATAATCTATTTCGCACTTGCCTGTCAATCCATTTGATTAAGAGAGGAGCTGGGTTCGGTGTTTCACCATGTTTTCTTCCGTTTCTTTCCCGCCAGATGGTGTAGAGGGTGGCTTGAAAGACATAGCGAGCTACAAAGCTCTCTGTTCGATCGTGCCAACCTGCCGAGATAGTGTTAAGGAGAGAGTGCCAGTCGTAAGAGAATCGAGATTTGTAGAGTTTTCGTGTTAGAGCTTCCCAGATTGGAGAGATGAAACCACACGCAAAAAATAAATGATCACGGGTTTCTGTAACAGTGTTGCAGAAACAACAAGTCGCCGACGCACCTCTGTTCCATTGAAGCATTCTGTCTCCGGTGGAGAGACGATTCCAAGCAGCCAGCCAAACACAGAAAGAGAACTTTGGCGTTCCATAGGTAAACCAAACTCCTTTGTGCCAACTGACCTTGGTTACCGCAGTGCGAGTCATGTGCCATGTGTCTTTTGTTGAAAAGCTAGCTTTGTATACATCATTTTTACCTCTCCATAGAACTGTGTCCTCTTTATCATTTCTGTTCTGTTTTTTAGTTTCCAACTCTTCTTCCATTTGATTTAGCAGACCGGATCGATGTCGACGACGGCGTCGACCCTCCCAAGCTTCAGCCACTGTCTTATTTCTGCTTATACACATATCAATCATACCTCTTTCTCCCACTACTCCCAGCAGCCGGCCCATGCTTGACCAGTCTTCAAACCAAAATGATGTACTTAAGCCATTGTTCACTTCCACCTTACAGAAATTTGTTGCCAATGCTCTGAATTTTAGTAATTTCTTCCACATCCAAGAGCCCATTGTTGTGTTCTCCTTAGTAGACCAGTATGTTTCTTTCTTTAGCAAATACTTCTCTATCCATTTGACCCATAGTGAATTCCCGTGCGAGACGATTTTCCATATAAGCTTTAGGCAGCATACATCATTTGCTTCCTTTAAAGATCTTAATCCAAGCCCCCCCTCTGTTTTGGGCTTACATATATCATTCCAGGCTACTTTGGCTTTACGTGAGTTCAGTTCTGTCCCAGACCAGAGAAAATATGAGCAAAGTTTTTCAATTTCCCGTATGCACTCTCTTGGTAGTCGAAAAGCGGATAACCAAAAATTGCATAAACTCCAAATGACTGAGCTGATCAAGTTGAGACGCCCTGCATACGACAGATACCGTGCTGTCCAAGAGCTGATTTTCTTTTTAATTTGCTCTATAAGAGGGCTGTAATCTGCAGCGGAGAGACGTTTTGTGAGTAAGGGAAGGCCTAAGTATCGTACTGGGAGACTACCAACCTCAAAGTGAAACTGGTCTTGAATATCTAGGTGAGATGTATTTAGTTGTCCTGCCATGTAGATGGTTGACTTCTCCATACTAATTCTCAAACCAGATTTTTTGGCAAACTCATCAAAAACCTGCACTATCCCTTCTATGGATCTTACTTTACCATCTGAAAGTACCATGATATCATCCGCGAAGCTAAGATGTGTTAGACCAAGATGCTTACATTTTGGATGGAAACCGAACTGTCTAGCCGCAGCAGCTTTATCCAACATTCGAGAAAGAACATCCATGCTTATGACAAAAAGATAAGGGGAGAGTGAACAACCTTGTCGCAAACCTCTAGAACTCTGAAAATAGCCTTCTAGTTCCCCATTTACTTGAACCGAAAATGAGGCTGAAGTGATACAAAGCATAATCCAGTGCACAAACTCTTGAGGGAAATTCATTGCAGAAAGAACATTCTTTAGAAAAGACCATTGAACAGAATCAAAAGCTTTTGAGATGTCTATTTTTATGGCACAACGACCCGAAATTGAGTCTTTGTGGTAGTCTTTAACCAGCTCCGTTGCCAAAAGTAGATTCTCTATCAAGAGTCTATCTTGTACGAACGCCGATTGATTCCCAGCGATGAATTTTGGTAGCAGCTTTTTGAGTCTATTAGCAAGAATTTTTGAAATGACTTTATAGATCACATTGCAACACGATATTGGCCTGTAATCTTTCATTTCTTTCACCTCCAACTTCTTGGGAATGAGCGCAAGGATTGTAGAATTGACTCCTTTTGGTAAAAAACCCTTCTCAAAGAACGATTTGACCGCTAAGACAAACTCTTCTCCAATTATATCCCAGGCTGCAGTATAAAATTCAGTAGTAAACCCATCTGGACCCGGTGACTTATCTTTTGGCATGGCAAACAAAACTCCTTTTATCTCTTCCTTAGTGACC
Organism: Arabidopsis suecica; assembly: GCA_019202805.1. Classification (NCBI taxonomy): domain Eukaryota; kingdom Viridiplantae; phylum Streptophyta; class Magnoliopsida; order Brassicales; family Brassicaceae; genus Arabidopsis; species Arabidopsis suecica. Next base: position 8,722,739 of record CM032912.1, on the reverse strand, counting down.
TCACTAGTAAGCATTCCCTGTTCCTCCGATGAGCATCTAAAAGACAGCAACGTTTTCAATTCATCCTCCGTTGCTCCCTCATAGTCATTAGGAATGAGTTGTAGAAATTCTCGAAAAAATCTCTCAGCCTCTGCTTTGATTTCCTCTTTATCCTTCGTGACACTTCCATCCTGCCTTTGAATTTCACGGATAGTATTTTGCGCAAGTCGTGTCAGAATCGCCCTGTGAAAAGCTTTGTTATTCTGGTCCCCGATCTCCAACCAATGGAGCTTGGATCTCTGCTTCAAAAATTTCTCCTCTAAGCTCGCCACTTTCACCCATCTGTTATATGCCTCTATTTCATCCTCCATTGTCTGCGTTGTTGGACTAGTAAGGTTTATCTCCTGTTTTTTACACAAACAGTCATATGCCTCTTTTGACTTTTTCACCAAATTTCCCATTCTTTCTTTTGCCAGCTTACGAATCTCAGGTTTTAACCCTTTGAGCTTTTTTGAAAAACGAAACAGAGTTGATGTAGACATAAAAAGAGGCTCAGTTTTATGCCAAAAATCCTGCACCAGTGGCTTAAAACCCTCCATATCTATGACTGCATTGACAAACTTAAAAGGGCGTGGACCCTTCACAATTTCTCCCACTGCATCATTAAAGCTAATCCTACATCGTAAATGATCCGAACACCCTCCTGCTTCGAAAACATTGTACGAATGCGGGAAAGCCTGAATCCATGCCTCATTCATCATAACACGATCAAGTTTTTTCATAATTGGATCATTTTCCCTCCTATTATTCCACGTGAATAGGGGACCATGAGACGCCATGTCCGATAGGTCACAGTAATTCACCATTTGTTGAAAATCTCTCATACCACTAGTAACCACCGGATTTGTTTCACCATTGGAATGTTCCTCCGAATCTAGTATCACATTAAAATCACCAAAAATGATCCATGGTTTGCTGCGAATTATCGGGGAGTCGTTATGATCACGTAACTCTTCCCATAAACTTTTTCTCTCTTCTGCAAAATTTGACGCATAGACAAAAGAACAAAAAAATTCTTCTTCTTGGTCTTCCAGTTTAACCGAACAAGTGATTAGTTGACCACTCTTGAAAAAAGGAGTGAGCCTGGCATTTCCTCTCCACACAACCCAAATACGTCCCCGCCTATTGTATTCATAATTCGTCAACACCGACCACCCCTGAAACAGCTTTTCACTAAGCTCCTGCGCCTTATTCTCCTGGACTCGTGTTTCAAGTAAACACCCGAATTGAAAATTCTGTTCTTGTACCCATTTCTGAATTACGGAATGCTTTGAAATTTCATTTAAACCACGAACATTCCAGAAGAAACTCGTCATTTAATGATGTTTTTGGGGAATCCTTTGACTCTGACCACTAGGAGGGAGCCTAGCCGAATGAGTAGAAGGATTTGAGATTGTTTTATGAGCAGTTTTTGACTCTCGGGGCAGAGATGGTCGGAGAGGCAAATCTTTTGTTCCTCGCGACGTTGATTCTGAATTTTTTCCTTTGTTCGGTTTCTGTAGAGTATGAATATTAGTGGGAACTACGACATTCATCTCCTCCTTCTCCTCATTCTCCCCTGCTTGCTCCGACGGTTCACCCTCTTTCCTAGTGTCTTCCCCAAGATTCTCTGTCCCACTAAGAACAGAGTAGGTGTTGGATAGAATGGAGACTTCCCCATATTTTAATCCATCTGATTTTTTCCCCGGGCTATGAGTAGATTTAGGAGTTATCCAGCCCTCTTCCTCTCCTAAAACTACCTCATTTGTACCCACTGGGACTGATTTTTCTTTGTTGACTTCTGTCTCAGCTGCAACATGTTCAGCCATTGGAGAAGATGGCAAGCTTTTCTGGTCTGAGACCTCAATGGGAGTTGAGGTTAGATCTTTGCTTATATGGTTTAGTGTCTCCTCTGCCAGACATGTGTCTTTAAGGTGACCCCATTTTCTACATCCACTACATCGAGGTGGCAGCCAAGGGTAAGAGTATTTAATCACGGCATCAAGCTCTCCTTCTTCCTCACCCGCGAACACGTACTCTTTAGGTAGGTCTTTTGTTAAGTCTGCTTCCACCAATATCTGAGCTTCATCAAAGCTCACACATGCTTCAGTTTTCGGGTGCAACTTGACTGGTTTCCCCACCGCACTCGCTAGAAATTCTAGTCCTTTATCTGTGAACAATAATGGAGGAACATCTGAAAGAGTGACCCATAGTTGAATAGATTTCATAGCTGGCTGTGATTCTTCCGCAAACGGTGACCATTTCGAAAGCACCATTGGTATATCCATAATATTCCACATTCCTCTGTTTAGAACTCGCCGCCGCATTGCCTCACTTCGAATACGAAATTTGACTGTTGTGGCATTGACTTCAAAGACATCGATTAGTGTAGTCTTATCTCCCATTCTCCAAATTTTGTTCACAATCATGTGAATTTTCCCCACATGAGGGGCCTTTGTACTCAGAAATCGACCTATTACAAAATCTTCCCATAGTGGCTTAGCCCCATCAAATACTTCTCTCGGCACAACCACTCTCTCCTGCCCATCAACTGCTTCAACCACAAACTTTTGCTTAGTGAAAACATGTTTCTTTGCAACATTTAACCACGATTTTTTGACTGGTGGGGCCACCGCCACTGAAGCTGGTACGGGAACCACTTTAGTAAGTGAAATCCCCTGCTCTGAACTCTGCTCTAAACTTTTCTCTTGAGATTCACAACCCAAAACCCCTGAGCTTTGAACCTCTCCATCCTGCGAACCCTTCAAACTCTCCTCCTGACTCTCTAATACCAGTTGATTAGAAGCCAGATCAATTGCCGGCACCGAACCCTCCCCGGAGATGACCGGAGCAGCGGCCGGCGGCTGCATACTTGGTGAATACGCAAAAAAACCTAATCGCCTTTTTTATCTCTCGCCACGTCAGCACCCCTTTTTTTGGACTTAACTCCGTCAACAAGTGTCTTTTTTAGGATTTCACTTTCCACCAAATTATGTTCCTTTTCCTTTTTGTGTAAATTATTCCTTATCTATCCAAATTCGTCTTCTTGAGTGGATATTTGAAGCGAATCTCGACAAAACTAGCTCTTAAAAGGGGTTTTAGGAGTTTACTCTTGCTTCTCAGATTTTTCCCGTATTTTCTTGCATAGGTAAAGTTCTCACACTGATTAATCTTTGGGTTGGTTTCATTCAAGAAACCATTTCTGGGTTATGACTTTTGGATTCTAGCTTGTGACTTTGTTTCTCTGATCTGCCAGCAAATCTTTCACATTTAGTTAGGGTTTCCATAAATTTCTTTATCAAATCTGTGTTGGTTTTGTAGGAATTAATTGAAATGGTGAGAGGAAAGATCGAGATCAAGAAGATCGAGAACGTGACAAGTAGACAAGTCACGTTTTCCAAACGAAGGAGTGGTCTCTTTAAGAAGGCTCATGAGCTTTCTGTTCTATGTGATGCTCAAGTCGCAGCGATGATCTTCTCTCAGAAAGGAAGATTATATGAATTCGCTAGCTCCGAGTAAGATTTCTTAATTTCAGCTTGATTAATTACTCCAATCTATATACTATTTCAATATTTTTTCATGATGTTGAATTTCTTGTCTAATTAGTACTTGTGTAGTTTAAGATCTTTCTGACCAAATAGTACTAGAGATAACTAGGTAAGATTTTGCTTGTTGAAGTTGTTAGATTTTCCTTGTTGATATGCCTCTTTCGCATTTCATTTTATTTTATTTTTCATATAGTTTTAAACAATTATTTTCCTCTTTTTACTTCCGGTTCTTTATCCATTTATAGTTCAACTTGAGGTTTATCTTATGAATTAATTAGGGTTTTCAGAAATACGGATTATTGAATATTGAGCCTTAATCTACGTTGGAACTCAAAGTGTCTAATATTCAAAATCAATAAAATTGAAAATACTATAAGAAATGAAATGTCACAATATTATTTTTAAAATTTAAGTACATATATAAACAAAATCCATCATGTCGTGTATATATGAGAAATAGATTAGTGTTTTTACCAAACTAATTTTTGTATATGATTCTTTCTATAAGATCGGACGACTCACTATGTAGGCATATATATGGTCGTTTGAGAATGATTTTCATAACATAACAATATATGTATTAATCATGGATACTTTTATTCATATCTACCTAGGTTTATTTCTAGTATATTCAGACACTCCTATATATATATATATCCAACAAATGTCTAGTTTATCTCTACAAATATATAAGACCTTGTTTAGTATAATATCCATATGTGATTTATGAAGAGCCATTGATGGAATAACATGACTAAACCATGCGAGCGAGTATTCACATATTCTTCTATAAATCTCACAAACTAATGAAGATTTTCTTGAGAATTGTCTTTAGTATCAGGAAGACGATCAAGCGATACGCTGAGTACAAGAGAGAGTACTTTGTTGCGGAAACACATCCTATAGAGCAATACGTGCAGGTTCCTTTCTATATAACATTTCTCTTCAATTATTACTCTAGTTTTTATCAGTTACTTACAAACCTTTTTTATCATGTCAAACTTAAGTTGAAAATAAATCTAATCACATTTTGGCTTTATTTTTGTATAACCATTTTGGGTATACAGGGGCTAAAGAAGGAAATGATGACAATGGTGAAAAAACTTGAAGTGCTTGAAGTCCATAACCGGTTTGTATAGCAGTGTCATTTTTTTTTCTACAATGTTAATGATAGAGTTGATTTTCAAGTAGTTATTAAAGGATGTGTGTAAATTTTGAAAATGTGGCTTTCTTAGGAAGATGATGGGACAAAGTTTGGCTTCTTGTTCGGTAAAAGAACTTCAGGAGATAGCGACACAGATAGAGAAAAGCCTTCATACTGTTAGATTAAGAAAGGTAACATATACAAAATGCATTAACCAGAAAATATATACACATTTCCTTTTTACTTTCAAAATTGTATGATTGCTTAGTTTTCTTTTGGATTCTATATTGGTTGATATTGGTAGGCTAAGTTATATGAAGATGAGCTAGAGAAACTAAAAGCCAAGGTTAGACTAATTACAATTTGATTTGTTTGGATATCTTGTCCTTTGCCATGTATTTTTTTTTATTGATCTCTCTTCTTAAATTAGGAGAGGCAACTCAAGGACGAGAGAGTCAGGCTTTGTCGAAGGGTATGTACCATATGGTCCAATTTCTATTACCTATATGGGTGCATATATTTATATAGTCATAAATGCGTACAAATGGATATAAACATTGTAACTTGAACCCATTTTCATTAATAAAACTAGTTCAACTTATGTATGGAGGTAACTGGAATATGGCGTATTATGCTTTAACTAATTAACAATGTCTTGTTTTGTTGATATTTACTTAATTATATAGTAATGTTTGTTTTGTTTTATTTTACCCTAATTATGTATCCAAATTAAGAAAATAATGTATACTCTTATGTCAGGTTGGAGAAAGGCCAATGGGGATGCCGTCAGGAAGCAAAGAGAAAGAGGATGTGGAAACTGATCTATTTATTGGATTTCCGAAAAGCCGACCATAAAAATTGTCCTTGGTCGTTAAACCTCATTTTCTAGCTATCTATCTCAATTAATCATATATACTAGGATATGACCCGCGGTACACCGCGGGTTCAATTTTTTATTATTCGTTATTTTTAAGAAATGAAGAATTGGTTGTGTATAATATCGGTTGTTGTTTGATGTGATATATTCATTCTGTAGAATGGTTGTGATGATTTATATGGAGTTATTAGTTTTCGATATTAATAAGTGTAACATATGTTTTCTTTTTATAAGTGTTACACTATAGTAATCGTCTAATTTACAGTAACAGTATAAATTATTAAATTGGTACACTTTAACTACTGCTTTAACTACTGCTCATTTTATTAGATTTTATTTTTTAAATGTCCGATATTGTATAAAGATAGTGTATAGTAAGATGAATATTTGGAGTATTAGTACGTGGTTATGATAAGGTGAAGGTAAATTTGTATACTTTGTTAACGTAATGCTCAAATGAAGTTTATTTAATTTACATAGATTGAAAATATATTACTTATTTAAACTTAGCATAGTATAAATTAAAATAAATGTAGATTGCATCCTGGTTGGATTTGTTTTAAAAAAAATCAATTATACAATAATTTTGTCTTTTAAAATTTTTTTTACTTAAATTAGGTTTGTTTTGTAGTAACAAACCCTTTTTCTTTAATTAATTTGAATCATATTATCCCATGGTTAATAACATAATTAACATGTTAAGTAAATCAGAAACCCAATTAGAAAAACAGCAGCCCAATAAGATGTATAGCGTGAAGCCCATATGTATCTGAGATCAGAAAAAAAAAAAAAACAAAGCGATCGACAATTTTTGTTCCGTTTCCTCTTTCGATTCATAATCTGAAATGAAATCGAAACAGAGATTATCGAAGATTTCTGAGATGATAATCGGTTCTACATGATCAAGGTGATTGAAGTATTAAGTTAAATTGCATTCTACTATTCTGATTCACTCTCTCTGTTAGTTCTTCTAATGCATGACTCTTAATTTCCAAACTCGAGTTATTAAGTTCCAATTTTTGATGTCTGGAACTTAGTTTCGTTAAAATAGCTATCGCATCACAGTGAAAGGATTAATATTCGATTGACCACCTGATTCTGAAACCAATTTACAGTAATTGTTTGTGATTGAATTGATTCCAATGTGTTGAACCTACAAACGTCGCTATACTTAACAAATGTACTGATTTGCTAACCAATTGATCTGATTTGTATAGGATTAAACATAGTAGATTCATACATTGAAGCTTGTGGAACTCAGAAACTTATCATATCCGGGGAAAAAAATAAGAGAAGGTAAGAGTTTAGACTGTAATTTGGTATTAACAATTTTGGACTTATTTCTGATGATTTGAAAGTCTATAACCTGCTGTGTATATTGAATAGGAAGCTTGTATGTTCAATACAGCAAAAAACTACTGAAGGAACTTCTGTACCATATCTATATCCGCAACATATGAAGGTTAGTTTGCACTTTCTACTTGTGAGGCCATTGTTGCTGGTAAGGGTAGAGTATTTTCTTTGATAATGCAAACGGGAAATGAGAGATAGTGTGAATAGAAAAGATGACAATGAGCGGCTATTTATATAGTTTGAATTGGTAGGATGCATTAGGTTTAGGTGAATAAAAAAAAAATCTTGATGAGCAAGGATTGAATATATTCCGTGATCTTAATAATTGGAATAACAGAGAATATGCTAGGTAGATAGTTTAGAGAATGAGGATAAAATCTTTTAGGTGTCAACTAATTTCCAATTTCAGAAGACATGATTAATAGAATAATCACGCATTCGTTTTTAATAGGCAAGAGTATCTATACCATTTTTGTTACCTATTGTTATAACTATAAATATTTTGTGTATCTTTAAATGGGATTGATTAGAGAAACTAAATTATTAATGCTTGAATGTAGGTGGTATCTAGTAAGAGATGATTCGTTTGTTTTGATTTCTGGTTAAAACTGAAATAAGGTAAGATCCGTGAGATTTGAGATATTTTCCATATCTTTCAAATATGAGAAAGTAAATGTCTTTTGGCCTTGAATGTAGGGAACATCAAATATGGTAGGATTCAATTGAGAGAATTCGGGTCAAAATCACAAAATTTGGTAAGATTAGAGACACTTATTTCGGGTCAAAAACAAATCAATTCCGGGTCAAAAAATTGAAAAAACCCGACCCGATTAGGGACCCAAAAACTGTTGCAAAAATGTATAGTAGATGAAAGTTGGTCAACTCTCTCCATCATTCCGCCACATCAGCAATAGTGTTAATTTTATGTTAATAGTGTTTCAATCACTTCTCTTTTAGTAATGTAATGTGTAAGAGTTCTAACTATGCTTTTATTTGTGGATGTTAGATAATGTAAGCTCTTAAATTTCTGTTTTTATTTTGTAAAACCGATTTTTATTTATTCTAGTATATTCAAAACTGTTCTTTGTGTGGAAAGAAATACTAATTTGCTATAGTAACAAACAATAAAATTTGTTATGAATTGAGATAGAGGATTTTCAGTTTATCAACCCAAAAATGATATGTTATAACAGTTTTTGGTACGTTTTTTACCATGTCTTTTTTTTGGTAAGGTGTTTTTTACCATGTCTAGAGAACATATAACGATTCATGTTTTTTTTTTTGGTTTAAGAATATATAATGATGCATTCATATTTTTATACAAACACCTATGGCCTGTGGAAATTACAGAATTAATACAAATGGCCCAATAAAGAAACTATCCTAATACTTAATTAGTCGCAAAGCTTTAAGCCCAACTATAAGAAAATTCTAATTCTTACAGGCCCACAAATTATATTACTACCGACGTCGTTTTGCTTGGTCTCTGGTTAAGACTCAATTCGGACAAAGTTTCTCGCACGAGCTTGTCTATGATCTCCCGCTCAATCTCTGCAATGATCTCTTCTCCTTCCTCTTCAAGCTTCTTTTTCTCTACAAGATGATCAACTTCCATTAAGGCAATCTCTTCAGGAAGGGGACAACACTTACTACTATATCTCTCTACAGCGGAACAAAGCTCGCTGATTAGCTCCGGTCCCGGATAGTTTTCGCGTTGTTTCTCCACGTTTTCAATCAGAATCTCGTTCACTAGATCGAAAAACAGCCTCCGATTGCATCGCAGAGCCAATCTTCCTGATGGATAATCTCCAAAATGCTCTAGTTTGCGGAAAATCGAAGGATCGAGCATTGTTGTTGATGAGTCATTCTTGATACCCGCAAGATTCATTATTCTTGTGATGTAGTCTAGTTCAGAATCGATTCCAGTGGCTGCATCGTTTAACTTTTGAGTCCTCGCTATTTGTGGACTAGTCTTCTCGATTTTGTGCATCAAACTGGAGCAAATGGATGCGTCTTTGTTTTGTTTCAGTCGATCTCTTTCGATAATCTTGAAAAACACGAAAATGGGATTTATCAGAGCTTGAACACTTAGTGTGTGTTAGAAAAAGAGAGAAACTTGCATCAGATTATACCTGTTTATGAAGAGGTCTTGTGGCAGAGATGTTTTCAAGATCATTTGACTTTGGTATCTTCTTGAACTTCTTCTTTTGTAAAGGCTTGGCTTTCACGTCTCTTGATTCAGATAAGAAAGCCTCTCTCTTCCTGTTTTGAATATCTGATGTTGGAGAAGGGTTTATGGGACGTCTTGTTTCACTCTCTGCCTTCTTGCATAGGTTGATTGGTTTTAGTTGCCTTTGTTTTACTCTGTTCTGGCTCTGTTTCTCTCCAGAGGCTTTTGACACGGAAACAAGAATCACTGTTGTTGGCTTTGGCTTCTGAATGATCGGTTCTTGTCTGGAAGAAGATGAGGAATTAGGTTTTTGAATGGTGCTTTGTTTGTTCTCTTTATCTGAAAACCTAGTTCTTGGTGAACAAGAAACTGTTGTATCTCTTCTAAGCTCATGTGATGGTCTTGCTTCTCTGTTCTTCACCGAGTTTGTTATATCCATACCTACGACTCTCCTTGTGACGACTCTCTCTTTGATTTGTTTAACTATCTGCCTCGCGTAATCTCTCGGACTATGACTCTCCTCTTGATCTTGTTTCAGCTTTGAACACCCAAACTCTTTCTCTTTGTTTAGTTGAAGAGAGAGGCGATGAATGTCGAAATCCGATTTCCGAGCAGAGGATATTTTAGGGCTCACCGGTAAAGATCGTGTGCCTTTCTTGGAAAGTCTATGGCTTGTGATATGATGACTTGACATTGTATGAAGATCTGACAGTGAATGGTTTAGGTTAGTTTTGTCAGGAAGTAGATCAAGACCCATTAGTCTAGCCACCAAGTTTGGTGTTTTGCTTCCTGGTGAGTTACAGATTTCTGATGAAGAAGTTGAAGTATCAGTAGCAAGAGCTCTGAGTCTTGAACTCTTTGTCCCTGTCTCTGTTCTCACTCTCATGCTTACCTACAATTTCAAGGTCTATTATCAGAAAATTATCTCAACCAAAAAATAAACCAGAAAAATTAGTAAAATCCATTTTTAAAGTCTTTACTTACTGGAATGTTCAAACTTTGTTTGTCCTTGTAAGTTGTTGATGGTAGAGACTCTTCTATTAACTTCAAGCCTTCAATTTTCATAGTAACAACAAGAACAACAACACTTTAGTATTTCTCAAAAACCAACATAAGCTTAGAAAATGTAACTTAAGCTATGTGAGAAAAAAGAGACTATACCTTTTGACCTTGAAGGAGAATCAATAGTGAGGTGATCAAATAAGTGGTAAAAAGCAGCCATGCATCCATTTGCTGTTTTCTTTGACTTAGAGGAAGAGAAGGCTCCACCGCGGCCACCACCGTGACCGTCATCGAATATGCGGCAGTCTCTTCCCATTTTGAGTAAGAAAAAGTCTTACAACTTTTTTTTGAAGCTTAAACTTTTTTTAACACAGTGAATATGGACTGACAAGAAAAAGTTTTAAGAAGAATAGTGGATGGAACAAAAACCCAAGCAAAAGGTGGCTAAGTTTAATCTAATCTTGAGTTTCTGTTTTTGGTTCTTGAGTTTTAAATTACCAGACAAGAGATGTTGGAAGCAGCTATCTTCTCTGCAATTCTCTCTTCTCTCTCTCTTACATTGGGAATCGAACATGAGGATGGTGAAGAATATTTAATGTGACAGAAAATGTGATTCAAAGAAGAAGATAGTAATTATTACAGATTTTATGAAACTGTAAAATAGTTAGTAAGTAGGAGTTATTAGATAACGATGGCCACACATCTATCTCTAGGAATCAGACAGCTTGAGTGTTTTACAATATCATTTCAAGTCTCTCTCTCCTTTGTCTACTTAATTTTGAAAAAATAAATTAAAAACATTAGGTTTTTTTTTCCTTGGGGATTTTCAAACTCGTGAACCTTTTTCTTTTTCATTTTTGGCTTACGTAGCAGAATATTCTCACTATATGTAAGCAGTTTGTTTCATGGTACCGAGATGGTTAGTTAGGTTAATGTACAATAGAATACATCACCACAATTTTCAACTATTGTGTAGACCTTCGATGTCTTTGTATTTTCTAGGATTTTATGTCTTTTGAGGTTTTTTGGGCTGATCCTTTTGTTTTCTTTGGGGCACATTTTTTTTTACACGTTTATCTCTTTTTTACTAAGTATATTGTATATGAAAAGGATTAAAGAAAATTATCTTTAGCTAGACATTATGATAATTCTATTCTATTGTATTAATGACGAGTTTTGAGAGCGTTGACAATAATTAAAGTTGTGTCTAGATCGCATTTAACTTAAGTTTGAATTCTCTTTCCACGCTTTTAGAAACCGCATTATGTTAGTAAAGCTTTGTTTGGTTTTTCATAGTCATGTTAGTCACATGCTTTTTTTCAAGATCATTAGGTTCTTACACAATTAACCAAATTTGTGTTTTACACATATACAAGTAGAGGCAGCCCCACATTGCCTCTACTTTAAGAGAGTCTATGACTCTTTTAATAATATAATTTGGTAAAAAAATGGAGACCAGACTCATTTTTGTAACTGCTAATTTTTTTAGCAAAAAAATAATAATTGTCGAGAATTTTGGATTAAAAGAAATTTTGAACTGTGGAAAATCACATTTCTTATATTATAATATACTCTTAAAAGTAGAATCATATACTATAAGACTATATTTTGTTTTAGAATGTATAAAATGTTTTAAACGGTCCAACTATTATCCATCATAGTAGTTACAAGGACATGACAAATAGTGTTTTTGGGGATTAATTTGTGGAAAGGAAAATACAAATTCAAATGTCAGATTCAATTTGTAGAACGTCTAAGCAAATCAAAACATTCTTAGATAATAATCTCTTACAGTCATACAAAGTTTTATTTAATATTTACTGTCTAATTCATATTCGATTTGCATACATACTGAAACATGTAACATGAAAATAATAATACATTGGGTAATTATTTATATGATATAATATTTTATTTCAAACCTTGAACATATTGTCAATCATATTCAGTTGCAGATTTTTAGAGACAACAACATACACGTCCTTGGAGTCCCATAGGTTGACACAAAGCAGCTCTAGAAGGTGGTTTCAATCCACACCTTGTGTAACAATCTGACCTCCTTTGACATGGTCCTTTGAATACACAATCGCTTGAATCATCCATAATCCCTGTTAAATCAATCAAATTATAAATATATTAATTATTATAATTATTAGAAAAAACTGATGATAACTATATATATACTGGAAAATATGCTAGTTTTAGTATAAGAAAAAAAAACTTACGAGTAGATTGAACATTAACAATGACAGAAATGATCAAGAGAAGAGCAACAAGATGAGACTTCGAAGACATCATCTTTTGATAAAAGTTTCTACAATATAAATTACTATGAAATATTTTGTAAAACAATTTAGTGAATAAAACGAGAATTGCTAATTCTTTTATAGATAAATTTTCAAAGCTTTAGGAGCATAAGGCGCTGATTCCATATAAAATGTTAAATGTGATGTGATAATTTTATTATAATACAGAGAATGAGTATTTATACAGGGAGAATGAAGAACTAGGTGTTACATAGTGATTAATGAGAATATACGACTATAAATAAATAGATCCTTGACACAAGCAATCATGGAGATTATGATATCCTTAATAGTTAATACAATCTAAATTTTGCATTTAATATATACCACAAAATTTTGTTTGATTTAAGATCTTGTTTACCTTAGTTAGATGTACATATAAACTCATTTTGACACAGGTATTCATTCTACCAATATAAATAGATCATCTAACTAAATAGAGTTAATTTTCAGATCTTATAAGCATGATAATATGGTAACATATTAAGAATATGATTGCTTTCTTTTATTCAATTATTATTAAAGTTTCATATTTATTTATTTAAATTTATATATAATAATTATACATTAATTCTACATAAGATAAACAAAGTGAATTAAGTATAATGTTATTTTTTGATCATACAAAATGATGAAACTATAAAATATGTATAATATAGTCTAACACGACAACCTTTTCTTTCTGAAACATCAAATTTACATATCAACATTTTGGAAGTGGTATGAGCGCTATGTTAAGATGTTATAAGATTGAATTTAAAAGCGATTCTACTCAAATAGATGACAAATTCTCATCTAGTAAAATTGTAACACCATAAATCCGAGTACATTAACGAATTCGACACCACTAATCCATCAATATTTACCATAATCTAGAGTAAGTCGGTAACTAAAAATAGATGAAACGTAAGGGCCCTATGTTAATAAATTAGGGGTTTTTGAGGATCAATCAAATCTATCGACCTCAGAAAAGATCGAAACATCAAGAAGTTTTTGAAAGCGATAGTGATAGAAGCTGCTTAAATTCAAAAATTAAAAAACAAAATCCCACTAGGAAGAGAAAGGGATATGTGTATCAGAGTCCTTCTCATAGTGAAGTCATTACACAACCACAGTCGAAATCGAGTTATTGGGACCACAGTTTACCTAAATAATTCATTGTTTCATTATATAACATAAAGTTTTGGAGGATCGTGGGGCAAAGCATGATTTGTCTTGTTGCTTATAAACAAGAGTGTCCCAATAGTAGAATGGTTGTTTTATAGGCAAGTCAGTGTTTAGAGTATTGTCGACGGCAAATCAAGATAAAAGTTTCATCACTGTACTGCAGGGTTTTCACGACAATTTGGTCCTACTAATCCCGCCATATTCGCGTTTTCGATAACTTTTGAGTTTTGAATTGAATATATACCAATTCCTAATGTTTATATGTTTCACTGTGTTATCAACAAAAATTGAATGAATGAGACATCATTATTGTTATGATATTTTGTATAGTATTTGGAACCATGTGCTTCATTTCTCGTCAGAAAAGGAAATGGTGTATTATGAGGGAACGCAATCATATGTTTAATTTAATGCTTTTATTTCGAAACAAAATCAGTCTTTGTTTTTTGATCAAAAAAAATAAAAAATGAGTTTGTTTTATGGATTTTCAAATGTATAAGTAAAGACAAAAAACAAAGACATTAAAAGGGTAGTTAGAGAAAGATCAGACACTATAAATGAAACCATTACTGCCATATGAAATGAAGATCCACGAGTAGAAAATTAAAGGCGAATATGACACTTTGAGGTTTAACTACAAGAAATAAATAAAATAAAACTTATTAATACTATAAATTTGAGGACTCCAAAAAATTTCAGGGTTTTCAGTCACAATCTTAAGATAAAAGTTTTAAAGATTAAAGATCATATCAAAAACTGAATTTGAATAAAAATAACATATCATATTTTTCCAAATTGATTTTTTTATGGAGATTTTAGAAGAGAATTATTTAAGGCATTTATATAGTTTGAGGTTTTTTTCTATTATAATAAATATCTTATACAAATATAATTCAAATTAAATATGAAAAGATCCAAACAGAATCTTTTATATTCTGATTTAAACCAAATTAAACCTATCCCAGAAATTATAAATTTCCAATTTTCGAATTGGATAAAATCTAGGATCCAAATATTTTGCCCAAGTCTACATTTCAAGATTTATTACAAACAAAAACTTTGTTAATCCAACAAATTTTGAATGACGTCAAAACTGGGTTCCACTTGTGGACTCCCCTGACACAGATCGGTCACAGGTTCACTTTTTTTCTATAAAACATTATTTGATATTATTATACAGAGCAAAAGAAGAAGGAAGCACTAAGATTTACTGTTACTCTTTTGACCTTTATCTACCATCAGTTCCAGTTACTCCAGGAGATCACAAATTGTGATTCATATCTTTATAACTTTATAAATTCTATGATTACTAATCATATGAAACTTGCCCTCCATATCATTACCAATCAAGCCTCACTCTAACTTATTAGACAACAAAATCCAACTGCTTTCAGATTATTAGATCAACCACATTGCATAAAATTGGAGGCACACACAAGAGATATGATTGAATGGTTTTTTTTTTTTCGGTAACACAAGTGTATGAGAGAATGAGAGGTCTCTATGGCTACGTACAGGTTTATCGATGTTAAAAGATGAATAGAACGTACCTGCTAACAAAATAGTTGACATACTTCTGATTTGAAAAGGCGGCTTTCGGTATATGTATTATAATAGATATATGTATTTCAAGTTCTACCATCGACATCGAATCCAGCACCTGTCCAACCTCCTCTGCCTTTGTTCATGATTCCAATTCCTCTTCCCTTTCCTTGATTCTGTGGTTTCTTCTTCGCTTTTGATTCTCCTTCAGCTGTTGCTGGCCTCTGTCCATGTTCTTTACCTCCCTCTTCGTTCCCGTGGTTATTTTCTGCTTTTCCCGGGTGAGTCTGATTAGCATTGGCAACTGGTGAGCTGTCTACTACAGATTTAGTCTCCGGTTCTTGGACCTAAATATGGAACACAATCAGAGATTAAAAACATCTTAAGTGTATCCACTGATGGCCAAGCAAATAGATTTGATTATTCATGTAAACATTTGCACAGTATTAGCTGTGGTTAGCAACATACTCATGCAAGAAATATGGTGTCTCTACAGTTATAATAAGTTGCATTAGGAGAAACAGATGGAATATAAACTAGAAGGAGAGATTGTTTACTTGCTGAATAGAAGTAGATGATCTATTTGGATTCAGCGCTTCTAGTCTTCTTTTCAATTCCTCAAGTCTGGCGTACTGCGTATTGCTGCTTTGTTGTACCTACGATTACAATTTAGAAAAGATTGTGATTCAAATGTCTCTCAATGAGGAAAAAATTAATTCCTATAATCAGTTTTCAACAGATATATATAATACCAGACGGTTTAAATCATCGCAAAGACTCTGTTTTGCTGCTTCTTCATCCTTTACAACTTTTGATGCTGCTTCCAATGCCTAATAAGAGAAAAGAGGTTAAGTAACAATCTCTAGACTTCAAAGGTACGGGTTAAACAATCTGAAGAAGATTTGAATTCCTCTAGGTCACAACACGACATGAAACACGATACACCAGCACTGGAAGGATTAGCAAAACATTCTTTTACTCAGCGATGTTTGAAATTAATCATCAGACCATTATATCTGAAATATCCATTCATATAACTTATTCTGCTATGAGGCACAAACAGGTAATAGAAATGTTCACATCCACCTATAACTAACTCTACATGCCATGTGAGGTTAAACATTGAGATACATTAATCAAAGAGAGAGATAAGAAACCTTTCGAGCTTCTTCTTCTTTCAACTTAGCAACATGGATCTTTTCAGTCGCAGCTTCGATTTTCTTTCGCAAGTGTTCCATTGCTTTAGGTTTTGACAATAGAAGAAAAGAAAAAAACTTAAAATCAACAACGCTGTTCCATGTAACAAAACCAATAAACCACATCACATTGAGTAAAAAAAAAAAAAAAGTTAACAATCCCAAACCTGCTTTCTTAGGTCCAGCAGTAAGTTTCAATTCCATTGAAAGGTTTCCAAATTCCCTTTCAACATCCCTAATCTTTGTATAGTTCTCCTCAATATATCTAGAACATGAAACAAGTTTCATCATTAGAGATCTCAGTACTATTCCTTAGATACACATTTACATTTCCAGAGTTAGAAAGCATTTTACTTACTTCCTCAACTGAACTTGCTCTTCTTCGATTATCTGATTCATACAAAAATCATCAAATCGCGATCAATAAAGAGAATCACACCAACACTTGTTGTGACAATACATCCAGAGAGTATTTTTTACCTTCTCTGTGTAAGCAATAACAGGAGCTTCTCTTGCAAGACCATCGGCTCCGATCTCAGCCTTCAGTTTTGGATCCGACGCCATCATTTCCTCCTCCAAACTTCAAAATTCGACCCAACAATGCTCCGATTTCGTCTTCTTCCTCGAATTCAAAATTCACATTACGTAGAGATGATGATGATTCGCGTGTAGTTCCTACTCTTCGCTCTGGTTTGGATCGAGGGAAAGTGATGGAGAACGTGAGAATTATCGTCCGGATTTTGATTTTGACGGTGATAACGAAAAACTTTTAAGTTCGTTAAGTTTCCACCGAGGAGTTAACGTTCTTTTATTAACGCCGTTAACATTGTAAAATGACCGTTGTACCCCCAGCTCTATTCTCAATTTCACAAATCCCAATCAAGTTTGACTTCAAAATTTATGGAGGTGTCACGTGCTACTCACGTTCAGCTCCTCGTAAACCGTAAACCGGTTTGAATAAACAATTAATAGTTCGAAGCGAACAAATTCATGGTTTGCGTTAAAGAGTGTGTGTCGTTCTCGTTTTATTAAAACGGCAAGTAGTTTTACAAAGCATGAATTTGTTCCTTGTAGAACCTAACTTGATATAAAAACCAAACCACCCCAATACTAAAACTCCGGGATAGATCAACAAACTAAAAACACACACAACATTCTTGAGTTCCTACAAATTGGGGAAAAAAGATTTAAAAACCAAAAATACAGTAAAAGGTAATGAATTGATACACTCAAAAGAGACTTTTTGAAGCATTTTAGGAGCGAGTAGAAGTCAGAAGATCTTGAACAGCATCCATGCTGGGCATCGCCGGAATCGCTCCTCTCTCTGTTACCGTAATGGCTCCACAAGCGTTTGCGAATAGAAGCGCCTCTCTTAGTTTCTTCTCATCCTGCAAATGTCACATAATGTCATTGATTCACAGTCTTAGTTACAAAAAAGCCAGAGAAGGTGAAAATGTAAGAGATAAGTAAGTACCTTGAGAATAGTGATATCAGAAGCTAAGCTGTTCAATAACCCGCTCACGAATGCATCTCCTGCACCGGTTGTATCAACTGGCTTCACTTTTACTCCAGCAACTCTGCCTTTAAACTCCTACAAGACAATATAGAAACAAGAATAAGCAATCTAATACCGATTTGATATCGAAGAAGATAGAAAAAATAAAGAGAAGCAAACCTTAGTGTAGTATCTACAGCCATTAGGTCCTTCTGAAACAACAAGAAGCTTAAGATTGGGATGAAAGAGCTTTTGCAACACCACATCATCATCATAAGGATCATCACCACCGGTCAGGAATGTAATCTCGTCCTCGCTTATCTGAAAAACACTCAACAAGACTTGTGTCATTTTTAAGTACGAGGAATGCATCTGATCTGATCTTTAATTTGTAGTAAATAAAAAGATCATACCTTTATAACATCAGCTAAATTCCAGATACTCATGATCTCTTTCCTTGCAGCTTCTTCTGATGGCCACAATGGCAATCTCAAATTCGGGTCATAAGATAAAAGACTCCCTGCGGATTTAGCGATTTTCATAGCTGCAAGCTGAGTAGAACGGCAAGGTTCCTCAATCAAACTGATAGATCCGTAATGAAAGATCTTGGCCTGTAATCAAACAAGACAAACCAGTGGACTTAGTCTCATTCCAAATGTGGATCAAAAGATGAAAAAAAATCTACCTTTTGGATGAGGTTCTTGTCAAGCTCAGATTCCAAAAGAAGCATATCAGCACTCGGATGCCTGAAGAACAAAAACTCCCTCTCTCCATCACCTCTTAGTGTAACAAAAGCGAGAGCAGTCCGTGCATTGTGGTCGAATCTCATCCCGGAGTTATCGACATTGTTAAGCCTTAGAATATCAGCTAACATTCTTCCAAACTCATCATCACCAACCTGAGTTTTTCAAACAAAACCGAAACTAAGATTGGATCCAAAACAAAAACCCTTAGATTGATCATCAATTCTGAGTCAAATATCTCAAACCTTTCCAATAAAAGCAGACGAACCACCAAGTCTAGAGACACCAACAGCTACATTTGCAGGAGCTCCTCCAGGAGCTTTCTTGAAAGCTGGTGCTTCAGCAAGTGATACACCTCCCACCGTTGGAACAAAATCAATCAACATTTCACCGAAACATACCACAAGAGTTTCTGAATCTCTTGTGTCGATCGTTAGATTCTTGAGATTACCTATTACCAAAAGAGACATGAAAATCAAAAATTCGAATTCTAACAACTCTAAAGTTCCTCAATTTAGTCAATCAAACGTTAACACAAGATAAAAGACTTTTCGCATGCACAGATTTCGTTCTTCTGCAGAAACAAACAGAGATCCATAGAACAAAACCCAAGAAGATATATGATCAAAGAACAAAACTTTAAGGCAAAACTATAAAACCCAGATACTTAATTCCATAAAAACGAAAAACCCAACTCGAATCCAGCTTCATAAAGATCATTCGACAGCGACAGATCAAGAACAAAAGAAAGAAAGATTTCGAAACGAACCTGAGATGGCGTTCTCACCCATTTTTCGATACCAGATAGATCTTCAGACGCGATTACACAAAACGGAAACAGAAGGATCTACAAGAAACAGAGAGAAGAATTCGAAAGAGCCAGAGAAAGATTTGAAAATTCGTGTGCTTTTATTTTGTTGCTAATTGTTAGTAGAGATGAAGAGACGAAGTTGGTTATGTATTAGTAAGGAATTATGATGACGTCATCAAATATGTGGAATTTTTGTCGGTCTATACTATGTTACACACTTACACTCGTGTGACGACAAAAAAAAAAAAAACGTTAAATCTTGATGTCTTTGTTTATATAGAGTAAATAGAGTAACCTAATAATATTTATATAGTGGAAAAATTGCGTGGTTAATGTGGCTGGCATGAAACATGATTTGGATGTTATTTATTTTCCCGTAAACTACGATTAGAAAAAGAAGGAGAGTGCTTGTTCTTTGGATGACAAAGAAAGAAACATCCGTTCTTGATTTCCTCTTATTTCTAGTTGTTATGTCTTTGTTTATTTTTCTCTTTTTACATTTTTGTGAAATTATAAGAGAATAGAGATAATAAAGTACAAGTTGATGGTTCTTTGTTGAAAATAAATAGTAACTAAAGCAAAATTTTAGACTTGGAAACGAATTATGGACTTGCTACTAGAGTTGACTTGCTGCTAAGTGAGATTGAAGAGGTGGGGTTGGTATTGTGAGGATTGTCTAAAAGTCATGACGAAACAATACATGAATTTTGTAAATAGATTACATGCTGAATATTAAATATTTTGATATCTTCTTTTTTTTGAAAGAATTTAAAGTATATACAAACAAAAAAAATTGTTTTACAATAAATGCTTCATGTAATAAAAGTGGATGTGGAGATTGGTGGCTCTAGAATAAACCAAATCACAAGAGTTGATTTTAGTGAGATATTTTCTCCAATGTCACGGTTTGTCACCTACCTTTCGAGAGATTCGACTTCCTTATGCCTTAACATTACAAAAAGATTGGAATCTACATCAACTTGGAAACTACAGTATTTCCTTGATATGAAGATAAAGAAATCAGAAAAATGGACGGTCAGTTACACAAGAACCATAACCCAAACAAATGCTTAAAAGAATTCATATCAAAAATTGCAAGTTGCAGAATAAAACTCGCATAATGAAAACTTGCAGAATAAAAAATCGCAGAATGAAATTATTTTAAAAAATATATTAATTGGATACCTTTTACGTAATGGCGGAATATAATATTATATCATCAAGATATATTTATAAGTTATATCTAACAAATAAAAGAATGTTTCATAGATAAATAATAAAAAATTATTATGAAAATAAATAACTATATACCCATTGTGTTTTTTTTTCAATAAATCCTGTGTTTTTGTGTTTTCTAATGTGATTATGCAGATTTTTTTTATTTACAAAATTTTTGCATAATCGCATTAGAAAGTGCCAATTCGCCACTAAGCCGTTACCGATCCGAGTCCAGTAAAAGATCATGCCATTCCACAAGCTACGAAAAATCTCTTTTTCTACATTATCAGTCATTTTTTTAATAAATATATATGTTTAACGTATGAAATTTTTTTGGAGAAAGGCAGAAACCATATGCAATGCCACAAGTACCAACATTTTATTCGACAAACCAGAGAATATACTAATCGAATCAGTGACGTGTATCGAAGAAATAAAATAAATAACTAAATAAAATAGTATTTTCTCAAGATAAGCGAAGCCCAAGTACATGTGGATTCTGATTAACTCAATATCTTCACTTTCTCTCTTTCCCCAGATCCTCTCCCTCTCCTCTCTTTAACGGACACTTCTCAGTGATCCATTCACTGACCCAAAAATCGCCGCCGAATCGAAATCAATCAACAATGACGTCGACCTACACGAGATTTGATACCGTATTTCTCTTTTCTAGGTTCGCCGGCGCTAAGTATTCGCCGTTATGTCCCTCACCGTCTTCTTCACACTCTTCTCTTCTACCTTCCGGAATTCATATTAGAACCAAAGCGACTCCGCGTTTACACTCGATTATCGCCTCCTCTTCATCTTCGTCTTCATCTATCGTCGCCGGAACTGATAGCATTGAGGTTATCTTCTCTTCTCTCCCTGCGTTTCTGAATTTTGAAATTTTCATAATTCGTTTTATGTGGTTTTTTTAAATAGATTAAATCGTTGCCGACGAAGCCTATTGAAGGACAAAAGACTGGAACTAGCGGACTACGGAAGAAGGTATTACTAATTTGATTCACTGTTTTCTCAATGGAGGTTGAATGTGTTTGACATCTATGACTCTAGGTGAAAGTTTTCATGGAAGAGAATTATCTAGCCAATTGGATTCAGGTTTGGATTTGTTACTCCAATTTGATTGTAAGTTAGAATGGATGATTTTTTTTTCAGTGGTAGATAATTGTGATCGTTTATGTGGTATAGGCATTGTTTAATTCATTGCCACTGGAGGATTATAAGAATGCAACGTTGGTTTTAGGAGGTGATGGTCGTTACTTTAACAAAGAAGCTTCACAGGTTATTTTTCTTCAGTGTTTTGTATGTTCAAAACTTATCTTACTCCAACTCATTTCATTTTTTTGAAGCTGTGTGATTTTTTCTTCTTACAGATCATAATTAAAATTGCTGCTGGGAATGGAGTTGGGCAAATTTTAGTTGGAAAGTAAGTTTCTTTAGTCATTTAAAGTTTCTTGGATGAAATACAATTAGTCTTCCTAGCTTTTGGTATCACATTATTTATATACGAAACTTTTTTAGAGCTAGTTTGTCAGTTCCTCTTTGGATTTCTGTTTTTCATGTCATTGGGATTCTGCACTTTTTTTACTTATCAAGCTTGCAACCAAATACTTGCTTGTAGGGAAGGCATTTTGTCAACCCCAGCGGTTTCCGCTGTAATCAGGAAAAGAAAGGCAAGCTTTTTTTTTCTTTTTCTTCTTAAAATGTTCAAGATCATATTTTCATTACTCTTAGTGATAATTATTTTCACAGGCAAATGGAGGATTCATTATGAGTGCAAGTCATAATCCTGGTGGACCTGAATATGACTGGGGTATCAAGGTAAAATATCAGTGAAATGCCCTTGCATTTCTTTTTCAGGAACTTTAGTATCTGTGAAAGTATTAAGCTTAATTTGGTTCATCATGTGTGGAGATCCGGGTCTTGAATGACAATGGAAATTTGTAGGGGTTATAATTTATCACCTTATCTGATCTTTGTTAATTTACAGTTCAATTACAGCAGTGGTCAGCCTGCTCCTGAAACCATTACTGACAAAATTTATGGAAATACACTTTCAGTAAGTATCTAGTCAAATTTTCCCTTCATGACCACTGGTGTTGTGTCAAATACTTTGTATAATGGTCTCGGCTCTGGTACACGTTTTTAGATCTCTGAGATTAAGGTGGCAGAGATTCCCGACATTGATCTTTCTCATGTTGGAGTTACCAAATATGGGAATTTCAGTGTGGAAGTTATAGATCCTGTTTCTGACTACTTGGAGCTCATGGAGGTAAGAATATCCTCACATGCTTCTTCTGTTCTTCTTATAATATTGGGTATGTTAAACATTAGATATGTCCATGGTATACTATGCAGGACGTGTTCGACTTTGATCTCATCAGAGGTCTTCTTTCAAGATCAGATTTTGGGTATGTTCTTACATCTAGAGCCAAACAGGCTAGAAGCTTTTTATGTCTAGTCTTTTAGGTGTTAATGATCCTATTATCTGCGCCTTCGGCCTGGTTCCAGAGCCCTTTAACATGCTAAAAATCGAAGCTAGGCTAAGATTTGATGATTTTTTTTTTGTTTCTTTGCCTTACCTTTAGGTTTATGTTTGATGCCATGCATGCTGTTACTGGTGCTTATGCGAAACCAATCTTTGTCGATAATCTTGGAGCCAAACCGGTATATCTTGGACATTAAGATATATATTACGTGTAATTTTGAACTTCTAGACATTTCAAATGATTGATGTTAGGCATGTTTTGTAGGATTCAATTTCCAATGGAGTTCCCCTGGAAGATTTTGGGCATGGCCATCCAGATCCTAATTTAACGTAAGAAACAGACTGAGGAGAAATTTCACCATAGTCATTTAGTATATAACTTCTATCAACCTTCTTACATATAGATATGCAAAGGATTTGGTTGATGTCATGTATCGTGATGATGGACCTGATTTCGGAGCAGCAAGTGATGGTATGATTGTACTCAGATATCTTTCAAATGTTCATGTTCTTTTGCTTGAGAAACATCTGTCATGAATTTAGTCTTTATAATAGTGCATTTTTCTGACAGGTGATGGTGACAGAAATATGGTTTTAGGAAACAAGTTCTTTGTCACTCCTTCAGACTCTGTTGCTATCATCGCAGCCAATGCACAAGAAGCAATTCCATATTTCCGTGCTGGTCCTAAGGTGGGATTGCTTTGCATAAAATTGCATTTTATTATTTTATTTTAGATGGTATAGTGCCATTAATGGATGTCAATCTTATTCTCAGGGGCTAGCACGCTCTATGCCAACAAGTGGTGCTCTTGATCGTGTTGCGGAGAAGTTGAAGCTTCCTTTCTTTGAGGTCAGCCATTTTTAGTCAGCAGATGTATTTTCCAGGTTTTGCAAATAGATAAAGTTATCAGGATAAACTTCTTGACAAGGTAAGGTGTATTTTCTAGGTTCCCACCGGATGGAAATTTTTTGGAAATCTTATGGATGCTGGAAAATTGTCAATCTGTGGAGAAGAGAGTTTTGGCACTGGTTCTGATCACATCCGTGAGAAGGATGGCATATGGTACTCTCTTCTTTAAACCGAATGCTCATAAACTACTCTATGAATATGAGATTAAACCAACCTTTGACATGAATTCACAAGATCTTGATGCAATGTATTCCAGTTATCTAGGCTAGTGGCCGTTTTAATGGCTTTGTATCATCACACATCAGTTTGCGGATGGTGTTTAGATCTACTCTGCCCTGTATAATGGCATTTTCAAGAAATTTTATGACACCCTGACCCTGATCTCTGGTACTCCTGTGAGTGAAACTCCCTAAGTTCTGCCCTGAATCAACATATAGTTTTTATTTTCTATGGCAGATCTCGCCCATGAATTACTTCATTTTTTTAGCTTTAGACTCATTACTGAGATTAAAGTGTTATTTGAAGATTTTCCTGACTCAATCTTTATAAACTATGCTTGTTTCCACTAAGTTGGTTTCATGAAGCTTTCTGCGTATATGGATTTTTAAATCCCATTCCATAGCCTTGGAATACTATCTGCTTTTACGCTGTAGAATACTAGAATGACTCTAACCTTACATTACAGGGCTGTGTTGGCGTGGCTTTCGATCCTAGCTCATCGCAACAAGGACACGAAACCAGGGGACAAGTTGGTGTCTGTTGCAGATGTTGTAAAAGAGTATTGGGCGACATACGGAAGGAACTTTTTTTCAAGATACGACTATGAAGTAAGATTGTGTATATTTTTGTAACTGGTATCTGAGTAATTAATTTTATTGTTAAAACCCTCAGTTTTCTTATGACTTTGTTGTAATCAGGAATGTGAATCTGAAGGAGCCAATAAAATGATCGAGTATCTTAGAGATATTGTGTCTAAGAGCAAGGCCGGTGAAAGTTATGGTTAGGTTCATCCCAGTCCTTTTCATTTTTCCTACTTAATAACTTATTTTTGCTGTTCATAACAACTGTCATCTCTCAGGAAACTATGTCCTCCAGTTTGCAGATGACTTTTCATACACAGACCCTGTAAGTCTGATAATAAAAAGTGTTAATGATTATTCAACCATGCCTGTACTTCCTATACTGAGCAAGTTTTTCTGTTTAGGTTGATGGAAGTGTTGCATCCAAGCAAGGTGTTCGGTTTGTGTTCACAGATGGATCCAGAATCATATTTCGTTTATCAGTATGTTGTAGATTCTTTCTTTTTTCCTTACTCCAATTCCTAGTTTTGTATGTATTGAGACACATTGGCCCCTATCACAGTGAACTAACTTAAAAATTCTTTGTTCCAGGGAACTGGTTCAGCTGGAGCTACAGTTCGAGTATACACTGAACAATATGAGCCAGACGTTTCAAAGCATGATGTGAATGCACAAATAGCTCTAAAACCTTTAATTGGTTCGTTCTTGTTTTTGTTTCCGGAGACTTAAAGATGTCCCAGTTTTGATTTTAGTAATGATTCATCTCATTGTCATGCTACAGATCTTGCATTGTCTGTATCAAAGCTGAAGGAATTCACAGGGAGGGAGAAGCCCACTGTCATTACATGAAGAATAAAATCCTGTGTCACATGGTCCTCTTGAAAGGGAAGTTGGGTTCCTGACTTCAGTTTTGTCTGCCATGTTTATTTGAAAATTCCAGAGCAATGAAATGCTTATCAGTGTAACATATATAACTTAAATACGTCTTTCTACATAGATAAAAATATTACTTTTCCTTAACTTGTGGAGTCGGAGTCATGTTTTCCGATGAGATAAACTATGCATTGGAAAAGAAATGTTTAGTGCAAGATATATGGTATGGCAATCCATGTCCTTAAAGATAATCATTTGCTATAGCCCGGATCACCTCACGCACGGTCATGTACTTTTCTGATGAGCACAGTCGCCTCTTATGTTGCTTGTTATTGGACTCTTGAACTCAATTATTATCTCTTGTGCATTCTTCATTGGAGGAGACCAAGTGAATATTCAGTTGCAGGGACACAGGTAGATAAGAAAGCAGAGAAGTTGTACTTGTTTTTTTTCATCTATGTGATTGACAGGCTCCTTTAGCTGACAAGTTTCAATGATAGAGACCATCTCCCAATGGCCATTCAAAGACTACTCCGTTTGCTGTTCAAGTAAGACTTCCACTATAACACACACACCACCACCACCACAATATATCAATTTTCTTGGGTATTTTGTTTAGAATCTAGAAAGAAAAAAAAATGGAAGGGAGGAATCTAGAACTATTCTATTTGTATATTCAAGGTGATGGGTTTTACAGCTCAGGTTTGTGAAGCATTCACTCGCACATGTGTTTGCAAGAGTCTGTTGTTTTGTTGATAGGATGATGGACATAGGTATAAATGAAATTATGCGTAGGTTTTTTCTCCTACATATATTTACAGAGATTCTAGGTAACTAAAGATCTTATATTTTGATCCTGTCTAGTGTCTATATCATTTTCTGTTATGTGCACAAACGCCTGGTCACATCCTAAAATCCTAAACAGTGAGAGACATGCTTTTGGCGTTATTAGTGATAAAGTCATGTCTTTTTCTAGGGGAATCAAGAAACAAAGATCAATTGGAGATCATATCTGCTCCCTCATGTCTAGTGTCATCACTTAAGTACTCTCAATCTCTCTCCACTCAATAATGCCACAGGAGAGAAAAAAGAAGGTAATCTTTTCAAAGTGGATATAAACAAGAGAATGGATGGGGAACTGTGTTGTGTGTCCTAGTTGTGAGTGACAAATCCGATGTCGAAACGTCGTCCATTCCTAGGGTCCAGCATTTGTTGATTACTCTCTCCTCTTTTTTAAATTAGAAAGAAACTCTCAATTAAGCACATATCATCTCCCTTGTTCCCCACCTTCTTTTTATCTCTTTTGTACTTTTGACCTGATCATCACTCACTTCTCCCTCGGATTCGAACCAGTCGGGTTCGGTGCATGTCTTGTAAGATCTGACCATGCCATAGTTCATAGAAAATGAGTTTTACTTTGTACGGAGCACTAGAGAAGAGAGTATGAGAGCAGGGCCGGTGCCCACTAAAAGAAATCATGCCCTTTGTAAAAAAAAAATTTCCTAGCATCACAAATAAAATTTAAAATAAAACTCATACAAAACTAAAAAAACAGTAATTAATTTCATAAGAAGTTTGTAAGGAAAAAAATATATATATTCTCTAAATATAGCTCTATTTAGACTTTTACCAGCAAAATCATTCATCAAACTCACGTAGTCGAGCTTGATTATGTCGACTATCAGATTGATTATGAACGGAAGGCATAATCTTCAAACTTATTGACTAATTAGTCACTTAAATATTTACTTGATTAATCAAATCTAAGCAAAGTTCACATACCTTATCAAGCTTGCAAGCAGCCAAACACACCGAAGTAAAAGTATGAATTGAATCAATGGAAAAAGAAATTTTTGTAAACGTTTAGGGTTTTATTTTATTTTAAGCCAAAAGTTTCCAAAAAAAAATCATTAACAACATATTAATTAATTTTTTATTAATTTAAAGGTATAAAGCCCATAAAATATAGTGAAAGGAAAGCCCAACAAATTTATTTCTCAAAAAAAGCTTATAACTTTTTTTTAACATATAAGACCCTAAAACAATAATTCTAAAATATATGCCCCTTTAATTTGATGCCCTAAGCCATAGCTTCACTTGATTGTATCATGCGCGGGCCTGTAGGAGAGGACCCTCGTTTGGTTTGTTTGTTATCTCTTTCGGAGATATCAACACTTACCTGCAATTTCCTATTGTGTGTGATAAGAATAGGAGAAGTTATAGTTTGATAGTGAGATTGTCATGTCAAAAGCAGGGTTTTTTCATCGTTTAGTGAATGGTAGGGACTTTGTTTAGTGGTTTTATAAAGTAGAAACGCTAAGTGACAAGACAATAATACTTTTGTGACTTCTCTTGTGTTTTTTTTTCTTACTCTAATTTTTTCTTTTCTTCAGGTATTAATTTGGTTCGTGCATGGAAAGTAAAATAAAATGGTCGCTTTTGACCTCTCTTTTTCTTCTCACTTTACATCATTTTGTTCTTTGTTTTGGTGCTATTTTAAAACTATTTATGTCAATTCTTTATAATCATTTTGATATGAATTCCAAAAATAGAAAATGTACAGATTTCTCCACCCTAAAAAAAGACTAAATTTGAACGTAACAAGTATTGCAAATACATCACTAACACCTGCCTCACCGAGTCACCGTACCTAACCAAAACCGTAACACAAATATTTTTTCTAATTTATTTTAAAATTTGATAATATGTTTTCAGATATTTATTAGTACGACTTTTCTTAAGTTTGGTCTTCTCAAATAAAATCGATGGACCCAGCAAACTTTGGACATTATTTGTCACGACTAATAAATATCGGAGAACATATTATTCAACACTATGATTTGAATCTTTTAACGGTGTAGCGAAAATTGTTTATGGGCTTAATTATACTATTCCAGATACAGTAAGTTGCAAACATTTCTTCGTTTCTCTATATACAAAGTTCAAACAGTTTTAGTAGTGATGGCTCTAGAATGAGAAAGTGAACTTGTTGCAGAGGTGTTCAAGAGATAACGAATTGAGCCAAGTACCACTACAACCTTTGTAACCAACGTGCATCTTGTCTTATTGTCGCACTATGGAGTTGACATTATTGGTGGTTGAATCGTTATCACTTATCACTATCCACATTCTACAGTTAACTTGAAGATTTTCTTTAGATATGAGAAAGAAATTCATCATTTCACTACTTATGGGAACTAATTTCTCATTACCAAAAGAAATTAGTGGCTGTGTTAAAGTTATAACTTGTGAACAGTACTCTCTCCGTTTAAAATTAAGGGTTGTTTTAGAACCTAAATTTTGTTTTATAATAAGTGTCGTTTTTAATTTTAATATCACTTTTTGATAAAAGTTATAGTTTTATTCCCACCGATTTAATGTATTGACCAAAAATAAAATTTTTAAAGTAAATTAATAAAAAATAAAACAGAAAATTTATTTATTTTCTTAATATACATGTTAAAATCATAAATGACATTTATTTATAAACGGAGTGAGTAATAAATTACAAACATCTTTATAATAAAATGGATGTAGTAGTATTTAGTTTTCGATACATTAATTGGTTGGACAAAACCATGTGCCATGGATGTTGTGACTGGACTTTCTATTTTGAGATTCAACCAACAAATATCTTGTGTATGTTACTTTATACTAAAACTTCTTTATATCTATATATATATCTTGGTTGGACCAAAATAAAATCCATATATCTCAGTTTTTTGTTGTCATTTCTTTTATTTTATTTTTAAGTTATTTTCAAATTTATATGCATGTTACAAACATGGACTTGAATGGTATGCAATTTTTTCACGTTTTGAAAACGTGATTCTATTGAATACATACCATTCACAAAAACATGTATTGAATTATAAAACATAAAAAATAACAAGTGATTTGTTAATGGATTAATATCACAATGGCATACTTTTGTATCTTCTCTTTCACTATCACCCACTTTCAACTTTCAACTATTCTACATTCTGTGTTTTTACCTAAACACCCTCAAACAATTCATTACCCTTTCACCCAACAGTTACCCATCCCCAACTAAAGTTACCCCATTATTTCCCAACCCTAATATTCGATCCCGTTTCTCTCGATAAAGCCTCCAGCGGTAGAAACCTAAATTCCACCCGATCAAATCTCAGTAAAAACCCTAATTTCACTCTCTCTAAGTCGATTTCTGTCTCTCTTTTTGAGTTACTCTCGCCTCTTCCTCCCTCGGTCTCCCTCGAATCAATTATCATTCTCGCTATCCACAAGTGAGAACCTATAAATTATATACAATTTTATATTCTATATCTCGAATGTTTTCCACCCACTTATCATATACACCCACATTCATTTTAACACGTTTTTCAAACTTCCTTAGCAAAGTTATTTTGAAGTGTGAGGCATTGGGCCAGACTGCCATTGACTTCTCTTCTAACTATCTCCGATATGGTCGTCCCAATGTTGTGATTGCCCTTCAATGGTGGAAGATTCTCAGGCCAACATGGAGAGGCGAACAAGTTAAGATAGTTAGCCATGGCACTATCTCTGAAATTTTCCCGGAACCAGCCATAGAGGATGTTGACGATATCAAAATGGTTAGTAATATATTCTACCCTTCAGTAATAAATTATGTGAATTATATCTCCTACCTAAGAAGTGATTATTTGGTTGTAATTTTTAACTACAGGTCGTTGACTAAATTTACAACCTGTCATATTGCTTGAACATGATGCTGGGCTTCAATCTTATTGTTTCTTCTCCAAATATCTTATTCTTCTCCATTTATTTGAACCTTTTGTGAGATATGCATCTACTATGGAATTGTAGTACGTTGTCTGTTTTGTTTTCCATTTATCCGTACCTTCAAAAGACTTCAATATAATTTTATGTTTATCGCTTTAATCCAAATTAAACTTTAGGTTAAGAGTTTACTAACCAACTGTCTCTGTCCACATAGTATGAAATCTAAATTGGCGGACTCCTAACCAACAGTTCCTATCCACATAGAATGCATTTATATATATATCCACAAGTCTTCCAATCGTAACCAACAATCAATTTATATATACTGGCGCTTAATCCAATCATACTTGTATACTACCAACCAGTAACTATACGCATAGTCTGAAAGAAATTTTACATTCGTGAATAGAGTCAAATACAATACCACATGTTGATATTTTTCATAGAATCACAACTAAAATACTAACCACATGGCTTCCAATTTTGGATTACAATCATATATACAGTTTATTCCGTAATACTAACCTAAATATTGTGTATTTTGTATTAATTCCACAAGACTTCCAATCGGTTCAGATGGAAAATCAATTTATTTTTAGTGGCGTTTATTTCATTCATGCTTTCGTTACAATCAACCAGTCCCCATCCACATAGTATGAAAACTAAACTAATTTAAAATCGTTATCACAATCAAATTTTGTATCGCTTAAAACACACATACATTTTATGTTTACTCTATCTGAGTTTAACGCTAAACAAGTTTGGGTGATATATCGGCCTGTAAACTCAATTGGTCCCTTCTCGTTCTTTACTTCTTTTAAAATTGAACTTAGCTGCTTCTTATATTCGCGCTAAGGGTCTTATGGTGCGGTGGGCTATATGTCCAAAATTTTTTGTAGTTAGTACATGTGGATACTAGTATTTGGATACTTACTCGTGGACGCCGTCTTCTGGATTATGCCTAACTCATTATATAACTACGAATAAGTGTTAACAATAGGATGCATGTCACTTTGGATTGACGGTGTCTTTGATGCGTGGCAAACTTGAAGTCTCTACTTATGTGTTCTTTTGTATCAAGACCCTTAAGCATTAACTCTATTTATGTGTTCTTTTGAATCAAGACTTGTAGGATCCTTCTATCTCTTAGATGTTATGTCTGTTTTGAACCATGAATATCTTTTTGAATCAGTTTGTTTTAGCCAAACATCTTAGGAGTCACAAACATCTTACAACATAAGCATTAAATCTACTTATCACAACAACACAACACCAAACAAGAACCGTAACTGCTAACATCACAACTAACCAACTTCAAACTACTTTAAAATGGTTATGATTATGGCAATGGCTACAATGAATCCTCCCCACGAGATTCCAATAAATTGTCTCAGTAATTTTTCACGCTCTTTTGATACCTTTGCTTCATCTTCGAGCCTTTTCTTCAAGTCTTCGATCTTTTTCTTCTCAGCTTCAAGCTTTACCTTCTCACCTTCAAGCTTTACCTTCTCACCTTCAAGCTTTTTCTTCTCTTCTTCGATCTTCTGATTTCCTGCTTCGAGATTTTGATTATCTTCTTCTTTGTTAACTCCCGAGCTCGTTGTCTGAATAAGAGATTTCAAACGGCGAATCTCATCCCGCGCCTCCAGTAAACTCATCTTCTGCCAACTACATTGTTTCTCAACATCAACCCATGATACAAAGCCATGGACATCACATTTGTAAAATCTTCTTCCTGGATTATCATCTGTCCATGCCTTCAATTTAATTGTAGACCTACCACAGTTACAAGCACGTCCCCAGCTAGCCTCTCCATAACTTTTGTTGCTGTTGTCGGATCTAGAGCTCTGAGTAGACATAATCGAGTCAGAGAAGAGAGAAGAGAGGTTTCTGGAGAACCCTAACCCTAATTTGTTTTTGATTTGGGGGAGAAATGATTCAGAGAATCGAGTATGTGTTTGCGAAGAGGGTATAATCGTCTTTTGAAGGGCTCTCTTTGGGCTTTCCGTTATATCCCGTTATATAGGATTGATCCAATAACATTTATGTACTTTACCGCGTGGCCTTGTTCTTGTGGATTACGTATAACTCATTAACTTGCGACGGTTAATTGATAACAGGATATTAATGGGAACGGTTACCAATCTGCTAACAGTTTTCGTTCTGTACGTTAGATTCCATGAATTCATTGCCGTCCTTTCACATACCAATCCTATTTATATACCCGTTATCAACCAAATGCTCCACGACTTAACAACAACCATGAATCCTTACCACATGCTCCACGACTTGTCCCCTCTTATTACAGGCTGGACAATTTGCGTCCTAGTTCTTAGGGTTTACAAAAAAATAATCACTTCAAACTACTTCGAACTACGTTGCATATTGGTTGATGAATCGGTAAACATGTGTTTTCATATCTCCCTATTTTACCCTGGTAGTTTTTTATCGGTTGTTATTTATGGTTTACTCTAACTTTAAAATTCATACGTTATTTTAGGGTGCTCATATGGAGGCGATCATACCCAGCCGTTACGTTTCTGTGTACTTGCCGTCAATCAAGGAGAAGCAATGCAACAAAATAACCACAATTCTAACCAAAGGATTCAAAAAAATAACCACCGTCCACATATCGAACCTTCACAAAAAGTAATGGTTTCATCAGTATACAAAACATCAAAGATTCAACAAGATACCACCTCCACCATCTCACGCACCTGATATGTTCATACTAATAACATAATTCTAACCAAAAGGGACTTCAAGATGGTGTCATAAGTATCCACAACATACAAATTATGGATACCCCTAAAACCATCCCATATTTGATTGTAAATCTAACCCTTGTCATATACCAGCCAATATTATCTTACCTAGTTCCTCCAACTCCATCCTCTCCTCACTCTACTTTCTTCCACATCATCCTTCATATTGGGTTGGTGCATCTTGTTCTGTTGTGTCCTGTGCCTTTGCATCTGGAACACTTGTTCAGTTTCAGCTTTGCCTTCTTCGTTTTCTACAGGGCAAGATCAATTAAATGTATTGTAACACATATTAACACAAAATTACATTAACAGAGCATTAAACGTATACCAAACAGCCACTTTTATTTATATGTAACACTCACTTTGAATTCGCCAATTGATGGAATCCTCAACTCTCTAGGCCTTCCAGTTGGCCTCCTAGTGTGTGGAGGCAGGATAAGACGATTCTTAAAGCTCACTGGCATTTCAACACCGTCCTCATCCTTTGGAGGATTCACAACTCCCTCATATGTCGCTGCCCACGTAGCTGGTTTGTAACAATCGCCTACCAACGATGCATACGGTACTCCAATATGGTTTGCTGCCATCATTGCATGCCCACAGGGAATTTTCAGTTTATCATATGACTTACAAGTACATTTCTTCTCATTTAGGTGAACATGATGTTTTTCACCAAACTGACCAACAATCTCATAACTCCAATCCGTTACAGTTCCTATTTTGCTCCCTGACATCCTAAACATTGTTTTCAACATAACCTTGTCCACATATGGTGGCACCAGCCCCTTATGTTTTTGTGATTTTTTCCTTCTAGCACTAAACCACCTTGTAAGCATAGCGCGTATAAACTCCAGCAACTCAACAATTGGTGAAGCCCTTCCTTCTTTCAGCGCCTTATTCAAACTCTCAGCTATGTTGCTTTTCATGAGATTGTACCTTTCCCCTTGGAAATATGCTCTTGTCCAATGAGCCATTCCAATGTTATGTAAGTATACTGCACACTCATTGTTCCGTGATTTTATCTCCTTGTATATCTTATTAAAAGAAGACACTTTATACTCGCATCCAGCATTTCTGACCATCCTCCCCAGCCCTTTGTTCTTGAATCTGGCAGTTATATTCCTCTCCAAATGAACTATACACGCCCCATGATATGCCTTTGGGAATACTCTTTCTTTTGCAGAATAAATGGATCGGTGTCTGTCTGAGATTATAGTAAGACTTGGGCTGTCAGCAATTATTCGCTCCACCTTCTGGAAGAACCACGTCCAAGACGCATCATTCTCGCTATCCACAACTGCGAACGCCAACGGAAATACTTGGAAATTTGCATCTTGACCACTAGCTGTCAACAACACTCCTTTATAGGTCCCTCTAAGATGTGTACCGTCCACTACTAGAACCCTTCTTAGTTTCCTAAACCCTGTTATCGATGCCCCAAATGCCAAGAACATATATACAAACCTCTCTTTTCCAGCTTCCGACGTGTCTGTAACAATATCTGTTATTGTCCCTGGATTCGCAAGTTTAAGTAGATGCAAATATTCTTCCAACTTTGAAAACGCATCAAGATCACCCCCATGCACTTCCTCAACAGCTTTCTCTCTCGCCCTCCAACACTTCAAGTATGAAGTTGATACCCTTAGTTCCTCGAGTACTAGTTGCTGCATATCCATTGCTTTTGGACCTTTTACTGGCTCACCAAATTTACCCTTATATATAGCAGCTATAACCTTCGCTGTTGCTTTCTTCATGTACTTCTGTCTTGTCTCGGTTGAGCATGTGTGCTCCAGGTGTGCTTTTTTAATCTCATAATACCCACTCTCCCTCTTTTCCACAGCCAGTATCCTCCACTCACAACATTCATCAGAACAATTACACACAAAGGACTCTCGTTTTGTCACTGTTTGCTTGTAATGAAACATATTTCTGATAGCATATATTGCTAAGCCAATTTGACAATCCTCTTTACTTGCATATCACTTCCCTCTGTAAACCTCATCATCATCTTCTCTGTCAAGATCAGGTATTGGCTCTGTCTCATACTCAGTGTCGTCAAACAAAGGGGGGATATCAAACTCCTCATCATCTATATCTATTAAATCTCGTGTTTCAGCTGGAGCCTGTACTAGTGGATCTGACCATCCTGCTTGTATACCGGCTTTCCCAACTCCATCCTGTATAAACACACCTGATTCTCCACCACTGCACATTACATCAACCGCGTCTGTACCTCCCAAATCTTCTTCTAGGAAATTATTCCAGAAATCTTGATCATAACCTGCTGGCCTCACATAATCATCACCGCCAATAGAATCCTCTGGCGTGTCGTCACCCTGTTAATCTGACGATTCTCCTTGACTAAGCTCCAACCTATCCGACCCAAAAGTAAAATCTGCCTCGCTAACAATTGGCCCTCTCTTACGGTCTTTTCTTTGTTCAACCAACAAGACATTAGCAAGTAAATCCTCATCATCCAACCTAATAGATGCTCCTCCAGTAGGAATTTCATCGCTCCAACCTGTTCCACCAGATCTCTCATCACTTATCCGATTCAGATTATCCTTCGGTTCTTCAAATGTCACAAACAAGTTCATTGAGTCGTTCTTTACAGCAATCTTCAGAAATAAATCTAATCCAACTTCTGTCGTAACCATTACAGGAGGTGTTTTCACTCCTGTCACGAATTTGAGGCTTTCTGGGGACCAGTAACTTAGCGTCATTTGAGTATAAACCCCGAACTCAGATGAAACAGTTTCCTTCATCTCCAACAGGTTCATGCCTTCAAATACAGGAACGATCCTAGATTTCGTTACATGATCAACTTGAAATTCCCATTTTCCACAACCTTTACACAACCACTCCCCGCACATAACATAGCAGTGCCATCTTCCCTGTATCGAAATTAATGCTAACATTTAGATCCACAAATTGAACAATTAGATGAGAACAACTTTACCAAAAACATTTAACAAAGTATGAAAGCTGAACACATTTAACAAAGTATGAAAGCTGAACAAGTTGAAAGATTGAACTATACTCTTCGAACAACTCACCGTCCCCATCTTCGAGACTTCCTCTCTCACCATTGATATTCTGCTTACTTAACCCTAATTATCAGATATAAGAGACTTCCGTCTATTTTAATTAACATATTTTTTAATTGAATCCCGTAACTACTCGTCCCTCTAACTTAACAAAGCCAACTTACTCTTTCCATTTTAATCAGGTTCGTTCACGAGTTATGCCACGTGCAGGGGCAAAGTGGTATTGATTGATTTTGTACAGTTAAAAAAAGATGGAAAACTCAGAAAGTGTGTTATAGTGAGAGAGAAGTTGAGAAAGTATGTTAGAGTGAAATTCTCCCTTTGTTAATTCATCCCACACGTTTAAAAATTACAGGTATATTTGAGAAAGTTCATTCATCTACTAAATAGTAGATTTTTGGCGTTTTAAGAAAAAGTCATTTATGTTTAGCTTATAATTGCTATCGTCTCATTGAATCCGCTTTTTCATAATTCAGCTCTTCTGATATTCATATGTTAATCTGACATACCAATCAAACTCTACCGACTCAACCGAGATTACCATTGGTCAAAAAATTAGGTTCTTAGTCCAAATGTTAAATCAGTTGACCACACAAAAATTAGATGGTATAGACAAAAGTCTGATCGATTTCTAATCAAAAATATTTTGGATTTTTTCGGTTGGCATCTATAGTCTCGAATACATCTTTATTTTAGTTTTTTTTAATCTACTTTTTATTAGATTTTAATTCTTTACATGTATTTTCCGGGTTTTTATTAATCTTACAAAAAATCACGATGGCATGATTAAAATTTTAAATACTAATATAGTTATTTGTGTATTATCTTGTTCTCTACGGATTCGATTTCAAAATAATACTTCTATTGTTATTGTACACTTGCGGTTAATTTATTTGGGCTAAAACATGTGTTTAACAATAAAAATATATGAAAATAACCAAAATTTCCATTTGTAGTTGTTAAATTTAATATTGTATATTTGTGATGACATAGTAATAATTTAATGAACTAATTGGGTAAAAGGCAATGGATTCGGGCCTAATTAATTAAGAACAACGATATTTTAAACATGAAAAATGTCGTATACCCTTTGTTGAAGAAGAAAGGTGACATCATAATGGATCAACTCAAATTTGTTTTGATCTTGATCGTCTATCCAAATTCCTTTTTTTTTTTTTTTTTTTTTTTTTTTTTTTGATATACCCTATCGGCTGTCCGGTCGGCCCCGGTAGGAACGCACCGAGGTGCTACATAGTGGACTTGTCCACCGTGTTAACGGCTAGGCCCTTCGGGCTACCACTCTGCCTATCCCGAGTTTGGTGTGCCTTCCGACTAAGTGCCAGGGGGTAGTCAGGCCGCCTGCATTTCTGACTACCAGGTAAACCAATTGGGCCAAAGCCCAACTGACAGACTTCCCACATAATGTTGATAACAGCCAGGAGGGAGGATTCGAACCCAGGGGGGAGGGACTTTCACCCAAACACCCATGTGCCCCCAACCACCAGCCCACCACCATGTGGGCAAATTCCTTAAACAAGGTATTTTTGTTTTCGTTCAACACCTTAAACAAACTTTCTGATTTACAATAACAAAGTAAATTCCTAATTGGTCAAGTACATGTATTACACTCTCTAAGCATCAAACATTTTAGAAGGAAATATAGACATTTTTATTCACTAAATTTCCATATCATGATTCATATTTTGAGGAATGCTTTACGAGAAAAGAGTGAGAGGAAGAGGGAAGTAGCCAATGGGGAGCATTGAATCTTGGACTATTTGGATTCCGAGAACAGTTGAAAGCAAAGAAAACTCTCTTGACCGACCAAACACTTCTTCTCCTCTCCTCTCTTCTGTTTGGGGCCTTTGTAGCTGTTGGCCCTACCTCTCTTAACCAAACACTTGTTCTCCTATTTGTCCTTTCATGTCCTATTAGTTACGAGTTTGGGACAAATAAACACACGTGGGAAGAACATAGGCCATGAATGTTTTGGGGTTTTTGAGTGGTTTTTAGATTATTGATTTTGGTTTATAGATTTTAGATTTTGATTTTTGGTTTTTGGATTTTGCAAAAGAGAAAAAGAAATAAATGGAAAACAAAAAAAAAATTTGAATCCACGGCAAAAATTTTAAAAACTAACAAAAATGAGTTTTTGAGATTTGTGAAGAAAATTGTAAAAACTGTCAAAATCTAGATTTCCTATTTTTTAGGGAAACCATTTTTTCATAATCTTGAATGGATGATTTAATGGTTTTTAAAAATCAAAAACCAAAAACCATGCTAGACACTACTATCCATTCAAGGCCATAGTCTACTTATCCTGCCTTTCTCACCACTCTAGGAGGCTTTTAATATTGAGAAAATATAGCAAATAAACACACTTCCTCGACTCAGAACGATTTTCGGTTCGGATTCGATTTAGTTTTTAAAAAATAAAAATGTTTTTAACTTGTAAGTTCATCCATGAAATTGTAATATATCAAAGATTTCAAAAGCCAAAAATAGATAGTTTCAAAAAAAAATTCATATCATTGGTCAGTAATTTCGTCGAAGATAAATAATATGAAAAAAAAAACTTAAAAGGCATTCTTGACTATTTGTATCATAAATTGAAGAAAGAATTTGCAAAAAAAAAAAATTGAAGAAAGAAAAAAAAACTCTAGGTGCATTATCATAAGGTGTTTGTTTTACCCCTAATACATTTTCAATTTGAAGACAATGTTAGTAATTAGTTACAAACATAAATGCGAGTAATGATAAAGTGTAAGTATATCGACGAATCTACGAATTTTTCAAAGTCTTAATTGGTCGAACCAATCATGAATGATTTGGGCATAATTACAAAAGATCCTGCAGGTTGTGGGGTTTGCAAAATCGACCCCATATCTTACCATTAAAGTGTAATAAGAGCAGACCAAAGTTATTACTTGTGTTTGGATCCAAACTCAGTTATTATTTACTGAAATACTAATGCTTTCTCCTATTTCATTTTCTTTGAGATCCAATAGAAAATCGACAAACACCTAAGAAAATTGAATTTAAAAATATGCAAACTATGTAAGACGAGAAAGTAAATAAAGTAAATGGAACCAACACTTCTCCTAATACAGCCAAAACACAACCTCGGGAACCTCTTCCTCCTGTCAACTATAAAAACAGACACCAACAAAAGGATCCATTGATTTTATAAATTTTGTTTGCTTAAAACAATATATGTTTTGATGTGATTTTAATACCCAATTAGTCCCTATCCTCGTGGCAATTTGTTTGTTGGACCGAAGCCAAAATGGATTCTAGAGGATGTATCTATCTTTTGAAGTTTGTAGTGATCAAATATGAATTTATTCTATATAGTATGTGTGATCATCCAAAATCTGTTAGTATACATTATAGAATCAACATAACTTAAAGGAATTTAATGTGTTATAGATAATAAAATCTTATTTTATTGGAAAATAAAGAATTTTAAGATGTTGGCCAAAAGATAATTCATAATAAGTAATAGATCAAAAAACAATTTCTTTAAAGGGTCTTACATTCTAAAACTTTTGTGTTATATTCAATCTACACACATTTTTACTATTTTCATCACAATATATACATGAAATGATTGCAAGATTCCGATAAGAATGTATTTTATAAGATCAAGATTGAATCCAACATGCATGTATACCAAGCACATGAACAAATACGCATTTAATTTAGGGATTAATTGTCGTCTAGTTTTTTTTGTCATTTAGATTGAAACCAAAAATTTTGTTCAATATACGTAATCTTGACATTATTATATTCACCTTATAAAGAGATTAGTATGAAATCCCATGTGGCAAAAGAAAAAGATGAAATTATTATAAGAAAGATAAAAAACCAAACAAATGTACACTAACATGACTTGAAGCTTGCTTATATAAAGACTTAAAGGACCCTTTGTTCCCCCATCTCCTCAACAACACTCACTCAGAACAAGACAAAACAAAAAAAAAAACCCAAAAACTCTCAAGAAAGAAAGAAAAAAAAATGGCGATATTATGCACAACAACATCTCCGGCAGAGAAAGAACACGAGCCAAAACAAGATCTTGAAAAAGATCAAACTCCATTAATCTTTAACCCTTCTCTTCTTAACCTCCAATCCCAAATCCCAAACCAGTTCATTTGGCCAGACGAAGAGAAACCTTCCATTGACATTCCCGAGCTCAACGTCCCTTTCATCGATCTCTCAAGCCAAGACTCAACTCTTGAAGCTCCTAGAGTCATCGCAGAAGCTTGCACCAAACACGGCTTCTTCCTCGTCGTCAATCATGGCGTCAGCGAGTCACTCATATCTGAAGCTCACCGTTTAATGGAACGTTTCTTCGACATGCCTCTCGCCGGTAAACAGAAAGCTCAGAGAAAACCCGGTGAGAGCTGTGGCTACGCAAGTAGCTTCACCGGTAGATTCTCCACCAAGCTCCCATGGAAGGAGACTCTCTCTTTTCAGTTTTCCAACGAGAAAAGTAGCTCGAGAACCGTTCAAGATTACTTTTCCGATACATTAGGACAAGAGTTCGAACAGTTTGGGTACGTGTCTTTTAAAACAGAACAAGAACCACAAAACAGAGCAAAACCTAATTTTCTCTGTTTTTTAGTCTTACTTAAATAAACCGGTTTATTATACCGAAATTAATAAACCGGAAATAATTTGACCGGTTTAGCTAATATATTCTCCGGTTTTGTTTACAGGAAGGTGTATCAAGACTATTGTGAAGCAATGAGTTCTCTATCACTCAAGATCATGGAGCTTCTGGGGTTAAGTTTAGGCGTAAACCGAGACTATTTCCGAGGATTTTTCGAAGAGAATGATTCGATAATGAGGCTCAATCATTATCCTCCATGCCAAACACCAGATCTCACGTTAGGTACAGGACCTCATTGTGATCCAAGTTCTTTGACCATACTTCATCAAGACCATGTCAATGGCCTTCAAGTCTTTGTTGACAATCAATGGCAATCCATTCCTCCCAATCGAAAGGCTTTCGTTGTCAATATCGGTGACACTTTCATGGTAATTATTAACCATCTACGAAAGTAAACACATTTTGGCTACGCATACACAAATGATTGATCAATTGTGGTTTTGTAGGCTCTATCGAACGGGATATTCAAGAGTTGTTTGCATAGAGCGGTTGTGAATAGGGAAAGCGCGAGGAAATCGATGGCGTTTTTCTTGTGTCCGAAGAAAGACAAAGTGGTGAAACCACCAAGTGATATTTTGGAGAAGATGACAACAAGAAAATACCCTGACTTCACTTGGTCTATGTTTCTTGAGTTCACTCAAAAACATTACAGAGCAGATGTGAATACGCTCGATTCCTTTTCAAATTGGGTCATTACCAACAAAAATCCCATCTAAGAAACAACATTACTATCTAAATCCTTTGTATGTTTTCTGGTTACTTTGTGTCCTTTGTTCTCGTAGTGAAATGCATGAATTTGGATTTCAAAGTTTTAAACATTTGTAATATATTGTTCCAAGCTTTAGACCAAGCCTTAACATGTGGCATATGAATGCTCGTTAAATTGAATACCTTAGAGCACCATTATCAATGGTATCTTAATTTTTGTTCTTAAGAATTTTTAGTATTAAATTTATAAATTTTGGCTCTTAACTTTTTTTTTTGTTCCTTAGCTAAGGAACCCATCTTAGATTTAATGCATTTAGAAATTAATTTTAATCAATTAAATGCTAAGATCATCTTAAGATTTTCTTAAGAACTCATTGATAAAGATGGTCTTAATAACTACGTGTGAGGATGGTTAAAAGGAAAGAACAAATTTCAAAAAAAAATTCTTGATCTTTGTTACTCCATTTGAAATTTGGAAACAAAAATGAAAATTTCCGCTACTAAAAATAATAATGTTTTCCAAGTGTATTTGAGTTTCAAATCAAAATAAGAAAGGGGCAGAAATATAACATAAAATTATTGATAAGATATAATTTTATATACTTAGAGTGTTTTTAGTTTTTACAATTAGTTATTTATATATATAATAACTAATATATAAATAACTAACATTTTCATTTTTAATAACTTTATTTTAAAAGATACCGTGGAATCCGTCCCGTTTCAAGAGGGGATTTTGATTGAAACACATTGTCACATACAACGTAAATTGTGGAACCAAATCGGACGGAACGGGAACGGGACTGGACTTTTTTCAGTCCAATCTACGTGTCATGTTTTTGGAATATATTTGATTGGAGCAAATTGACAAAGAGGGTAAGAAAAATCCAAGAACAAAGTACACATCAAGTGTCATTAACCAGTGAGTCCAACTTAAGATTAAAGACAGAAATTTGTGCATCTTATACATCGACATGTAGTGTAACAAGAGTCATCATAAAAAACAAAACACATGGGCCACCAAAACCTACCCAAGAATGTTCTCTTGCTTACAAACATATAAACCAAAACCCTAATAATGCTCATCATCCTTTGAATCTTACCTGTTTGGCACGCTATGTTTACGTATGCAGACACTTTAATATAGTGTTTGTACAATTTACAATTCATAATTGATTATGGGTTTCCTATTTCATTTTATTTCTCATTTAATTTATTGTTGTTCTGAACATTTTTTTAATTATCAGAAAATTTAGAAACTTTTGAGGAACATTATTTTTTGTCCGATTTTAGGAGTTAAACCACTATTAATATAATTGATACAAGATGTGTAAAACACAAAATGCTATAAACCCTTTTTTTACTTTAGGTAAACTTTACATCTTGAATTTTACCGATATAAATTTATATCTTAAACCATGTTAATGAACGAAAGAAAAGCTTTCCAGCTCTTCTAAGCTAAGTGATGCCTTTAGCATTTGGTTATCAACTAGAAGCTAATCTCTTGATCGTTCTTCCATACTTTCAAACTTGTCTATTTAAGGTTGCATATATTGTAAACAAGGTGTTTTTTTTTTGAATAAAATTTTATATTCATTCAGAAAAAAAAAAAAAAAAAAAAAAAGAAAGCCGTAATTATCAAGTAATATATAAATGACAAGAGTCATTCTAATAATTGTCAATTGATTTTGAATTAATGATAAACCCAAATTTAACAACCGAAGAAATAAATATGTCTAATACACAAATTTTCGGCTAGATTTATAGGGTACAGAGTTAGTCATGTGTTAATAAATGAGGAAGAAGACTAAATTATTTTCGTCTTAATTATTTTTATTATATTTTATTTTTAAAAATTTTTAATTATCTTTATTTTCTAAAAATATGATATTTATTATATTTGAGTCAAGGACACATGACTTCATGAGGTTAAATACTTGATCTAGAGCTAAGAAGATGTTAATAAGAGGGTGTCAAATGGAAGCATGCTGGTGAGTGATCAGTATAACTAATATGAAAATAAATTCAACGTTTGTAACTTTTTAATAAATGCCAATATTTCGTATATTTTGATGAAAAAATCAAAAACAATCTCTATAACAGAGAAACTACAAAAAATTATCATGCATATTTTTCTTTCGTCAGCAATTACTATGCATAATAAGTAAACAATCAAATTAAGTTTCTTATTGTGCAAAATATATAATTTTGTGTATATTTTGTATATTTCCAGTTATGTTTGGAGAGTTTGGCATAATATGTATGAATTTGTTAAAATAACAACCCAAAAGAAAAAAAAAGGATTAGACCTTGTTGACAGTCTAACATCTCGATAATAATTTACGACTTACTAATGCAACAGAAATTTGTGATGAGCTTATAAATCCCATACATCCATTTTATAATGAAATCAAATCTATCCAACTAACGTCCAAATTTACAATACAAACAAAACTTGTAAATGGCCAAATTTACATAATACAGATACAAAAATGATTAAAAAGGCTTAGCTTACATAAATTTGATAAATGAAAGATTTTTAAAAAATTGTTGATAATAAAGACGAATAGAAGTCGGGAAGCAACATGACAAAAGAACAGCTCTAATCAAAATCCAAAACACCCAAACCATCACGTGTATCTCTTTTGTTCTCTTTCTCTTCATCACTCTTAATTATTATTTTTCCTCTTAATTATTTTTAGTTTAAGAAGAAAACAAACGAACAGGCCGAGCAAAACGACAACGTGTGGGAT
Source organism: Arabidopsis suecica (assembly GCA_019202805.1). NCBI lineage: Eukaryota > Viridiplantae > Streptophyta > Magnoliopsida > Brassicales > Brassicaceae > Arabidopsis > Arabidopsis suecica. Next base: position 8,678,390 of record CM032912.1, on the reverse strand, counting down.
ATTGCATCATGCACATTTGTCCAATTGCTCTCTGATTCTTCTTCTTCTCCCTAATAAATCTTAATTGTTATTTTTTTTCTTTCAAGATTTCATGTTTTTGGTTCCATTATTCAAATCTATTTGTAATATTATCTCTGATTGATGCCATCTGTCTTACTAGTTTCTAAATCCCTTCATGCATGAATCGTTAGATCTATAATGAGTGACAGATCAAGTGAACTCTATGTAGGTACGTAAGGCGTGACACTTTTTACACTGTAAAAACGAATTAATTTGTTTGTTTTTTTCAAAGAGATATTAGAGTTATAGAAATGATTGATTTTATAACCTCTTATTTATAATCTCTTTAGGTGTTATGGGAGTAAGAGACATTGTGAAGAAATTTCTTTTGCTATTCTCCATAAGGAAATTTAGTTATATAATTTAAGAAGATTAGATAGGCGATTGATTCCAATTCGTTGTAGTTTTAGATCATAGGGATATATAGTTTTGGTTACGCGTATATTGATTTTCATACTTTAGACTATGTGTATGAATGTAATTTATATAATAAATCTAAAAGTTGACCATAAAATTATCTCTGTTTCTTAAATTAGAAGTCAAAACATTATATATCCCCTTTTTGTACAAACAAACATTATATTCCCTAAGAACTAAAAGTACAACCATTATGCTAGTCACGAAATTTCATTTCTAAAAGTATAACCATTATGCTTTCCGTTATGCTGTTTTTAAATATGCATATATATCAAACCAAAGTAAATTAGTATTATTGATTTTCGTTTTGAATGATGTTAGAAAACAATTTTTTGTACTCTCTTAGATTGGTCAATTTTGTTGAACCTTAGTTAAAAACCAGTATTCAAGAAAGTGGACTATGGGCGTCTAGGCGCTATGCTAACTCCCATTGTGCCAACTGCCAACTATACTTAAGGTGGTGGATATTGCCGGAAATGAATTTGTGTGTAGGTGTCGTAGGCAATTTTTTATATAAACATATTTTGTTTAAAGTTAATACATTGTGTTCATCTAGTCTTTTAATTTTTTTTATTTCCAATCATTATCCCATTTTAAAGATTGTGGACACTTAAAATTAGCAATTTTTATGATATGTTTGTTAACTAATTCGAAAAAAAAATCTTTATACTGATCACAATTTTTGTTTTTTTTTTTTTAAAATTTATAAAACATGCTTTATTATCTATATATAGTACAATACATCATGTTATTTCACTAATTTATTTATTTATAAATGCATAAACCGCTTAAAATCGTATAAATTCAGATTAAACATTCTATACATTATGCATTAGGTCATCATCTCTTTAGTGTTTAGTCTTTTTTGAACACTGGTTAAAAAAAACTCATATTTTAGTGAGCTAAATTGACTAAATACATTTGAGTAAATCATATTAGTTATTCTTCTTGTTTTCTCTTTCCTTCGTTGCTTTTTTTGGGTCAACTTCCTTTGTTGATTCGTATTTATTTATTTTTGGCATTCGGCTTATCAAATTTCCTTGACAGCCCAACAGGCCTTATATACGCAATATACCAATTAGTTAACATGCAAGAAAAAGCAATCCACACAAGGGTACGTTAATATAACACTTCTGTTGTATTGTAACCTATAGGTTCAATTTTTTTCTTCTGTAGTATTTTAATATAACTTTAAAAAGTGTAATAAAAATGGTGAAATGTGAGATAGGGTATATAATCAGTATTGAAAGAAAGATCTGACAGATAAAATAAAACAATTCAAAAAATGAAAAATAAATAAAACCCAGAGCAGGAAAATTTGTGGGGAAGAAAATAGTGCAGGTGAATTGACAGAGAGATTAGATGATAGAAAACAGCCGCCATTTTGTTTAGCCCAATGTCTATTTTTCTCGACAAAACAATCCTCACTTCTCACTTCTCACTTCTCACTTCTCACTTCTCACTTCTCACTTCTCACTTCTCATCAGTCAACAATTTTAAAAATATTATACTTCGAGGTTAATTCATTTCTCCCTTTTTTTCTTCATATAAAATACGCCAAAAGAAAGCTGTATAATAATATAAGCTACTACTAACCTGATGGTCAAACACTCTATGTCACTTCTAGATCTCGGTTTCGAACCTTCTTCACATGTGAAACTAAAAATGTGGTTTTAAAACAACTACAAATTTTTTTTATTAAAGAAAAAACAAGTAGACTAATACGACGATGTACTCGCAGATTGAACCTGGAGAAGGTGGTGGAAGCAATCAGCTGCGGTCGGTCGGTTCTCTTGGTTCGGTTCCAAACACTTCCCCTGAAGGTCTCTCAATATCTTTGGTACATTACTTAATCCACATGTCTTTATCATATAACCCACTCCCCACACATCCACTTTCACTGCATGCAATCCTCTCTCCATCTCCGGCGCGTGTCTCCCACGCTCCTCTTCCTCCTCCATAACTGCTTTGGCCACAGGGCGGTGCGGGTTAAGCTGCGGGGCCTCAACCGCAGCATCAAACCCGCAAACAAACCAATCCGTGTCAGTTGTTGTTGTTATCGTCGCCGTGCTTCTTATTACATTATGCCATCCCATGTCACGATGCATGAAAGAAAGGTCGTGAAGTGCAACGAGCGCTTTAGTCACACACATCAGCGAGTCGATGAGCTGGTCAATGTTTTGTGGTTTGACTCTGATTCCACGTGGCTTAAAACTCAACGAGAGATCTTTCTCGCTTGCCCTATCCAAATGCTCCGCGTGTGGAACTCTTTGGTCGAGAAAATCGTAGATACCTTTAACACCCATCCATTTTCGCTTGCTTGAGTAATACTTAGTCACCGTGTTAGGCGTTACTTCGGTCACATAATCTCCATGATCGATTCTCTCGAAGTCATTGTAGCATAAAGGCCTCGTAGTGCACCTATCTGCAAGCGAAGGTAAGAGGGAAGCGAGACGGTAACAAGGAACCAAGGCCTTGATTCGATCGGACAGTGATGAGACGTTGAATGAATAAAGATCGGTGCAGATCACTTGATCTTGTGATGATAGACTTAAAGCGCAGAATGTTACGGTGAACCCTATTGCGTGATATCCAAGAATGTATGGAAGATCGTTGTACGACCAAAGAATCTTCTCGACCAATAGAGAAGAAGGATCAGCTGCACCTTCCCGTACCTTATCAGTTTCTTCTCCTCTCCATAAGCCAAATCCTTTAACGAATCCCATCACGTTTGGCCACTGATCTTGTACGTTTTCAATGCAAGACGAGGAATCCGATTTACGCAAAATCACCATTTCACAAAACTTTGAAACCATTCGGTTAACGCAGTCGTCCCAAAGCGAGATCAGGGAGTCTTTGCTCGAGATGACGAAACCGGTATTAGGGTTTAAGCGGGACATTATGGGGCCGATGACATCATATGTGATTGCTCTACAATCTAGTAGCTCGGTGGAGGAGATGGAGAAGAAGAGCTCTTTTCCGGGCGGCAAGTCTTTGTAGACGTCTGGCCGGAGAGGAAACCGGAGATTTTCAGGCGGTGGTTCTTGAAGATACCGTGCGAGCTCAAATAAACTCGGAATATTTCCTGCTGGCACACGCAATTTACTCAAGAAATGCTCCGATGGGTCTTGGAACTCCAATGTTGGTATTGCTGTAGTAGCATTAGTTCACTTGTTAATAATATAAAGGAATAATGCAAATTTGAAAGTATAAGATTCGGAAAAAAATTACATTTATAAATGGGTTCAGAGACTTGAAGCTGAGGTCGATCAAACACACTTGCCACATTTACTGAAAATATGAAACAAACATATTATAAAGAGAGCTACATTGATTTCTCTCTTTAATTTTTGTTATCACCAAAGGATTATTGATCATACAAAATTACAAACCTGCCACATTTTTTTTTCAAAGAGTAGGATTAGAGAGTTGCATTGTTCTTCCTTTTTAATTTTGTATATATCTATCCCTAAAGGTCTTTAAAACATTTTCTTGCTCTATAAGATGAGAAACTTTCATAAATTAAGTTCGTTTTAATTTTTAGTGTTAATCATTATTGCATATATTCTTAACAATTCCTCGCTGATTAGAGAGGTTCATTGCATTGATTTCCTAGTCTTTAATTGTGTTGCCATAATTTATTACTAAACGAATGCCTGTGTGTTACCTGAAGGTGAAGGAGCAGATGATGAAGTTGACATTTGTCTTCCAAAGACTTTAAGATGTTGACCAGAAATGAATTTATCCAAAGAAAATCCCTTGAGAGGTCCATCTTCGAAGGATTCCATTTTACAAGCCACCATGGAATCATCCAAGTATGTGAGCTCATCCGCATTCAAAAAACTCGAACCACTAACCCTAATTCTCCCATAATCAACATCTCCTTCTTCAGCCCACAAGTTAACCGATTCCTCCCATGTTAGCCGTATTTTTCCAATACGGCGAAGATCTTTCAGCGAGGAAGACGAAGAAGAAGAAGAAGGAATCATCTCAAAAAAAGGATTGTATAATGATTTATTAGAGAATAAACCTGATCCTCTAGCAATGTTGTGTGAATACGGATATTGAAGATGATCATCTCCAAGTAGTGATAATGCCAAACGCTTCCCTCTTCCTACAAAGTACATAGTTTAGTTTTACTAAATCATGATTTTAAACACAATTTCAAGTTCCTTCAAATCTAATTAATAACACCAATAAACGATCCTACCAAGCATAGTCTACACTCTACAAGTCCAAGTAACGCAGTATGGCACAATGTGACTATTAAATAAATAATGGACTTTATAAGACAAGTCAATGAATAATAAATTAAAAAGTGTTATAGAAGTAAAATATAAAAATTTACCAATGGAAGAGATTGGGTTATTCTCAATATCATATTCGTCTCTCGACGTCATCAATGCTGGATAAAGAGGAGGAGGAAGCGCCTCAACAGATGGAGGCGTTGAGGCAACAGTTACCGTAGCTCCGCCACCGCCGCCGCGGTTAATAGTCGGAGCTCTGACACGTGGACCCATGAAAAGAGCCAATTCTTGATAGACTTCTTCGTCAAAAGACGCGGGAAGTCGATGTTGCTTCCTCTCGTAAGGAGAGAGCCTGAAGTAACTCTTACCGTATTTGTCTTGATCTCCGCATTTTTCCCATTCATACACTTTCCTAAACTCACCAAGCATGTTGTCCCATTTCGTACCGGCGATTTTTGAGTCCCGGTTTATACCGTGTCGGTTTAGATACTCGGCTACTTCCCGGTCTTTTTCAGCACGGGTTTTGCCTCTTCCTTCGCCCGACCCGGATCCGGATCCGGACCCGGTTCCTTGGTTTTGGTACTGGGCTCTCCAGGCTCTTGCTAACCATAGCATCTCGTTTGGTTTCCACACGGGGCTAACGTACTTGCCTTTTCTGAATTTATGTTGAAACGACTCCGCTTTAGGTTGTTGTTGTTGTTTTTCACTGTTGGTGGCTTCTTGACCCGGAGGTGAAGATCCGGCGGTTTCGGTGGAAGAAGCTGTTACCACGGCGGTGGAAGGTGTCGGTGATGAAGAGATTGTGGAGGCGGTTGGGACGGTGGAAGGAGACGGCAACGCTTTCCATTGAGGAGGAGAGAGACCACCGGAAGTGCTGAATCGTGGTCGTTTGGGGATAACCGGAGCTCCGGGAGAAGAGACGGTGGGTATGAAGATCGGAGAAGGGAGGAAAGATTGGTGGTGATGGTGGTGATGATGGAGGAGTGATGGGTTTGGTGCTTGGTGATCGAGTGAAGAATCTTTAGGTGAGGAGATTTGATTCGGTGATGGTTTTGTAGCATCTCCTTTTGTTGTCTCACCCATTTCAAGAAGCACTAAAATTAAAGAGGAAATTAAAAATAACCCAAAATGAGTTTTTATTATTAAAAAGACAAAAACCAAAAGAGAGAAGGGAACAAGAAGAACCAGAGAGATTATTTGTTTGATCTTTTGAGACTCAAGCTAGTTAGCTTCTCTGGTTTTTGGGGTTTATGAAGAGTGAAGACTATTAGGGTTTTTAGCTTTTTGGGGTTTGCTTTTTGCAGAAAATTGAAAACGATGTACTATTTTTTACAAGTATAAAAAAGTAATATGAATAAAGAATATGTTTCCAAGTTTTTATCAAATATACTAATTTAAGCCCGTTTAGGTGACCATGACTAATTCACCTTATTACAAAATACCACCAATTTTAATGGCACTCGTTTTAAATGTAACTATATATGCTCTTTCTTTCCGTAGATTCTCTTTTTTTCTGTCTGGTTGCCAAAACTAATCAATCGGATTAGTGATACAAAGCATCAAAAAAATTTAGCGCAGAAAGAACAAAAACCATAGTTAGAAGAAATAAAAATTAAAACAGTATACATTATGACTGATGGGTAAATAGTTGCCAATTCAATCCGATATATTTAGTAATTTTGTCAAATATTACAATACTTAATACGTCATTTAGTCCATAAGAATTTCGGTCAGCAGTCAGCGTTCTCAAATACTTCATTTCAGTCACGAGTCAGCGCTCTCAAATAATTCATTCTATTTACGTGATAAATGATTCAAAAATTTAGGAAATACAATGCAATTTATATAGAAATTAACACATTCCTTTTCTTCATAAAATCATATTGGGTTTCTGTCTACGAAAAATAAAGTTAGAGTTAGGTTTGATCGGTCCTCAGTCTACCGAAAACAGTTTATATTAAAGAGAAAATTAAAAAATAGACACTTTGTTTGAAATGTATTTTGGAAATACCAATTATTCACTTTTTCTTACGTAAGTAGGATTACTTTTTTTTTTGTCAAAACTCAGGAAATCTAAAACCCTAATAACCTATTAAACCAAATAGAAAAAAATACTACAAATTTTCATATACTTAAATCTGAAATATCACAATAGCTTAGGCTTACATATATTAATAACTCTGTTAGTAGCGTTTTTCTATTGGCTCTTTACATTGTTTTAAGAATTATAAAACATTTTGATGAACACACATATATTATATGGTAAATCTAAATATAGGTTTTATAAGAATTTGAATATTGTATGGTGATTTACAGTCACTAATCAAGAAAAGCATATATATATATATATATTTTTTTTTGAATAAAAAGAGATGCCTGTGGAACCTGGCAATGAATAAAGTGCATCAGTTTAGCTAATATAACTACACATATAAATATTTAACGTTGATGTCTGATTTTGACAACTAGAAAAAGGTAAGAGAGTCCATCATTGTCCTTAAGACTGCAAACGCGGCGTAAGAATTATTAATTTCACTGCTTTTATTATTTTCGTTTTGACATTTTACTATTCTTGCAATTTTCAATATTGTCCCATTTTCTCTTTTTATGAGTTAAATTTTGGAAATTTTTTTGTTTTTATGAATTTTAACGAGGAAGGAGAATTAAAAAAAAAAAAAACAGAAAAGAATAATTAATAACCGAGGAAAAAAGAGACTGAGAGTGTGTGTTTGTGCGATAAAAGGGAGAGAGGAAGAGATGTGGACACATCGGTTCCATGCTTCTGCTCCATTGACTCTCATGCCAGTTTTGCCTTTTCCGAGTTCTTTTAAACTTAAATTTTTTTAATATTTCTTATCAAAATTCTAGTATAGGCTTATAGCATTACTAAAAATACTTGAAGTATTCAATATATTTTTTACTATAAGTAGTTAAAACATGTATTTCTTTTACCTTATATTGTGTTGTCCAGCTCAACCCCACTTACCCAAAGCAAGTAAGCAAGCTTAGCTCAACTTACTCAATGTACGAACTCTTTTTAATTCAGTCTATATATATATATAAAATATTTTTAAAAAAAATCTAACTCTCTAATTATTGTGTAATTTGATAATTTTAAAATAAAATAACAATACAGAAAATATTTCATAAAATTAATTATTGGTTTTAAATTTTGTATAATATACATAGAGCATTGTCGAAGATCCAAAATTGTTAAAGTTATGTTGATGTCTTTAATTTACTGGTAAATCTAAGGTTATATGAATCTCAGATTTGTATAAATGGCATCGCATGTATTTGAATATAATGAATTTAATTATTCTATACAAAATTTAAATATAGTAAGCATATGATATAAGAAATGAACTAAAATGTAATTTCTCTCAAACTATATATATGTTTACATTAATTTGAAACAGAGATTGATAATTTTGATTATATTAATTCACAAGATAACCACATTAATCTAACTAACATTCCAAAACCGAATTCGAGTTCATAAGAATAACCCATTTTGAAACTATTTGCTAGATCACGACTCAAGTCTACTATACCCAAATTTTGAAACCGGGTTAATCCAAGAACCGATGATTTCATATGGTTAGGTAATTGCAACTCGAGGACGGCAACAAAAACAACGATTCGTCTTTAAAGAGTCTAGAAGCATGTATCAAAGGTTATAACACAGTCACATATAGTCTCCTTGATGCGATTTATGTGACTATGTCCGGTCTAAAAGTTGACTTCCCGGACTTGATTTTGATCTATCTGTTGGATCAATTAATTTGGAAGTAAGCTTATCAATAATTTACATAACTTGCATAAAATAATGCCTTGAGGGGAAATGTAACAGTGTAGGATGTCTTAAATTTCATAAACCGTTAAAAACACAGAAAGACAAGTGAAAAATGATGGGCACGATCACCAAACCATTAAAAGCTCGTATCTCTTTGCAATATCCCCAAATTAAAAAATTAAAAACCCTAGTTTCTCTCTCTCACTCCCTATATATGCTTTTCTCTCTCTAGGTCGGCTGCTGCTCACCTAATTAACAGACCATACACAAACACTCTCTCTCTTCACTTTCTTGTCATGAGATTTTTGATTTGTTGTATGCATGAAATTAATTTATTGTTGCCCTAAAAGGGCACATACACATGCTCATGCCTCATCAATGGAGGTAAAATTTGCTTTTCTTGTTTTAACATTTATAGAAATAATGTGTCTTTGTTTCCACAACTATTTATAGGGAGGCATCACTTTCTTAGTTCTATCTTCTCAAACCTCGATAGTTGATACCATATCAACAAGATTCTTTTGTTTTTTTTTTGGATTTTCTTTTTAATTTATTTGGGTTTCGGCTTTAAATCTTATACACATATTGTAATCGGCATCTTAGAAAAGTAGCAAAGGGCGTCAAAAAGAAGAAAAAGTGGGGGAGAAAATCTATATGGCTGCTTTATGGAGAATATGTAATCATGAGTATATTATATGCATGCTTATAATGTGATAACATTAATAGCTAGAGTTTGCTTTGCCTCGCGCTTAGAGTTAGACTAAGGTCACAAATGCTTCCAATACATTGAATCATGCAGATTACTTGTCCCGGATCTGACAAAACATGTAGATAATAATCAAACATGTTTTTATCCGACGAAAACTAGCAAGGACTTTAATAATCTACTATAGATGAGAGAGTCATATAAAAGTCCTTGCTAGTTTCATGATCCCTAAAAATTCGGTCATTTGATAATACATGGGGAAATATAGTATACCAAGTGAGCAGTTGAAACATTTTAAAAGAAAAGAAAGTTAAAATAAACGATGGTACAAATGCTAGACAATGGCCCAACAATAATAGTACAGCCCAATATCTCTAAATCCGAATGTATAATATTTTTTGTAGTGTAACGATGTGTTTTTTTGGTGAACTGGTGTAATGGAAATCCTTGGTTGGATGTCAACAAAAAAAAAAAAGGCGATTGGTTCATAAGGTATTTGTCTGTTCTAGTTTGGGCTTGGAAAATACATCATTCGGGCCGATTCTTCATGTTATTTATATGGGCCTATAATTATGGGTTCATCTACAAATCTCGGGCCGCTTCTTTATGCTACTTATATGTAAACTAGATTGTCCATTTATGCTAAACCACAATAAAATACAAACAAACGAATCTGAAAACTTAAACAGAAAAAAAAGTAAAAAATAAAAAACCTACACCTTTTTTTTCACTTTTGTATACAAAGAAATGACTACGCCAATCTAGACACGAAACTTTATACTTAAGTGTGTTGAAAATTATTTCAAAGATTCAAAAGATTTAACCGTTATGAAATATTTACCATATAAAAAATTGATAAGTTTTGTTTTACAAATTTTATTTTGATCTATTTACAATTTATGCCACTATAGTCAACTTATGGGATCGTTTATGTCCCTTCCTCGCCATAGTTGTTGTAGACCCAAAATTTTCGATATATCAATCAAAAAGTTTCTATAAATTGTTCAAATTCTACAAATCTATAAAAAAAAATCACGATAAAAGATGTACAAAACTTTGTGTTTTTTTTTTCTCCAAAATTCACGGGATAGAACTCATTTATTTAATATTTATTATTCACAATAATTTTTTAGACCCTCTTCTTTTAAAGTCAAATTACGGCTGACTAATATTCGCCCAGTGGATTTAATTCTTAAGGATATTTGGTAAAATCGTACACCACCAAATATATTCGAAAGCTGACCAAAGTACAAGCAGATATCTTTTGGTAGTGGTGTAGTACATGCGGATAATGATATGTATGCCGACTAATCAGCATCATAAACGGGTCAAACCTCACACTCACACAACACTCAACTATATAACTTCAGGTCAACTCTTCTAAAGCCAGAGACTCATACATATGTAAAACTAAGATTAGAGCTTCTTTTTTTCTTCCACTATGTAAGATTAGGTAAGCTGTCTTAAATTGTGCCATAATTAGACTTCAAATCGTAAAAATCGTACTCCTCGAACTAAAAATCAGAATATATGTGACCAATTTATTATTAATAAATAAATAGTTTACTGAAATTTTGTTATAATTAAATTCGAATTTGGGATCGGGAATAGACATCTTTCCTTTTATAGCTTTACGGTCATTACGGATATGCGAAACTTTTTCTTATAAATGTTTTTGGAAAAGGGACTTTTAGAAAATTATGTTTTTTGGTCAGAAAATTATTCAATAACGCATCACCAACAATTGATTTAAGTACTGATCTAATTAGGCTGTCTTTATTAGAACATAATCCGATTTGAAGATCATGAATTCGTTGGACAGCATCTTTGTGCTTAACTAACAATAATTAAATCAAAAGTATATATTAGGGAGATCTCAACCACTCAATCAATCGTATCTTTTTTGCTTTAACATTCGACTGCCATCCTCGCTGATTGTTATATATTAAAGATGTATCATGTATTTAAACCGTAATTTACAGAATCTAAAAAAAATATGTGACCGAAATTTAAATATGCTATATTGTTTTATGTGCCAGTGCTTCTAGTAGAGATTGAAGAGGCAAAAGAACATATGAAATATATACGTTACTACAAATATTGTGTCATATCATCGATATACAGATGAATAGATGATATGACATATACGATCTAATCGCTGAATCGACACGTGTTGTAATCTTGCTAATAAATTTTTTGTCCCATAATAATGTTGAACATAATTGAGATTATTTGATGGATTCAAATGTATGTACATGCATGCCATATTATCTACTGATATATATATATAGGGTCAATCAAATCAAAGTTACTTGAATCATGTAAATTTTGTTCCTAGCTAGGTCAATGTCGTACGAATTCAGTCAGTAAAAGTCACAAGATAAGATATCCACTAATGTTGAATGGCAGCTGCTCCATTAAACCTGCATTACCTTGCTCCTCTCATATATATCTTCATTTTGGTAAGTCTCAGAGAAGTGTATATATGCTATGTTCAAAATAACTATCAACTTGTTCATGCATATATATGAAGTATAAAAAGGCACCGATTATTAATGTAATGAGACTTTAGTCTTTAGCATCGATTGATGACTATATGTCTCTATATATTGAAAAATGTATAAAGAAATCAGGCGCATCACTATATTTTTGTTTTGTTGATGCACTCGAATAAATCCTTTTAGACAAAAGATTATATATCTATACTCATATATAAAGAAGCATGAACGAAAGTTTAAAATTTGCTAATTCAATCTAACGAACCAGATCATCTTTACACAAAAATTCACTCCAAGTAGTGAAGGACCAAGAAGAACACACCTTCATGGACACTAAAATAAAGAGATTGGGACAAAACATCATTCAATGAACATATTCTCATGAAAAATGTTAGATTTTTTCAGTGCCTGGTCGTGGAAAGTACTCTAATTCCTCAATTAGCTTCTGCTGCAACCAAGCTAAGTCGAAGCAATCAAAGCTATTTACCTGTGGATTATATATCATATATATATGGATACATAAACATAAGCATATAATTCACATAATAGATAAGCTTACACTAAAAACCCTAGATTAAACTCTAAATATGTAACTTTACCTCGACTTGTATAGTGTACATGAGCCTCTCGTTGACTCTTGCGGTTAAAGAGCTGATGACTTCAAGTCCTTGTTCGTGAAGAACTTCAAGAACTCTTGAGAGTGGCCAAGCTTCAAGACCTGAAGCTGAGCTGCTCACAACCACCTCGAAGCCGCTCACGCACTGTTGCACCATGACACTAGCTGGTTCCGATCTACTCGATCCAGATCCGGATCCGGATCCAGTTTGACTAGTAGGGTCACCAATCTCTCTCATTAGCTCGTCTCTTCTAGAGGAGAGATCTTTTATCCGTGCTTGCGTGTCCTTGATGAAACTTATTGCTCCGTTTACATGATCTGACATGGCTCTCTTTCCCTGCGAAGAAAGAGCCTGAGAAAACTAAAACCCTAGAGAACAAAAATCTCCCATCAATGAACTTGATAGGAAGATTGGGACTTCAATGAGTTTATTTGAGTAAAATATATGAACCTTGATGTATTTTAGAGGTAGCTGACTACGAAGAGAGGCGAAAAGGATGGCCATTTCTTGTCTTCTTTGTCGTTCGATGTTGCGGTGGAGAAGCTTCTTCTCCTTCTTAGTTTCATCTCTTTCTTGAGGCATATGACTCTGGTGCCTTGTCTTTTTAGGATTGTTAGTAGGATTCATGGGTTGAGGTTTAGAAATGGCAGATCTCAGCAGTAATCGTGTTTTTTCTCTTTTGTTTTTGTAATGAACTTGTTAGGTCTTATAGGAGAGACTGCCCTTAAATAATTGGGTCTGTCTTCTTTAATCATATTTCATGGAAGAAAGAAGACTTACTAAATAATGCAGCCTCGGGAGGTGTTTTCTTTTCTTTAGTCAAATATTTTGGTTTGCTGTAATAGTTTACACGTGACAGAACTTTATGCTTTGTATGTATATTAACTAGCGAGTGTGTGCCGATTCTTTCTCTAGCTATTTAATATTGGAGTGTCTGTCTTGTAGAAGGTTTTCTGAAAAAATTCGGATATCCGAGAAATATGAATAGTAAAATCTAGGATCAGTTTAAAACGGATCCCAATATTATGCAATGTCTAGATATATGTATACGGATTTAGATCTAAAATATATAGTTCAATTTATCATATATATATATATATGATGTGTTATATATATATGAGAATGTAATGATGTTTGGATGGATATATATCGGATATTTGAAAGTTCATCCTGACTTTAAATTAAGATATTCGGAACCGTTCTATCCTACGACAAAAAAAAAAACCGTTCTATCCTACTACAAGTTGCAATTAGTATCATAGTTAGGATAAAATCGTCGCATAAGAGCATGTGCAGTGGTAGTCTCTCACAAAAGTTTCTCAGATAAAAGAAAATTAATAAAATAATATAATCTATTATTTAATTGTGAGAGTATTGTGAGAGTTTCTCAAAAAAGTGGTGAGAGTCTCTCAAGTGAGAGACTTTTTCAACTTTTTGGAGAGACCCTCATAATTAAATAATACTTTTTATTATTTTATTATTTTTCTTTTATCTGAGAGACTTTAGTGAGAGACTCCCACTGTACATGTTCTAAATAAATCACAATTAGAAAACTTAGCTACATAATAATGGCGGCAATTTTCTGGCTGGTGTAGTTAATTACCAATAAATAATCCTTCTAAATATTATACAATAATGTACAACTATTGGCCAGTAAGATCCGCCAATGTGTATATATACCTATACATTTTTACCACATTTGAATTGTTTTTCTTGCTTGATCATCATTATTATTATTATTATTATTATTACTTGATCATCATGATGATCTTTCATGTTTATTATTTTCAAGTATTTTCCAAATATTGCATGTGATTTGAAGATGACTGATGATGCATTTTTTCTTCTTCTTATGATACACTGGCACCTCTGCTTCTAGATAGAAAGAAAGAAAGAGAGAAAGAAAGAAAGAGAAGACATTTGATCAAAATATCTGGATTTCTCTACTGTGATAATGGATGAATAGTCAGCTATAGAGTTCTCAATAGAAACTTTCAATGATATAAAGAGGTTGCTCAAATTAGAAAGTTTTGTCGTTGAAATTATGTGTGATTTGGTTGACAAAAACACAAAACAACGAAATAATTATGTGTGGTTTCTATTAGTTTCGGCCCAATGTAACTCTATGGTAGCAAGTAGCAGCAAAGGACATTCAGCAAATAAGAACGTGTACATGTACTCAGGACATTATTTATCGAGGTGTTCGTGATCATGCATGTTTATAGTATATCAATGAACACACAAATTTTCAGTATTTTAACCGAACTTTCTAAAGCATGCAGTCTAAGCATGTAATCGTATGTACACTAGAAATACAAAAATTACATATCCCATAATGGTTAAACGAAAGAAGATATATAATAGCCTTTCCAACGGAGAGCTCTTAATGAATTTTTCACAATAAGATGATTAAAAAAAAAAAAGAGGAAGAAAGAGAGTGATTTTTTGAAATATTTTTAAAATTTTATTTGCCATATGTTTCAATATAATTAGTTCAATTTTATTTATTACTTAAAATTTGATTAAATAATAAAATTATATAATATTGATTAGATATTTTTAGTGAGTATCTAACCATTGGATTTGGAGATGCTCTAACATTCAAAATATTCGAAATTCACTCTCATTCACTTGAACAAAAAAATATCTTTTTTTTGGGGTAAATATTCTATATCGGAATTTCACAATATTTTTCAATCAAGATATTATAAAGATAAATAGTAAAACTGCCGTCAAGGGAGACAAATGTAATAATGTGGATAAGCTAAATGGATAGGATGAGTGAAGTGTAGTGGACATAGTTAAAAAGATAGGCCTAGGACAGCTCAGGCAACTTCGGGACAAGGTGGAAGAGGAGACAAGAAAGATCCTAATTTTAATAGATGGAAACCAGCTGTTTCATTTGTCCTAAAATATCCCAGCCTCATTAGCAGCTCATGGATCCCACTCTCCCAAATTATTTCGAGCATCCATGATATCACATTTTATTTTATGTAACATGCATTCACTAAAACCTCAACTTTGTTTATTTTTTGTGTGTAAGCGTGTTCAAATACAAACACTTACAATAATCTAACAATATTTTCTAACCAATTGTTATAAAGATAAACAGTAGAACTGCCGTCAAGGAAGACGAATTTAATATAGTGAAGAGACTTCAACAATAGTTGTGATTGGAAACAGAAATCTAGTCTACTCGTATTTGTGAGATTTAATTACTCGATTAAAATCTTTGATTTTGATGATTCTGGTGATGATCATTTTTAATACTTTGAGGATAAAAGAAAATAATAAGGATAATGAGAGCTTCCCAGTTGTATAAATAAAAGATTTTTATTTCATAAATCGAATTTGAATTTAACTTTATAATATTTAAACGTAATTAGAAAATCGTCGGAAAATTCTAAAAAATTTCCGATAGATTTTAATTTCCAGTGTTCTATATTCGATGGTCGAATTCCGTCTAAGGTTTCAAAAAAATAATTCCAATAGTTTTTCCGTAGGATTCCGCATGTTTTCTTGTAATATAGTATTTAATCAAAGTTGTTGTTTTCTTTCCATAAAAGTTCACTTAACCACATTTGTTTTGAAATTATTATAATGAGACTTTAATAATATCTTCTCTGGCAATAATTTTATGCTTTTTCAGTTAGGTTTGTTTTGTAAAAGTTTATCATCATGAACATATCGATGTATATGTCGCCCAAAATTTTTCTAACTTTTAATATAATTTTAGTTTTGTGAAACCAAAATGCTAACCGCAAGCATTTTTATATTAAAAATCCACACATGTATAATATTGGAATCTCAATAAAACTTCACTTGCGTTGCTAGTACAACGTAACTCATTGTACTATAAATTTTGATCAAATATATCAGTTTTATAATATCCAAAATATTGACCTTTAAAAAGATGGAAAATACACCCTACCAAAAAAAAAGATGGAAAATACACCCTACCAAAAAAAAGATGGAAAATACTTAGCTAGCTGTTTCACATCAATGATAATAAAAAATAATATTTTTTATAGATTGAAGCTACACAAATCTTTATAATACTATATAGTTTTTTTGCTTAGTTTTTTATATATAATACTATATACTATATAATAGCTGTTTCATACAGTATATGCTTAGTTTTTTTTGTAAACAGATTCTTATATGAGCACTAATATGTGCACCTTAATGAGTTTAATATATTCTAGTCTTACAAGTATAAATTGTTATTTTGTAATTTTTCCTTCGTTTTTCTTAATTATATAAAAATCAGCAGAATACTACCAACTCTTTTTTTTTTTTTTTTTTTTTTTTAACTCTTTTTTTTTTAATATAAACGAATGCTACCAACTTCGAACACTGCCTAAACACCATCAAAAACTTTAATTTTTTTTTCAAATTTATTAAAGAAAATCCCAAATACACAATTTGAATAATAGCATATAACCATAAAGTATATCAAGGAAAGAAAAAAGCATATAACCATAAAGTACTAACTCAGCTTATGGGAAACATAATTTTCCGATCTATAAACAACTAAATGAGCTAATGACAAGCGAATAGGATAGAAATATATACATACAGATAGATGTGAACACGACACAACAATCACAAGTACGAATAAAGTACGTACTTAACTATATATGTCGTTTGCTTGACAAGTTATTAGAGCAACCTACTCAACAAGAATTTACTTCATCCTGATTAATCTCTTTTCAAGTTCTGCTAAGTCAATCATCAAAGCCATATCGTTGACCTGCAAAACAAAAGAAATTTTCAATATATATACACTCAAATGTACCAAACTTTTATGTATATATACGAAGTTATACATCTCTTCATGCGAATAAGATTTTTATTCCATTCAAAATGTAGCCTTTTGATTTGAAGAAAATTCGAAGACAAAATCAAACAACAGGAACATGCAGTTTGATCATTTTGTTATATAATTGGATATTCCATGCCAAAACCTGGGACAGAATTATAGAAATACCTTGATAATGCACACACTCTAACCTCCAAAAATATAATAGTTTTCAAAATTCAATACATATACCCTGAGATGATATATATATATATATATTTAAATGCATGAGGGCTATGAATTTTAATTACCACATGTGAGAACATTTTCTTGTACTATATGGACAGTTGCAATTATGATTTCTTCTTTTCAAATATTTGATGCTTAAGATAGAAAGATATATAAGGTTTCTACTAACGTCTACAATCTGATGGATTCAAATGTCGATACTATATACATATTTAGCAAAGACCTCAATTCTTTTCTTTGTTTTTGCATCTAAATTGAGATGTTATGAAATTGTGTGTATGTGTATCTTACAACGCAACCACACCAATTATTGTTTTTACCAAACATTTTTTATAAACTACAAACACGAAAACCAATCAAAACGAAAGATTTATGGAGAACTTTGATTTGCATTTTGTAAGAATTAATTTAATGAAAAGTTCGAAATAAAAAGTATTTTCAGAAAAAAAATATATATACATAATTATGCGTTTGGAACAATTGATGTCTATATCACAACTAAGAGTATGAGGGTAGGATAGGTTTACCTCGGCCTGTATGGTGTAAATTAGCCTATCATCAACAATAGAGGAGATGGAGTTAAGAAGGCAGAGACCATGTTCACTAAGCACTTGAAGAACACTCGAAAACCGCGGTTGGCCACCGCAGCAGCGGCTACTAAATACGATTTCCACACCCACCAAACACTGACGAACCACCACATGATTCTTCCTACTCATCATCTCCACCTCCTCCTTAGAATCATCATTGCTACTACTCAAGAAGCTTCCTCTAGACAGTACCATGAGCTCATCTCTCCTCACACTCAGCTCCTTGATCTTCCTCTGTAGATACTTTATGTAGTTCACCGCCTCGTTGACTTGATCTGACGTTGAACGCTTACCCTAGAGAGAGCAAAAGAATCCGCCAAGAAACAAAACAAACCAAGAAAGTAATAGATCTATTTAGGAATCTTTTAAGAAAAAACACTAGAGTTAAGTAACATCACAAAGTCAAAACACTTTCTATGAACCCTTTTTCATTTTCTTACATGGAAGACCAAATCAAAAGACAAGATTAAGTAGATCTAAAGAATCGAAATCAAGATTAGGGTTTTTAGTTGGGGAGTGAGACCTTGATGAAGTGAAGAGGGAGAAGAGAACGAAGAGAAGCATAAAGAGAAGCCATTTCTTGTCTCCTTTGTCTCTCAGTTTCTCTATGCATCATCTTCTCCATGTCGTTGTTATTATCTGTACCACATGTCAGCTTCGTACACCGTCTTCTTCTCTTGTCCCGACAATCATCCATCTAAAAAGCTTTGGTGGTCTTAAATTAATAAAAGTAAATATTCCTTTAAAAGATTCTCTACTTCTGATGATGAAGATGAGACAGCAAGATCTGATCTTCTGCGGATTTTGTGATCTCAGTCTTTAGAAGAACAGCTCAGGGCTTTGTTGTAAAGTTGAAAAATTATTGCAGTCTTGAAGATTGAGCAATATAATTTAAATAAAAGGATATTTTGATAATATTATTTAATAGAGAGAAGAAGATACGTTGGTTAGTCGTATCAGAAAAGGAATTAAAAATACGTTTGTTAGGGTACGCACGCAGTGATGACTGTCTTCATCAGCTCCTTCTTCTATAATTGATAATGTATAATCAAAATATGATGTTCTATTCCGAGATTACATGCTTATTATTTTCTTATTACCATTATTCTAAATTTGATATCATTTTGAGAAAATCCTCCAATTTCTCAAGATAAACTTTGCACACTAAAAAAAACAAAGATTTTGGCGACCAAATGATCCGTTTTTGGTTCAATGTTATAGTTTTTCTTGAAAGTTTTTTTAAATGTTCTCTTCTTTTTAATTAATGCAATAAAATTTTAACAAAAATATATGGATAATCAACGTATTGTTAATGTCAACACAATTCGTTGGAAAGGCATCAATATTTTCTGATGTACCATTTTAAACAGTAGTTCGTCGGTTTTTTGAAGATTTTTAAAATAAATTGATAATCCAAAGCAAAGCATGTCCTTAGTCCAAGCGAAGCGAGAGATAATGGATTTGTGGCTTTAAAATCGTGTGGTTTTCTCATAGTGAGTGTGTTTTACCCCTCTAATAGCCATCATGTCCTTTCTTATCTCTTAAAATTTTGAATGTCTTAAACTCTTAATCTTCTTTTTTTAATCTTGGGGCCTTATATCAAGACCGGCTTTGCCCAGCCTAAGTAGTGATTTGATGAATGCATCAGCATAAGTTTAGAAAAGAAAAAAAAAATATAACCTATGCCAAAGCCCAATAAACCAATTGTACTTTGATTTTCAAGATAGGACCAGTCCAAACCAAGTATATGGTGTAACCCAATTAAGACAGGATAAGGCCTTATGAATTTCCTATTTGGCCCAACCACGAGGATCACATATTTTTCAATTTTTGGAATTTTTACCAAATCTCAGATTAGTCTTCATATACTGCATACGGGCTAATCATTATGCAAAGTCCGCATACCTCTAGCAAGAATTGATGCTTAGTTTTACAAGAAGATAATCACTAAACTACATTAATTAATTATAATCAGATATTCGAAGCGAAAACAGAGTTGTGCGAACATATCAAGTGGCTCCAACACTACACATCACTAACAAAGAAGGTGTTGTAGAACAAATGCTCTAAATCATCACACACATCCACCATCACCAAAGAAACCTTTCTACCGATTATGCTTCCTTCGTGTCTTGAACGGGAAGCGAGTCTGCGGTGATGGTGAGAATTCTGTAGGCAAATCCGGTGGGCTTATTGCTCCTGTTAGCATTTCTAAAACATCTTTCATTGATGGTCGTGAAACCGGGGATTTTTGCAGACACTGCAAAGCCACCTTAATGCACAAAACCGCTTGTTCTTTGTCTAACAACTGCAGCTTTTCATCCACCAGATCACCGAGTCTCCCTCTTCTCGCAAGCTTCCTTGCCCACGACATGAGATTAGCACGCAACATGATCTCAGACGCGGGTCCAGTTACCTCCAGCGGACGCCGTCCTGAAACCAAGACTAACAACAAAACTCCGTAGCTATACACATCAGATTTTTCAGATACATCATCTATGTTATTACCACAACACTCAGGAGCAACGTAGCACATCGTCCCTCTCATGCTCGGCGTGCTACTGACTCCGCAACTCTTAACTGAATCTTGACTGTTTCTACGCCGTGCTCTCCATTGTTCACCGCTTAGCCCATCTAACCACCAATCTATGCTACTTCCTATACTACTACTACTACCACCTCTTCTTTTCTTCCTATACAATTCTTCATCCCCGCACCGCCTTTGATCCACACTTCCACTCACATCATCACTATAAAACTCAGACTCCAAAGTTTTCTTCTTCTTCTTCCTCTTCATTCGCTTAGCAAGCTCTTTCCGATACTCATCTTTCCACCACTCTCTCACCATTCTCCGCTTCTTCTTCTTCCCCTTCTCCTTCTCTTCATCCAACGAAAGCCACCATTCTAATTTCTTACTACTCTTCTTCTTCTCAACCTTCTTACCTCCTTCCGCCGTCTCAGCAATCCAATCGCCACCCGGTCTCTCTTTCTTCACCTCAGAACCAATCCATTGCATCACATACTCCTTCCCTTTCCCTCTTCCAACATTCCCTTCTTGCTTCCACCACCAATCTTTACTCTTCACCACATTACCAACCTCCATGACACTAACTTTCTCCCCCATTTCCGGCGAAACAGATACAACTGTTTCCGGTGACGCCATAGGCGCCTGTGCCACCATCTCTGGCGATGAAAGAGGCACCGGAGACTGATCAGTGAATCCAAAGTTAGATTCATCATAACCAGTAGTATTAGTCACCACACTCTCCACTTCTTCAACTACAGATCCATCTTCCACTACATTGACTTCATCACTCTCCGACGCTACTTTAACTTCAACATGTTCAGATTTCAATCTAGCTAAACCAAAATCAGATATCTTAGCAGAGAAGAAACGATCCAACAATATATTACTAGGTTTCAAATCTCCATGAATCACAGGAAGATTCAAGCTATGTAAATATTCAATCCCTTTAGCTATATCAATGGCAACAAGAAATCTTCGATTCCATATCATAAGCTCAGGAGATTTACGAAGAAGAAGAGCATCTTGAAGATTTCCATTATCCATAAGCTCGTATACAAGAATCAAACGGCCTCGTCGTCGAGAGAAGCCAATAACGGAAACTACATAAGGAGAATCAAGCTTACCGGCGAAGAAAAGCTCGTTTTGAAACTCTCTTTCTCCTTGAAGAGAACCTGAATCCATTACTTTAACGGCGACATTACCACCGGAGGAAGGAGATAAAGTTCCACGGAAGACAGAGCCGAATCCGCCTTGACCTAGTCGATTCTCCGGTGAGAAAGAGGAGGTGGCTTTACGGAGAGATGAGTAGGAGAATTCGTGTAACGGAGGTTTCTGCGGTGGTGTAGAGGAGGAGGTTACGGCGGCGGGAGATCGGCGTTTGCGGTTGAATTTGCAGAAACAGATGGAGAGAGTTATGAAGAGAGAGAAACCTACAGCTGCAAGTGGAGGGAAGATGCGTGTGGTGGTTCTTTCATGGTGAGATGCGACGGAGGAAGAGAACGGTGAATTTACCGGTGCCGGCGACGGGAGTGTTCGTGACGGCATAGAACAAAAAAGTATACGAAGTTTTGTTTTTCTCTGAAGTGAAAATAAAAGTTTTGTTTTTTTTATTACACTATGAAGATGAGCTGTTACAAGATTTTTGTGGTCACACACAGTAGTTAATGACTTTTCATACATTTAATGACTTTTTAATTTTTTGACAGACATTTAATGATTTTTTTTTATTACATCACGCAAAGACTATAATTAAAGTTTGACAGTTGACAATTTGTAGCTTTTTTACTTTTTGTTTAATCAACTCTAATTTAGTGATTTAAGTTATGTATTATTGGTATGTTATGTAATGAGATTATGAGAGCGTAAATTACCCTTCAGGAAAATAACAAAATTAGGTCCACAAAATACAAAATATTTTTTGGCGGGAAAAGTGATCCCGCAATTTTTCCCGCCAAAACACTTGTAAAAACTTGTAAAAAACCTTTAAAAAACCTTGTAAAATTTTCCCGTAAAATTTTTTCCCGCCAAAAAAATTTCCCGCCAAAAATTTTTTTTTGCGGGAAAAGTGATTCCGCAATTTTTTTGGCGTTAAATTTTTGGCGGGAAAATTTTTCCCGCCAAAAATTTACAAGGTATTTTAAAGGTTTTTTACAAGGTATTTATAAGGTTTTACAATGTATTTTAAAAGGTTTTACAACGTATTTACAAGGTATTTATAAGATATTATAAGATTTTACAAGCTATTTTATAAGGTTTTTACAAGTTATAAGGTTTTACAAGTTTTTTATAAGGTTTTACAAGTTATAAATACCTTATAAAACCTTATAAGTACCTTGTAAAACCTTTTAAAATACATTGTAAAACCTTACAAAACACTTGTAAATACTCTGTAAAACCTTTAAAATACCTTGTAAATTTTTCCCGCCAAAAATTTTCCCGCCAAAAAAAAAAATTGCGGAATCACTTTTCCCGCAAAAAAATTTTTTTGGCGGGGAAATTTTTTGGCGGGAAAAAATTTTACGGGAAAATTTTACAAGGTATTTTAAAGGTTTTTTACAAGTGTTTTGGCGGGAAAATTGCGGGATCACTTTTCCCGCCAAAAAATATTTTGTATTTTGTGGACCTAATTTTGTTTCAAATAAGGGTAAAATGGTCATTAAAAATTAAAAGAGGGCAAACTTAAAAATGGACTCTCAAAGGGGGCATTTTTGAAAAGGGGTATTGAAAAAGGGGCATTTTTAACAATTTCTCTTATTTTAACATGATTTGTTTTTCTTTTTGTTTTATCCATTTGCTTACATGATTTTTTTTTTTAAAAGGCATCCAACTACATTATTTAGCTTCTCTAATTATTTACCATTCATGTTGACGATAACTCATTAAGTGATTCATATATATGTGTAGACAATTTTTTTTTCAAAGGACGACAAATAAACAACAAACATAACTTTCAAAATATAGTATGTTTTTCTAATGTACTATTAAAATAGTTAGTAGTATGTCAATGGAGAACATAAAAAAAAACCAAGTGATTCTTCCTTGAGGAAAATATGTAGTATATACTCCTTCCACATACTACTAATTAGCATGTTTTTTTTTTAACTTTAAATTTCCATTAGAATAAACAACAAACAGACATACACGGCAGAAACGTTGGTGGAAGTTTGATTGAGTCAAAATATCCACTATGATGGTGCAGACGAAAATGTTGGTTTGGATAAAGAATGGAGTGAGTGAACACAAACATATGGTTTTGGAGATGATTTGGATTGCATACACTTTGTTCAAACAATTTTTTTTTTGGATAAACGATTCAAATATAGCTAACAATTTAAAAAGGAAAATGTGAGAGTATCTATCTAAAATCACCAATTAGGATTAAAGTCTCTGGAAGATGAGAGAATAACTGCAAAGAAATAATGTTTAGATTTTGATCTTAGATTACACCCTTAGAATATCTAGCCTGTGAGTTAGTTTAACTGTATCACGTTAGGTAGGTAATTAGACCACAAAAGAGATTGGTTAGATTTTCTTTTGACAATCTATAACTTTAGTTGTTAATTTTAGTTTGACATTTAAGTAAAGCACTTACTTAATCTGAGTCCATTTATAATAATAAAAAATTAGCTAGAGGGTAAAGAAAAATTCCCGAGTCTTCAAATTCATTAAAATTTTGGGGCAAAGAAATTTTTTTGATTTAAGTAGAAAATTCATTAGAAGGTTAAGTATGGAGGGAAATGTAGTAGATTTTCTTGTTTGGTAGTTTAAACAAATTACAAAAGAAAAAGAGAGAGAAAAAAAAGAGAAGATTCTTGATTCTCACTCTCTTTTGTGGTCCAATCTTGAAACTAAACAAGACGTAGAGAGAAGCTAAAAGGCCCACAAACACAATTATGATTCAAAGAAAAGTGCGACACAAACACTGAGACGATAATGACCCAAAAAGAAAAGAACAAAAAGTAATGCGGGAATTATTCATAAGAACATTCTCCATCTCACGCTTTTTTTCTTTTTACTTCGAAGACAATTCTTGATTCTTGATCTGCGTTTTAGTTAGGACCAAAATTCTGTATTCGTCAAACTTGTTCGAAATGTTCCACTTCCATCGAACTACTAGAGAGCAGTGCCGGCTCAATACTTTGATGGGCCCTAGGGCAAAAAAAATTTTGGGTCCTTAGAATTTTTTTTTTTAGTTTTTTGTGTTATAAAATTTTTTTTATGATATTTTTAATAAAAATTTAATTATTAAAACTTAAAAACAGTAAATAAATTTTTTTTGGGCCCTTATAAATTTTATTTTTCTGTTGTAATCTTTTTTTTTTTAATACTTTTGAAAAAATATTTTAAAAAATAGGCTCCTTAATTATTAGAACACGGGATTGGATCCCTGGCCGTCGCACCGCCCGCCCCATATTCTGAGCCGGCACTGCTAGAGAGTCTAGAGTTGCATTTTTGTCTCTTTTTCTTTAATTGTTCTCTTTGATTCTCTTGCACAACTTTTTTTGTTTTTCTTAAAGCCTAAAGACAATCTGATAATTGGCACAAAAGCCTTTATAGCATTGTTGAACCAAGTATAAACTGCCCGGTTGAGTAGGGTTAGGCTGGTTTAAAATCTTCAGCCTTAAGTCCACTTGGTTGTACCGAATTCACATGTATAAAATATTAAATTTAATATACTACAAACATATTATTAAAAATCATCAAATATTTTATATGAATAATATACACAGTGCGACACAAAGATAGAGACGATTTCAAAACCATTGGAAAAGAAAATTCAAGTTTTTCTTAAAGACCTAGACCGGTGTCTAATGAACTACAACGACCAAAGCAAAAACGACCAACAACTTCAAAATGGTCAGACAAACACACATCAAAAACAAAATTAGAGAACAGATACTCTCAAGTTAACTTTTGTTTTATTGCTTAAACCACCAAATACCCTAACTAGCCCATGTCCAAACCACTAATAGCCTCCGAGCCCATATCAAAGCCACTCTCTTTTCTTTTCACATTCGCCGTTGTTAATATATTGGTAACCCCAATTCATAACAAAACAAAGAAACAAGCGCTAAACCCTAAAACTAATCAAGGCTCATCGCCATATCAACATCTTATTCTTTGGTTTAACCTCTTAATTGCACAACCACCCAAAAACCGATCCAAAACCACTATTATTAAGTCTTATTCTTGAGATCAATGACAATCACACTTATATTGTCACTGCTTTGTCTACCCAAAGCCAACCGAGTAAGCAACGTTGCAGCCAATACACTCCTTGAAGGGTTCTGTTCTCCGTCATTGTCGTCTTCTTGAGCCATTCTGTTTAAATCAAGGCTCGAGGGAGTTTCTTCGCGGAGACAAAACCTAGCTATGTCGCAAGCTAGCTGACTCGAGAGCACATCCCAAAGCCCATCGCTTGCTAATACTAAGCAGTCATCTCCAGCTTCCCTTCTCATGCATGTTACTTCTGGTTCCCATGCTACCATTGGTTTCAGATACCTGTCCCCTGCTCCATCGATTGTAATAACACAACATTAGGAACAATAATTGGCCTTAAACCTGATGTTGGTCTAATAAGCTGTATAAGCCGAAATAAGTTTTAAGTTGGTCAATGACCAAACAATGAAAAAAGGATAAAATAAACTTAAATTCTTTTGAAATTAAAAATATACTTCTTTCGTTATTGAGAGGGTTTGTATGAATGCATGCCCACACAATTTATTTTAGAAAAATGATTCAATTATTCTTGTTTTATAGTTACTGCTACAAATATAACTTTGGTTGTTTTTGGGGTCAAAAAATGTTAACTATTAGACCAAAGTAAAATTTAGTTAACATTTGACCCAAAAAAAAAATAGTCAACAAAAAAAGAGTAAAATTTACATATTTTTTAAAAAGAACAATTATAGAACATCTTCTAAAATGAAATTAAAATTTATCAACAAAGAACTCGCACCAAACAAAAAATTTACATATTTTTATATTAGTTACTACTTTTCAAAAACTTTAAACCCTAAATCTCATATATGAGATAATCGTTGCCCTTATGGGCTCTAGTTCCTTGCCAACTTTAAGTCTAGCAACTTTAAAATCATTTTTTACCATAATCTGAGAAATGAGAAATATGTATACCTATGGCTCTCGACGTTGCTAGAATTCCTTCAACTCTAGCTCCATCCACTACTAAAACTCGACCACCGGCTGCTTCGATCCTCGCACGCTCGTCTGGTCTATCCGGCTGCAAAAAACTCAACAACTTCAAAAGAGAAACTCCAATATTCTCAAACTTTTACAAGAAAACCACCTTATGATCGTTACTCAGAGGAATAGCCATTCCGCTTCGACACAACACGGCACGTGAGTCACCAGTGTTGGCTACTACTATATGATCTTGCGTCAAAACCGCCACAACCGCCGTTGAACCCGAAATCGCAGCCTCCCTCGGATCGCAGTTACACAACGGCACACTAGTCCCACACACGCATGTGCTCGTTGCCATCTCATCCATCCTCTTGAAACTCCGTTTCATCACTCCCCGCCATTTCTTCCCCACGACGTCGTTTTCGCTTCCTACTCCTTCCTCTTCTAGGTTTTGCTCTAGCTCCTCCTTGACTAACGTGTGCATCGTCGTGCTGCATAATGTTGACACCTGTCCACACATCACATCAGTCTTATTAAATGACCAAAACACCCCTGATAAATTCTTTTTCCTTTTATCTTACCTGAGAACCGCCGTGGCCATCGTATACACTGAAGAAATGAACCGGTCTTTTCCGGTTAACCTCCGGTTTACTCAAATTCGGTTTAACAGTAACCGCATCTTCCATGTTACGAGATCTTCCCATAACGGAAACTATTCCGTACAACGGCTCATCCTCCAGTTCTTCTCCCTTCCTCACCGGCGCTTCCGATATCTGGCAAGAAGATGTCGGAGGTGCTATGAAACCTCCGATATCCGCGGGAAGACCACCGATCTCTGATCTCCGAGCTTGTTTCCTTAATGGAACGTCAAAACGTGAGTAAACTTCCATGTCCGTCCGATCACGATTCCTAGACGAACTAGGATCGCCGAAAACCGCCGCTTGTCTCCGCATCTCGATTCTCCGACGACGACGCTCACGGCATTTAGTCGGCGAAACGTCGTCTCCTCGTCCGGTGGAAATTGTTCTGTAAATTTCAGTCATCTTTTCAAAATTCTTCTCGGTGGATTAAGAGAGTACCGCTTTATATACATGGGGACGAAAGAAAGAGAGAACTCCACTTTGAACATAGCTTACGAGGAAGACAGAACACGTGTCGGGGTTTCGATGTATTCGCGTGTTAGGCTCAGGTGTTAAGTTTTTGTCCACGTGGAGACGCCTTCTGTTAAACCCATCTTGTTTTGAGTTTATGACGATACTCTTTAGGCTCTTAAACCCATCTTAACTACTTAATTTCTTCTTCTCTTTGCTTGACTTTGAACCCATGAGCCGGAGCTGATCTCTCAAACCATGTGAACTACAAGGATCAGGCTGGTTCTGAACTAGTTTATCAAATAAAAAAAATGAAAAACTCATATACGGAATATTGCATCTTGTTTCCTTTTTCTTTCAATATAAAATAATGACTATGCAGGTAACAAAATTTTAAAGATTTATATATAATAAAATTTAAAAGGAAGTAATTTTTGAAACCCATTTTTGAAAACAATTTCTACTATATTAAATCTGGAATAACATTTACTAAATCTCGAGTGGTATTTTCTATTAAACCTAAAAAGTATACGTACTTAAACCAAATCGTGGGATAAACCAAAAAGTTGGAGATATCGTCGGAGAAAAAGGTTGACGAATCGTCAATCGTCACTAGTCACTCTTTTTCGGTGCAACACATGTCACATAGTGATCATCTACAACTTCTCGATTCCTCAGGTTGAGCGACTTGTACCAATTAAACACGTAGCATTGTTATGCCAGTTAGTCCATCAGTGCCATATGCCTTTTATTCTTTATTTGGTTTCCTACAAAGGAAGAAAAACGGCGAAATATTTATTTTTTATGCTAACAGATTTGATTTGTTTTTAATTTAAACAACAACTGTACAAGATAATTAAAAAGAATCATATAGTGATCATTCAATTTAAGAAATTAGTAATCATCTTTAAAATATAGATTTTAAAGTGGGTGAAGTTAAATTATTTTATTCAATTTTTCATGTGATTTTTGGAGTCTTTGAAGTTTGATTGCTGTAAATACATGAATATGCGTCAAGGAAAGAACAAGATTCTTAGAAATACTGAGAGATCCACTACGAAGGGAGGTTGCTAACCAGAAGTTTTGTGATGATCAAAGTCAAAAAAATTCGAGAAATTAGAAAAATTGTTGGGTACAAACCAACGTTCTACATCGGAAGTTTAGATCGGTGTGGAAGAAATCTCAAATATGACATGATAAGAAAGTGTCTTAAAAATTTAACGAATAAGAAGGTGCCGAGTTAGGGTGTCAAGGTTTCGCTGAAGAGTATGTCCAATGTTCGTGGTCTGTGGTTTGAAAGAGAGATTGTTGGGTACAAACCAATGTCCCACATCGGAAGTTTAGAAAAGAAGTTTCTAATATATAAACCAAGACCAACTCCAACTAGTATGAGGCCTTTTGGGAAGGAGCCCAATAACAAATCCATGCGGACTTGAGCATGTAGGCCCAAAGCGGACAATATCATACTATGGAGAATTGGATTGGGTTTGGAAAGCCCAATAAGAATGTCAGCCACATACGTAGTTATGCGGGCGAGTTAATTAGTGTTTGTTTGTTAGATGGTCTATATCTGTAAGAACTATTATTAATAGTACCAAATTGTTGTGAAAATATATTTGTGTAGGTCCAAATCTTCTGCAAAAAAAAAGAAGAAAGGAATGTGTAGAAGCCTAGAAATTCACCGGGTGGATTGTTTTTTGAAGATTATGTAACACTCAAATCAGTAAATTTGACCACAAGTTGATCGAAGATAATGAAAATCGGAAAACAACAAAGAAATAGGTTTTGTGGTGTGGAAATTTAAAACAAAATATATTTTATAACGTAGTCAATCATGTTAGAGCTATTTTTCGAAGACAATTAATGAAGTTTGATCAATGAGAAAATAATTGGTTTTATAAAATATATTTATCCCGGATTAGTATGGACCTGATTGGTTACGGCTGTGGCTTTAGATTTTTTCCTGTAGATTTTAGACTATCAATTTTTTTGCTGTACCTATAGAATTGTAGCTGTGAATTTTAAAATAAAAGTATGATTGGTAAATGTTAGTAGTATGTTGTAGCTTTACGTAATTATTATGTAAACTTAAATATTTTAAAAATAAATAAATATTAGGAATGCATTATAACCCAAAAAGAAGCAAAAAAGCAAAAGAAGGAAAGAATAAGAGAGAGACGAAAGAGAAAATATCTCACAGCTTATTTTTGGGTACTGTAAAAAATTTGATTTCCAAAGTCCGTATATTTCTTTTTTTTTATTTTATGTGCTGTAGCTTTTTTTTTGAAGTAAAATGAAAAGTTGGCTTTCTACAATATCTAAAACTCTAACCAATCATGTCCTATGTCAAATAGAATAGAGGATTTATTTACAAGGTAAATATGGAAAAATCGAGTGATGTCATCTACTTAATAATTGATGTTTGAAAATATTTGATGTTTAGGAATTCTCATTTTTAATACAAAACATTTTTGTAATTTCCAATTTCCATATAAAAATCATTAAATTGAGAAACTTATCTTAAAAACATGTAATCCACGTGGTCGTATGAGAGCTTTCTAAGCTGCAAACCCACCGTCCAAGCCCTAAATGGAAACCAAGGGGCAAGAGAGATCACAAGCCTAATTCCAATGACTTGCCGCCTTTGCATCACACTTTTCTTTGTTTCTGTTTTGGATTTTCAAAAAATAGAAGCTACTCGAAGCTCCCTTTACTTTATTCTCATCTTCACTATCGACTTACTACAAATTTTGTCATATTTTAGTATGGAATTTTGTTTATAGGACAAGTACATAGATTGAGATATTTGTCGTCTTTCAAAACAACCTGAAACTTTGGTAAACCAATTTCATGTCAAAGTATATCGATCTAGCTCTAAAACTTACCGTTTCAAACCGTATAGATATCAAATTTAAACTTTTGATCTTTACAAAATTTAAAAATTGATTTGGCTGGCCTTTTAAGTATTATCTACTCTGCAATTTAAATAAAATAAAATGTTTTTGGCATGTTCTCTTAAACTACTGGCAAGTACACAGTTTTGATTCATGGTATTGGAATGTAACCGACTTTCTTATTACTAAGAGTCCGTATCTTGAAAGGACAACTTGAAATGGAACATGTACGACATACAATAAACTATAGGTTGTTTCACTCGTACGCTAAGTTTGTACACATGCAAGTCTAGATATTTTTAGTAAAACTTCGTGACAACATTTCTATGCTGCTAATAATATTTGGTGGGGTTTTAGTTAAAATATATAAATTTAGGTAAGGGAATTAATTTGAAATCTCACATATAATTATATGAAACGATTTTAATTAGAAAGATAGTACCAAATAACATATGTTAAAAAAAAATTGGAAAAAAGTGAGAGAGAAGGAGAGAGGAGTTAAGGAAGATACAATGAACTCTTATTAAGAACACTTTCTTAAGATTTGTCATTGGATCATGTATTGTTTTGATATTAAAATTTAAATATATAATTAAATTATACAAATATATTAATATCTTAATGCTAAGATATTCATGCGAGGTTCTAAACTAACGTAAAACCAAAAAAGACGCATAGCTCATACGGGAGTGGTCTAGTAGTAGTGAGACAAGGGAAGATTGTAATAAGTTACCTCATGTTTGACTAATCTCGGGGCCAGGAGGTTTTCACATGGTTCTCCCTGATCTCGGGATTAGTCAGATCTCATGGTCCGTTGACCCGAGAACCAGCTAGGAAAAAAGTTTCTACGATATGGTTCAGAGTTCATAGTGTCCGTTGAACCGGATCACCCGAATTATCATTAAAATTAAAGAAGCACATACTATTTTTTGGACAAAATTTAATCTTAACAAAAAAAGAAAAAAAACCCACCAACTTATTTAGAATAATAGCCTTTATATATGAAGAACCCCAAGCTCTATTGAAAAATTCTCATCTAATACAAACGCATTGTGTTCTCAACATAATCCGGAACAATCCTAATTGAAATATTATTGCTACGTCTTTTTTCTTTTGTAACAATGCCTTCGAAGTCAACATATCTCTTACTGTTTCGTTTCGGATCATAATATAAAACACATAACCTGTCATAGGAGAGGTACCCCCACCTGACCAAAACGATCTCACCATCATGAGTAGCATCGAAGATGCGCCATTTTATTGAACCCTCCATCTCATAAAAAAAGATCCTTGGACCATCCTTGTGTCTCCATGACCCAATTAAGGTACATGGGTCATTAGTGCGGTAGCATGAGGTACATGGTTCGATCCTATTTTGTTACATTTTTTCCGTTTATTTTATTTTTTTCCTAAAAGTAAGTTATTAATCAGCCCAAAATTTTTTTTTGGCTTGTGGCGCATTACTAATCAGAGCCGGCTCTGAGCATAGGAACCTCAAAAGAGATTTCATGAGAAGTTTTTTTAGTATCTCCACCGTAAGATCGAGAGGTATTTTGATATCTCCACCGCGAAGAACTCGTCGTGTCGACGATGGTGAGGTCTCGTCTTTTCGTGTCCTCTCTTCATCACCTTAGTTTTATGTCACGTAAGTCGAAAATTAGCGTTGTCTTTCTTGGGCCTATTAATTAGAAAACCCCAAGTTTTCGTTGGCGATAGAGGCCATGTTCGTTTGCCTGTCGCTGAATCCAGCGACAGCGACCAGCGACCAGCGACATCATATATTGTACGTTTGCATGTCGCTGGATTCAGCGACCGCAACCAGGGACTGTTGCTAACGGCTGTCGTTGTGTTGTTCGTTTGACTGTCGCTCAAAACAGTCGCTATATTTTTAAAATTCTAAAATTATTATTTATGACAATTTATATTTTAAAATAAAAATGTAAATTACATATATCATACACCATTAGAAAAAATAAATCAATACATTTCTTTACTTTAGTTTTATCAAATTTAATTTGACTATCATTACTTTGAATTATTTGAATTTAATTTAATAAGATTTATTTTAATTTATTTATATTTTATTTTAATTTTAGATTATATTTAATTGATTTATTTGAATCTAATTGACTTTAATTTATTTTATTTTTGTATAACTTTATTTAATTAAGTTTAGTTTTGATTATATCTAATTTAGTTTAATTTAATTTAATATTTTGATTATTTTTTAATTTATATTTTTTGATCGCTAAGTTGTTCGTTTACCTGTCGCTGAATTTAGCGACCGAAACCAGCGACGATTGAAAATTGCGGTCGCTGGTCGCGGGCGACTATCGCTGCAATTGATCGCTAAACCAGCTACAAGAAAACGAACAACTTTTAGTCGCTGTCGCTGGTTTCGGTCGCCAGCGACAGGCTAGAAAAATTTAACGCTAATCATTACTTTTTGTTTCTTGTAGTTTGGAGAAAGGGAATCCTCTGTTCCGAGAATGTGGGAACATGACCCATGCCCATTTCTCCACTTTCCGTGGAAATTCCAAGCTCCTTTGTAAAGTCAAAAAGAATGTATTTACACGTCGTTATGATTTATTTAGTTTGTTGTGTATTTTTTTTTCATGCTCGTTTGTTATGTTGTATTTGAGTGTGTTTTGAAAGTAGTATGTATCGTGTGTGATGTTTTTGTTTGCTTGTTTCTTGTGTGATTTGTTTATGATTTTTTTGTTTTGTTTAAGCGCAGTTTTTGTGCTTTAGGTTGATCTTAATTGAGCTCGAGTGTGAGAAACCCAAACAAGTTATATTTACCTTACCCTTTGTAGCTCAGAGACCTATGCATAAGGTAAAATACACGAGAAGGAGAGAAAGAGAGTTTGTGTTTTTACCTGTCCCGTCATTTGTTCTTGCCTTCTTGGTGACTAAATTTTCTCCTGAAATTTTGCTTTCTTTTTTGTTGCTCAAAACATATGCATGAAGCAAGAAACACGAAAAGAAACACTAGAAGAGTTTATTTGTTTACATAACCTTTCATTTTCTCATTGGCAGATAAATCTCTCCTTGAAGTTCTGTTTCTCAGCCTAAAAATGTTAAAAGAAAACTATTCTGTTAGCAAGAAGCAGAGTAATCAGGACACTAATTGTCTAACTGAAAACATGGAAGAAAAAATAAAAACAATGAAATTTATGTGAAGAAGGAAACTTACCACGAGAATTGTGCAGAGTCTACTCAAATGCCAACTGGTGTAAGAGACTAAGCGAAGACAAAGAGATTGAATTACCTTAAGAGGAAGTGCTGAGGGAATAAACACCACAAACTTTCTGCACCAAGAAACAAACTCATGTCATTTCTTTGATGGAAATACACAGTGATGCCACGGGAAAAATGTTATAAAGTAACACACAATATCCTTTGACAGTTTATTTATAGATTGTGAATACCAATAAACAGCTAAGGGAGAACAAGATAGTTTACTTACCTCAACCTTCATTTTTCGAAGCAACTGAATTACTTCCTTGAATTTAGTTTTTTCAGCTTAAGAATCCTATATCTTTGATACCAAAAAAGAAGAATCATGAATCTTGATTAAAATCATTATGTTACCAGTAAACTATGAGTAAAGACACAAGACCATAAGAAAAAGTACAAAATTAACGCCAAGGTACTTACTGAAATCTTACTGAATCTGATCCAAGCCTAGATTTGAATGCTTGTCCAAATCCTTTACCTTGGTACAAAACCATTATGCTAGCAGTATACTATATACACAAGACCATAAAAAAAACTACAAAAAGGGATCAAGACAGTTTATCTACCTGATCCTTCCTTTTTCCGAGGCAATTGAATCACTTTCGTAAGTTTAGTTATTTTCAGCTTAAGAGTCCTCCATCTTGATACAAAATAACAGTTACTAAATACATATGACTATAAAATCAAACCACAAAATTAATGCTAATGAAGAAACTTACTCGAAATCTTACTAAGTATGATCCAAGCCGGGATTCAACTGCGTTGCTCCTGTTGTTTCTGTTAATCTTGGCAAGGAAACAATGTTAACAGCTGAAATATTGAACATTTTGACAATTGTGTATGAAGCAAAAGTAGATGAGAAGAAATTGAGAAACTTCACCTTAAAACTCTTAGTGTTTTTCTTGGATTTTGAATCATCACCTTAAAACTCTTAGTATCCCTTCACAAGAAATCACAGTACGAAACATATCTAAGTAAATATATTGATTACCTATTTACTTTTGTATGCAGGACACTGTTTTCGCTTGTACTCGCTTGAATCTCACTTTTAGAGCAGCATAAAAAGTAATTAGATTCAATGTGACCAACAAAATGATTAATAGTTGTAAAATACTAAGAAAAGAAAGAAAAATGGGAAGAGAAAGATACTTCACCTGAAATTGACTTGGCAACATAATCTCAGAGTTCTTACCAATAATAAAAAAAGATATTAATCGTAACTTATTGTCTTCTTTCTTTCTTGTGTCTAGTTTTGCGGTAAGCTGTATTTTATTTCTTGTGTTATGTTGTGTTTGCGTGTGTTTAGAGTTTTGTTGCGTGTGATGTGGTTTTTTTTGTAGTGTTTAAGTTTTGTTGTATTTCGGTGTGTTTTGAGTTTGAGTGCATTGTATTTGTTTGTTTTTCGTGTCTGTGACCGTGTGTATTTTCAGATAGTGTGAGTAATCAAATTAAACAAGCTAAGACAGCTCGGCTAATCAAATGAAAATAACCTGTTGAGATGACCCAGAGAACCTATGCATGCCAAAATAGATATGAGAATAGAGAGAGGGATATCTGACCTCTCATGCTCCTGGCTACAAAATCACTTTACCAAAATTTTGTTCTCTGGACCTGAAAGATATCTGCATGAAGCAGGAGACACGACCCGTCATTTGCTCTTGCCTACTCAACCAAAATTTTACCTGAAGGTACAATAAACAAACAATAAAACGAAACCACAAAATCAATGCCAAGATAAAAAAAAAAACTTGGTAAGAGTCTTACAGAGCCAAAATCTAAGTGCTTGCAAATTATTTATACTTTTAATCTTGATAGATCATGCTGTATAACGAAGAACCCCCAACTGAAAAACATAACTCTTCAACTTAGGAAAACAATCTCACTCTAAAGGAATATAAATTGTAAAACGCTTGAAATGCATTAAGATGTCGAAAAGAGAATCTAACCATCATCTTGGCAGAAATATGATTTAACAGTGTTTCAAAACCTGATCAAGATGTAAACAAAAGTTTGGAAACAAGAAAATAAATAAAGGCAATTAGAAATACATAACAATGGATTCACTTACAATAAAATCAAGCTTAGCCTTACATATTTTGTCACTGTAGACTTCGTAAATGGCTTCTTGTTACTGATGGCACTAAGAAATAACACGTTAGAGACCAGTAAAACAATATGAAACTATGTAAAAAACATCATAAAGTAAAAGATGAATGTAGCTAATCGGAAATAATAAACATGACAACAAGAGAATGTCATGTTGTGTATTAGGAGATGAAGAAATTTAGTCACCTTATGACTGAAGAATATATTTGGTCGTCTCATATGCAAAAGACTCTAAAACAACTAAAATACAATCCCTGACTTCGTTAGTACTGTACCTTGGAAATACAGATCTAGTAGAGAACTATGATATGCTTTTTTATTTCCTGCAAGTTATAGATCACTTAAACACGTCAGACATTTGCAGAAAAACATTGTATCAATGTGTTCATCTACCTGACCCTTCTTCTTTCGGGGAGACTGAATGGCTTTCTTAAATTTGGTTCTTTTGCGCTTAAGAAACTACCATCTTGATACAAAACCATTATGTTAGCAGTATACACAAGACCATAAAAAAACTACAAAATCTCTGAGAAGAGATGAAGATAGTTTATCTACCTGATCCTTTCTTTTTCCGAGGCAACTGAATTACTCTCTTAAGTTTGGTTATTTCCAACTTAAGGAGCCTCCATCTTGATACAAAACCATTCTAATAGCAGCTGCTAAGTACATAAGACTGTAAAATTAAACAACAAAAATAATGCTTATGAAGAAACTTACTGGAAATGGTCTTTTGAAGTCTGATCCAAGTCGGGATTCGACTGCTTTGCTAGCACCAATTGTTTCTGTTAATCTTGACAAGGAAACAATGTCCACAGCTAAAATATTGAACATGATAAAAATCAGTTTTTGCGATTGGTTTTGTCCTTTGTGAAGTATGTATTGATAAGAAATTTGTATAAAGCAATGTAAATGAGAAAAATAAGAGAGACTTCACCTGAAAAGTCACGGAGCTTCCCTTCACATGGAAGCATGGAAGAAACATATCTGATATCTAAATAAATTTTGTATGCAGGACACCGCTTTTGCTTGTAGTGGCTTTGAATTTCTCTTTTGGAATATCATCAAAGTACGAAACTGCTAACAAAACATACTAAACTTCAATGTGACCAATAAAATAATTAATAGTTGTTAGAGACCAAGAAAAGAAGAAAATGAGAAGAGAAAGATACTTCACCTGAAATTGACTTGGCAACAGAATCTCAAAGTTCTTAGTTACCAATAAAAAAAAAAGATATTAATCGTGAAGTTACTGTTGTTTTCTCTATTTCTTGTGTCTAGTTTTGTGTTGTGCTGTATTTTATTTCTTGTGTTATGTTGTGTTTGCGTGTGTTTAGAGTTTTGTTGCGTGTGATGTGAACTTTTTTTTGTGTTGTGTTTGAGTTTTGTGTATGTTTTGTTTGAGTTTTGTTTTGGGTTTGTTTTGAGTTTGAGTGCATTGTGTCTGTTGTGTCTGTGAACGTGTGTGTTTCTAGATAGTGTGAGTATGCATGACACAATAGACATGAGAATAGAGGAAGAGATATCTGACCTCTCATATGCTCTTGGCTACAAAATCACCTTCGAAATTTTTGATCTCTGGACCATGAAGCAGGAGACACGACCTCATTTGCTTTTGCTTACTGAGCCACCTGAAAGTACACCAATAAATGAAACCACAAAACCAATGCCAAGAAAAAAACTTGGTAAGAGTCATACAGAGCCAAAATCTTACTGCTTACTAATCTTTTTACTGTAAAATCTTGACGCATAATGTTGTTAACGACGAACCCAACTGAAAAATATAAGTATCAAAGTTAGGAAAACAATCTCACTCATCAGAACACATTAAGATAATAAAAAAACACTCCAATACATCATCTAGGCTACAATTACAATTCAAACAATGTTTGGAAACTTACATTTGTTACCGTCTCCAAATTGAGATATTTCCACTTGGTTGCCTGAATCATTTGACCACAAGACTGATTAGATCTTGGAAATGGGGACATGAACATGCAAATATAGATTCTTCTTGCATGAATATAACAATTAACCATTTTTTTCAAATTAATCTTCACAAAATCACAGATAAAGACAGTGATACACTCAAAACGACGCCACAAAGATCCATAGTCCAGATTATGCAAATATATATGATTGCTTCCTAAAAATCCCAAAACGATACAATCAATAACATGGACATGAGGGAAATTCTCTAATCGTTAGTTTTTTTTTAATCATTTAGATTCATCAATTTCAACAAATCAGAGAGAAATTTTGATGTAAACTCTGTTTAACAATTTCAGAACATTAAAACTCTCCGATCACCAAATTTAAAAACCATTGAACAAGTTCGCAATCACCCTAATTGCAAGATCTCAGAACCATCAAACCAATAAATTACAACAGAAATCAAGGAAAGCAAATTCACATCCAAAACCCTAAATTCCCAAATTAACAAAGAAGAGAGAGATCGAAACATTGCGTACCTTCTTCGATTTGGTAGGACTATCACACACAATCCGAATTCAAACCAAAAGACAAGTTTTAATCCTTGTATCAATCGTCAGATTCTCATCGATCCAAAATCAAAATCCTAGGTTCTCGATTTGAATTGACCCAACGAATCAGAGACGCCATTGAAGACGTAATTCAATTGATCGGAGAAAAGAATCGGAAGAAGAAGAAGAAGAATATAGAAAAACAAAATCGCTTCTCCATGCGATTACGTAAAACCCTAACTCGTTTCTTTCTTCAAAGAGGATTTGAAGAATTGAATTTTGAAATTTCAACTCTCGCTGACCGTTATTTGTGGGAGGAGAAGAGTTAACGTTGCGAAATCGAGAGCAGAGAGGCCAGCTATTTATGTGATTTTTTTCAAAACAATCAGCATGTGAATTTACGATTATAACCCTGGGTTTTCAAAATTTGTTTCCCGCTTTCGAGATTTTTGGTTAGAATCACATACATGCTAGAGTAGTTAAACGTTATGTGAACCACCAAAGTCCAAACCCACTAATCCCTTTGAGTTTAGGTTAACAAAGAAAAATTCTAAACTATTAAAAAGGGAAAATTAAAAAAATATATTTAAAATTTGATAAACGGTGAAATTAAAAATGATTTAATGAAATTTTATCATTATATAATTGGAAATTTCTAATGTTTTAGATTTATTTCATTTTCTATATATTTAAAATGTTTTCGACGATTATGTTTTTTTTTTTTCATTTTCTACACAAATAATTTATTAAATTTAACTATGTTATGAAAATGAAAATGAAAATTTAACTATAGTTAGTTGTAAATATAATTTAGTACATAAACAATACATGAAAACTAAAACATGTCCAATTTAACCATTATTGATATCAAATGCATCGAAATGTAAATACAAATTCACAAAAACAAATCAAAAGAAACAAATCTGCATATAAAAAGAGCATTTGGGTGTACCACCCATAATTCCATATGCACAAAAACTAACAAAGAACGATTTCTTGCATGTTTTCAAAATCATTGATCTAGAGAAGAGCTCTCATTACATGAGGAATGTATTTAAGATCTGCATATCTAATAATTTCTATCGTTGTTTATTAATTTTTTTTTTTTTTACTCTGTACAAAAACCTAAAAAGACGTTTAATATTTTTGGAATATATCTAATCTTAACCTCAGTTACATTTGAAACCATATTAATAAAGAAGAACCATAATTAATTAAGCTATATTAGAAAATTGTTAACTAATACAAAGCATTGTGTTCTCAACATAATCTGGAACCGTCCAAATTATACAATCGGTACGCCTTTTTTCCTTCGGATAAATGCTTTCAAGGTCCACATATCTATTACTTTTTCGCTCTGGATCATAATTAGGCCTGGGCATAAAACCCGAAATCCGAAAACCGATCCGAAACCGATCCGAAAAATCCGGAACCGAATCCGAACCGAATAGTCACAAAATCCGAACGGATAATGAATTCTCCTA
Source organism: Arabidopsis suecica (assembly GCA_019202805.1). NCBI lineage: Eukaryota > Viridiplantae > Streptophyta > Magnoliopsida > Brassicales > Brassicaceae > Arabidopsis > Arabidopsis suecica. Next base: position 8,638,443 of record CM032912.1, on the reverse strand, counting down.
TCCGAATTACCCGAACCGAACCCGATCCGAACCGAAAACCGAAAGGATATCCGAAAACCGAAAATAAAAATTATATATCCAAAAATATTAGTTATATTTAGTTGTAATTTTATAGCAAATAACAAAAATATCCTAAATATCCTAGATTTCGGAAAATTTTTAGTTATATTTGATAAAATTATACATATTTTTGCAAAATTTAACCAAATTTTAGTAAGATTAAACTAATTTTTATCTAAATTGAACTATTTTTAAGTTTTTTTTTCCCGAAAACCGATCCGAATCCGACACCTATCCGAACCGAAACCGAATCGATGACTCATAAAATCCGAACGGATAATAAATTCTCCTATCCAAATTATCCGAATCCGAATATATCCGAACCGAAACCGAACCGAAAAATCATAAAATCCGAACGGATAATAAACTCTCATACCCGAATTATCCGAATCCGAATATATCCGATCCGAATCCGATTTGAAATCCGAATGCCCAGGCCTAATCATAATATAAGACAAACAACATGTCTTGAGTACGGTAGGCACACTTGACAAGAACGATCTCACCACCACGAGTAACACCCATGCTACACCATTTGTTAGAACCCTCACTACAACAAATACGGTAGGATACGTCATTTTTTTAACGTCGTTTTCGGAACCGACTTAAAACGTAAAAATAAGCGGTCATTTAGCGTCGTTTTATTAAACGACGTTAAAGTTTAGTAATTTATTATTTCGTTTATTAATTATCTAGATAATTTCGCAGATTAGTTTTAACGCGTATTCATGTGAGATTATCCCCTTCCTACCAAAAAAAAAAATGTGAGATTATCCCCTTTTCTGAATTTCCCAGGTCAAAATTCTTCGCCGTCGTTCTGCATCTCCAATTCTTCGCCGTCGCTCTCCATCTCCGATTCTCCATGCTCTGCATCTCTGATTCTCTTCGCTCTGCATCTCCGATTCTTCGTCGTCGCTCTCCTTCTCCAATTCTCGTCGCTCTGCATCTCTGATTTCGACGAAATTGATCGTCGAGATTCATATCGAAACGTATAATCGTATTTCAACTTGATTTTGTGGTTTTCTTCAGCTCTCAAACTCTCTTTTTGTCTAATCGTAGTTTCTTCCATATTTTTTTGTATCCTTTTATAGTGTCTTAATGGCTTCCAAATTTTTAGCAACTCTTTTGGTCTAGATTAGTCAAGATATCGCCAAAATCATATACAGTGCTTGTCTCCAATCCGAATGCAGATGTAAGTTGGTCATTTCCCGATACTTTTGATAACTTTGGTTTTCTTACATTTTTTACAAGCTTACGAGAAGCAAATATTTCAGAGTATTGATGATGATAAACTATTTTGTTCTTGTAATAAAGCTTCTAAAATCTCTCTAGTTATCAAGTTATAGATTATATTTTCTTTTAATAACATTTTTTTACTTAAAAATTCTATAATCTGATTTTGTAATTTACATTTGATTTCAGGTAAATAACCTAAGACTTTCAGAGACGACAGTTTGAAACTTTGAAGAACAGATAATGGGCATATTGTGAATTGTTTTCAAGGATTTTCATATTTTTTAGGACAAAGTTTATGTAAAAAAAGAAATATTTATAAAAGAAATTTTCTATATGGGCCATTTGTCTTTCTTAATTTTAAGTATCTTCCGATTTTAATTATATACTAATAAATAAATATAATAAACTGGCAATAAAACCAAAGGCACATAGCGTCGGTTTATTTAGTGACATTAACTATTCCAATGGTGTCGGTTTATAACTGACGTTAATTATTAGAAAACTGACGTTAATTTTGTGTCGTTAAAGTTCACGTCGTTTCTGTAACCGAAGTTAATTATTTTAACGTCGGAGGATAACACGTCGCTTTAAAAACTGACGCCATAATAATTAAGTCAGTTAAATACCGACGTTAACCTTCAAAATGAATGACGTTAAAGGGCGCCTTTTTTGTAGTGCCTCCATCTCATCACTAAAGAAAATCTTGGACCATCCTTGTGTCTCCATAACCCAAATCTCCAAGCCCTTTTCGCAACACACCAATCCTAACTTCCCTTGATAGTTTATAAGATACGAACGATAATCCATCAATGTTTTAGGAGCGTCAACATTATAAAACTCTTCAGACCTAACATCAAAACTCATCAATTTATATAAAGAAGTAGAGTCATATTGATCAACAATCCCTGCTTGGTAATAGATTGTCCCGTTGATGCAAACTGCACCTTGCAATGGATGGTGAGATTCAACGCCTTGTATAGTCTTCCACTTCGTTGTTGTTTCTCCCAATGTAAAAACTAGACAAGGCTGCTCAGGATTGTACTTTGGTAAGAACAATACTTTATACTGATTCGCAAGAGAGTCGTACCCGATGAAACTAGTCTCCATGTGCATGGTTTTATTCTTCGGTAAGTACAAGGACTGCCTTGTGGTAGGGTTATATAGAACTACCTGACGAGATTTTGACCAACAACAAACCAAACCGCGAAGGTAATGACGAAATCGTTTAGGGATTAATACTGTTTCTTTGTCAGTAGACGAGAAGGCTAAGTAACATTCTCGGTAGTGGTCTGAAGCAATGAAATAAGCATCACGTGGAGGCTGAGATAAAGAACGTTTCATGATGAAGTCTATGAAGTCTCTACGCATGTTGATAACTGATGACCATTGCTTCGAAACGAATTGGAACCTCACTATAGATTTCGTCGGGAGCTTTTTCAGTATCTCCACCGTTACATCGAGAGGGATATTGATATCTTCACGGTTAAGAAGTCGTCGTGTCGGCGGCGATGGTGTGGTAGCTTCTCGTCTTCTCTTCATCGCCTCTGTTTTGCTAAACCCTAGAAATCACGTCGTATAGTATGTAACGTTTGCGTTGTCTTTACTTGGGCCTATTAAAGCCCAAGTTATTCTTGCTAGCCCAAATCTAAGAAAAATTATCATTGGTTTTTGCATATCTGATTTATGTCAAACTCAATTGACTTGTGTTAAGTGTTCTCATTGTGACAAAAGAAGAACATATGGTTGTTTTATAAATGACAAAGCATTGATCTAGAGAATAGCTCTCATTACATGAGGAATTTTTTTATTTGTGGAACTAAAAACATTAGAATTGCTCAAACATTGGTTGTTGTTCTACACAGGAGGCAACCATGTGATGATAACCGGGCTACGAACTTTATGTGTTGAGCTTCTCCACACTAGACCACCAAACTCAGGCCTCTTCATCCGCATTGTTGTCCGGAAAGTAACCGTGTACGAAAGCTTCTGGTGTTTTGAAGTGAAGTTGAGTGTTTTAGGCTGGACAGTGACGGATGCGCCTTTGAACGGCGAGACAGAAACCTTGTAGCTTGAAATATGAGGACCAACATTGGTCACAGTTCTTCTAAGTGTCATGGCTTTAACATGTGTGTTCTCTGGGAACAAAGCTGATATCGCCGGGTAGTTCAAGTTTCCCGGATTCTTGGCAAGAGTGTGTTTGCAGGTTCTGTTTGAATGTTTTGTGAAGACCTTGAGCTGTGAAGGACTTAAATCTTGAGTGCAGAGGAATTCAAAGTATTCTTGAGGTCCAATGTCATAGACCAAACCCGGATCTATAGCTTTTAAAGGATCTATATGTCCTGCACCGTGATCATAAGGCGATGAAGGAGCTGCTCCTGATGCATCTGTAAGAGGCTTAAGCGTGTTATCGTGAACATAAGCTGTTGTCATGAGAGCTGATTTGATCGCTGCAGGACTCCAATCTGGATGCCTTGATCTGATCAATGCAGCCACACCACTCACATGAGGACATGACATTGAAGTTCCAGACAGTATATTGAACTTAACCCTCCTTGGATCAGATGATAAACTCGATGGCGCCATGTCTCCAGTCCAAGCTGCAAGAATATTCACTCCTGGAGCCAACAAGTCAGGTTTCAAGATCTCCAAAGACAGAAAATTTGGTCCTCTTGAAGAGAATGCTGCTACAACTGGTGAAGGTTTGATACCAATTCTTGTTCCAAGAATCTCTAAACTCGCTGTAGCTTTTCTACTCGTCATCGCGTACTGTTTGATCAGTTTACCTTCTTTCTCTCCAACTGCAACAGCTGGAAGCAAATGAGAATCTGCAACAAGCTCTTCACCATTTGTTGCAGTGTTAGTTAAAACCATCCCAATTCCACCAGCTCTTTTCACTACCTGACCCTTTTGCACTCGTGGAGTAACACCGCGGTCGCATATCACAATCTTGCCCGCTACATGGCGACGATCCAAAGCCCCGTCTAGACAGAACGAAGTTGGATCAGGACTACTTGCATTCCTTCCTAAGTAAACCAGAGGATACTGTTTGTTCTTAGACAAAACTGTTCTTCCTTTGTAAAGTGACACTCCTTTGAACGTTCTCATAGTTCCAAGCTTCACTGTTGCTGGAAAATCTCTATCCATAGTACTTGCACCAACTGTTGTGATCCATGGAGAAACATTAGTGAGACTAATCGGATCAGGACCTCCATTACCGGCAGAACACGAAACGAAAACACCCATCTCCATTGCTCCAAATGTTGCTATGGACAAACTGTCTCTAGAATAAGTAGAGATCCCACCACCTAATGATATAGATAGAACTTGAACTCCATCAGCAACAGCTTGATCAACCGCCGACAAAATGTCTGAGCTGAAACATCCACCGACCCAACAGACTTTATAAGCAGCTACTCTAGCCTTTGGAGCCATCCCTCGAGCTGTTCCATAAGCAAATCCAAAAAGATTTGCTCCTTTAACAGGTGAACCAGCTACAGTAGCTGCAGTGTGTGTCCCGTGACCATCTCGGTCTCTCGGTGATTTATATTCAAGCTCTTCATCGATCTTTCCCGTTGCAGCCTCATAGCCTCTATAGAAAACTCTAGCACCAACAATCTTTCTATTGCAGTTACGTTTCAAGAATCTTTTTCCGGTTTCACAAGCTCCTCTCCAAGTAGAAGGAACAGGGGACATACCTGTATCGTTAAAGCTCTCACTCTCAGGCCAAATCCCAGTGTCTAAAACACCAACTACCACATCATGGTCGGTGACTCTCTCAGCCCAAACTCTTTCACTCTCTTGTCTCTCTAACCCAAGAAACGTTGGACTTCTTGTCGTGTGAAGCTCGTACCTTGTCTCAGGAATCACAGCTACAACACCATCTTCTTCTTCAAGCCTCTCTGCTTCTTCTTCAGTAAGCTGAGCAGCTAAACCATGAAACGCAGTCTGGTAAGTGTAGAGTATCCTGTTGTTGTTACCTTCTTCTTCTTGAGATTTGCCTTGCGTTACAGAGTTTATCTTTGAAGAGTACCATTGTAGGTGATTAGTGTAAGGTAAAGGCATAGCAGATTTATCCATATGGACAACATAAGTCTTCTTGTTAGAGATTTGAGTAGTTGTTTCTGCTTGAAGAAAGATGAGATTGATTGATAAGATTATGAAAAGAAAGGGTTTTTGAAGTGGGTTTTTGTTAGCCATTGCTGGAGAGAGTATAGGAGATGATTCTTCTCTCTATCCCTATGGAGAAGAAGAGATAAAGAGAGTTGTTGTTGTTACTTTGGAGGAAGTAATAAAGATGAAGGAAGAGGTGGTTTTCATATATGTTCTGTGTGCATAATTACTAACAAGTTGGTTGGTAATGGCAGAGAAGAGTAATTAATGTGCTCATGGCTTCCTTCTCCTACTTCTATGTAATATTTAGTACCGTTAGGTTTGAGAATTTATTACTCATCTCGAATTCAGTTTCTTAATGCTTAGTTAAGTTTAGTTTAGTAATGAGTTTATGAGGCATTAGATTCATTTAAGCAAGTCTTGAAGTCTACGAGCATATTCTTGATTTATCACTTTCTCAATTTTCAATTTACGTAGGAAACAAAATCAGTCACATCAAGCTTTTTTATTTGCTTTGGAATTTTGTGAGGAGAGGAATATAAACAAGTATTCAGAAAAACATAAAGTATGTAATTAAAAAGTAGGAATTTTAAGACAAAAGTCTGTAGGATTCTCTTTGGTAAGAGTGAATCATTCGTACCTCTTTAAATGAATCTTAATGCATTGATACAAACGGTGGATCCGTGTTGCCGTATTTATATGATACAAAAACCTAAACTTGAGTTTTATTTACCAAAACAAAGATTTGATGTAATGATTGAAATGTCTGAAACCATCATTAAGAATACTAATGTTTTAATTTAATTACTAGCTAGTTTAACTAGTTTTAAAAATGTTTATAAATGATATTTTCATTGGTCAAAAGTGTTTTTTTTGGGTCTCCATACTAAAAATGTAAACAAAAAATCTAAAAAACCACAATAATTTTGGGTCTCTGTCAATGGAATTGAATTTACTGATAATAATAGCAGTGGTCAGCTCAACGGTCTATCACAACATTTATAAAAACACATTTAAAGCTCAAACTCTAAATGACCCACTTTCTCACTCCCTCTATCTCTCAAGCTAGTAATATCCCAAAAGAACCAAGAAGTGGCTTCATCTAGATATTTGATATTTTTCCATTGATTGGTTCCAAGGGATCAAATTTGATTCATTGAATTGATAGATATCTTGAATTAAATACTTATAAACTATTCGATTTCACTTTTGAGGGTTTTTTTTTTTGTTTTCCTATTTTCACCATTTGCATTTTCTATGTCAAAAATGTTTATTTAGACCAAAATATCCAACTAAGGCTTAAGTTTACATGATTTATTTCTTAAACAAAATAAACAGATTAATTTGAAACTTACAAACTACCAGTTGTGAAAATTTGCAATTTCTTTAAACCATAAAAAGGGAGGTGGAGACTGGAGAGTAATAATGTACAGAAGCAGGCGAGATGAATAGAGAAGAGGGCTAAAGAAAGCCTTCAATTGCACGGCGACCTGATTGGACTTCTCTATAGATCATTAGTGCTTCTTCCATCACATTGGCTTGAGCCAAAAGTTGTGCTCTCTTTTTTCCCGACGGATGTGTCGATAGATAATCTGCGAGTACGTTTCCACCGAGTTGTCCAAGCTTCTCATACACTTTAGGAGCTACTCGTGGGTCATATCCCGCAGATGCAAGTAACAGCAAACCAATGTAATCCGCTTCTATCTCCATCCTGTGATGTAACACCAAACACAGACACAAGGGGAAATAGAACGCATCAGAACTTGTTTTTCTTCCTCGTACACACAGACATATTTCATTTCTCTTACCATTACCCCAAACTACAACAACAGCAGCTTAAAACATTAGTTCTTGGAGCCAAATGGTTCACTAGATGATTAGTTTGTTAAAATATATCCAATCTAACCAATTGTTGTTTCTGATAATTTGCAGAACAATGTGAAAAACTAATTTGCAAACCTTTCTTGTTCGCTTCTCCTACCATGCTAACTACACCAACACCTTCTAATGGTTAACCAGATGATTAGTTTCTTACAATTTATTGAAAGTTATGAACTGTTGTTCCTAATCATTTGCTAAAGAGTGTGAGAGATGAACCCTGAACCTCCACAGAAAAGCTAACTTTTCCTCAACATGCTAAGTGGAACTCATGAGTTATTTGAGAACAAAAGAGCCATTGCAGTAAAATCAAAGGATAGACAGTAAAAGACAGTACAGGATGTTGATAGGAAGAGTGGAAGGAGAATTACTTTCTGGAGAAAGGAAGCCTCAAGAAAAGAGCGGACATTGTGTTCACAAGATCGGGCATGACAAACTGATATAGCACCAGTTGAAGGACTGCAAACCATAAGTTCTTTGTTATTCCCTCAGCAACATGTCGGGCCACCGCATGACCAACCTAAACCAATATACAGAACAATCAGAAAAAACATGCTTTCATTTCCTAATCATTTTCAGATTAACAAGCAGTCTAACAGCAACATAGTACATTTACAAATGAAAACTATCAAAGGTTTTATACCTCATGCCCGATCACAGTGGCAACTTCAGCATCCGACTTAAAAATATCAAGCAGCCCAGTGAACACCACAATCTTCCCAGCAGGCAAGCAAAACGCGTTAACAATAGGCTCATTAACCACAAGAACCTCCCAACTAATCCCTTCCAGATGACTACTCGCTGCATGCGCCTTTGAATCTTTCTTCCTACTTTGTTGAATCCATTCATCATCAAGAACCTGATCTTGTTTAGACCATTTCATATCAGTCATCGTATCTTCTCCACTCATAGCCCTTTCCATTTCCTTAACTCCCTTATCACCACCTCCTAAACTACTCTCTGTAGAAGCATAACCTAAATCACTCCACACACGCTCATTACTCAAACCTCTCTGCAACGCATCAATAACTTCTTTAGCTATCAATCTAACCCTAATACTCTCCGGATGAATCGCAGGAAGAATTTTCCCTTTGTAAGTTTTCTTAATCTGCTCAAATTGAGTTTCCCCAAGAAGTTTCTCCATAGGTTTTGATAAGAGAATGAAATGTGTTCTCTTTGTGTACGGAACCGTTTCTAAATTCCCAACATATAAAGTGATCACAGCAACAGAACCAACAATCACCACCGTAAACACTGCTCTAGGGTTTTGAAACCACCGTGTTGGTCCTCGTGGCTTGAAATGACGAACTTGGTATCGATCAACGTAGTAATTTCTCTTGGGTACACTCAGAAACGGATTATACGCGATTCTGTTGGTGTTTTGGCCGAGAGATGTCCATGATCGTAACCCTACTTGACGCGAAGAAATTGAGGAAAACCCAGAAGACCCAATTGGATTGATTCTCGAAGGAAGATGAGATCGAGGTAGAATCTTCGGGTTTATGTTGCGTCGCAGGGAATCGAATACGAGTTTTGTTCTTCGGTACCATGACATTGCTGGGAACGGAGCTTAAAGGAGCAATTTGAGGAATTCGTGAAGGAAAAGGAAGATTGATGAAGAAATTTTTGGATCTAAGCTCAAGACTATAATGTGAGAGAGATTTGGCGAATTTTCGAGAAAGAAGAAGAAGTAGAAGAAGATGTCGTTCAAGGGAGGGTGTCGTTCGGTTATTGCCGGTCCAATTTGCCAAAACCGAAATGAAACCGGTTTTTGTTTAAACGGCCAGTTTGAGGATTACTGAGATTCTCCTAGTAAATATTTTATAAACACTAGGGGTTAGGCCACGCTACGCGTGGGTCATTTCTATACATGTACATGTATCGTTTATTTTAGTTTGTGAATTCTTTTACATATTAAGATTATATATATGTTACCTTTTTCAGTAAATTGACTTTTGCTTGTTATGTTATTACTAAGACTTGAGTTAATTGGTACGTCTCTCCATACCATTCACCACCGACGTCTATTGTCGTTTTGTCGATATTGCCCATCAAAAGCATGTTGTATTCTTTACACAAGCAATGTATATATCTAAATGTGTATGATTTTGCATGAAAAGAGAACACTGGGATCAAAATTAACACACCCACGCACAAAACTACTTTTTTATTGTTCAATGGTGGATCACACCCATCATAACTAAGAATGATGGATAACAAAAACATAAGGCATATTTTTCTGTTCTGTTTTAGTTCACTTAAGCATCTCAACATACGAATGTTTTCAATCTTCCTCAACTCACCAAGTTCTATGAGTATATATGAGTCATAAGCGTCTTTAGCTGTCTCTGAAAGGAACATGAGAGTTACCATTGACATAATCGTCACTGCTGCCATTGTCACCTTTTGCCTGCACCTTCCTCTTCACACTGGACATGACTACCTGCGACCTAACACTAAGAATTTGAAAGATGTGTGAGAACTAAATATATTGAAAGGTGAAAGAATCTTCTTTTCTTTATGGCTTAAGATTTTAGAAAATGTGGAAAACAAATTTTGAGAATAGACGAAAGTATACTACTCTATTTATGCTTATTATGTCTAAGAGGAGTTGTTTAAATGAAAAAAAAAAAAACCAAAAATCCCAGAAGTTGTACCCTTCATTTCTTTTTAATAAGACGATGATTCTAAAGTTAACAAATAGAGGTGTGTTCTCCCTATGCATACCTCCCTAGAAAGAAGAAATAGATTGGTAAAGCCTTAAGGTTAATGAAAATTGAGCAGAAATCAAGGGAAGTGAAAAGAAAAAAAATTAATAAGATATGGATCACAAACTTGTGCTTGAAGTAGGGTTTGGCCCTTATGAGGGAACAGAGAAAATTTATAGATTAGTTTTGGTAAAGGGACAAATCATGGATGGACATACACTAATACTCCTTCAAAATATACTCCATTCTTGTTTCTCGTTTACCTCAAATGCACTCACCCTTTCCAATTTTTCCCGGCGTTCGCTTTTTCTTCTCACTTGATCATGCAGCAAGTCAGTGCATCTCCATAACCAAACAAAACCAAAACAATGGAGGATTGCCTCCACATGAGCAAAACAACATGATTTCAACATATTTTTGCATATATAAACCAATTACAAAAACCCATATATTGAAGAGAGGAAGAAGAAGAAGGGCGACATCTTACCTATTGTCATTCGGATTCTCCAGTCAAGAAGGCGGTGACTGTAGATTTGGGAAGTGAGATGAGAGAAGCTTGAAGCCCTAGATTGGAAGCGCCATAGGAGATGCGATGAGTCTGAAACCGAATAAATCGTGGCAATGTGGGAGACGATGGGTCTAGGGTTAAAGGTAAAACGCTTCAGGTAAGGAGAAGAGGAGGTTGATGAGATTTTTATTTTGGACGGCTTCGTTTTATTGGCTGACGTGGCTTTCTCTAAAAGAATACAATTAGATGATGTGGCAGCATGAGAAAGTTTTCTAAGATGCTGATGTGGACACAAAGAGAAGCCTCAATGAAGACCTTTTATTAGTAAGAGATTTTACTCAACTACATTCACTATATTTAATTAACTAAGATGAAAAAGAACCACATCAAGATTAAAATACTTTTTTTCGTTTCATATTGCATTAACTTTTTTTTTTCTATATAATAATTTACTATTTATTAGATTTTAAAATTTTGATTTTGTGAAAATTAGTTTTTATTAGAATAAAATTTGGAACATTTTTCATTTATCCGTACTATATGATCTACGAATCGTACAATCCTTCTCTAAAATGTTTTATTTTTAATCTCTAAAATATTTGTTTGTTTGTCCATTTTACTGTACTTTTTACTCTTTAAAATGTTAGTTTGTTTTTAAAACATCGCACATGAGTCCAGACCCGCCCCAAGACTAAAACCCGTGAAGGTAGGGATTTAGGCAGCAGAACTCTATAAATATATTTAGGGGCATCATTTTAAAAAAAGATGTTGCAGCAAAGTGGTTAAGTCTATCCTCTTCACCTTCCACCTTTTTTCTTACTTTTGCTAATTATTTTTTTCAATTTTATTGTAAGAGCTTAAATTTTAGTTTTTGCTTTAGACATTATATTCTATCGGGCCGACCTGCATGAGTCGTAAGTCCGACGAACTTGGGCTTACCATTGTCGTACTACGGTTTTGCTCAAATTTGTATTCAAAAGAATTTCTAAAACCTAAATCGTCGATGGTTTCCTAGATCCGTTGCGGTTAATCCAAGTGAGGCTCTCAATAAAATTTATTTGTCTTGTCTCTTAATTTTATATGGAGTGATTTTTTTTATTGTTCATTTATTTGCTTCACTGTATGTTAGTTTAGTCAAAAACGAACAATTGAATGTTTGCCAAATTACAAAATCAAACTACATTTTCTTTTAAAATAATTTCACGCTGTGAAATATAAAATCTCTTTTTTTAGCGATGATTTTTTTTCCATTCGATAAATTGATTTAAACTATAAACTATTACTATAAATTTAGTCTACATAATAAATGATTACAAGATTCTATGATTGAAGCTTGAGTTCGATCAAAGTTGATATGGATTCTATCAACTAATTGTGGATTTTGTCAAAGAAGATGTGGACTATATCAAAACTATAGTAAACTCTATGCTACCGTCTACTGGTTTGCTGCCAAAAAGGGAAGATTTACTTGCGATTCTTGTTTTATCGAAAGAACTTTGTACCAAGGAATCTTGGAGTCCATCTAATATACGATTGGAAAATCTAAGGATAAGGTGAGTGTTCATGACATTATTTTTCTACATGATGATGATGATTGATGATACAATGCTGTTACTATAACATGAGTATAATGATAACATGATTCTATGATTGAAGCAGAATTGAGTGCGATCAAAGTTGACATGGATTTTATCAAACGAACTGTATATTCTCTCAAAGAAGATGTGGACTGTATCAAAACTACAATAAACTCTATACTTGCGCTTCTTGCTTTGTCGAAAGAACCTCGTACCGAGGTATCTTGGAGTCCATCTAGCTCGGATGATTCGTCCACGGATGAATATTATCAACGAGACGCGTTGCTTGCTTCCGGTCTCAATCCCGTAATCGACAAAGCGGCTATTGATGACTTCTTTCAAACTGTTGGTCCGGTCGTTGGAGTTGAGTTTGGTAAAAAAGTGCATTATAAGTGCGTAGTCTACATTACATAAGCTACATGGATATTTGTTGGGCGATTGCTCTTATAAGAACGTTGTCAGCATTACGTAAGCTACATAGATAAAGTGTCATGCTTCATGCTTAATAAAATAGGCAATTGCCTAAGGCCACCTTAAAAAAGAAATATATAAAGGCCACATTTAAAAAAATATATATAGTGAAAATATTAATTAGAAAATTATAAAATATGAATTTTGAGAATTAAAAATTAAAAAAAAAACAAAATTTATGTTTAGAATTTCGATATTATAAATTTTGATTATCTATATATACATTTTTGGTGAAGATTTGGCCTCAAAAATCCTTTTACAATTTCAATATTGTACATTTAGTCCCTACAAATAAAATCTGACAAAATATTTGTCTTAATGAAATTTACAAATCAATTAATAAACTCTTCAAACAATTCCTATTTTTAAAAAAAACGAGATTTGAGATCCTAACATATGGAAGTCAAATATTCGAAATTAAATATCTTAATTACTATAATCTCGGTAATATCTATCAAATAGTCAGAATTAAAACTATTAATTACCATAATCTCGGTCATATCTTAACAAAAATTGTAACTAATCAATAGTGTTTCCATAATAATTTGTCACTTTAAAAATGAATAAATGGATGATTCCTAATTACTAGCATTTCCTTATTTAACATAGATTTTCTGCAAAACAAATAAACTTAGATATTAATAAAAGAGATTACAGATATTAACAAAAAGGTATAACTTTAAGTATATTCCTTATTTACGAATATCGCTCTTAATAAATTTTTAGAACTAATAAGAGCATATTCCTTAAGTTAGTTTAAGTTAATATTTAATTTTAATCATACTAAGGAAATTGAATAATTTTGTTCGAGAAATTAAATGCTTTACCAAAAATATATAAACAGAAAATCTAAATAGTTTCCGCAATATCATTTTCAACGCTAATTAAAAGGAATACGTAATATACAATTTATTAATACTATCTAAAACAATTGTTAACGAAATATTCTAAATCGTTAAGATTTCATTTAGTCATTTAAAGATACCTAATCAACCCTAAAATGCAAGCAGACTATCTACACACTATAAATAATAGTACTCAATAGAACCATTTTCATATCCCTCCCAACGCTAATAGCAAATCTCTTATATTCTCAACTATTTAAAAAAAAAATTGGTTGTTGTTTAATGTTTTGCAGGAAGGGTGTTTGTATCATCACTAGAGTTTTGGCGCAACCAAATTCCGGTTTATGATATGGTTTGTGATTGGATTCTTGAACACTACATCAACCATGGAAACATAGTCTTAACATTGTCTGGTTTTGCAGGATCGGAACCTTATCCAAGTAAAGGATGGTAGTTATACTAAGTCCACTCCATCTAAAGGTTCGTCCTTTAAAGTTGTTTTTCGATGCAAAGCGGCTTCACTATATAATACAAATTTTTCTGTCTTCTTCTTGATAGGAAAAGGATCGAATTCTCGAAAGCCAAGGAAGTTGAAAATCAAATAAACTATATCAAACTTTGGTAATTATTTTGCTGGGTCGGGAAACTCTCTTAGTATTTCTAGCTTAGTAATATTTATTTTGCTTTTTCTATTGTTTAATAATATCTATGAATTTATGCAACGACCAAACTACAACTTAATGTCAATGTTTATAATGACTACAGAATCTGGATAAATTTGGAAACCGACCTTTTGGACATGACCAGAGCCAAGAATGTGTACTACGAGAAAGTCGGATCACCGATTATCATCGTACGTGGAACGTTGGAAGCCCCTAAATTTATAAAAATGGCCGCTTCAATGCCTTGCCTTAGGGCTAACACTGGCTTGGTCAAGCCTGGCCATGTTGGAAGGTCTTTTTTTTCTTCATCCAAATTCCTATTTAATGTAAATTTTACTAAAACTCATACTAATCATCTAAACCGTGTTTTCCTCTTGCCAATTAAAACGTGTACAAAGTATAGTGTTGTAAGTGTATCCAGAAATAGAATTATCTTTATTTACGTCTCCTTTAGTTTTTGTTTTTGTAGAATCGTGTCGAGAAAACAGAAGGACTTGTGGGCAATTCGACTCTCCATTGGAACGTATCTTTGAGATGGTAACTATTTCAAAGCTTTAGTTGTTATTTGATCAAGCTACACTCAAATCATTCTAAATAAAATCCGAAAACTTCCAAATATCTCTATATTATTTTGCAAAACAAAACAAAAATAAAAATCTATATATCATGCAAAATAAAAATTAAGTGTAAATAATACAAATTTTAAGTTCTAAACTTTTTTTATATTAAGAAAAATATTATTCTGCCGTGTGCCACGGGTCATTCCCTGGGTCAAATAATTAAATATATACACTTCAAATAATCAAGTTATAAAAAACACACAAAAAAAATTATTTATCCCGCGGTGTACCGCGGGTCATATCCTAGTTGTTTAGTATGTTTTGAATGAAAATTCTTTTAAAATTTTTTTATAAAATGGCCACAATTTTTTATTTTTGCTATAAACCTCTCTAAACCTGAGCACGATATTGCATGGATATCCCGAGGATAATGGAAGGAGGTCTCTAACTTTGAAAGATCTCACCTACTTTGTCCATCTCTGATGTTTAATTGATCAACATGGTGCAATAAGCAAGACTGAATACGTTAGAGATATTTTAGTGGGTGAAGGTATAATCAGTGATATGGTTTTTCACCACAAGCCTATGAGCGATATTGAAGACGAGCATGAAGAGTTCTGAGATGTTCATCGAAAGACGATATCGAAGACAAGCACATGTGGCGGTGTCAATAACATCGTTTCCAGAGTTACTCAGCGTCTAGTAGATTAATAAGTAAACTGTACATGTCAATTTAAATAAATTTTATAAAGGATGTATGTTTGGCAAATTTATATTCATGTACAGATTCTAATATGATTCTACAATGTTATGAGGGAGCATATACACCAACTGACGTAGACTTTGACATAGATGGACATATATTATTCAATGTTTGATTTTTATTTTAGTTCATTAAATCATTAATAACAAAATTGATTGCTCATGTGTTGTGAATTGTGAGCGTTGACGTTTAAATTGAAGTGACAAGTGATTATGTGTAACACGAAATTCTATCCTCATCTATTTTTAAGAATTCCGGTTCAATCATTTGGTTTTAATTGTTGCAATTTGTATTTCGGTTTCCATTTGTTGAACCAAGCGTTCTGTCCTTGCAAAACCCTTATGTACGTGGCCATTTGGGGAAATAACAATCAGAAAATCTATATTTTCTTTTTCTTCATTCTCTTTCTATCATTATCATCATCATTCACCAAATCATTATCATTGTTCTTCGAGCTGATTCTTTTTTCTTTAGGATTAGCTTCTAGGCTTGATTTGCCTTTTCCTAGATCTCTTGGTGAGATCCTAGATTAGGGATGTAAGTAACTATCCAACAAAATCCAAGTGTATAGACTATATACAAGAAACCCATATAAGATGTCAATCTAAGGATTGTAGCTGGTCGAGAAACAAGTCGCAGCAACAGTAGCTGAGGCTGGTCTCTATTACTTGTTGATCTTGCTAGAGCTGACAATGCCATACACAGGGGGCTTTTCTCTAAAGAAAATAGTAAATCACAAATTAGTGACAAGTCACTATTGTTATCAAGAGACAAATCAATCATCAAGAACAAATTTATGTACCTTGTGAATTTAAGTCTATCCAAACGCAGATGACGACGATTCTGGATATAACGACCACTCGCTTCACGATTGATATAGTATTCCTCTCTATCTTTAGCGTTATGAACTTCAAGATTGCATCCTCCCATGTCACTTCCATTAAGTTTCAAAGCGTCCTCTGTGCCGTGTAACATTTCAATGAAAACATGTCTGTAAAAAGAAAAAGAAAAATATTAGCATTTAACTTTACTTGTCACAAAATTGGAGTAAGAAAGTAGTTACAGACCTTAAGATAACTGCACCGGTTTCATTTGTTTGAAAATAAATTTTTGAGATCATTCCACACGGACTGAAATGTTCAAGCAATGCTCTCGCGATATCATTCTCACCAAGCGAAGAATCATATCCCTTTACGAAAATCGTGCCACCATCATATCTGAAGTTACCACCAACGTCAGTGCAATAATTTGCAGGGTGAGAATATAATCAACACATCAACATAAGTCTCCAAAAACATGGAAAATCAAATTTACCTCCCCCCTTGTTTTGGAATGAATAAGACTCTCTCGCCTACCTCAGCAGTCTTTGTAAAAGAAGAAGAGCAAGGAGGTAATGTTCGGTTTAGGGTTTCTTTCTCGAGTACATCAGATTCCTTGCTAGAAACATTACTGCTGCTCTCTTTTTTACAAGTATTGGTATCTGCTTTAGCCTGTACATACAAAACAGAATACGAATTTTTTTTGTTAATAGGCACTTACATAAAAAAGATAGTACAAGATTAACTATTGCTTACCTTTTTATGGGCAGGCTCTTCACCTTCATCACTTTTCTGCCAATATCAACAAAAAAACATGGTTTGAGTCAAAGAATTAGAAAGACTCAGAAACAAGTATCTACAAAGAAGTATCGTCAATACGGTTGGAGAAAGAAACAGCTAGCTTGAGTTCAAAAAGGCACACAACATAAGCAAAATAATTAAAACAGGAGAACATAACAAGACTGAGGTATGAAGTATCACCTTGTGACCCTCAGAGGATGGAGAATTTTGAATAACTGGAATGACATTATTCTTAACTGAAGCAGGTTTCTTTGCAGGTTCCTATAGTTATCACAAAAGAAAATTAAGTGTATGTAATTGCAAATTTATCTCTACTTGTGAAGAAAATCAAAGTCATATATAGCAAAAGGGTAGTAATCACAAAAAAAAAGTGATCAAGAAGAGATTATATACTTTGAATGCGGTAAACAAGGCAAGAAAATCCTCCCTTGTGAGCAGCAAATCAAGTGTTGATTTCACAGAGTTCACAGTTGCTTTGAGAGAGTCCACATCTTCTTTGAGAGAGTCCAAAGCGTCTTTGAGAGAGTCCGTCTTTAGTTTGATGGAAGCAATCTGTACATTTTATAGAAATCTGTTAGAGAGAGTGAAAAAAGAGTAGTTATTGTATCATTTATGTAGAAGAAAAATAGGCTTTAAGAACACTCGCCTTCTTCTTCTTAGATTTTTCAATCTTATGCCTCTTCTTTGGATTCACTGTCTCCAACTTATCTGAAGGAGAGAGCAGCAGTAATAAATAAAAAATCATCAAATATAAAATCAGCAAAATACATTTCAAAAATTTGATATTTACAAGTCAATAATATACTTAAAGGTTATTGTAATCTAAGAATCTTAAGAATTCACTAATCATGCTGGGGATTTATGAAATTATGGAACCAAGTTCTGGGGATTCACGACATAAAAGAGTAAAGAGAGACCGTGACAAAACCGAATCTGTCGGAGTCGTTAGTAAGGGATTCTGTCGGAATACTAGGATGTCGGGAACCGAAATTCTTACCTTGAGAAGGAGAACCTAAGAGACTCTTGCTAGATTTTCCCATCGATGACTGCTGCTAGGTCTTCGAGAGGGAGTGGATTGATTTTCCATAAATTGAAGAGCTTCGTCGTATTCATAAATTGATTTTCCATTTCTTATCATGGTTTGGGGCTGGGCTTTTGCGAGCCATGATTATTCTCTCTTGTCTTGTCCCATCAATGTTGTTAGTGTTGGATTTCTTCACCCCTCCGGGAAACAATGGCTGGAAAGCCACTTTCTGGGAAAAAAAAGGCTGGAATGCCACCCAAGTTTTTTAGTTTAATTTGTTGAATTAAATTTAAACCCTTAAATATGAAATAATATGAAATGACGAAAAACCCAAGGGGCAAGATCCAAGATCTCATGCGTTTGACCCGTTTCCGTTTATCCGACCCAAGCCCACTAATTTTTGTCCAAGCCCATCCGAGAATTGAGCCCAACAAAGAGAGAAGTTGAAAACTCAAGAAAAACTTAAGCGTTTCATTTTCTCCGATTTCCCCCCTTTTCGAAACACTAGAGACAACTTCTCCGATTTCTCTCCGATTTCTTCGATTTCTTCGATTTCTTCTCCTATATCGTCGATTTCTTCTCCATTCTCACCTTTTAACTCGAATTTCGCATCGCCCTTTCCCTGTTCATATCCAAATCCGCAAATCCGTCGAAATTCTGGGGAACTTTGCAATGGCTCGTGTAAGAGACGGCGAAGGGGTGTATGAATCGACGGAGAGGCGTCCGGCAGAACCAGCGGATGCTTCGGTCGAACCTGGAAGAGAAACCGCAGATCCAGATGCTTCTATGGTCAAACCTGGAAGTGAAACCGTCGGGATGCAAACTGAGCCGACAGAAGAAGCAGTAGTTGATGCTTCCGAGAGTCAACCTGGAAACGAAACCGTGGAGTTGGAAAGGAATGATGCTGAAGGACAAGCAGCAGTTGCTGATTCCGATATTCAACTTGGAAAAGAGAGTCCGATAGAACCGAGTACTGGAGCAGTAGAGGCTGCAGAGGAGGAACTCGTGGGTGCATCAGAGGAAGAGGAAGAGACCGATACTGCTCAGGTATACATTAGTTTGAGAATGGATTAATGGTATTCAAGATACAACTAGTTCAACTAGTGAATTAGGTTGTCTTTGAATATGAGTATATATACTTTTGATGCTGGTTCTTGGTATAATTGAAGCGGAGAATATATAGGTTTGAATTTATGTGTCATGATACAACTAGTTCAACTTATCCCGATTATATACTTGTTTGAATTGTGTGTTTTGATATAAGTAGTTCAACAACTTAAACTCAGCGATTGTGTTTTGAATATGCAGGATACATATGAGGAAGAGGATGATGCTGCTGGTAATGCTGGTGAAGAGGATGAGCATGGTGATGTTGGTACTGGTAAAGATGGTATAGAGGCTGAAGAGGATGTTGGTATAGAGGAGGAGGCTGCTGCTAAAGATGGTATAGAGGAGGAGGCTGCTGAAGCTAGTAAGGACGTTGCTGGTATAACAGCTGATGATGATTCTGGTAATGATGATGATGAAGATGATTCCCAGCCACTGCCGCCAGAGAAGATGTGCTTAGATAGTTCAGAATACACCAAAGGGTGTAAAATAGGAACTAGGTGTAATGTGACTGAGACAGTGAAGTTGATAGAGAAAGAGTTTAAAGACGAGGCAATATGGTTCAGAAGTCACCCTCAGTTCAAGCATGTATTCCACATGCCTAGGGAGCCAAACCACATGACTCAAGGCATGTGGATGCTTATGCTGCGCACAGTTGACACAGATCTTGAGAGGGAGTGCTGGTTTGTGGTTAATGGAGTACCTATTAGGTACTCCATCAAAGAGCATGCGTTGCTAACTGGGTTTAATTGCAAGGAATACCCGGAGAAGCATGAGGAAATGGGGAATTTGAGGTTTGTGAAGAGAATCTTCAAAAGGACTGAGAAGATAAAGGCATCTGATGTATTAGCTAAGTTGAAGGAAAAGAGGAGTTGGAAAGGAGCTGATAAGAAGAAGTTAGTAGTCTTGTATTTCCTATGCAAGATACTAAAAGCAAGCTCAAAAAGTGATGGCAACATAGTATCCTTTCTCTTAAGGATTGTTGATGATTTGGATGCATGTGAGACATATCCATGGGGCAGGTATTCATTCTCAGAATGTATGAAAGGGATCCGGAATATGATGAAGAATTTGAATGGGTCTGTCAAACCTAAAGCTCAACCTAGCTTTAGTGGATTCATTGTACCTCTGGAGGTAATCCTTTGTTTTTGATGTCTGAGTATTTGAAGTTGTATATATGGTTTTATGATATTAACTGTGTGTGTTTTTTTGTAGATTCTGGCTTATGAGGCTATTCCACATCTTGGACTGAAATATAGAGTACCTGTACGTGCAGCAAATGACTGTCCAAGGATGTGCAAGCACAAGTTTAAAGAATCTGCCATGAAAGGTATCCCTTTGGAAGAAATATATCAAGAGCTTGGGACTAGCAAGGTTAGAATTTCTGTCTTCATTTGATTATTTGGTTTGTGTCATGTATTTGATCAAGAGTCTAAGTTAAATGTATGTGTGTGTATTCACAGGATATTGACAGCATCTTGGTACCAGACCAATATGAGAAATCTCTGTTGGCTGGAATCATTGAAGATAATGTTGATGATGGCCTGGGGGAGATTGATATTATTGTTGACAGTTGGAGAGAGCGTCTAGTAGAAAAGAAGAAAAAGATATGGTGGGAAGGAATGTACCAGCTGGACCAGGCGTCCCGAGAGATTGGAAATAAGTTTCTTGAGAATGAAGACCCTGAGCAAGAAGTCCATGAGAAAGAGAGTTCTGATATTGCTAACCTTGTTGCATCTATAAACTCACTAACAGAGGTGGTGAACAATGGCTTTCAAGCCTTTAATGAGAAGTTTAGTGACATGGAGAATAGAGTGAAGACTCTTGAACTTTCTCTGGCATCCCAGGTTCCGGTATTTACGCCATATGAGTCGCCTATGGAAACACAATATGGGACAAGAACTGATTTTGAGGGTGGGCAGCCGAGTCAAACAATGGATTTGGTTTTGTATAATTCCATTTCTCCAACTGTTCCGGAACAAGGTGAGTGTAGAAGTTTCTTGGTTATTTCCAGAACTTTTAAAATGGACTAATAAACTGTTTTCTTTGTACATTGTATGAAGGTGATGAGGAGGAGAAAAATAATGAGGAAGAGATTATTTGTACTAAAAAATCTTTGTACTAAAAAATCTGTTTTCTTGAGAAAAAACTGTTTTCTTGAAGTCTTTGTACTAAAAAATCTTTTGGACACAATTATTTGTGTTTTGAACTAGTAGGAACTATTGTTGATGTTATTTTGGTTGTTTTTGGATTTACTACTAGTTATTTTGGTGGTACAACTTTGTTGTGTTGGTCCAACTGGTGGTACAACTGTGTTGTGTTGGTAGTGTTGGTTCAACTGGTCAAGTCGGTACAACTGGTCATGACGGTACAACTTCGTGGTACAACTATGTCAAAGCAAAGGCAATTTTGGAAAGAAAACAAGGTCAAATATTTGTCAAACATTGTCAAATAAAACTTGGTCTACCACTTAACTAGCATTGTTAAACATTGTTAAACTAGCAATTATGTTTTACATAAGGAATACAACAAACTCGGTTTCTTAAGTACAACAACCACAACCAACTACCACTTAGCTAGCAAATCCCTCAGCTTGTTAATCTGGGTTTCTTTCTCCTCCAAACGCTTCTCAAGATCATCGAGTTGAGCACGCATAATTCGAACAGACTCGCGAAGTGACTCCAACATTGGATTTTGGTAAGCGTGGTGGATTGATTCTTTCTGGGTTTCAAATTTGTTATGCACAACACTAAACTCCTCATTAACCGCATCATCCCACCACTTCTGGAGGTGTTCTCCACCATCCTAAGCATACATAAGCATCAATCATCAATCATAAGAAAAACGAATTCATCATCAACAGAAATTACAAACAATTCATCATACCTCATAATTCGGACATTTGTATTCCTTTCTTCCTTGATTATTGCCAGTGGTACACACAACAAGCTTAACGTAGGTTCCACAGAAACAATATCTAGGAATACCCCAATTACCGTCAGCTCTTGCCCAACTCATATCCTCACTCGGCTCCGATTCGGAGCTTTGAGTATAACTGATTGGCATTCTCACTGCAACTCCTCAAGAATAATCAGAAATTTAAAAACCCTAGATCCAAATCCGAATCTAGGATATACAAATCAAAAACGGAGAACCCCAAATAAGAAAACCCTAGATCCAAATCCTAATCTACAAACCCAAACCCAATCAAAAACGGAGAACCCCAAATAAGAAAACCCTATATCGAAATCTGAATCGACAAACCCAAACCCTAGATCTAGGAATTAGAAAGCACCAACCTTGTTAGATAGGAGTCGTTCGCCGAAATCTCTGCTCTCGCCGTCGGGATCTCCGCTCTCGCTCGCCGGAATTTTACTTCTCTACTTTTCTGGGTTTCGCAAATGAGAGAGAGAGAAACTAGGTAAGAGAGAGAGACAGAGCTTATAATAAAAAACCCTAGATCTATCGATCTATCTTCCTTTTCCTTTTAAAAGAATATCTAAAAACAAAAATACTTTTTAAAATAAATTGAGTTTTGGCGGCTGTACTTGTTTAATAGTATTAAATATGTGGGACCCATGATGGCTGAATATACTCATAGTTGTCCAGTTGTACTAGGAGCAACATAGTTGGACTTTTAACACTTTTTCTTGTTTTCAGTTGGACTAGTATTTAAATAATTAATTATAAATTGGACAAATGATTATTCTGAATTATTTGGCATATCCAAGGGTGACATAATATTATATTTACAAAATCATTGTTTTCACGTCTTTCACTATGATTTAGGTTATCTTAGGAGTAGTAAGTATCCCTTATACTAGAAGGGGTTGTTTGTGTGAGAACATCATTTTACATAGATATTTTTAAAAGTTGTATTCGAATGTTAAAATTTTCTATAAAAGTTAATTCTATTATGATTATATTATAGAATTATTCTTTTATTACATTTTTTTTTATAACAAATGTTGTTTTATAATACTATCGTAGCTGTACAAGTTGTACAAGTTGAACAAGTTGAATAGTTAATGCAAAACTTATGGAACATATTGGACTTACTTGTAATAGCTGAACTCAGTATATAAACGAATACAAATACACAATTCAAAACAAACAGACATGTTCTTAGCTGAACTCAGTTGAACTAGCTGAATTGTTAATGCACAAACGAGACACAGACATGTTCTTAGCTGAACCCAGTTGAACCAGCTGAATTGTTAATGCACATGCGAGAAATACAAGTAAAACACAGAAACTCAAGTTAACCATTCTCATCATTGGGAGGGGGCTGCAACCAACTCTCCAAGTTAATGCCAGGCCGTGCCTTGTTTTGGGTCCTCTTTCGTCGCTTTTCCCCGGTGGATGGAAACCGGGTCTCTTGATTTCTACCTTTCTTTGGTTTGTAATCCGGCGGTTTTGCGATCTTCTCCTCGTAGTCAGCTGGGAAAGTCCATTGAGACTCATGCGGCACAACGTAAATCGTTTTGTAATATGCCAATGCCCACGTCTCGATCAAGTAATATTTCGAACAAAGACCATATATGCTTACATCCGTTGTTCTCCATTCATTCCGACAATGCTTAATGGCTGCGGCTATACCATGGATGCAAGGGTACTTGTCTATATCAAAACACCTACAAGTACAAGATTTCATATCCAAGTCCACCAAATATGTTAAACCATCAACTCCAATTACGCTATATTCGCGTCGGTAGCTGTTAAGCTCAGTGACCGTCAACTTCGCCGCTATAGGACATCGGATATGTAATATATTCTCCACAACAGGCACCACCTGCGTTGTGTTCGATGCATTGGCAGAATCTTTTCGATGATTGTTGAACCATTCGGAAAACTTCTCCAATATCGCATCAATCATCGGTAATAGATGGTACTTCCTTACTTCCTTAAACACAGCATTCATTGACTCTGCGGAGTTGCTAGTATCTATGTTGTACTTGTCTCTCTCAGCATGACTCCTAGCCCATTGTTCAACCCCAATAGAATTATCCAGATATTCAGCAGCTCTAGGATACCTTCTCCTAAAATCACCATACTGAATGCTGAACTCGGTCTTAGTATATATATGAGCGCATTCCTTGAATTTCTCAACACCTAAGTCCTTGTCCCCAGTCAACTTTGGCCTAAGGTTTTGGGACAAATGCCATATACAATGACCATGTGATGCGTTTGGAAACACATCCATCACTCCCTTGATGATGCTTTGATGTCTGTCGCTTATGAAAACCAAACCATCTTCATCCGGTACTACCTTTCTCAACATTCTAAAAAACCAATTCCAACTAGCATGATTCTCACTATCAATTACACCAAACGCAATGGGATAATGGTGACGATTAGGATCCTGAGCTGTTGCAATAACTAACATCCCACCATATACAGTTTTCAGAAAAGTTGCATCAATCACTAACACTTTCCTCATTGCCTTAAACCCTTCAATGCTTGCTCCTAAAGCGATAAATAAGTACTTGAACCTATCTTCTGCATCCAATTCCACTTCCGTTACTGTCCCAGGATTCACCTCTCTCAACATGTGGAGATAAGCATACAACATCGTGTAGCAAACTTCAGGGTTTCCAATTGACCACGGAAGTCCTCATGCAAAACACTTGCTACTAATCGTGGTGTGCCTTTTTGTTTAAAATATGTAGTACTCTCCTCACACCTAGAGCATGTATGCATGTTTTTGTGAACTCTTACACTCCAAAAATCAGATTTCTTTATTCTAGAAACTCTTAAATACCATTCACAACCCATGGAAGCTTGACTGCATTCAATCATAAGTCGCACCGGGTCCGACTTCACACATCTCACACCAAACAACTCGGCCTTTGCAGCTCTATTAACCAAATCCCATACTGCCTCCTTAGAAGGAAATTCTTGATCTTTTTCCAATTCCAAACCATCTTTCCATTCTTTAACTGTTTCCTCACTTGGTTGTACAGTCCGCGAAAGCTCAACATATTCATGCCTAACATCATTCTCACAATCTTCATTTACACCATTCTCTATCATGAGCTGTTCAATAATCGGTTCATTAACTATAGCAGGCTCTTTCTCTTGTTCTGATCCTTCCCCCCATCTAAACGCACTCAAGTTTGCTTGATTATTTACATCATCAGTCCTTACATCATCAGTCCTTACATCATTGGCAGCCACTTCCCCATAATTCAAACCACATGAACTTCTTCTCTCTACTCTTGGTACTAGCTCCACCATCTGATTACTTTCAAGATTGCATAACTCCACATGCAAAACTGGTCTAAATCCCTCTTTATCCAATGATGTTAAGAATATACAAACATCCTCATCATCTAAAATATAAGACTCTCTCCTTCCTTTACATATCATGTAACTCAATTTCATCTTCCTTCTCGCTCCGTCTATAGCAATCTTCTTACAGATCTTATCTACCAACACCGGATATGTTATTCTCTCCAAAGATGTTGTCTTAAACATTATAGCATATACTGAATTGTTGCAATTCCACTCATGCTCTTCTGAATAGTATCCTCCATAGTCAAAATATATGTTTGTGTGGATCTTCTTCTTCATCGCACTGCAGATAGAACAAAATAAATCACTAATTTCGATACAGCACTTGTAACAGTTATACCAATTGTACCAGTCGAACTACACTATCATATATGTACCAGTTGTATTATTCAATTTCAGTTGTACCATGACCTTCTGCAACTAACGATGCAAAGGAGGAGCTACATTCTAATTTCCCTCGGATTCAACACGATTCAACTCATAAATCCTACTATCTAGAGATTTCTACACTTACCATTGCCAAACTCTACCATTGCAAATACCTAAACAAACAAATTTCAAAGCACTTACTTGGTTCAATCAAGATCCAACAATGGAGGAGAAGAAAGAAGGTCATGCGACGGAGTTCCGTCGAAATGGATGAGTCGACGGCGAGGCTAAGAGGAGGAGCGGGAGTAGACAAAACAAATGACGAGCTCTCAAACTCGATCCAACAATGAAGCTCCAAAACCGGCGCCAGAGCTAATGTCGGACAAAGAATCGACCTCAGCAGCTCCGGGGAATCTTCCGTTTGTCGTCGGCGGAGAGATGAAGACAGTGAACTCGATTGGAGAGACTTCGAAATCTCTCTTCTCTCAGCTCGATTTCAATCTCGATTTTGGTCCAAACATTTTCTTAGTTTTTTGTTTTAAAATTAATTCAATTTCTCCAAATAATTCATTAAGGGTATAAAAGTATAATCCACTCTATGAGTGGCATTGAGACTCTAAAATGGCAGGCAGGATTACAATTTCCGGTTCAGTGGCAAACTAGCCTTGGTCTCCCCCTCCGGATTAGGCCCATTATCAAATTTAAGGCCCAATCAATTTTAAAAGTTTATCAGATTTGAGTTTTGACTAACCAAATATTTGCCGAACTAATTTTTACTTAACCAAACTCTATCATGAATATGCCAATATGGATCGGAAAACTCAAAAGATAGATATTAATGCCTAATGGCCAGAAAAAAAATCATCCAAAACTTGGTCAAGGCTGAGTCCTGAGATAAATGTCATTGACCACCGCGGTCCGAGGTGACCGTCAGCTTTTGTGAATGAATTACATTCGAGAAAGATGAAAAGAATACTTCAAAATTAGAAGACGACCAAACAATGATCGCTAAGAAAATTGTGAATATTTGTCCTTTATACCATCGTTTGGACGATTATAAACTTTATTTCACTAGATATTAATGTTCTTTTTATTCAATTAGACGAGTTTCAATACATCACCAAGAAAAACGAGAAAAAAAAAACAAAAAGAACTACTGTTTCTTGAGAAGAAGAGGGCCAACGTTATCTCCATTAGCTTTGTTGTGCTTCACATGACTCCCATCACACAATGGAAACGTCCCCGACCTCCAACACCTTATCGTCAAATCAAATCCATGACCATCATTTTATATACATGCACACAAATACTTATTCGTACATTTGTTCGTTTGTAAAAAGACTACTAAGAAAAATCTTACGAAAAGAAGCTTTAGCAAAACATGGATTATAGTTTTAAAACATGGATTAAAGTATCAAATACATATTTTTTCTTTCCATAGAGAATTGTGAAACCTGCAATAGGGAGTTATGTTCTTGGAAAGCTCGGTGACGACGACAGAGTCAACGACCTTCTCTTCGTTCTTTCTGATCTCCGGATTGATACCTCCTCCTCCGCCTTCTGCTCTCACCACCACCATTCTCTGCCGCTTCCGTCCCACCTCTCCCGCGGTGACTCGTTTGAATGGAAGCTGACCGGCGTAACTTAGCCCCGTGCCGAACGTGGTTGCGATGATAGCCATTGGAACGACTCTCTCTTACTCAGTCTCTATGTGGCAGTGATTTGTTTATGAAGTAAGTAAGAAGATATGTGAAAGGTAAAGGGAAAAAGAGCTTGTGGCCATCACGCTCCCTCTGCTAAACGACGACGTAAAGCGTGTGTATGAGATGGACGAATCGAAATATATGGTCACAAACTCAAATGAGATTTAATTATAGAAACTAAGAAAATCAGCTGGCAGAATTTAATTCTCAATTACATTTAGAATTTAGAAAAAAAATCGAAACGTTGATTCAAAGATGAAAGAAGACACACCAAGCTAGCATGCATGGCAAACAAAAAGATATAGGTTCGCAAGTTTCAATAGATTGATGAACTTCAGTGAGTTATATAATCATGTATTATTATTTATTTGTTTTTGTCAAAATCATGTATCACTTAATTATATATCAGTTATATACTTATATCATCTATACTATTAATTGGGAATCACTCAAAATTAAATAACCTTATAAAAGGTAAAATATTACATATGATGCCATTGAGATTTTTAAATTAAAAAAAAAAGAAAAAAAATAGCAACCATATTAGTGATATTAATAACAATTATATCAATACCAAGATTTTGCAAATATTGCAACCATAAATTTCGGATATATTAATAAACTCATATCCAGTCATTAATTTATTATCATTAACGAAACAACCATTTATAGAAATTAATAATCATCATAATATGGTTAAAAAAATCAAAAATACTTTTTATATGAATCCAATAATAATTTATATATATAATCCTATATTATTAGAATTCATATAAAATAAAGTATGCAAATCATACCACAAAATTACCTAATAAATATCACTAAAAGTTTTCAATTTTTTGCAAATCTTACCACAAATAAATAACAAAAACTATATATATGACCTTAAAATATATAAAATCCGAAAATCTAATCTATTGCCTAAAAATCAGGATTTAGGGAAAAAATAAGTTATTAATAGTTTGAGAAAATCCTGGAAGTTCAAACTTAATCGGCAAGATAATTAATTCAAATTGATTTAATTAGTTTGAATTAATTTAGGAAAAACATATTATTGGATTTGTTATTTTCAAAATTCTTTAAGAGCATTGTTTAAAATTAATTAATGATTTGAAATTTAATGAAAGTCATATTCTATATTCAATTAGAGAATGTTTAACAAAAAAAAATAGGATAGATTCTATTTATTTTATAAAAATTAAATCTCGAAAGGAAAAGTAAGGAAAATACGGATATTTCATCTAAATCTCTTACCCATTCTCTTCTCTGTTGAACTAAATTAAACATTCTCATATTGGTAATTATTTTAAAGGAAACAGTTATGTGACGAGAAATTTTAAGATAGGCAACGAGATGGGACGGGACGTCACTACTTTCTCTTATTGTCTTATCTTTAGACCATCAGCAATGGTAAACTTGGGTGGATGTGTGTTAGTGGGGTGTAAATATTTTTTTTTTATTATAATTAGAGATAGAGAAAAGAGAGAGAAGGAGAGATAGAGAGAGATAGAGAGAAGAATTTTTTTTCTATTTTTATAATACCTTACACTTGAGTGTAAACTTGCACCCTTATTTTGTGTCTTAACCCAAATTTACATTATTTTTCATTTGTTTATAACTAACACCCGAGTGTTGAGTACTCCACTGCGTGTGCTCTTATTGAATTAAATTTTATTAGAAAACATTTTTTAAAATATGAAATCTCGCACGTACGTGCGGGTCAGGATCTAGTTAGTCTTATTCAAGCAGCTTTAAATTTTTGTAACTATAATTTGTGAATTATACATAATAAGTTATTTTGATAGATATTGTAGTTCACAAACCAATTCAAGATTTGACCCTTAAAAAAAAGCCAACTCAATAATGCAATCATAGATCATTTCATGCATTGGTGTTCGAAAAATGAGTGAGGACCATTCAAATAATATGCATCGTTGGACGTTGATACGACCGGTGGATTCACTTATGTATTAAAATATATCGACACATTTATTAAATGTATTTATATGAATTTTTTACCAAAACACAATCAAAGAAAGAGATAGAGAGAGTATCATGCTTAGTAATTTGTGATTTTTGTTCTTTTCCTTTCCCTTTTTCAATTATTTATAAAGTGAAGATTTGTTTAGTATTATTTCATATGTTTTATATTATATGATGTTTTAAACATTTTATTTTGTTTCACAATATAAGATGTTTTTGACAAAAAAAATTTAAGTTTCTATTGAAAATATTAAAATAGTAAAAATATAATTGAATAACATAGCTTTGCTTGGATTTCTCAAATCATTTAAATCCATTAACTAATGAACTCTCTCCTAAATTTCTTTTTAGTCACTATGTTGTAATAAAATCATACTATATAAATGATAAATATAAAGTTCCATTCCGTTCAGAATTTTGATTTAATTATGCGAGAACTTTTGGAATAATGACAATTTAGTTCCTCAATTTTTTGCAATTTTGAAAAAATGATTTCTTGATTACACATTTATACATTTATAAATGAATTCATCAAGTATGGGTTAACAACTAATTTCTGTGAAAATCAACTTCCAATGGTCCAATACTACTGTATTAAAATGAGTGTTATTTTAATTTGTGTCGTGCAAAATGGACTAGTAGTTCACTAATTAACATATTTAACAACTATTAACAACCATTCAATACAAAAAAAAAAAACTCTTTTTGATTGATTCAATTTCAAAATTTTGGATCTAAAACCAAAACTCTCATCTTAAAACCAAAATCAATCTGAATTCTGAAACATTTTTGAATTCGCGACGATTCCCAAATTCCTGGGAAAATATCTGAATCCATGGCGACGAGATTCGCAGTGATTGGATTTACGTTCCTCCTTTTACTTGGTACATCCTTATCAGCGAGATCTGATGAAGAAACGCGCGAGCGATTTTACGGCAACGTCGTGAACTCGACGGCACCGGGAAACGGTGAAGGAAGTATCGCTAAAATGTTCGATCGAGTTCTGGAGAAAGAATTTTCCGAAAACGATTCTCCTGAAGGTTAGGTTTCTTCTTCGATCTCTTTGTTGAATGTGAAAAAGTAAACGGAACATTAGGTTTCTTCTTCTTCGATATTCTTGTGTTTGTGATTGTGATGAAGCTTAATATGTTCTATAATCATGTTTTCTTTTGCTTAGGATCTGATGGAGCTAGCTTTAACAGCAGTGTTGCTGATCAACAAGTAGGTTTTAGTTACTTGTTGTTATAGTTTTTGATGTTCTTGAGCTTTGGATTCATATTCTCCCTTTTTTGATGTTTCCAGGCTGAAATTGAGACTGTTGCTAAAGTAACTCATGAGAAGGGCAAAAGAAATGATACACAAGAAAACAAGTATGCGAAATTTTCTTGTAGTTGTTGAAAATAGCTATATTTGATTGGTGGTTCAATGAGGGTTTATGACTTGTTTCTTCTAATGTGTGTCTAGTGGTACGAGACCGTTTCAACTTCAAGATGTGTTTTCCCTGGAAAATGAAGATTCTGATGATATGACTCTTATTGACAAGAAGGTTTTTGGCAGACTATGCAAGATTTTTTGTACTGATCTCATCATTTATTGATTGTTGCAGCTAATATTATTCTTATGCTACTCTGCAGAATAATGTTTTTGTCATGTCAAACAAGAAATCTAAGTATCCGATCCTTCAAGTAGATTTGAGGTTGGCCTCTCTCAGATTTCCTCTGTATTGGAGAATTTTGTTACATGCACTGTTTCAGACTTGTGATGGATAGGTTCTTGACATTTCTTTCAGATTAATATCAGATTTGGTGGTCATTATTGTTTTTGCTGCGATTGGTGGCATCGTCTTCTCCTGTCTTGGACAACCGGTATGCAACCTTACATATTAGCATTGAGATACATCTGATATTGGGTTTGTAGTATCTCGAGCTACACACTGTGGTCAATTATCTATGCTGATGTTATGTTATACTCTCTTTATGTGCTTTAGGTCATTGTTGGATATCTTCTTGCGGGGTCGATAATTGGGCCAGGAGGATTGAAATTCATTAGTGAAATGGTTCAGGTATGATAAAAATTGGAAGACTTTTTTGCTTGTTAGTTTAGATTATGGCATGCCAACATTACAAGAAGACAGTAGTGGACCACTTTAGTTGTGGGGATGTTGTTACATGTATCTATTTTCTGATGTCTCTTTTCGTGCTTTTACAATTAAGGTTGATTAGAATCAAATTTCCCTACTGTATAGCAATTAGATTTTCGGTGACTCTACATGGCATGCCAATTAAGGTTGTTTAGAATAGAATTCCTCTTCTGTATAGCAATCAGATGTTTAGAGAAAATTTTTGCTTCTTGATTCAGCTTGTTAATGTTGGCTTCAACATTGAAATTTCTTCTTGTCGTTTGAGTTCAATCCATTAGTATGTGTATATATGAAAGGATGACGTGGAGCCCCACATACATACGGAAAAAGTATTCTGGTATTCATATTTTCTGTGTTTCTTCTTCTGATGCTATGGCAGGTTGAAACCGTAGCACAGTTTGGTGTTGTTTTCCTTCTGTTTGCTTTGGGCTTGGAATTCTCAATGACTAAGGTAGGTATCTACTTACTTTTGACTAACTTGAATACAATTTCCTGTCGAATTTGCAATCTCACTCTGATAATCTGTTGTTCTTGTGTTAATGCTACAGTTGAAAGTCGTTGGCCCAGTTGCTGTCCTTGGAGGGCTTCTTCAAATTGTCTTACTCATGTTTTTGTGTGGTGTAACTGCCTTGGTATGGCCAAAGATTTCAGTATTTGTGCATACACTGCAATCTTGAAATTATTTTTAGAATTGATATCCCATGACATGTGCAGTTGTGTGGAGCAAGGTTGTCAGAGGGTATTTTTGTTGGTGCCTTTTTATCTATGTCATCAACTGCAGTGGTACTTTTTCTTGTCTTTTTTCTTCTCAAGTTTAATACAAAAGCTACCCTTTTTCCAGTTTCATCTCAGAGTTTCTGTTTTTAATCCACATGTCAATTTGACCAGGTGGTAAAGTTTTTGGTAGAACGGAACAGTACAAGTTCTCTTCATGGTCAAGTTACGATAGGGATACTTATCTTTCAGGTATCACTCTTATCCTTCTATATTTACAAATTGAATATATGGTTTTAGGAAGTTTTTGTTTCCTTTAGCTTAATCTTGGATTTTCAGGACTGTGTTGTTGGTTTACTATTCGCCTTGCTTCCAGTTTTGGGTGGTAACAGTGGTTTACTACAAGGAATTATATCAATGGGAAAGCTGTAAGTTGTTCCCTTGTAAGAATTTTGTCCAGGAACCTCTTATATATCCTCATTGCCGTATCTGACATAAAACATTTTCTTCTTCTAATTTAGGCTACTGATATTGTCCATATATCTCACTGTGGCATCTCTATTAACATGGTCATTTGTACCCCGTTTTCTGAAGCTGATGATTCAATTATCATCTCAAGTAAGTTTTAGACGTCATATCTTCATATACACTACTTGACTATCTTTATTTCTTTCTTAAAGTGGGATCCGAATTATTGCCAATGTCCCTCATTATATAATGCAGACAAATGAACTTTACCAGTTAGCTGCTGTGGCATTCTGCTTACTATCTGCATGGGTAAGTCTAATTCTGTCATTT
Source organism: Arabidopsis suecica (assembly GCA_019202805.1). Lineage (NCBI taxonomy): Eukaryota > Viridiplantae > Streptophyta > Magnoliopsida > Brassicales > Brassicaceae > Arabidopsis > Arabidopsis suecica. Next base: position 8,605,314 of record CM032912.1, on the reverse strand, counting down.
CTTTGCATACGGGTACTTGCTTAGCTTTCTGATCCCTTTTGGTGTATTGTAACATCTGAGTAAATTGTTACCTGAGCTTGCATCTTACTAATAGACTACAGAAGAAACAATTTTGATTACAATAGACACTGAAGTATTCAAGTATAATTAGCATATTGATGTAATTTCCAATTCTTAACTTAGAGTGTTGGTTCCTTGCAAAACTTTTTCAGTGCAGTGACAAGCTGGGTCTTAGTCTTGAGTTGGGATCATTTGTGGCTGGCGTTATGTTGTCTACGACTGAATTTGCTCAACATACATTAGAGCAGGTACTGATTCTAAACTCTGGTCGTTTTTACAGTGCGAGTACTTCTGTACTTGGTACAAAATGAACATTTTGGAATCTCCCTTACTTTGTGATGTAGGTGGAACCAATTCGTAATCTGTTTGCCGCTCTCTTTCTATCTAGTATCGGGATGCTCATTAATGTTCACTTTCTATGGAACCACGTGGATATCCTTCTGGCGTCGGTGATTCTAGTGATAGTTATTAAGACAGCAATTGCAGCAGTAGTTGTCAAGGCTTTTAGGTACAACATGAGGATATCTTTCCATGTGAGTTTGGTCTCTCTACTAAAGCTTCTGTGCGTTTCTAAGTATTAAATTATTGAAACGAATCACCTAAATTTCTTGTCACAAATGTTATATATAGGTCGGGGTACTGCTTGCTCAGATTGGAGAGTTTGCCTTTGTTCTTCTAAGCCGAGCGTCAAACCTACACGTAATCGAGGTAACACCCTTTTGGTCTTGTAGTTGAACACTCTCTTTACCATTTTATTCTTCCTAAACTTTGTGATTTTGGGTTTAATATGAATGACAATGTAGGGAAAAATGTATCTTCTCCTTTTGGGCACAACAGCTCTAAGTCTCGTAAGTTACCTAATCATACAAACAAGCCTTTCGCATTTCAAGAGAACATACTTGGAATAATATCTAGTTCAAAGCTTATCAGTACCTGAAAATGCTGTTACAGGTAACGACTCCGTTGCTATTCAAGTTAATACCGAGTGCAATGAACCTCGGTGTCCTCCTTCGATGGTTCCCTTCTGAGAACAGTGCTCCGAACGAGGTCATTCTCTTTTCCAGAGCTATTTATATTTAAGAACTGAGATAAGACAGGACATATAAATGGAAATAGATGTACTGATAAAATGCGATGAGTAATCGTATAGCAAACTGATTTGTTGTGAGTCTTGTGACTGAGAGTTTTGTTTGTAGAGTTTGCAGGAGAAAGCATCATTGATAGAAGTACATAACAGAACCAAGTGATCTCTCATTTGTACATTGACTGAAGATTTAAGAAGAAAAAAAACAGATTTTGATCCGATAAACTCAACTAGGAGGCAAAAAAAAAAAACATTTAAAACTGACCAAATCAGATCCAAGACTTGCTTTTTGTATTTTCGTAACTCTTTATTTTTTGTAATATGGTATATATTTAGTATTCACTACCTTCATGTGTAGTTCAAGCGACTTATAGCTTGTTTTACTTGGTGTAAAAGTTGTAACGATATTAGCCTTATATGCTGTTGAATCCATCACTCTTTATATTAAAAATGATTTTAGACTTATTTTCAAAAGCTCACTTTATTTATTTGGTTTTTTTTGTTTCTTTGGAAAGACTGAAAACAAATCCATTTTTTCAAAAGAGCAAAGAAATCACTAGAAACAGAGCAAAGCTTGAAACAACATAATAAAAGAGAACAATCTCCCCTTCCTTATCCTCCTCTCCATCACCTCTCTTCTCAATTTCATGAATCCGATTCCTAGTTAAACTCGTTGCATTCTCTACTAGATCTTTTCCCAAATGTTTAGCTGAATCGGGTGGAACAATTTTCAACTACTTTGGCCGACCGATTTGGAGAACCAGCTGAACAAATACTGTTTCTCTCCAAATTGGCTAAACATCCATCTTCAACGTGACGCCACTTCCTACACACGCCAAATCGTGGAGGGAGCCATGGGTATTCAAACATGACACAAAATTCTTCCTCTTTGATCTTGAAGTAGTAGGTTTTTGGTAACTCTTTTTATATAAATGTACATCAAAACAAAGACTTTCGCTTCAAAGCTTGTTACTAACTCCGTTTCTGGATGCAGCCTCTTCCAAGTGAATATAGAATGAGGAACATTCTTGATGACCATCAACAACTACATGCACACTTGTGGTTTCTTTAATATTCATCATAAATAAGAATCTCAATAGAAACCACAAAAGAGTTCTATAATTGTGTGCTCAATCTCCACATAACTTCACATAAAGTCAAGTGTTTTTTCGAAGAAACATTATAAAGGTGCGAGCAAAAACTAGATAAATTTAGAAAACTAATTAAGGAAGTGATGGATATGATCTAAGGAATATACAGCATCAAAACTAATTAGGTAGAGAAAAATGAAAAAATTGGTTATTCTCATTATTATTGATCACAATTTAATTTTTAATTTATTATTATTTTTTGTTTAAAAAGGTTCAGAATTTTTATTGGATTACAAACAAACTCATCAGATTTCATTACAAAAAAATGACCCTAAAGTTGGAACACGCGCTAACCACTTCCGTCGCTCCGTTGATTCACTCAAAAGTCAAGATTTGCAAAAAGACGAAAAAGCCCCTTAAATTTTGATTTTTCAGTATTTTTACTCCAACCTTTCACGGATTCGTCACGAGAAAATGTCTCACAACTCCCCTTTTGTAAACCATAAACCTCTTATATCCCTTTTTTATCTACATATCCCCTTCTCAATTAATGAAATGTGATCTGACGATTTTACCCTTACTCTTTCTTTTTCATTTTAATTAATTATTTTCTGAAATGAAAACAAAAAAAATCGAAAACAGAAAAAAAAAAAAAAAACGTTTCTCGCTCTCGAGCTCCAGCTCTCCTCGCCGGAAAAATCGATTTCAGTCGCCATTGCAGCCGTATCCTCTCCTCCGGCGAGCTGCGTCGAGATAGAGAGAAAAGGTATGTTGTTTGAGCTGCATAGAGCTTCAAATTGAAGTTTTGGATTTAGAAATATAGGAGATTGAATCCAATTAGATTTGAAATTAAGCAAATTGTGTTTGGGTATGCACATTGGAAGTTTATGCATAGTTTCTGGGTCGAATAGGTATATAAATGGGTAAGAAATGGATAACAAAAACTGAATCATAGTGAATTGTAGGTTTGAACCCGAAACCATTCGATTTGAGTTCTTGTCGCGAAAGTACAACTGGTACAACTGGTAGAACTGGGTAGAAATGTACATGAATCTATTGAAAAATATATACGTAGTATGACTAGTAACACTAGTATTACCCAGATGTATGTAGTATGACTAGTTACACTAGTGTTACCCATATATATGTAGTATCACCAGTTACACTAGTATTACCCATTTACATGTAGTATGACTAGTTATACTAGTATTACCCAGAATTGTAGTACAACTAGTACAACTAGTATAACTGACAGAGTTTTTGTATTGTTTTTGCAGGATACAATGATGGAGAACGTGAACATATATTTTAAATGCAAAGGTCGCATGTATAGCTTGATGATGAATACATCAGGGGGAAAATAACTATCTCCATGTTAGAAAGTAGGATATGCACGAAGGTTGGATTAGATGAAAGTAAGGTCAAATTGCAAATGAGGTACAATGCAGTGCTGTTGGGACCAATTGAAGAGATTTACATTAGTGATGATGAGGATGTAGGTGTCTATATATCTTCAGGTGAAAATAACTGTAGATATGTTTTGAATGTGGACGTCATCACTCCACCAGAATTGCCTGAGCAACTGTCGAGAGCGGAACTCCTCAATAAAAGTTTTGTTGGTAAGAACTATGCGGAATTGGATTCAAATGAGGATGAAATGAGAGATAGTGCTGCCATTGTTTTGTGCTAATGCGATGAACAAGGAACAGAACCAAATGAGGCAATAATGGAGGTTGATGATACTCAAGATCCTAAGATTGGATCACGTGATGTATTCTCTGGTTTTGTAAAACTTGGTAAAACGTGGTTTCGTAATGGTACAACTATGTATGTCTTTGATTTCGTGTTTTTATGTATTCTCTGGTTTTGTAAAACTTGGTTTCGTAATGGTACAACTATGTATGTCTTTGATTTTGTAAAACTTGGTTAAACTTGATTTGGTATAACTACGAAGAAATTAACAAATCTTCATAAATTCAAAATTATATCATAATGCTTGTTGTAATGAAATAGACAACTTAGTGTTACATAATCAAATTAGTGGTCTGTAATCACAATTTGGTAAATAAAATTTTCAAAAATCTTACACATTTGAACTTTCTACATGAAAGTTCTTATACTTTAAGGATGTCTTTCTTTTGAATATCCATGGTGAATGTCGAAAGTCTGAAAAATCAACATTTTACAAATATTATTGAATGAATATGTTTGGAATTTACCACATATACATAAAATTAGGTGTACAACTAATAAAAATTAATATTAATCCAAGAATAACTAATTATACAGAAAAACCCCAAAAGTCCAACTGTGTGTAAGCGAGTACAACTTGTAAACTTGGAAAAACTGTGTATATTTGACGGCGCCATGTGTACAAATGACGGCGCCACGTGTACAAATGACGGCGCACACGTGAATAAGATGGGCCCCACATATCCCAAAATTGAAATTTTTCCATTTTTTTGGGTTTTCTCCCAAATTTGACGGCGCACATGTGTAAATTTGACTCACACATGTGTAAATTTGACGGTGCACATAGTTTTACCTAGTAATACCAGTAGTATAAATAAAAAAAAAAACAAAACCAACATAGGTTTACCTAGTATTACCAATTGTACAAATCTAAACAATAACTATAAGACAAAGATATAGTAAAGAAGGTATATTCTTCTTCACCTCGAGCTACCATGATACTATCAATTTCATGTGGGATGTAAACAATGAACACAGATTAGAAACATTACAACCCAAAATATTTCATATCATACAACGCTCTCAGAAAATATGACTCCATGGACGTAGCATCTTCTCCAGTCATTTCGAACATTCGATTTTGGGTAAGCTTCTAACATAGAGAGAGTTATATTCTTCCATGATGTCTTCATCATCAAGCTATACATGCGACCTTGGCATTTGAAATATATGATCACGTTCTCCCTCATTGTATCCTGCCAAAACAATACAAAAACTCTGTCAGTAATACTAGTTTTACTAGTTCTACTACATTTGTAGTAATACTAGTGTAACTAGTCATACTATATATATATATATGGATAATACTAGTGTAACTAGTCATACTATATATATATATGGATAATACTAGTGTAACTAGGCATACTACATATATATGTTTCAATAGTTTCAGATTCATTTCTACCTAGTTCGACCAGTTCTACTATCCGACAAGAACTCAAATTGAATGGTTTCAGATTCAAAACTATAATTCACTACGATTTAGTTACTAAAATCCATTTGCTACCCATTTAAAGACCTAATCGACCCCCGAAAAGTCTGCATAAACTTACAATGTCCATACCAAACACAATAAGCCAAATCTAATTGGCTTGGACTTCTTTCTGAGTTGGTTCTTCCTTTCCTATCGCACCCAAACCACCATTACCATCCTTGGCAAGTGGATCCGAAGGACCAACTAGTGGGTCTGAAAGACCAGCTAGTGGGACAGCAGACTCATGCAATTGAACACAGTTATACAATAGTGTTACTCAGTATTACTGAATGACTGTTATACCGTAGTATTACCAGTTTTACCTAGACATAACAATAGTATTCTCTAGTTCTACTAGTGTTACCCAGATATCAAAATATTATTTCCCAATTCTACCAGTATTACTCAGAAATCACAATTGTATTATTCAACCATTATTACTTAAAATCCAAAATTCACATTTCGAACCCAACTACTTACCATCTCCACGCTATCTCATCCTCGATACTCTCATCGGAGGAGGTGTCCGACAAGGTTCTACTACTACCACTAGTCTCTCCTTCGTCTTCGTCATTCCCTTGACCTCCTTCGTTCTCTTCTTTCTCATTCTCAAACTCTTCTTCCTCATTCTCTTCTTCCTCTGCCTCGACAACTGGACTTAACGTCGGAATTTCTTCTTCAACTCCTTCTCCTCCCTCAATTGGCTTCTTTAACTCCGTCGGGGATGGCTGCAAACTCGTTGCTCCTCCATCTTCTTCCCCTACTTCTTTTCTTCGATCCGGAGTATCTGTTCCTCTCTTCCTCTTTCTCCCAGCCATAATCGACAACAAGGATTTCTCGAAGATAAAACGGAGATTTAAAGGGAGAGAATTGGCAACGAAATCGAGAGATATATGAAGTTGAAATCGAGAAATCGTGGAGATAACGGTTGTCTCTTTTGAATTTCTTAACTATTGAAGACGAATTGAATGAGAATCCATGTCGTGGAAAGAGGAGAGAAAACGAAAACGCAGAAAACGGAGAGGAGTTGGCTCGTTGAGAGGAGTTGGCTCGTTGAGAGGAGTTAGGGTTCGTGGGTTTTCGGGTTAGATCCGAAATCAGTTTGGTTGGGTGGATAAAACCCAGGTTTAATGTGTAGTTTTAAAATTTTGGCTAGGGTAATATTGTAACTTCCTGCATTTTCGATTTAAAATTAAATACAATTTATATTCTGTTTTTAGTGGGGAGATATGGGGTTAGAGTTTGTCAAAAGGGGACTTCCCAGACGATTTCTCGATTCGTCACTGCGATTTCTTCACAATTTCACGAGAGAGAGAGAAACAATGGAAGTAGGATCTGCAACGAAGAAGCTTCAGTGCCAACGTATTGGCTGCAACGCCATGTTCACCGATGACGATAATCCTCAAGGTTCTTGTCAATTCCATGCTTCGGTACGTCTTCTTCTCTCCCCACTCTTTAATCGATTCTTCTCTTTCTTTGATCAAGTCTTAGCTAGTTTCTGATAAACCCTTAGAGATAAGGTTATCGAGATTTTCTTTGGGAGCTAGCTTTTGAATTTGATTTTATGATGTGAGGTTACGAATTTCGATTTTGATCTTGAGAAGATGATGATTACGCAAGTGTTTAATTAGGTTTTTGATTAGCTGATTACATGTAGATTTCTTATAGTTGTAAGTAAGTAAGCCTTGAACACGGCTTTGATTCTCTAATTTGTCAAATTTTAAACTATGTTGTTTGCTTGCAACCTCTGAATTCTGTGAGCTTATTAGAACACTTGATGGAAGAAAGCAAAAGTAAAATTGTGTAAAATTGAATAATGCAAGTATTAGATCTTTTGCCACCGTTTATGGCTATGTGAGGGAGACTGTACATGCAGCAACTTTTGAATTGTTTGCTTGCAACTTTCTGAGAGAGCTCGTTAGACTGTCCCTGGAAGGGTAGTTAGAACAATCTATGGAACAAAACAACAATAGAATGCAACAAGTATACATCTCTTGCTTGCTGCATATAGAAAGAACGCTTTATCTCAATATCCATCTTTAACATATGGCCTTCTATACTATTTGTTTCTTTCATATTCATCTATTGCTTTGAGCTTTTTATTGTAATTAATGTTCTTTTACTATATCTTTTTCCGGTGTGGCTGGTGTTGGTCTTTTCACTGACTACCGGTTTTTTGTTCTATCAGGGAGTAAGTCAAATTTACTCTTCAAATACTGTTTATGTTTTTTTTTGTTTCACACTCATTTGCTCAGAGAATTAAAGCTATAAATGTTCTAACTTGCAGCCATTTTTTCACGACGGAATGAAAGAGTGGAGCTGCTGCAAGCAAAGAAGTCATGATTTCAGTTTGTTCTTGGAAATTCCTGGGTAATAATATCTCCTCATCATATAAGCTATGATATATCTTTCATGATGCAGGTTGTGGTTTATTGCAAACACTGATACTTTTTTCTTTTTCCATTTCTTACAATGAAGATGTAAAACAGGTAAACACACAACTGAGAAACCAGTTCTAGCCAAACCGGCTCCAAAACATCCTGTTGCGGCTCCTACTTCATCTCCAAATGCCAATGCAGCATCGAAAGACTCTTGCTCCAGATGCCGGCAAGGCTTCTTCTGCTCAGACCATGGTTAGTATCTTTACTCTCTCTGGTTTAAATTCTCGTGACACATTGGTGAATGCAAGAAATCTCTATCTAACATTGTATCCTTATCACACAGGCTCCCAACCCAAAGAACAAATCAGGCAGACCCTGAACACACCTGTACAAGCAGAAGAAGAGAAGATTGAATCCTTAGCACCTCCAATTAAAAAGGTTGTTATAGACATTAATCAACCTCAAGTCTGCAACAACAAAGGATGTGGAAAAACATTCAAAGAGAGAGACAATCACGAGACTGCTTGTAGCTATCATCCAGGTCCTCCAGTCTTCCACGACAGACTGAAAGGGGTGCGTAACGCCTTTCTTTGCTCAGTCAGCTTTCTTTTTTACCCTTTTCCTCTAGCTTTTTGAGTTTGTGTTGAATTATATCAATGTTTTCTTTGTGCAGTGGAAATGCTGTGATGTTCACGTGAATGAGTTTGACGAGTTCATGGAAATACCTCCTTGCACTAAAGGTTGGCATAGCAGCAGCCCCGATCAGGCGGTCTGATATTTTTTTATCCTGAGATTTTGAATACAAAGATTAATTATGTCTTTTCATGTTCTATTTGGTTTATGGAATTGTACTTTAGATTTTTTATAGAACCTTTCAATTGACAGATATATCATATGTAATGGTTAAATGCTCATCTACTGTGTGTTGGAGTCTTGGAGAAAGTTTTGGATCATGATTGGGGGTTTGATTGTTATTTTAAAAACTGTGAGGATCTTTAAATAACTTCACCAATATTAGAAGGACTGTTTAGCAAACTTTTCAAACGTAGAGACAAATTGGTAATATGCAAAAATAATTTGCCAATTTATCACAAAACTTTTGTATTATTTTATTCAACACTTTGCCACACATTTTGTCCCTTCTTTTCAACTTCGTTACTCTCAACGAACGGCTCGAATCTCTCTTCAACGCCGGAGGCAACTCTATCGCCGCGGCGGAGCAGTTTCCGATGAGACTAATAGTACCTCTCCGTGGCGTAATCCAAGGCCGTGGTGGTCTCTTCGTCGGCTCTCTCATTCCTTGTTGTCTCTTCTACTTTCTCCAGCTATACCTAAAACGACGCCGTCCTCCTCCCTCCGACCCGACGGAGTTACCGAGAACGTCGTCACGGACTAATCTCTTCTCTCGTGGAAACTCGATCGGACGAGTTCGAGTCTCCTCTCGAGCTGTTCCTGTGGCTAAACCTTCCGATTCGCCTTATTACATTGGGTTGGAGAGAGTCAAGACGGATCCGTACGATCGGATTAAGAACACGGATGGGATTATTCAGCTTGGATTAGCTGAGAGTACGGTGAGTTTTGAAAGTTTTCGATGGTTTATCTCTTTATGTGATTGTTGCGATGAGGTTTAATCTGATTCATTGGGGATTGGTGTTTGTAGCTTTGCTTTGACTTGCTACAGAGATGGATGTCTGAGAACTTGATGGAGTCGATGATGCAATCTGATGATGGTGAATTTAATATTAGTAGTATCGCCATGTATAAACCTTTTGAAGGATTACTGGAACTTAGAGTGGTAAGTGTAGATAACATTCCTCGTTATTCTTCAATTTCTTGAACATGAATAGCTTTTTGCAGTTATTAGTTAAAGATTTGACTGCAAATTGTATTAGGATTTGTTTGATTGATATCTGTTCTTGTATAGGATCAAAGGAATGTTGATTATATATCAGAAATGTCTGTATTCAAACTTGTGGATTTAGTTGTCACAACATTGTATTTGTAGCGAAGGAAATTGAATTTCGTCTATTTTATTTATTTTATCATGTTTCAGGCTTTTGCTGATTTCATGTCAAGAATAATGGGAGGCAATGTGTCATTTGACCCCTCAAACATGGTTATAACAGCTGGTGGGACTCCTGCTATCGAAGTATTGGCCTTCTGCTTGGCAGATCATGGAAATGCTTTTCTAATTCCGACGCCATATTATCCAGGGTAATTTTTAGCACACACTTCTCGACCATTTATATCTGATGAAAGTTTTTGATTTATACTCTTTCTATGTGATGTACTAAGGAAACTTAATTTTGCAGCTTTGACAGGGATATTAAATTCCGGACAGGAGTGGAGCTTATACCAGTACACTGCCGTAGCTCTGACAATTTTACTGTAACGGTTTCCGCACTGGAACAAGCTTTGAATCAGGCTAGAAAACGAGGAAGTAAGGTTTCTGGCATCCTCTTTTCAAACCCATCAAATCCAGTTGGAAACATACTACCAAGGGAGACACTCCAAGATATTTTGAGATTTGCTCAAGAGAAAAACATCCATGTTATTTCTGATGAAATATTTGCGGGTTCTGTTTACGGGGACAAAGAGTTTGTTAGCATGGCTGAGATCGCTGGCTTAGGGGAAGTTGATAAGAGTAGGGTTCATATCATCTATGGCTTGTCAAAAGACCTTTCAATTCCCGGGTTTAGAGCTGGAGTCATCTACTCCTTTCATGAAGACGTAGTAAATGCTGCAAAGAAGCTGATGAGATTTTCATCAGTGCCAGTTCCAGTCCAAAGGATACTTATCTCTCTGCTATCTGATGTAAGATTCATTGAGGAATACATGACAGCACACAGGCAAAGGATCCGGGATAAGCATATTCGGTTTGTGGAAGGTTTGAAACAATTAGGAATTCCATGTGCTGAGAGTGGTGGTGGGTTGTATTGTTGGGTTGACATGAGCAGTTTACTGACATCCTACAGTGAGAAAGGAGAACTCGACTTATTTGAGAAGCTATTGACTGTTGCTAAGATTAATGCCACTCCAGGAACAGCCTGTTATTGTATTGAACCGGGTTGGTTCAGGTGCTGTTTTACCGCTCTAGCTGATGAAGATATCCCAGTGATTATGGAACGGATCAGACAGCTTAGGGAATCATCTAGATCTTGAGGTCGAACCAGAATTTAGGTTAGTGTGGTATTGTTATTTATCGGTAGACATTATTTTGGCAAGTTGTTATAGCTTGAAAGAGAAGAAAGAAATAAACGATGAGTTCCTTGTTCTGCAACTGAAAGAGTCTGGCATTGAATCTCGCATCTATTTTTACGGTACTGCATATACAAGTTTCTTGTCTATCAAAAGAGAAAACGACTTCCGAAATTTGCTGGTTCGGGATACAAATTGTGAGGATCTTTGTAAGTGTTTTCTTCTAAATGAGCTTCAACCTCGGTTGGTATTTTTTCCACTCAAGGCCTTCTATCATTTTGATGCCCGGCACAAAGAGGCAGCAGCTATCAGCTCCATTCTTTGTAAATTCCTGCTAGTTTATCCAGGCAAGTGTCAACATTTCAGAATCTTTTTTCACGATTGAATTTAGGTATGAGCGTGATATACTGTTACGGTGTATTTGGCTTTGGAATAAACTAGGAGAAAAGATATTTGAGAGTTTTACCTTGTAAGGATTCTGCTTTCTCATTTCAACAGCTCTTCTCATATAACTTCTCCTTCGGCTCATCATTATCAGCTCCCCGAGTGTCTGCGGCGTCCTCACAGGAAAGCCAATACTCATGTTGTCAGATTCTGTAGTAAGCTTCACTTCTTCATGCAACGGATGAGTAGAAACCTGAACGTCCGCAGAATCAGCAGCTTTGACCTTTTCTGATGGAAGAAGACGTGGAAAGAGCTTTTCCAAGAACGAAGCTCCGACAAGACTGGAAGCTCCCGTCATGTAACTGCTCGTACTGTCATCAGATTCATAAGCTGGCGATGTTGGCATTGAACTTGTCACTCTATTCAGGTTGTCATCAAATTCATCCACCGCAACAGCACCGGATATCGAAACCGAGCGGTTTGTTGCTAATAGAGATAGAACAGAGCTGAAGGAATCACTGCTTGCGTCATCAAAAATATCGCTGCTGGTTTCAACATCACCATACATGGGAGGCGGTGGCAGCGGTTGATCCAACAGCTCAGGTGGATTGGTATCAACAAAGCATGGGTATGGTTGTCCAGGAGTTTCTTCCCAATCGAACGGAACTGAAGTAACCTGCTTAACCGGAACTGGAACTGGAGGTGGTAATGGAGTCGTCGTTGCGGTTTCCAATGGTGGATGTGGAAGCTGTGGTGGGTCATTTGAGGAAGCGGGGAGTGGTTTTCCAGGCGTTTCTTCCCAACGGAAAGGAACCGATGTGACCAGCTTAACCGGGACTGGGACAGGTGGTGGAAGCTGAGGAGGAGAAGGCACGAAGGTGGCTAGTGAAGGTTGCCAATTCTTCTTGGGGAAGCCAGGCCGTTCTTCCCAAATGAAAGGAACAGAAGGAGGCTGTCTCAATTGTTTTCGAGGTGGTTTTGTTTCTTTAGGTTCCATTTCAGACATTTATTCATATCTCTTACGTTGTCCTCTATATATTTATAGGCTTTTTATGAGTTTGAATAGTCAATGAGATGTTGTGTTAGTAACTAAAACCACTTAGATTTTAAAGCGTGTATGTCGTGGGATCAGAGCTAACTATTCTTCTTTCTCATGAAGATTCACCTAAACCATTTGGTGTCGTGTCACCAAACTTGTAGATCCACTTCATGTTGACTTTATTTTATTGTCATCATTCTCTGTTCCACTTAATCTCACAATCTAATCCATTAATCTTATCTTCATAATTTAGTTTCAATTGAATTACTAACTCTTGTCATGTCAACATTTGGAGTTTTGATATAGAGTATGAACATAAATGGCGTCTTAAGTCCAAACACAATTTTGATTTCTCATTTAGGAACACTAGCTTCTTCTTTATGTTTTTAATTCAATCATAAATCATCCTATACTAATATTTGGGAAGTACATCCTAAGGATCATAACGTTGATTTTGTAAGAAATTACAATATATGCCATTAGAGAATTCTAATCATAACTATTTTATGCCATGTCACTATATATATATTAACGGGTCAACGGGTCAAACGGGTTTAAAGATATTAAAAGATTTTGTTTATATAATTCATATAATTCGAAAAAATATTTCTTCAAACGATTACACAATTAATATAATTCGAAAATGTTATATACTAATAAATTCAAAAATGTTACACAATTAATATAAATGTTACATACTAATCTATTATTCGAAAATGTGATCGAAAATGTTATTGAAAATGTTATATAGTAATCCATTATTCGAACATGTTATCAAAAATGTTATTTAAAATGTTAATGAAAATAATATCTCATTGAAAACATTTTATATCAATCGAATTTATAAAAAATGTGATTTTGAATTATAATACTCATATAGTTCGAAATGTTATTGAAAATGTTATATACTAATCCATTATTCGAAAATGTTATTAAAAATTGAAAATGTTATATTACTGAAAAAATATTATATAATTCGAATTTATCAAGAAAAAATTATTTTTCACGTTTATAGTTAGCCAAAAGGTATTATTCGAATTATAATTAAACAAAAGTTATTATTCGAATTGGTGTATTACTACAATTCGTAATCTTTGAAAATATTTTATCTAAACAATATTATTTGGGTTTAATTATTTTACCTAAACAATATAATCCGTAATTAATCAAATTGGATCTTTTAATTTCAATTTAAATTTGAAAAGGAAATATCCACATACTAATCAAATATATTAACCTTGCATAACAATTCCTACTAATAAGGCAACTTACAAGATATTCGCTTAAATATTCTCTAAACTACATAATCGGCAATCATATCTTCAATATATGGCAGCTAAAAATTTTGGATTCCTTCTAAATTTTAGAAAATATTACTAACAAGAGAAATTTAATATATTCTGTTGGTGTCGGATCCCGCACCAGTGGACTGGGACCAACCAAAGATTGCCATGTAATCAAGATGGAGGCCCGCAAATGATAAGGCCCATTAAGCCCATGGATCACAAGATATAATCGAAGTGGGCGTCACCATAAAGAGAGCCCGGAGTGGTCACACCTCGGGATATGACTCGGAATCGAAGTCGGATGACTTGGGCCAGAAGGCGAAGCCCATGAAGATCGGAGTCAATTCAAATTCAAACGTTGGGCATTAAAACTCGAAGACCAAAACGGACGCATTTAAGAGAAAATAATTATGTTTAATTGAGAGTTAAATGTCGTTTGTCAATATAAATAAGAGGGCTAATAGCCATGTAAAGGGGACGCAATTTTTCTAGCAAATACACTATAATCATTTTCCATTTCAATTCATAGCTTTTTCATCATATTTTTGTCCTCAAGAATAATCATTCCCACAAAATAAACAAATATTCAAGTGTGCGAATCCGACATCCACATTTTGGCGCCGTCTGTGGGGAACTAGAAGATTCTTGAGTTGTCAGATTTCTCTCATTTCCGAGATAAGCAGCAATGTCTGGAACAAGCATCCCTGATTCGACAGTAGCCGAGGCTCTCAAGACCATGCAGCAAGCCATAACAGAAATGTCGCAGAAGTTCTCGGATGTGGAAAAAGCTGTGGACACGCTTAAAACAACCCAGGTATCTCTTGGTCAAAACATCAATGCTGTTCAATCTCGTGTTCGTTCTCTAGGTGCAGGAAGTACCGTGGGAGTCCGAAGAAGCATGTTCAGTACGCCAAACTCCCGTGTGCGAAGTGAGACCAACGAACAAACAACTTCTAACCCGACAATCCAACCGGATGTGGAAGAAGAGACGCAGCTCGGAGATGAAGATCAGCTTGTGGATCAGTATGATCAAGAGAGCTTTGATCAGCTCGAAACCATGAGGAAGGTTAGCCAGGAACTAAAAGAAATGAAGTCAAAGTTCCACCAGGCCACCAGTTCGGAGCCGGACATTAACCGAGTCATCGAGGAAGCTAGGCGAACTCCTTTCATTCCGCGAATTGCAAATTTGAGAATCAAAGATTCTCGGAAACTCAAACTGGATCCGTACAGTGGATTAGAAGACCCAAAAAGCTATCTCGCAGCTTTTCTGATTGCCGCCGGAAGAGTCGAATTGGATGAAGCTGATGAGGATGCAGGATACTGTAAACTCTTTTCGGAAAATCTTTGCGGTCAAGCACTAATGTGGTTCACTCAGCTGGAACCAGGCTCAATCAATAACTTCGACGAGTTGTCGGCTGTTTTCCTGAAACAATATTCTATCCTCATGGATAAAAGCGTTTCGGATGCTGACCTCTGGAATCTAACACAAGGGCCAAATGAGTCACTTAGAACTTTCATCACCAAATTCAAGGGAGTGCTGTCAAAACTCCCAAGAATCTCGCAGCAGTCAGCTCTATCTGCCCTACGAAAAGGTTTATGGCATGATTCGAGGTTTAAAGAAGATCTAATACTTCACAAACCGGACACAATTCAAGACGCACTTTTCCGTGCAAATAACTGGATGGAAGTAGAAGACGAAAAAGAGAGTTTTGCGAAAAGGAACAAACAAGCAAAACCAGCGGTCACTTTCCCTACCAAAAAGTTTGAGCCCAGAGAGAACCAAGGACCTAAAAAGTTCGGATCGCAACCCCTCAACAATACCGTCGGGAAACAATTTCAAGGGAGAGGAAGGTCGAACACTTGGGTCCGTGACGAAAGTTTGCATTGTGACATCCATAAGGTAACCGGACACTTAACCAAAGATTGTAGTGTCCTCAAAAAGCACCTCGCAGAGCTGTGGGCCAGTGGAGATCTTTCTAAATTCAAGATAGAAGATTTCGTGAAAGAATATCACGAGGCGAAAGATACCCCTAAAGATCAGAACTTAAAAAGACCTAGGCAATCCAACGAAGAAGAACCTAGAAGTTCTAAAGGAAAAATCAATGTGATCATTGGAGGTTCCAAGCTTTGTCGGGATACGATCAATGCCATAAAGAAGCATAGGCGAAATGTTTTATTTAAAGCAAATTTAGGTGAAGAAATGGACTTTCAAGGCACGTCAATATCATTTGACGAAGAAGAAACATGTCACCTCGAAAGGCCTCATGATGACGCCCTAGTCATTACCTTAGACGTTGCCAACTTCGAAGTTTCGAGAATTCTCATTGATACGGGCAGTTCGGTCGACTTAATCTTTTTAGGTACCCTGGAAAGAATGGGAATCAGTCGAGCAGATATTGTAGGACCGCCGTCTCCTTTGGTGGCATTCACAAGCGAATCGGCCATGTCTCTTGGGACGATCAAGCTACCAGTTCTTGCCAAAAACGTATCAAAGATAGTAGATTTTGTTGTTTTTGATAAACCAGCAGCCTACAACATCATCCTTGGGACTCCATGGATTTATCAAATGAAGGCAGTTCCCTCGACGTATCATCAGTGCATCAAATTTCCAACTCCTAGTGGAGTGGGAACAATTCGAGGAAGTCAAGAAGCTTCACGAACGTGTTATCTGACCAGTCATCGACTAAAGATCCAATAGCAATTAACGAAACCCGCTAAGAAGGAAATTCCAAGATTTCCTAGTGGGCAAAAAGAAGACGATGTGGTAATCGAAGTAGTATTGGAAGAAGATAAACCAGATCGGAAAGTCCGGATTGGAGTCACTTTGGCTGGCGAAATAAAAGAAGCTTTGGTTGAACTTCTAAGGAAAAACAAGACGTCATTTGCATGGACAGCGGCCGATATGCCTGGCATAGATCCAAGCATAATCTGCCACAAATTGAACGTAGATCCAAGTTTTAAGCCTGTGAAACAAAAGAGAAGGAAACTCGGAGTAGAGCGAGCAAAGGCAGTAAATGATGAAGTGGACAAACTATTAAAAATAGGATCTATAAGGGAAGTACAATATCCGGAGTGGGTAGCAAACACTGTCGTGGTCAAAAAGAAAAATGGAAAGGACAGGGTGTGTATCGACTTCACCGATCTCAATAAGGCATGTCCAAAAGATAGTTTTCCGCTCCCGCATATAGACCGGCTCGTAGAATCTACCGCTGGGAATGAGTTATTAACTTTCATGGATGCTTTCTCGGGTTATAATCAAATAATGATGGATCCCGAAGACCAAGAAAAGACGTCATTCATCACAGACAGAGGTACCTACTGTTATAAAGTAATGCCTTTTGGTTTAAAAAACGCAGGTGCCACTTATCAACGATTGGTCAACAAAATGTTCCATGAGCATCTCGGGAAGACAATGGAAGTCTACATAGACGATATGTTGGTTAAGTCTTTGAAGAAAGAGGATCACATTAAGCATTTGGAAGAGTGTTTCGAAATTCTCAACCGATACCAAATGAAGCTGAACCCGGCGAAGTGCACTTTCGGAGTTCCATCCGGAGAATTCCTTGGTTATATCGTGACAAAAAGAGGAATCGAAGCTAATCCAAACCAAATTAATGCCTTTCTAAACATGCCATCCCCGAAGAACTTCAAGGAAGTACAGCGTCTGACTGGTCGAATTGCAGCCCTAAACAGATTTATTTCAAGATCAACGGACAAGTCTTTGCCTTTTTATCAAATTCTGAAGGGAAATAAAGGGTTCCTTTGGGATGAGAAGTGTGAAGAAGCATTCGGACAACTTAAAGCATATCTCACTACTCCACCGGTGTTGTCTAAACCCGAAGTGGACGAGAGGCTCTATTTGTATGTTTCAGTGTCAAAACATGCAGTTAGTGGAGTCTTGGTCCGGGAGGACCGCGGGGAGCAAAAACCGATTTACTACATAAGTAAGTCAATGACAGATCCAGAGACAAGGTACACAATGATGGAAAAACTCGCGCTTGCGGTAGTAACTTCAGCCCGGAAGCTGCGCCCATACTTCCAATCTCATCCAATCGAAGTGTTAACCAACCAGCCACTCCGAACAATACTTCATAGTCCAAATCAGTCCGGACGATTGGCAAAGTGGGCAGTGGAACTAAGTGAATATGATATAGAATATAAAAGCCGGGTCAGCATGAAGGCTCAGGTTTTGGCAGATTTCCTAACCGAACTACCAGTGCTGGGCACGCCGGAGCAACCAGAGAATCAGACTTGGAAACTACATGTAGACGGATCTTCATCAAAACAAGGATCTGGAGTAGGAATCAAGTTGGAATCTCCAACGTCGGAAATTCTTGAACAATCATTCCGGCTATTGTTTAATGCTTCTAACAATGAAGCAGAATATGAAGCACTGATTGCCGGACTTCGATTGGCACAAGGGGTTGGAGCGGAAGAAGTGGTTGCTTATTGTGATTCACAGTTGGTAGTTAATCAGTTCAATGGCGATTATGAAGCGAAAGACCTAAGAATGGAAGCATACCTCGAAGTAGTGAAGGGTCTTTCAAAAGAATTCAAGAAATTCGAACTAATTCGCATACCTCGAGGAGAAAATACAACCGCGGACGCACTTGCCGCATTAGCGTCAACATCAGATCCCGAACTAAAAAGAATCATTCCGGTTGAGTGTATCGCGGAGCGAAGCATTAAAACTGACAAAGAAGTCCTCGTTGTTACAAGGTCTCGAGCAGCAGCACGCGAACGTGGCGAGCCCGAAGTCGAGTTGCCACCTGTTAAACGGAGGAAGTCGAAAAAACACAACAAGGAGCCAGATATACTTCCAGAAACTATTGTAGAGACGGAACCGTCAGTCGAAGATGACCATCCCGAACCGGACCTTGAACCAAATGAACATCCCGAACCGGAACCACGGGCGAGCTCCCGAAGAACAAGTGGCAAGCCAGGAAAATGAGAATCGTTAGCGCGAAATTTTGTCTGTCAAAGGATGTATTATATAAGCGAGGTGTTAGCGATCCCTACCTATTATGCATCTTTGGACCCGAAGTCGAAATCGTCGTAAGAGAAGTACACGAAGGTCTATGTGGGAGTCATGCGTCTGGAAGGGCCATGGCTTTTAAAATAAAAAGGATGGGCTATTATTGGCCCACTATGATCACGGATTGTGTCAAGTTCGCTCAAAGGTGCAAACGTTGTCAACTCCATGCACCGATGATCCATCAACCTTCGGAGTTATTCTCCTCCATTTCTGCCCCGTACCCGTTTATGAGGTGGTCGATGGATATCATCGGGCCATTGCATAGATCAACTCGAGGAGCACAATACCTATTGGTCTTAACGGATTATTTTTCAAAGTGGATCGAAGCTGAAGCATATGCTAGCATCAAAGATTCGGCGGTGAATACTTTCATTTGGAAGAATATCATATGCCGGCATGGGGTTCCATACGAGATAGTTACTGATAATGGGCCACAGTTCATTTCGCACGAATTCGAAGCCTTTTGCTCAGAATGGAACATCAAGGTCAGTTATTCCACTCCACGCTATCCACAAGGAAATGGTCAAGCTGAAGCTGCGAACAAAACAATTTTGAGCAATCTCAAAAAACGTTTGAGTCACTTAAAAGGAGGATGGTATGATGAACTCCAGCCCGTCCTATGGGCTTATCGAACAACCCCAAGGCGACCTACCGGAGAGACTCCGTTTTCCCTAGTTTATGGCATGGAAGCAGTAGTACCAGCTGAACTCAATGTGCCCGGTCTTCGCCGAACAGAAGCACCATTGAACGAAGAAGAGAATTCAGCAATGCTCGATGACTCGCTGGATACCATTAATGAAAGACGAGATCAAGCCTTAATCCGGATACAGAATTACCAGCAAGCAGCAGCTCGATACTACAATTCCAAAGTCAAAAGCAGACCATTCTTTGTAGGCGATTATGTGCTAAGGCGAGTTTTTGATAATAAAAAAGAAGAAGGCGCGGGCAAACTCGGCATCAATTGGGAAGGACCTTATATTGTTACCGAAGTGGTTCGAAATGGTGTTTATAGGTTGAAAGACTTGGAAGGCAGTCCAGTCCAGCGACCTTGGAACGTGATCAATCTAAAGAAGTTTTATGTTTAATACGCATTTTGTTATGTACATGAACTACGGTGTGGCTTGATCCCGAAATGGGTACGTAGGCAGCTCGAAAAAGAGTTCAGCTACTAATAATAAAAATTCGTTTTATTTCTTAAGGAAAGAGTTCGACTATGCGAACATACAAGATGAAGAAGTTCGGCTGTGCGAACATGCAAGAAATCGAAAGTAAAACATTTATTCAAACGAGCAAGACAAAGTATCGATCTTCGCACACTTCGGATTAGGAAAACCCTCCCGGAGAACAGAACACTTGAACCCCTTGACCTGCGAGGTCTAGAACTGGCATCATACAATCCGGGATTCGAGCAAAGTCAGAAATCCCGAGTTCAATCCAGTCTCCGGGGTGAGAGCCAAGGATGTGAAGATCTCTTGACACCGTAGTAAGCCTGCGTTGCATTCGGTTAATCCTTTTCCGAAGCCTTTTCTTTTCCAACGTAAGCTTCCGGTGTTGAAGCGCAAGCGCCTCTATGAATGCCATCGCTGTTCCTTGGTCCCTGAATGGGAGGTTCTTGATCAAAGCACATGGAGCTCGGATCTGGGATCTAAAGAAACCGCGAGGTGGAGAAGATCGTCTGTTTGGCTCATTTGGAACATCTTCGTTAATCATTCCGATCCTGGAGAAGTCGGGCATAGATTCTGAACATCGAAGGTTGAACTCCATACCTGCTAAAAGAAAAAGGATGGTGAGGAGTAAAGGGGAATTGAGATTGTAATTTATAGGAACTTCATATCCCCGTTAAACTGCGGATTCTACCCTAGGAATGGAGTGATTCGCGGAGAGATTTATGCTCTCAATCCGATCCTGCATTAAAAAGACGTATCTCCAAGAATGATATGAGAATTAAAATGTTTCCATAAATAAAAGGGGCCGAGGCCCATTACGAGTTCAAAACAAAGAGCGAAGAGAAGGAAAAATAAGCAGAGTTAGGGAACATTTATGGAAGGGGCTCAGGAACAGGCTCCCTCATCGCCGATGTGGAATTCGAAGTGGAAGCACCGTTCCCACCCTCAACTTCGGGTTCATTCGGGACACGTTTCCAAGGATTGTCATCATTTTCCTCGTCTTCCTCTTCACTATCAACAAGAGCTGCATCAGTCGGGGCATTCACCGGTCCCTGAACTTGACCCTTAGCACGGAGGTACATCCGAAGCATTCGCGGGATCTCCGCGATACAGTCGAAGTTCCTCCACTCCCATTGAAAGGGGTCACTTTCCAAGGCTCTCACTTTCCTCTCCACTCGAGCAATACGAGCCTCGAGTGTTTGCCTCTTTAGTCCCAGCCGCTGCCTCTCGTCGCACAAGCGGCGATGTTTGTCGACAACCTGTCACCAAAAAGAATAAATTAAAGTGAAAGGCATAAGATTTTGGTCAAGAGATTCGAATTTTAACCCTGTCCATGAAGTCGTAAGCCTCTTTCTTTTCCCTCGAAGGGAAGTGGAACACAGCATGAGGAAAGAGAACGCCGGCCGGTTCGAAGCCATCGCCGGACAGGAACAAAGGACTGCCAGGATCGGTGGGGATCACTTTTTCGTTCTCCATTATTGTTTAAAGAAATTTTGGAGTTCTTTTAAAAGCTAGAAGCAAACTTGCCACTATTTATAACGAGCCTAGGGTTTATCTTGAAACCGTAAAATTAATGATGATAGTGTGCCCGGGTGGATAAACTATTTTTGGAAATCGGGAAAAGTAGTTATTGCCTTAAAGGCGTGCGGCTTTCCCTATTTCCCAAGGGAAAAAGCAACCGTCGCATTTAAGGCAAGAAGCCCATTAAACACAAAGTTTTAAGGCCCAAGCCCAACAAATTCACTGAGTTGACTAAACCCGAAGTGGGGAACTCGTGTTAAGCCGAGCTCAGCTCTCGCATTCCAAGAGAAAGGTCTGATCAGCCTAAAAATCTCGAAAAAAACATAGCCACAAGGCCAAGAAGTGTTAAAAGCGGACCTTGCAAACCCGCATATAATTTTAACCAAACCCCCTTGGGATCTAAACCTAAAACAAAAAAGGTTTAAAAGCCTCCTCAGGCGAATATCTTGTTCAGAAGAAACTGGTAATAAAGCCCCCTAGGGCAAAAGCAAAAACATAAAGATTTAAGTCTCAAAAAATATATATAATAAATGGGACAGGCCCCAGTTCGGAGTGGACGCAGCCACTACGGGTCAGCAAACACTTCGACTTCCGTTTCGGTTGTCGGGTTTCCATCCGCCTCCTTGGCCGGGACTTGTTCAGAGGAAGTTCCTTGTTCATTCACTGCGGCACAAACATCTCCTGGGATGACCTTGGGAGCAGCAGGGACTTCGGATAAGACAACGCCCTCCGTCTCATTTGAACCTATAAAAGATAGTTCGGGTCAGACAAAGGGCAAGAAGAAGGTAGGAAGCATCAAGAACTAGTGTTTACCTGCCCAGTCTAGACCTGATTCACTTAGAGGAGGAGATTCAGTGAAAAACTCCGTGAAATCCTGAGGGTTGAAGGACGAAGCGGGAAGAGCTGCCAGACGATTTTTCTTTTCAGCTAAACTAGACGACAGTTCGGATCTCTCTTTCACCTCGGAGAAATCGTCGTCGTGGATTTGATCCAGCAAGATTAGGTTGCTCTCATTCTCCTTGATGTCTGACTCCAGATCCGACTTAACCTTCTCAGTTTGAATAAAGCGGATAGCTCCTTGAATCAACTCCATCCCTCGTCCCTTTACCTCTTTTCTGGCCTTCGACGCCGACCTTGCCAATTCGGAATCACGCAACTTGGTAATCGCGTTGTACTTCGCTTGAAGTTCAATGAGTTGGTTGTTCAGGGCGTCGGCGGATGATTCGGATTCGTGAAGCCTACCCTGAACACCAGAAAGCTCGTTCTGTAGTTGGTAATTCTGGTCATACTGGTCCTTCAGATCCCCCTTTATCTTCTCAAGCTCAGATTTGAGGCCGTCTACTTGATCTTCTAGCTGTTGCTTAGAACCCGAGGATGAGTGAAGGTCAGCTTCAAGGGTAGTAAGCTTGCTTCTCCACGATTCAACCTCCTGTTGCTGGCTAAGTAACAGTCCCTCATAGTGTTCAACCATGTCGTTAAGTTCGCTGTTCGCCTGGCATTTCGTATAAACTCGAGATGATGAGTCAGTTGGAAGACTAACGCAAAAGATGAATGAAGTAAAACTAGCCCGAGATGAGTGATGCGCATGAAGCAAATAGCGTTCACGGATTGCAGGACGCCACTTGTCAAATTCCGGCAGGATTAGACCCGACCGGGTCTTAAAGCATCGAAAAACGCTACCTTCTTTCTCCATAGCTGTAAAGGAAGAAGAAGGGAATTTGTAATATTTTGAATCAAGATGAAGTGAAAACCCTTAGGAATGCGTGAATCGTTACCTGTAAGCGATCTGATTTGAGGGACAAGAGCAGGTTTCGACTTCGGAGAAGCATCTTGAGGCCCAGAACCCTCCTTCTGAGGAGATACGCTCCGAGTGGTCTTCTCGCCATCATGCTCGGGAAGAGAAGACATGCCAACCGGCGCAGGAGGACCCATTGTTCTAGATGGAGGAGACGATCGAGGTGAACGGTCAGTCCGGGCCCTCGATTTCTCCCTATGCGGAGAAGAATCGCTACGAGATGACTTGTCTCTTTTCTTACGAATCAAATCTTTAAGCGGTGCGTTGCTAAAGTCATCTCGGGGAGGTCGAGGAGAGTCACGACGAGGAGATCGGTCTCTCCGAGGAGAACGATCATGACGACGTTCACGACGAGGTGTTAATCTGTAAGCAGCAACAGATCTGTTCCCCTCGGTGCTGTTATCGTCGACCAGTAAGGTCCTGCTGTAGTCTTTCTTGTCAATAGCGGTCGCAAGGAACGCCTTGTTCTCGTCACAAGCGTCTGCTATTGGTTTGGAGAGTTTCTTACGCTGGGCAGTGAGGGCCCGAGCTGACAATCCTTGAGTTGAAGGAGGAGGCGGAAGACGATGAAGGAGATTTGGTGGACTCATCCTGAGTTTTCGGTTGGCTTCAATGAACCGATCGAGAGTAAAGGAATTCCAAAGGGTTTCCCCTCTAAGGATTGTCTTGAAGAAGTTGACGAATTCCTCAGTTGGGAGAATTGGAGCAATAAAGGCTGCAAAAATGAAACAACAGATTTGGTTAGTAAAAGAATAGGGTGATTAAGAAAATGTCTGTAACCTATTTTTCTACCAGGCTTTGCAGACCACTTCGATGGAAGTATATCAGAAAGACTTCCAATCGAAGCGGGAGTTTTCTTAATCAGAAACCAGGGATGGTGCCAGTTCTCGTCCTTGTTCGGGAGATGCGAGATGATATTCCTATTAGCGTTCGGATACGCCGAGAAGTACCCTGCCTTCTTTGACGAACTTCTCACACTGAGAAGTTCATTCAGTTCGGGAACCCCAATAATGTAGCCAGCTTCCGCCGCAACAGTTATGATTCCAAGGATGGTTCGGAGGAGGTTGGGGGTTAGCTGAGGCAAAGCAATTTCAAGGGCCGCCAGATACCGGACTAAGGCTTCGGGAAGAGGGAAGGTCAATCCACAGCCCTTGAAATAAATTTCATAAACACAAAAGTAACCATCACGGTGATCCTCCGGGGACTCCGTAGGATCGGCCATCTTCGATTCCGCCATCACGTCAGGTGGAAGTCGGCAGAGTTCTTTCAATCGTTGAAGGGATTGAATGGTACAAGTAGATCTGTAGTGAGGTCCGGCGATATCGTTAGGACGAGTGCAATCGTCAAGGCTAGAACGTTTCCCGTCATAAGACGGAGACTCAGGTCTATCGGAGTCGGAAGACATCGAAGGAAATGGGAAAACTTAAGTTCCAGAAGAGAAAGTTTGACGAAAGAAACAGAAAGGCTTGGCAGGAAAAGAGAAAAAGCAAAGGAAATTTTTACCAAAAGACAAAGATGAAAAGAAAGGTTACCTCACGCAAACTAAGTGGTAATGATGGAACCGCCTCGGTAGTCGTGGGGGAAGTGGAAAGGTTTTTCCCCATTTTAATAGTAAATAATTAAGATACGGTCATGATGGTGACAGATGTCACGCGGTCGAATATGGGTAGTACCAAAATTAAAGGATTGACAAAATCTTGGCGGGAAAACCAAAAGATCCCACGGGCGCAATCTTTGGTCATTAAGACGATTAAGCCTTCGGAATTGGAATAAGCACTTCGAAAGACTTGGGGGGCTAATTGTTGGTGTCGGATCCCGCACCAGTGGACTGGGACCAACCAAAGATTGCCACGTAATCAAGATGGAGGCCCGCAAAGGATAAGGCCCATTAAGCCCATGGATCACAAGATATAATCGAAGTGGGCGTCACCATAAAGAGAGCCCGGAGTGGTCACACCTCGGGATATGACTCGGAATCGAAGTCGGATGACTTGGGCCAGAAGGCGAAGCCCATGAAGATCGGAGTCAATTCAAATTCAAACGTTGGGCATTAAAACTCGAAGACCAAAACGGACGCATTTAAGAGAAAATAATTATGTTTAATTGAGAGTTAAATGTCGTTTGTCAATATAAATAAGAGGGCTAATAGCCATGTAAAGGGGACGCAATTTTTCTAGCAAATACACTATAATCATTTTCCATTTCAATTCATAGCTTTTTCATCATATTTTTGTCCTCAAGAATAATCATTCCCACAAAATAAACAAATATTCAAGTGTGCGAATCCGACATCCACATATTCCAGTTACAATTTCGGTAAGATTTGATTACGATATTAACTATACATAATATCGTATACAAACTAACATTATTCGCATAACAAATAATTACAGAATATGCTTAGTATAAACCCTAACATAAGACCTAACCCTAAACACTATAAATATAGGTTTTACTATTCTACCGAATATCACAAACATTGCAACATAAACCGTCTCCGAAACTATCATACAAAAAAATAGTTTGAAACAATTTCGAACATGGTTACAACTACAGTACACGAGAAAGAGAGAGATTAGAGGATACTTGAGATATACATTGGCGGTGGTCCGATTCACCAGAGTAGACGAAACGGAAGCTCCAAAGTTTGTCGGAGAAGACAAAGGAGCTTCGTTTGATCCGGTGGAAGAGACGAAGTTGAGGTTTCAAATTCTTCGGAGTAAGACGCCGCAATGCGGAGGAGTTTGCCGGCTCAGATGACAGTGATGCCTCACATCGAGAGGTAAAGATAAGAGATGAAAGGGTTGTCTTTGACTCGCCAAAAATTGATGGCTGGCGCTAACAGAGATGTTAGCCGAAGAAGGAAGAGGTCGCCGGAGTAGATCGTCGGAGGAGATGGCAATCTGGTGGTGGCCATTAGCTTCACGAAAGGAAGGAAGAGGAGAGGTTGGTTTCAGTCCTCGATGTCGTTGAAGAATGTTGTTTCATCAAAAGGTGGAGTTTGTGATGGGTTTTGACAAAACCAACATTTTTGGGCCTATGTGGATTTTGGTGAGAATGGTTTTCTTGGAGCTGGAAGCTTCTCTAGAGTAAGGTTTGAACTCGGTCTAGAAAGAAAAAGGTACTTAGCAGCGTATGGTTAACATCATGAGCATCAGTCTCTGTTAATTTCTAATATTAGAATTTTGTTTATGATTCTTGATGAGTTTTGATTTGGGTTGCAGCCTTGCAGGAGCTAACAGAAGCTAGATAGAAGAAGAGGAAGCCTCATTAAACTCTAGAGTAAGTATGTAGCTTTTTGTGAAATTGAGATTTGAGATTTTTGGCTTTAGTTTTTGATACTTATTGTAACATAGGATTGATAAATTGGATGCCTCAATCGGGTAATGAGAGTTTAATGGTTTCATCTACATATTTTCACTCTTCCAAGCCGGATTAGTAGTAGGCATAGAACTGATCACTCTTTCATACTTTATATGAGGAGCTTGCATCTCCATTGGACAAGATGAGACGGCTTGACATTAGCAAGGAAGATCGATCAAAGTTAATATACAATAAAGGATGCACTCGATTCTTTGATATAAAACGCTTTGTGTTATATTGTTTGATTAAACTTGGTTTTCAAACTATTTGTTAGGCTAATATTTGAATATATAAGAAAGAAGAAGGGGAAGATTCGAGAGATTTTTCTTGACGTGGCTGAGATATCTCCATACCCTCTCCGACCCAAGTAAATTGATTTTCCATATGGAGATTTGTTTCTCTAACTTGAACATATTAACAAAACATAGCACGTGACAGATTATATCGCAGGACAGGTTATATGGTAGGACGGGTTTAAATTAACATTAAAAAAATTTAAAATATCATTAGCTCGCCGCTTCAATATGAGTTAAACCTTCACTTTATTATTTTTTAATACCACGATTATTACATATATCAAATTATCCTGTTTTAAATAAGAATGTATAAAACAAAAATTATTCGTGGTATAGCGCTACTTAATAATAATTGTAAACTAATTGAATTTTTTTATATTTAATACATTATCAATAAATTTTTAAAATCACTACTTTTAGTAAGTAAATCGTCTTGCGGTGTATCCTGTTTGTTCAGACATTGTTTTTTTTCTTTTTTTTCAAAACAATATGATACTGGACCAAATACATTTGGAACTGAGAAAACAAAATCCAATATAGCCCACGTAAAAACTTTAACACAATACAGCTATATTTTTTTTGTTCTCAATGACACAATGCAATTATGAATACCTAATTGAACCAAATAAATTGTTAATCTCATATAAACAAAAATACAATTCTAATGCAGCTAAAAACATTTTATATACAATACAATATTCCCACAAACAAAATATACAATTATCGCCAAATAAATAATACACAACATAATATCCAAATAGTAATAAACATAAAATAATATGATATATTCCCTTTTATACTATACTATTACACTATATTATTTCTTACATAATTCAAATAAAATGAACAATTTTAATTCAAAAAAATATAAAATCCCGTGCTGTATAGCACGGGTTCTGATCTAGTTCAATATAACATTGTTTCTTTCAGATACAAATTCACCAACCCATTAAGAGAACCAAACAAAAAATCATTGAATACTTTTAGTTGTGGGTCATGAATCAATGCTCACCCTTTCTTTATAGTATACGTTCGTCCATATCCATATGAATTTTAGAATTTGTTGCAAGATAACAATTATAATATTGAATCTTGAATAGAAGAATACAAACTTTGTAGAAAATACAGAAGGAAAACTAAATATGTTTGAAGCAGTGGCGGATCTAGAATACGTTTCTAATGGGGTCATTATATTGTATGAATAGAAGAAGAGAGAATTGAAGCTATGTTAATAGGGTCAACTCAAGAAATTTTAACCATTTTCTCTAATTTTTTTCTTAATTTTTAATAACAAATCTTTCAAAATATAAAAGTTATTGGGGTCAGTTGACCCCACTCCCACCAACGTAGCTCCGCCACTGGTTTGAAGTTTCAAAAAAATATTTAGAGGAAGGCATCAAGGGACAAGTTCCATCATGACCATCTGTAGATTTGTTTAGAGAAGGCTTCTTCATCAAATATTATATGAGCTAGGTGATCAATAAAACTTAACGAGAAGGTCATATACCCACAAATAGGATGGAAATTAACATGTAACCATTAAATATGTTTTATTGTACTTCACAGTAAACATAGATTTTAATATTTTTTCTGAAATCTCGTTAAATTGAGATTACTAAATACACCAAAAATCAAAGCAAGCTTAAACCGAGACATTAGACATATCTTTAACAACTGATTAATGAAACTGAAAAAATGGTAGGGGCTGCGCGAACGCAAACCCCCCTGCCACAAATAATGACGTAGGCTCTTCCACTTGGGAAGACCTTAAGCTAAGCACCCCAGACTAATGTGCGATGTCGGTCACTAGCATAAGCCACTCGTCTTCCTGATCACGAGTTGACCCCGTCCAGGTAAGTACTTTTAACGATCACACAAGTTTTTGTTTTATACTCATGTCTCGAAGCCTTCTTGTTTCTTTCAACCGATGTGGGACTCTCTTATATTAAGCTCTCTACTTTTCTCTGCCGTTTTCTTTCAGACTTGCTGAACAACGTGTCGTCATTATACAACGCGAACGGCGAGACATTTACTTTAATGTTCTACTGGGCTGGTCTCGTTGGCCCACTGTTAGGATCCAATAAACCTAAATTATTATCAAGCCATTATTCTAACCTTAGAGAATTAACTAATTGTGTTATAACTAAAAAACATTACTAGCAATGAATTATGTACATCTTTCAGTTACAAGATATGTAAGTTAAATCTAAAAATTTATAAAAAGATTCTAATGGTATACATACTAAACAGAAATATACATCTAAAAGGTAAAATGATATAAAATTCTAATTATATATCAAATCTAGACCTTAACGGCTTACTTAACATAGCATATTCATCTTTATACATATATAGAATTCTTCTGGAAAGAAAAACAACATAAAATTCCATGTTTCCTAATGATCATTAACCTGATTTGAAGAAATCATTTCACTTAATTAATTACAATTTCCCTAAAACTAATCCACCAAAGTATAATGAAAACACAAAACTTTAGTTGACTCTTGATCTCTAGCATGAGCTGGACCCATCTAACTATTTGATTAGTACTTTTCTTTGTAAAGTCAAAACGAATTTTAAAGCATTTTAGGTGCACTTGATATATATTCGACATCTAATTCTATTCTCTCGATTCATATCATCAATATTCATATGTAGAACTTTTTCTGAAATTTTATATTTCTTTTATATTTTCGGCTCCTTCCAAGTTCCAACTAAAGGAGTAAATCAAACAACTTTACCTAGGAGATCCATCTATAAGTATAACCCTTAAGTAACTACTAAAAAATACTCCCACTTATGGTTCTAGCATCCTAGGACCTAGAGACAATTTTTGCATACGATTTTACTATTTTTTTACAAAACAAAGTTAAGTTTTCCTATTTTCTTACAAAACAAAGTTAAGTTTTCCTAACTTGAATAGGAAAAAAAAAACAAAATCAAGACTTTAACAAAAGAAAAAAAATTCAAGAGAACACGCAGAAGAAATAAAATAAAATCAGTTAATTAAACATAAACTTATTGGTAATTAGTTTTGTTATGACCACCGGTTTGTTCATAATAAGAGCTGGTTTAATTCAAATACCATTTCCTATGAATAATAATAATTTGATTAAATAACCTCCAAACTCACCGTTTGAGAGTCAACAACAACATTAGCATGTATAATCCATTCGACAATTAAATCTAAACAGAAAGAAAACAATCACTCAAATTCATTCCAATATCTACATTGTTACACATCACATAATCTTTCTTATATAACCCCACCCAAATCACTTTCATAATTCGTATTATCAAACTAAACCAAAACAAAACAAAAAAAATCAAAATTAACCCATCAAACAAAAAAGAAGAAGACAAAACTCTACAATAAAATTAGCTGTAATTAGTAGGAGGAGACTGTAGATTAAAGAGAGCTTTCGCAGTCATCTCTCTTTCGAATCTCCAGATGTAATTTAACCCAACAAGAAGCTCTGTTATGGCTGCTTCTGTCTTAACTTTATCTGCAAACACAAGTGTTTGAACTAACATCACTCTGTTCTGACTATTCGCTGCCGTCGCCATGTGTTGCTGCTCGAAGCTTCTCTCACTCTGCCACCTAATCATATTTTGAGCCAATGGTAACAACCACCGTAAGATCCGACCTAACGCCGCCTTCCACTCCGTCGCTAAACCACCGTCTGTCGCCGTGAAACCAACTCCTTTTAGTCTTAACCTGAGAGACGATCTCACACTCGCCGGTAACATTGAATACAGATCGTCTCTCGCGTCAAGACCTACAAGCTGAGGTTGCTTTATCATCTTCTCCATAACGACAATCAAATTCGCGTAGTGAAGCGCTACACCAGCTCCGCCTAGAGTTGTCTCCGGAGGTTTCAAAAGTCTTGAGCTTTCTTCAAGAAACGCAGATGACGACGCCGTTTTGTCTCTTTCCTCGTCGTTTGGGCTAGGGTGAACAAGATTCATAGAGGAAGAAGAAGAAGAGAGAGAGCGAGGGAGAGAAGACACGACGGTGTGGCCCATGTACCCAGTGGCTGCGGCGGAGGAGAAGACGGATTTAAGTCTAGCAAGTGCTGTGAATACCGATCTGGCGAGAATCAACACAACAGTGTCGAAGCTTTTGTTCCATAGAGATCTGTCTTTTAGATACTTGACATGTTGTTTCTGTCTCTCGATCTTGTTTTGTAGATCTATCACTTTCATTACATCTTTCTTGTTCTCGAAGTCGTCTTCTTCTTCGAATTCGATCCCAATCTGTGAACTTTGTTTTCTTAGAGAGTTCTCTAACATCGTCATTTCTTCCATCTCTCTATACAAAGCTGTCGTCACACTTACGTATCTGTTTCCATTAACCAAAAACAAAATCAATCTCTTTGTGGTCTACTCTGTTTTCTTGCTCTGTTTTTGCTCTGTTTTTATATGTTTTAAGTGTAAAGAAATTTGATTTACCTTTCGATTTTCTTGTTCTTAGCTTCTGTGTCTTTACAGTTCATGACCCAGCCATGAGGGTCACGACCCATGTCGGCGAACTCATGGAATAAGCGGTGGAAAGAACGGAGACTGGCCGTGGTGCAGCGGTGGCTTAGTCTTGAAACAGAGTTAGCTGCGTGGGCAAGACTATCTGCGAGCTCGGCACAGACGAGGCTGAGGTGGAAGGTTTCGTCGCCGTTGACGATTTTGGTAAGACCTTCTAATGAGAGAGAGTGGTCTCGGAGAGTGAGGAGATTGGAGTCGGTAAGAGAGTGAGTGAGATGGAGGAGTTTGGTCATAACACGTGCCACTTCGAACGATAAAACTCCGACGGAGGAAGTGGTGGTTGTGATCGGAGGAGATGATCGGAGAGGTCGACGAGAAGTTGGTTTGGAGGAAATAGCGTTTTTGAGTTTTATTAGGAAAGTTTCAAGAGCCATTTGTGGTGGGTTTGGAGCAAAGGCAAAGGAATGATTGATTTGAAGAAGGAAATGGAGATAGTGAGATAATGAGAGATATAATCTATAGTTTCTTCTAGGAGAATAAAAAGTTTTGAAAGTGTGAATGGCTCGTGGGGTGTTCAATTCATCATTACACTTTAGATTTTAAAATTTTGGTATTATTTATTGAAATAATGCGTTTTGTTATTCGTTTACATTATTTAAATGATTGGAAAGAATTTTAGATGTGTATGTCAACTAGAGTCCTCTTCAGCAATTCTTATTTCTATTTTATTATTCTTTCATTATCCATATGTAACACATACATTTTCTTGATTGTGATTTGTGACCAATTTTTTTTTAATACCAGATTTGTTTCTTTTTACAGAGATTTGTAATCTTTTTGGGTGAAATTTTATCTAAACGATTAAAGATAAGAACATTGTAAAAACCACCCTTGAAAGAAATCAAATTTCAAAATTTGTTTGTGTCGTTTTTGTGTAAATGTATGTAAAAAGTTAAGAGCTGGTGGTTTCCTTTTGTTTTATTTCTGATCAATTCATATTTTATGTTCAAACCTTTACTATTTTCATCAAAGTTCTTGCTGTTTTAATTATTATCTATATTTACATAATATTTTAAATTCAAAAGATTGAGTTGTTTTTTTATACATAGATAGTATTTATAGATCGTCAAAGTACCTGACTAATTTAAGAGTGAGCAACTGAGTATGTTATTTGATAAAAAGTTTTCTATAAACTCTCCAAAAATCAATAGACTAAAAACCATGATCAAGTACTTTGAGATAAACTATTTGACGTAACTATATGATCATATATATTCTAGAAAATGTTTGACAATTACACCAATGTTTCAAAACTATGAACTAAGTTTGGAGTTCGAAAATGAGGTAAGAGTAAAACACATGAGGAGCAAATAAAGGCGTAACAAAGGCATTACGATAATCATAATGAAGATTCTATATAGTTTTATATATTAACGACAATAATAATTAAAATAAGATGGAAGATGCATGCGAATGCCAACCAATGGTAAGGCAACCATTTGTGAGGAAGAGAAGTATTGTCGTTAAATGAAGAGGCAAAATCCCATGCCTCCATGCCTTTCTCTCTCATGTTTTAAATATTTTTCTTTATAAAATTCAAAAAAATTTCTTAGAAAAAAAAAATCTTATTAGTAATATTTTTTCTATATATATACATAGATTTTTTTTTTAATTATATTTTTCTAAGAGCATGGGCATTGGGGCAAGCAGGTGGGTGTGAGTCTTGGGGTGTAGGTATTAAAAAAACGAAAAAATTGTCTCTCTCTTCACACCCGGGTGTAAGTTTACACTCGGGTGTAACACTTTTTCTC
The DNA here is from genome assembly GCA_019202805.1 of Arabidopsis suecica. Classification (NCBI taxonomy): domain Eukaryota; kingdom Viridiplantae; phylum Streptophyta; class Magnoliopsida; order Brassicales; family Brassicaceae; genus Arabidopsis; species Arabidopsis suecica. The sequence goes on along the minus strand of CM032912.1, from coordinate 8,572,099 downwards.
TCTATCTCTCTCTTTATTTCTCTTTCTCTTTTCTCTTTTGCTTTAAATTATAATACAAAAAAAATATTTACACCCACACAAACATATTTGCCACTGCTGATGGTCTAACACATGGGTTTTGAGATTTATGTAATTCTGGACGATATAGAAAGTGAATTTTTTTGTTTCGACGACCCTTACATTGATCATTTCGGCGAGGTTATAGACCAAAGCTATAATAGACTAGAAATTCTAAATATGCATTGTTGGAACTTGTCAAAGGGAGTTTTTTCTTTTCTTTTGTCAAAAAAAAACTTGTTCGTTTAATTGTAATCGACTAAGAAACTATTTTTTTTTATTTTTTGGAATACCAGTAGGTTCTGAGCCAAAACTGTAATCCTCCAGACCCGAAACCACATCATGTAATATTAGTTTTATCCCAAGCGTCATTCGAACCGACGACCTTTAAACTTCGCCTAGGGTTTTTACCAGTTGAGCTAACGACACTTGGTGACTTAAAAACTATATTTCTTCTAGTTTGATTTTTGGTGGGGCAAATTTCCTTTTTCTGATGAAAAATATAGGGATCTTAAGTTAGAACACTTCAGTTCATTAACCAACAAAGAAATAAATCTTATTACCGTATAACAAAAAAATTTATGATAAATTGCGGTGTGATATTGCCTCGTAAAATGATTTGAAGTTTAATAAACCTTAGAAGATTAATTCTAAACCTCCATGGCTCACGCAAACTCGAAGATGGTCTTTGGTTTGGTTCGATTTAAGAAGCTAATCCGGAGGTGTTTTTTCTTCTTTTGTTTTAAAGTCTATTTTAACGTTCAAAACATTCTATTTAAGAATGCATATAATCTAATATGGATTTTTGGTTGAATTAGGTTTAACATTCATTCAAAAAAAAAAGTTTAATAAAAATTTGACTTTTGTAGAAAAGATTCAGCTAGATCTATTCCTTCTCCTATAGAATTTCAAGTTTTTGAAAATTTTATTCTGATTACTTTCTATATCAAATCTCCTACTTAGATTAATCTCTAATTAACTTTGACTAGATCTTCTTAAATCTCTAACTTCGATTTGTTTTCTAAGTGACATATCAACTTGTGTTCTTTTTTGTTTAACTTCACATTTTCTTCTTTCTAATGCTGATTTCAGCTTAGACATATATAAATTGAGAATCTATATGTTAAAGATGATTAGTCTTAATTACGAGAGTATTTATAAGTCGTACAAATTAAAAAATATTTAAGAAAGTTTATTTACTAGACGTAAACAAAAAAAAAACTTCAATTACATTTCTCATGCATGCTGTGAAGATTTTATCTAAATTTGCATAACACATGCATTTTCGGACAAACTAGATATATAGATGCATGCATGTTCATATTTTAATAATTGGTCTCAATCAACAATTATGTCTCTTTCATTTCATCAATCCATTATATATACCTTTGAAACCACGATGCATGCATCATATCTAGCTACATTAAGAACCACTAAAAAAATTTCCATCAGATTTTAGTCAGTTCATTATCTTATACTACAAGTGATGGACGGATCCGATCCACTGATAAATATATCACTAATATTTTGTCGGTAATGTTACTTATCAATTTATTGGTTACCGTCGAAATGTGTGTTAGAAATTAAAAATATCAATGAATCTTAGTCAGTAATTAATATACCCGTCGAAAACCCAAAATCAATCGTCGACTTTAGGTAAGATCGTTAATTAATCTTTATCAATAGATTACCGACACATGTTACCAATGGATGACAAGTGATCTTCAAACAATAGAGAAAAAGGAAAGAAGTAATTTATAAATTTTTAATATTTATTAAAGTAAATTTTAAATGTAACTGAAAAAATGAAATTTATTATCTTTACAAAATAGAATGAAAAAAAAAAAGAATCATACTCACGCATGACGCATCAGTAGTCATAGTTCATGCTTTTATATGTACTTTTATTTGTATTTTGCAAAGAAAATGAACGAAATCTAAAGCAAAAAAACCTATCTATAATTAAACTAGTTAAACTTCTATACTAATAACTCATGATATTATATACTACTACTAATACACATTAATGGTTCGGGACGTTTTTATAATATTACATGAACTAATAATATTTAACAAAAATCAAATAAAATTGGATTAGTCCTGCTGATGCACCGGGATTTGTAGTGATTTTTGAAAGAGACATCCCGTCAAATTAGCATGAAAACTCCCGTACACACATTACGTACACATTACACATTAATATGTGTGTATTTGTATACATGCATATCTTTAGATATCCCACTTGCTTAAATAAAATTCTTTACAATTGTTCATAAGTGGTTAATTGAATACTTTCATGCAAACTTTGAATTTGTGGAGTTGAATGAGAAGGAAGCTTCGTGAGAGAGATTGGGTTATGAGATTTGAGGACGCATCCCTAAATGGTGGCATTTTTGTTTGCTTTGACCCGATTTACGATTAGTGAAGCCTTAATCTTCTTTTATTATCTCAAGTAATTTTGTCTGCCATTTATATAAGAGAATTTACAAGAGAAAGAAAGAACAATTGATGTCTTATAAACGTGTTTCATCCAAAACAGTCTTCAGACGCCGCAAATTTTATATGGACCAAATAAACATAGATTTTACAAATGAGTCAACTCTACTCATCGATTTCACAAATTATCAATAGTCTTTTGACTCTTTTGTAATATTTGTGGTGTATGATATCGCTCTAGATCTCTATACGTACCACATTTACTTTTAGTCTTTACAAGCATAACATATGAATAAATTTAGCAATGTTAGTAACATTTGACAATTGTTTAACTAATGCAACACAATGTTAAAACTAGTTACCTATAAATTTGTTCAATCGTATGTCGTAATGCATTACTAAAAGTTATATATGTATATCATTCATAAAATAGAATGGAAAAAAAAACAAAAACTATAAGACATGACTATAAAGATGTTCTAGATCTATATGGTTTTTTCATATATATTGGGAAGGCTGGAAAAATCAGACACAATTTTGCGAGATAAGCCCCGTGATATATGGAACATTGAATGGAACTGAGAAGTGTATCATAACAATCTTTTTGTGTGGTAATCTCAACAATTCTTCAAAAAGCTATATAATCGTGAGATTTTGAGATGATTGCCATGACACATAAGTCAGGTAAACAAAAATTAGTGGAAGAATTTTAGGATGTAGAGTCAAACGGAAGCGGACCCTAAGAAAACTTAGCACTACTACTTTAGATTATATTCACCAATAATTACTAGGTTAATGTAATCGACTTTGTTAGTAAACCATTTTAACTTATATCCAACAAATTAAGTTCTTTCTAATTGAGGGTTGTTTATCCATTGGTTTCATCTAACTACAAATATGCTATATTATTATTTTAAAAATATTTACGCATGAACCCAAATTTTTTGTTGATGTCATTATGTTTCTTGTAGATCAATAAAAGAAAATTTATGAGAAAATAAGAAGTGAAATAACGTAAAAAAAAAGAAAAGAAAAGAAGTAGGAAAATAGAATCAATCCAATCATAAAGTGATCTAAAGAGAGAGGAGGCAAAAGGAGAAATGGCTGACTTGCAACAGTAGAGACGCAGTCACGCTGCTAAGCATATCACCAACATTCTCCTTCTGACTCCAATCATTTGTTCTTTCATTCTTCTTCCTTAACTTTTAATAGTTTGCTAATTTTATGTCATCTTTCTGTGTGTAAATGGTAACTGTTTTCTAAAAGGATCAGCAAATGTTAAACGTTATATTTATTGGCCGTTTAAAGAATATCTGATAATATGATTTGAATAAAGGATAAACTAAACTATGATACAATGTTGTATTTTTCGTGTTAATTTTGATATCCTACGAAGAATCGATCAACTTTTGTGAAAGGAAAAATAAAATACAAACTCTTGTGAAAAAATATACAATTCTAAATCTTAATGCCAAATGAGTGTTTGTAAAATACCATTAATTAGCGATTAGCGATAGATTTTGTGTCGTTAAATCTTTTGACAATCTCTCGCTAATCGGTTATACCCTTTTTCTTGGGGTGTGAGGTATTTTCGAAACGTGCCAAGTTTACAAATTCCCACGGGCGAAGTGGGTTTTCATAATCGATCCATAATTTCTCAAATCAAATATCAATAACGGAATAGATTCTAAAACAAAGAAGGGAGCAAAAAGAACAGAAAAAGTTGTAAGTAAAATGATGTTACTTTGGTAGACATTCGAAAGTGAAAACAAGATTGGTGGTGGAAAGAGACAACATGTTACTATGATTGTGTTTTGTTATTTAAACTTAAAAGACTTGTCTAATTAACTTTCTTGTACCATTTGGTTCAACTATTTTGAGTGTGGAGTGGTGAGTATGTGCACGTGTATGCTCTTTGTGTGATGGACACAATTATCACTCCCTTATCAAGCCTGCCATTCTGCTTTTTACCATTTTTAATCTCACCATTTCACTAAAACCCATTTGCAAATTAGAAATTACCATTTGATAAATTATAAAATACTCAAAAAATTAATCTAAAATATTTCTTAGGTAAACTGAGGATTCAAAGTAGACATGAAACAAACAGAGTGGAGAAGAAGAATCTTAACATAATCTAAATTGCCATTAAACATCAAATTTCATATGACTGTGTACTGTTACAGCATTTGTACAACATATTAAGTAACTCTGCCTTTTTTTTTTCTCTCTTTGCCGGTACACGGATGAACAACGGATTACGATCTGCCTTTTTCTTTGATCTTTTACAAGAAGCTGGTTCCGACAGAGAGCTCAACTAAATTCAAGAGAATCACAGATCGGGTTGTCCCAATCTGGTGAGCAAGTTCAAGTTGTTCCTCCAATGGAAGCATCTCGTAACTGCAAAAGTTTTCAAAACCATGAGGATATGCGTCTATGATCGTTCTATCGTGTGATTTTCGAGTATTATGCTATGTTCTCTCTCTCTACTTTGAGGTCCATTTGTCATATGGCTGTTACTACTCTTTGAACATAGAGAATGCGGAAGAAAACTTACTGGCATAGTAACTCGCAGTCGATTATGCTGTCAGGCCCAGATCGTCTAGCCTTCCCACTTGAGCGGAACTGACGGAAAGCGTGTGGGTTCAGACCCGCAACATGAGGAACAGCATCCACTAGCTTTTTCTGCAGAGACTGTAACCTCCGGAATGTGACCTCATCGAGTGGAGCAATGCAACCAAAACTGCCGTCTAGAGTACCAAATAACAAAGCAAATCGATTTGTTTTATCCGCTCCAGAAGTAACCATCTGCAGACGTAGGAACTTTGTCACATGGGCACCAACATGAAATTCCGCCCTTGAAAGAAGTTTCTGACCCTTCCAGCTCTCGGCCATCTTTGGTGCATAATAGAATACCTGTTGGTGTTGGGGATCAGTACTAAGTCGATTTAAGAGTTGGGGTATTTCACAATATTCTATCTTCTACATCTAAGTAAGGCCTGCTCTCATCACGTAAACACTATAGGCGATATGAGAAATGCTAAGTTGCTAACCCCGAGTCCCCGACATTCTTTCCTGGAAGAATATAAATTATCTCTTGGGGATCGGTACATATAAGTAAGGCCTGATCCCATCATGTACACACTAAAGGCGATAAGAGTGAGGATGCTAACCTGGATATTCTTTTGTTCATCGGAGACAGCCAGGCTAAGTGTACTTCCATCAATCAAGAACTCTGTAGCAAAACAATCGAGGGATCCAAAATCTTTGGCTAGTAAGCTAAGTTGGGACCCTTGTTCCTTCCAACTAAGAAAGTATATGCTTTTGTGAACATCACCAAGAAGGATGAAATTCTTTACCTGCAAGTAAAAAAAATTTACAAAGCCAGATCACGCAAAAGAAAACTGATCCTCAGAGCCAAGCCAGGTCAGTTTAGGTGAAGTTAGCTCATAAAAGCAACACAGCACTAGGCCAAGGAAGTAAAACGTACAACATTCATGCTGACTACATAGAGCGGCGGAGCATCAAAAAAGGCAACACCATTTAATTCGGTGCCATTCCATTTGTGCAAGATGATTTTAGGACCAGATGATATTAGAAGATGACCCTGAATGGAGGCTACAGCTGATATAGCACCTTTTAGCTCCCTTGAGTAGACTTCAGTAACCTATAGAAAAGTGGCTTCACAATAAATCGAACCATCCAAGATGAAAATGAAAACAAAGAAAAAGATTCACCAGGTTGTAGGCCCAATTAAACATACCACGTTTTGAGAATTATCGCCATTTTTTCCAAAAGAGAAAAGAAGCACACGGCCCCTTGCAGCAACATCCTCCCCTTGGACATAGGCAGTTCCAACAGCAAGAAGTGTTTCATTCTCCCCTGTGCTTGCATTCTGAAATACCCAAGGGAGTAAGAGAATGTGGCTTGGTTATTGCAATTAAAACAGAGAGAGTTGATAGATGTGATCCCTAGATATGATCCCAACAATATTCTTCGATTATCATGTCATAAAGATAGAGAAGATCAACATTCTTCATCAAGGCAGAAAACAACCATATGACGTTAGGCAGGTTAGTAGCTAACTTACAAGAAGTGTGACAACTCGCACAGTCAGTGCATGTTCTGAGCTCTGCATTGGGATAGTGGCTTTAGTTTCCCAGGGGCCACCAGATCTTTCTGGTTCCAAAATTTGGATTTCAAATTCCTCTACGGTGTATGTTCGTTGGAGATCATCTGAGCTCAGATTGTGGTTGTCAATCTGCTGGCCAGCTTCTTGATCAACTAGTGAAGAAAGAACTTGATTTAACGGCTTGCTGACCTTCAAAAAGGAGAGAGAAATGACATTGTTTGTGTTAGTAAGATAGAATAATCAAATATCAAACAATGCTGATCAAATAAATAGACAGGTAATACATTAAAGAACTTTCTTTCTTCTCAACAAAAAGAAAATGACTAAATAAGCATGCAAACATAGCATTAGTTCAGGTTTTTATCTATCAAACAAAACAATAAGTATGATCTATCAATATTGCTGCAGCCAAGGAAAGTTAATCAGGGATCTGTGATATTCATGAAAGAAATTCAGAGAGGCATCCAGTCGAATAAATTTGCAAGGGGTAAATTTGATAATATGAATTAAGAGAACATCAAGAGCTAAAAAGGAAAACGGGGAGCTGGGGCAATACAGTTGCCATCTCAACCAAAAAAAGGGTTCCAAATTTATTCAAGGCAACCAAAGAGATGCAATTCGGATCAGGTAGAACAATTTAGAATATATTATCATGCTCAAGTGCTCACCGGATATGATACTATCAGCGGGTACAAATTCTTCTCTGCGTAGTAGGTAACTTGGTGAGGCGTGGCCTTCAGAGGAATCTAAAAAAAATAATCAGGCATCAACGTGATCAGTCCTTATACACTTATTATCTTCCATCTAATCAACATACAACAGTTAGCAAAGATGATTAAGAAAATTGAAATTTACCTTCTGCACTGGCCAATAATTATCGTAGATTGATGCTGAAGGTAATTGGCAAATCTTCAAAACTCCCTGATATAAATGAATATGAATTATCTTGTCAAAGAAATTGATAATCTAGATGCTACAATAATAAGAATAAAAATGAGGTGTAGACACATTATTAAACCTGTGATGTGACATATATGAACCCGTGATTGCAATTCACATTGTGAAGAACAGTAAAGGCAGCAATTGATCCATCACACAGCTGAAAAAGTGAGAGCATGAAAATGAGGAACTTGATTCAGAAAAACCAAAAACTTTAACAGATTAAAATCATACTAATATTGCTTCAGTTCTTTGAGACACAGTGACACAAAAATTCTTTCTAGGTGAGAATACATACCTGTGAATGAAATCGTAGTCGCTCTCTGAACAACATACACCACCCCGGCCTTGAGCCAGAAAGAAAAAAGCCCTGGTGACCACTAATATTCTTGAACATGGTAATTCTTTGAGATGCAACTCCATCTGAAGTCCCCTCTCTCGTAGACGTGTCCAAGGGGATGCGTAGAAATTTCAGATTCCTAAGCTTAGAACTACCAGAGGAATTTAAAGCAGCAGGATTTTCTGAAGATACACTATTTTCTGCTTTGGTACTATCAACACCCTCATATAGGTAAGCATGGTAACAAAGAATTGTGCCATCAGCCAATACTGCAAAGAGAAATGGGCGTGTATGAGGCCCAGACCATCTTTCCATAGCTAACTCAACAACCTTTGTATTCTTTATCTCTTCATTCCTTGACGAAGCATTATCCTCGGAGTTTTTGTTGAGTTCATACTCTAACTCATGAATAGGCATATCAGAGAGGTGGCGTCTTCCAGACGCAAATTTATCAACAGAGAAAACACAACTAAAACTAGGCACATCAAAAATCTCAAGGGCACCACTTTCGTAACAGAGCACACAGTATATGTCACCCTGATCTTGAGGTCCACCATCAGCACTATCAACAGCCTCTCCAACTCCTGACGAAAGCCATGCATCAGTGCTAGCTTTCCTTAGCCATGGTTCTGGTCCTTTATCATGGTACAAAGTACAGGCTGATATCTTCCTTTTAGAGCCTTCAAGTACAGATGGACTACTTATGGAAATTGTGCAAGTCGAAGGATCTGCAATTCAAAGTTCATAATAGACTGCTTGAGTAAAACATTTCAAGATGCTCAAGTTAATAGATTACACGATCAACTATGCAATAAGATGTTCATCTTTCCATAACATACCTCCAACAAGCAGACGAATACTGTCATCTGTCATTCTAAGTAAAACATATGGATCAGCGATTGAAACAGATGACACAGTGGAACTTTCAGAACCGGAATTGGATTCTGAATTAGGAGCTCCAAAGCTTAATTCTTGATTCATAAAAGAACCATCCAGAATACGGGCACCATGCTCAAACACCTGGATTACCCGACGTCTGGAAAAGAAAGATGGATATTAATATTACACTATTTAGTATCTCTTACAGCTGCATGTAGTAACAATAGCTCAAGGACTGAAAATAAGCCATGGATAGAGCTTACTGGACAGCACATGGGGATAATAATAAAATAGAAAATTGTAAAGGAAAAAAATGCCACTATAACAAACATATCTAAAAAGATATAATATGGCAGCTAATTACCTTCCAAATAGATTTCCAGCAGCAATTGTTCTTCCCTGAACATAATAGTCAACATTCTCTGTGACTTCTGTGAGAAGGTCAGCAGTTTCAAGTACCTGCAAAGGCAAACATTGAAGGTATTTCTATGGAAAATAAAAGGATCTAATGAAATACGACCAAAACACAGAAGCAAAATATACCATCGTGCGAGCCTCCAAACTTATAATCAGATAGGCATGATATTCATCTTCATCAGCAGCCAGTTTAGAAGAATCAGCATTATGCCCACGGGAACTCTTGTGATAAACTGTCCATATTCCTTTGCAGCCTGGAAGTTCAACCTACCAACACGAACATGCGGAATAGAGTGCTTAAGGATTGAACAGACTAGGTCACAATACAGAGCATTACTAAGGAAGATCGGATACATCCCCATTTTTCTACAGTGAGCTCCCCCTCTAAGTTCTAACTTGTACTTTTCACATCATAATTTTCACTTTTCTTTTCTATATCACTACTAAACAGATAAATACTGCAGTGGTGGATAGTAATTGTGAAAGATATAAACCCGCCTAATAATGACTTATGTTCAGAGCTCACTACAAACTAATGAATTTTATAATTCCTGACCATGGCCATAGTAATGGGAGTAAGGGTTTTAAAACTAAAAGATCAACAAATGGACGATTCCCATTCTTCTCATATACCAGAAACAATTTGAGATATAGGCATACCTCAGTAATAATTTCCGGTCTAATTGACTGCCGAAGAACACATAAAGCACCATTCTTCCCATGACCAGAACAGCACACCTAAACGTCAGAATACATATATTTAGTTGGGCGTTTACAATTTTTAGACAAATATGAGGCAGGCATGTCAACACAAAAAGTTGTGAAACAAAGGATTTCATTGTTAAGTAAAAGAATACTTCAAAAATAGACATTACTACATAACAACCCAAAGCAAGTTCTATTTTGTATAAAACATTTCCATGGCTAGTATAATATAAGAACTTCTAAAGAAAAGGCTCACCAGTTCATAGTTGCTCTGTTTGGAAACCCCAGTGGCGTTTGCATCAGCATTAATCCTTAAGCCATACGCAAAATCTTTCACTGGGCCAACATTAACTAGTGAATCTCTCACTGCGAATGAAAACGATTTCTGCATTTATTGCAAAAGAAAAGATGAGAAACTTCATGGAAAGGAGAACATAGGCTACCTAACTCTTATTGATATAATACATGCTACACAAAGGCAAACTCTTTCTTCGGTAGTTAAACTACTTAATTCATCTTCCGTTCAACATTAAACTTTTTAGACTGAATGTTTCCTATTGAAAGCACACATAGATAGAGAGATGGAGAATGTTCTACAACGGAACCCCAATTCATATAGTAGAGCCATCTAATTTATCGAAGATTGAACCTCAACAGAAAATTGTACAAAACTCTAAACAAGGCAGAACTTGCTACCTGTGCTGAATCAGAGTTATTTGGAGTTGAACCAAACAATGAAAGCTCCTCATTTCCAATTGTATCTTGAAAAGTATCAGAAGATATCCGCAAACGTTTTGCTTGATGACCCTCACCTTCAATGTCTTCATCCTGCATAAATTTAGGAAATTTCCAAGTTCTGGATAAACATTTGAAAAAAGAAGATACTCTGACTAGCCTAAGAAAGATTAAACTATCACCTCATCTCTCAACCCAGGTAATGATGCTGCAGGCCCAGATCTACAGGAAAATTGCACCAGTAAACTGTCTCCCAACCGGCTACCTAAAAAGAAAAGGGAATTTCCAACACTAGTAATGTCCTGCAAGAAATTTGGTATATCATCTTAGGGAATCTCTAATCGAACTGGATCCAAATTGAAGCACAAATATGCTGAAAGAACATATTGACTAACCGAAGCAAGCACAGAGGCTTTTGATTTGGAAAGATCAAGTCTCTGTACAGCACTTCAAAAAAGAAAGTAGCAGTCAGTTTCACATATTATAAACAAAATAAGTTGCAGCCAGATCTACAAGCATCAGCAGAATTATTATAAAGAAGATCAAAATATTACCGCCCATCATATATAAGAGTCAGCAGCAACAATTCCCCAGATTTCGTTGACAATAGGGCCACATCGTTACATATCCAGGTTCCATGGGCAGCATCGAGTTCCACACTGAAATTTGATGCAGGCAGTTCTTGACTGAAAGAAATCAGACACACAAAGAGATAGAAATATGGTTAACAGTGTAAACAGAGTTTTACAAATGTTGAAAGTTGATTCTAAACTAAGATTGAGGTAACAAGATTATATCCATAAGCAGAAAGCAGGTTTTGAAGAGTGCAGAGTGTGCAAGAAAACTGTACCTGCTATCAGCTGTGGAGGCATAATTGTTCAGTGCCAGAGCACAGGAGGCTGACTACAAAAATATATGGTATCTCAGATGTGTAAGTAACTGTAGAAAATTATCTTTAATAGAATAAAAACCAAACGTGGTGGAGTGGCTGGAATTGTTGAATTTCAAACAACAAACAACCAAAAGCTAAGTAATATAAACCCACCTGACTATGATAATGGATTGTATTTGCACACAACACAAGAACACCTCCGATCGGAGATGGTACTGCGAGTAGTTTGTAGGCATCATGGGGCAGATTCTGGAAAATACCAAAGGAATGGGAATAAGTATGATCAGGGACTAAAGTTTGCCGAAGTTAACTTTTTCAGTAGGTTCATCTTTCCAGGATGCATGAAATAGCTTGTTATTTTAGGATTTTTTTTTTCTAAAGAAAGATTAGTCAACCTTTTAAGAATTCTAAATAAAGAATATAGAAAAAAAGTCAGCAAGCATTTTTCTTACTTCTTAATAGCTGATTGGAAAGTCTAGTCATGTAAAAACAGTGAATATACAATAACCTTTTATATGACTTACAATATAGATTACTAGTGCAACTCAAATATTTAAATTCTTGGGAAGAGATTAATTCTAAGATAGAAAGAGGAAAATAAGAACATACAATAGCTGACCAGATGACTGGGTGTTGTTTTAATGTTGTGTTGATACTAAGGGCAGAAAGCACGCAAGTATGGTGCTTCCATGAAACTCGGCCAGCCCAAGTATGCTCTTCTTCCTGAAGGATGACAATTACAGGCTCAATATAACCTGAACAATACACAGGATGCAAAAACACATAATCAAAAGAAGCACCACTTAGTTTATTCACATTATGCCTACTGGGAAAACCAAAATATCTAAAATTTCAGACAGATAGCTATTGAAAAATCAAATAAACAATACATTTCCTCTTGTTTCAAACTGTAATTATGACCAGAATACATCAGTTGTCGTATTGAATCTACAAACAACAACTTAGTAAGCTAGATCCATTCAAGGACACAAGATTCAATGCAACTTTTAATGAAAGTTGAACAGCTATGAAACAATCATCATAATATATATATATATATATATATGATTAACTACTGATTCAGAGACAAGTCTATGAAGAAACTGCTAAACCTACCATGTAGAAAAACAAAATCTTTGACGTGCTTCATTTCCAGATCACGCAAGTTAATTATGTAAGATGATTCAACTCGAGCAGAAACTGTCCCTCCAGAACTGAACGCATCATCATCTCCAACTAGTCCAGAACCAACCTAAAACCCAAAATAAAGTTCATAAAAGAAAAGAATGAAGGTTGGAAACTTGTAGCAGATGAAGTGACAGTTAAAATGAAGTTGATCAAGGAGACAAGGAAGCCAAGAAAAAAACCTGGGAAGCCTTGAGTATGATCATCTGCAAACCATAAACAAGAACACCGCCACACCTGCCTTGAGGATCCACTTTTACCAAAGGGCCTCTTGGAAAAGACTCTCTTCCTCTTTTTAGATGAAGCCAATCTGGACCCTCAAAACAATGCATCGAACTGAAAAGGAACCACATATCCATTTAGTATTTGTTGAAGTCAAGTGTAGGAGTCAATGCTACATTACTAGAAGGAACAATCAGACAAAGACAATAAGAACGCTTCAGTATATGAGCCAATGCTACATAACTTGCATCGCTAAAAACAATAACAATGCTTCAGTAAAGACCAAAAATTTGAGAAGTATACAACAGTTGGACCCAGAACATCTCACATACAGGTCAGAAGAAACAGTCCGGATGCAATCAATCAAGCAAATGCAATTCAGAGAAGACAGAGCTGAAATTAAAGCTGAATTCATCTGTTCATCGACCAAAACCAACAAAAGCAAAACACACTTACGTCATTCTAAGGCTGTGAAGTGAATCATCAAACTCAAGAACCGAAATTTTGGCGTCGCGAAATGTCAGTATAATCGAATCTCTTCCCTTAGAAGAATTACCACCTCCCATAGGTAGAACCGCAATTGACTCAACGTTACCGTGCAACCTACAATCCAATACCAATCACATCAGCACTTCGAAATCAAAGTCCCAGATTGGAGTAATTTAGGTGGTAACTGTCAACAAACACGTACCTATAATGGCACACGAGCTCGAGAGAAACACCAGAGACACCATCCATAACTCCACCGCGCTTAACGAGCTTCGGAATCCTCAGCTCCTGAGTATTCCCTTCCTCTTGAGCCCTAACGATGTACACCTCAAGGATATTTCCGGCGGTTATAACGACGTTGGGTAATGGACCGATACCTCGTTTAGGATTAGGCCATTCGGCTTCAATATCATCATCGCCGGAAACAATCGGAATCTGTAGCGTTGAATCGGAGAGAGAGTGGGTGATATAGCCGGAAGCACAGTTCTCGACGCCGGTCGGCCAATGCATCATCTTAAAGGCCGCGAAACTCATCTTCTCTACCGGAATCTGGGGATTCAGAGATTTGAATTTTGAGAATTGAAATTGAACTAGATTGGTAAGTGTGAGAGAGCAATTAGGGTCTCGATTTTATGAACATTAAAGATCAAATCCTTAAACCCACGGGTTTTTAATTTTTTTTTTTTTTGGTCGGAACCCACGAGCTTTTAATTTTAGGTTTTGGATTTTTTTTTTTTAAGGGTTTTTAGTTAATAAAATTCCTCAATTATATATTTAATAAAAAAAATTCTTTAATTTAAAATATGTTAATGCAAAGGGAATTTGGTCAAAAATGCCACTTTGACCAAAAAACTTACAAGAAATGCCATAAAAGAAAGTTTCTTTCTAAAATTGCCATAATTTTGGATTATTGTGGTTTGAACTGACGAAATTACCCTTATACTAAACAAGTGGGAAAATGATAGACAAAAATTGCTATCCAAATATTATTGTCTACTAAACAAATTGGTGGACAAGATTTCGAATTAATAGATTTCGAAAAAATTTGACGGACAAGAATCATTGTCCACATTCAATGCTACATATTTCACAAAAATTTAGTGGACAAGAATATTTAATTTCGTATCTACAATGAAATCAACAGAATTCAAAACCATATACCCATACAAAATTCATTTAATTAACATATTTTTAAAAAAATGAGTCATTGACCTTACAAGATAGCAAATGTTGCCGAAAATTCCTTAAAAAAATATTGTCTACAATAATTTGTATACCTAAATTGATTTAACAAATTGGGCATAAAATTTAAGTTGTCCACTGAATGTTAATTTGTCCACTAAAATTTTGAGATCGAGATCCCATAATTTAATATTGAATAGACAAAATAAATCACAAAGAAACGGTAGACAAGATGTGTGAATTTATCATATTGTCTACCACAAATTTTTGTGATGATAAATGTTGTCCACAAATTTTCAAAATAATGTCTATGAACCTGTTATAGATCTCGTGGAATCAGATCTGAATGAGATTCCGTTAGAAATGTAAAAGTCTTTGTTAGAAACGAGATTAGAGAGTGGAACCTCTGAAAAAGACGTGTTTGGTAACTCGCCGGAGAAATCATTGAAAGAAGTTGAAACTGGCTAAAACGATTAAGTTTTTGGTGAGTTAGTTGTGAAAGATGTTGAGTACTCCATGATTTTTTTCAAATCATAGAATCTCCAAAGACTTTCTTTGTTGTCGTTGGAGGGAGAGAGGAAAGAAGGTGAGAGAGGAAGGAGAGGAGAAGAGAGAGAACAAAGAAAAAAAATGAGAGAAAAAAAAAAAAGAAAAAGAATGTGGCTTTTAGTAAAGGGTAATTAAGTCTTTTTAAATGGTGGTATGGCAAGTCAGAAAAGAAGAAAGTCAAAGTGGCATTTCAGATAAGTTTTTATAAAGTGTGTGACATTATTCTTAGTTTTCTCTAATGCAAATCCCTCTCCATCTATAATACTTGAATGACAGTCCGGTACGACTCCGATGCAGCGACCCTAATCACGGTATCACCGACGAATGGTCAGGTAGTCCGGTTTTACTACAATAAGATTCAAGTGTGTGAAGAGTGCAATGAATTTTATACAAATTTCAAAGACTTCAAATCACACTCCCGAGCTACGATTGTGGTGCTGCAATGTTAACAAGTTTGACATTTACAATTTTGTCCTTATCTGATTAAAGAAATTACATCATTTCAGTTTTGGACTTTTCTCTTTTCTCACGAGATCTTTGCCACCATAATTGTCGATGATTTTTCAGTCATCACCGGCTTTCTGTCACGGTCACCTTCACCATCACCATCATCTTCTCCATCGACGTCTTCTCTGTAGGCGTCTTCTCCTTCATTGTTGTTGATTTCAAATCAATTTTGGGAGAATTGATCTCTGGCCTAGACTTACAAGGTAACTCTTCTATTAGACGAGAACCACTCTCCCACCACACATGTGGTTTAGCTTTACTATAATTGTTCAATTGAAGCTTAAATAGTTTATAGGTTATGATAAAAAAATTACATCAAACATACGAATTTGTATCAAATATGTTTAAAACTATAGAAAAAATCTAGATAAGTCTTTACGGATTTATCCATATGTTTTTAAAATACACGGTTTTGTAGGAATTTGTCTTCAATTACGAAAAAATGGATTTATAGTTAAAAAGTTTAAGATAAAGATTGTATATATGATGCCTTAAGAGCAGGAGAAACACAATATATTCCCTTCACATACAAATTGAATTTGGTAATCAATTCAAAAATGATAATCTACTTAACATTTTTGAAGTACAAATTTGCTCCTCTAATCGGGTCGGATTGTTTTCTGATTTTGACCCGGAAATCTTCAATCGGATCTTTCCTTAAATTATGGCAAAATTTAAAAACGAAAATACCTAATAAAATCTAAATTATATATATTTTCTCAACTAATTACTATATCTAAACTCTTTATTTATGGTATATTCTTTACAATTTTTATAGATTAGGAAATCAAATATGATAATTTAATGCTAATATAACAAATTTGAGTTAATTCCTAAAACTTCTCTACCTAATTTAAACATAAATATATGATTTTCATTTCAATTTTATTTGATCTTATATTTATATTATTTTGAATTATTATAAAATATATATAGTTAATAAATTTTAGTTTTTTTTCTACATATGTTATGATTCAAATTTTATAAAACAGACATATATTACTCAATCGATGAAGAAAAAAAATATGTGTGTAATCTATATTAACATTTTTTTAAGAACAAATTGCACATTTAATCAGGTCGTTTTTTTATTCTGACCCGAAATTGAGTCATTCAGATCTTTTCTTAATTTCTACAATTATCAAAAACGGAACAGTATACTACGGGTGAGATCCTAAAATTAAGAAATCAAAATACAATTATTTAATATTTTAAGATACAATTATAAATTGTTTTTACGGGTTGGTCCAAAAACACATACTAATTTAAAAATATATATATTATTGAAACCATTTGAAAGTAAACTTTTAAATTGACTCGAATTATATGTCTTTTAAATAAAAATGTTATTAACAAAAATAACAAAATGATGTTTAATTCCACAGGACATGAGTATATGGTAAGACGGGTTTGGGTCGATATTAATACGGGACAATATACCACGGGTGAAATCTTAGAATTAATAAATCAAAATTTAATTATACAATCTTAAACAGTAAACAAAACAAATACAACTTAAAATTTTTATTTTTTATATACAACGCATGTGACCTGCGGTGTACAACAAAAAAATATTATACACAACAAATTCATCAGTTTCTAAAAAGATAAAAAAAAATTAAATAATTAACCCGCGGTGTACCGCGGGTCATATCCTAGTGTTAATACAAACAAGGAGCATAAACCATTAGTCCATTCATGTGATCAAGAGCTGTACAAATTTGATTTTCACATTTATGTAAATTTTGGTAATAGACATTGATGTATGTCTTTCTGTTTTCTATATGATAAATGATGGAAAAATAAAATGTAAATAATTTACCTAAGATCTTAAATGCCAAAAATAACAATTAACTTAAATTTTAGATTTGAGAGATACATATAATATCTATTATTAATTGCTAAAAACCCTTGAATAATAAAATAACCAACTTTCGGCTTCCTTGCCTCTTACCTCTTGTCCTCACCAAAATAAGAAACCTCTCTGCAACGAAGAAGAAATGATCTTGAATGTTCTAAGGATGGCTTTAACTCTTACTTCTTTGACCATCTATAAGTCTCCTTCAATAGTTCTTCTTCTTATTCTTCATCCTCTTTTACTCCAAACTTTCTATCTACTTCTCATTACCAAAAGAAAAAGATGTCGGAAAAAAAAATGTTCACTGTTTTCATTGAGGCTATTCACCAGGAGATGCTTGCTTGGACTCCAAAGCCTAGGTTTGTTTTCAAAGACTTTTGGTATGCATTGGGGACAAAAGGAGTTGAACATGTGGTTCAAACTCAGCATTTGGAGAAGGAGAAAGAGGGACTTGAAGCTCAGATTCTTATAGAGATAGAAGAGGGAGTTGAAAAGGTCCTTGTGGAGAAGAAAAAGAAGACCATCTAACTGAGGTGTCATGGGAAAATGATGGATCTGTGTTTGTTGCATACACATATGTCATTCATCTCTTTAAGCTCGAACGTGGCCTTATCAACTACTTCAAGAAGCGACGATTTGGGCAAGAAGAGCATCTAGATGAGGTGTTATGGAGCGACGATTTGGGGTGCAGAAAATGTTCAGTATGTTTAGAGATAAGATTCATAAAGTACGTTTTAGATTGTGTTTTTATAATCAGTATTTTAATCTTTTAACAACTTAGAGAAATAATAAAATTTGTACTTAGAACGAGAATGAAAATAATTGATTTGTAACTCTTCTTGTTTTACGTATCATTTTTTATATGAGAAATGGATGAATATGTATTTATTATAAAGTTATTTTCACAAATCACATCATTGATATAAAGTTATTTTTCACAAATCACAATATAAATGATGTAGCTTATATTACTTATGAAGTTGCAAGAAAACACAATGATGAACCCAAAAAAAAAAAATGAATGCAAGATTTAAATTAGTTACCTAAAATACAGAATATCTTAAATGCCAAAAATATTAATTAACTTAATTTTTGTTTTGAGCGATGTATAATAATATCTCTTATCAATTGCAAAAAAATGTGTCAAAAAACTGATTTTCAATGTTTTTGTTGAAGTCATTCACTAGAAAATCTTTTCATGAAATTTCATTCCCCAAAAAAAATAACAAGAGATATATAATAGGTCTATGTTTTACTAAAGAGGATGTCGTTTCGAAATCCATCAGAGAATCTAGAGAATGGAATGAAGCCTTTGTGCCTCCACCTTCCTTTTGTCGGGTTAATCTAGGTTGCTGCGGATGGGGAATGTATTTTCAAGAAGTTGATACTTGTGTTATTTCTAAATACTCTTCAGTTAGACCATATGTTTGACTCAGCGGTTATTGCTGAATTTTATTTGGCACTTCGATGTGCTCTAGACTCGGCAGTTGAGATCGCTATGAACTCAGTTCTCTCAAAGTCTCGGACTTTGTTTGGTCTCATCAACTCAAAGGTTTGCAAGACAGAGTTTCGTGAATCCATTCATGGCATTTCCTTACTCAAGTCTGCTTTTGATCGTATCTCCTATCCCTGGCCTTTCTATCTTAACATTGTCGTTGTTGTTGTTGTTGAGTTATCTGTTCCGGCTCTTTATCTGTATCAACTTTCTCTTTTAGTAGGGTATAAACTTTTTTTTATCTATTTATAAATTAATGGTATGTTCAACAAAAAAAAAACTAAATATGGACCAATATCAAAATTAATCAAATGTAATTTTAGCTTTTCACCCAAATTATTTAATATATATATATATATATATATAAAGGATTTAGCTGTATTTTTTTAAGAATTAAATGAAATCTCAAGAGTTTAGAAATTTTGGAGCACATGAATATTCCAAATATTGGGGGATTTAAAAGATTTTTTGTTTAACAAACAAACATTAATTATATTTTTCAACAATCAAAATTTTAAGATAATATTTAGTTATTAGAATAAAATCTAAAATTATGCTTGCGAGCTTATCACTTTATGTGATTTAAATATTAATAGTCAATAATTAAAAAAAACATTTGACAAAAAGTAGAAAATAATCATATGTCATGTGATGGGATTTAGGGTTCACATTAGTACGATTATATATTTTTGCGGATTGGTCTAAAAACACACAAAAAATCTTAATTTTATATAAGACGAATTAAATGCGTTATGCTAACAGTATCACACTAACCCGCTCCATCATACTCATATACGGGAAAACGGCCATTTTCAACCCCAACTATTTGGGGGCGGGTTTTTCCAACCCAAACTAAGACCCCCCGTCAATTTCTACCCAAACTCAAAACTAATTCAAATTCAAAACCTAAACTAATGAAAATTAGCCGATTTCAACACGACAGAAGACGGTGTTAGTTCGGGATTTAACGGCTGCTGAGTCAGCGATATCGTGGCATTGACGTGGCGGGAAAACGGCCATTTTCAACCCCAACTATTTGGGGGCGGATTTTTCCAACCCAAACTAAGACCCCCCGTCAATTTCTACCCAAACTCAAAACTAATTTAAATTCAAAACCCAAGCCGCTGCTATATTCATGTAATCTTGTAGTTGGGTCGTGAGAGAAAAACTATTTATATATCGAAGGTGATCTATCATTCGATAGTCCGATTGTGTATTACTTACCATGTGATGGATCTTGGGGTTGTATGATTTCTAAAACAATATGGTATTGTCTCCATTTGTGTCGAGTTGAAATTTTAATGAATGGCAGTGTGGTACCATAGCTTTAGAGTTCATGAATTGTTATGCAGATTGAGATTTTTGTGAATTGTAGTGATGATGATTCAGGTCACGAGACTATAAACACAATTGATTTCAGACAAGTTTCCAGATAGAATGTCTGTACAATGATTCCACTACAGGAAGAAAGACAAAATCTTTAGACGGACACAATTGCTAGACCAAACTATTCAGGAACAAATTTTGCTTTTTCTTGCTATTGCTACATTTCTTTCAGATTCCGTTTACAGTGCCTGTGAATTCATAAAATCGACGAACATTTTTTTGTTTCGAGAGAAAATGAAGAACCCTAATTTTAATTTTTCCCCAAAATTAAAACGACGTCGTTTCGTCGTTTGAAGGAGAAAGAAATAAAACGTCGTCGTTTTCATTGACCAGAAGCCACGTCAGTGAAAACGACGACGTTTTATTTTTTCCCGCCCCCAAATAGTTTGGGTTGGAAAAACTCGCCCCCAAATAGTTGGGGTTGAAAATGGCCGTTTTCCCGCCACGTCAATGCCACGATATCGCTGACTCAGCAGCCGTTAAATCCCGAACTAACACCGTCTTCTGTCGTGTTGAAATCGGCTAATTTTTATTAGTTTAGGTTTTGAATTTGAATTAGTTTTGAGTTTGGGTAGAAATTGACGGGGGGCCTTAGTTTGGGTTGGAAAAACCCGCCCCCAAATAGTTGGGGTTGAAAATGGCCGTTTTCCCTACTCATATACAAAACTAACTAATTTAAAATTTATGGATAAAATTTAAATATCCTTAGTTATTATATAAACCATAAAAGTGTTATACATGAAGAAGAGGAGAGAGTTGGAGAAAGGGAGAAGAGGCAGTAATCTCGTTAACACAAAAATGAGAGAAAGGGAGAAGAGGAGAGAGAGAGAGCCATGAAGAAGAGGAGAGAGTTGGAGAAGTCGCACAGGTGGTGGAAATCACTGGTGGCTCTATTAGCACATGTCATGGTTGTGGAAACTCTCGATGGTGGTGAAGGATCAAGCTTGGAGCAGATCAGAGGTGGAAAAGAAGATATGTTGCACATGAGTTCATAGCTAATGGTTTGCACATGAGGCTCTTGGTTGCTCCAGAAGAGATGTCAATGGGAAGACGAATCATTTGAGGGAAATTTTGATGAGGTCTTGGCTCCAGAAGAGATGCCAATGAGAAGAAGACCCATTTGAAGTCCGTACGTCCTTTTTTTTTCCACCGAAATCACAACGTAAAGGCTCAGAATTTGTTCAATACATTTTACACTAATGTTTCTATTAATTTCTTGTCAAATAATGGTGTCATAGAATTTTACTTAACATTGAATAACACTTGAATTTAATAGAATTAAGAATTCAACAAATTGAATAACACTAGAATTAAAAATATTTCAAAAGAAAGGTTACAAATACTTATCTCAATAACACAAGAATTTAATAGAATCTACAAAAAGTCAAAATGAATAACACTAGAATTCAAATTCTGTTTAATTCTATCAATTTCCTTCGTCCAATACCCCCCCCCCTAAATCCATTCTATTAAATTCTATGACATTCTTTGCTTCAATACCCCCCCCTAATTTTGATTGATTAAATTCTAAATAATAATAATAATTTATATATACATGAAGCAAATAAAATTATAAATATCTCTATATTATTTTACAAAAGTAAACAAATTTATAAATTTTATGTTTTATCCAAAATAATTTTAGTAAATTATATAAAACATGAAAAGCACACATAATCTACCACGAGATTAAAACATAACCACAATAATTATATGAATTTAAATATCATGCACAATGACCAAATAAATTTGACCTAATAATTATATAAAGAGCTTAAAAATAAAATAAAAAGATCCTAGATTGACTAAAATAAATTTGACTTTCTATAATTCATAAAAAATTGACATTGTTCTTCCTTCCACGCTTCTCTCTGAAACTCCCAGATCTTCTCGATTTAAATAAATTCCTCAACAAAGCAAAATCTTCTTCTTCCATCTTCCTCCTCTGGGTTTTCAATTCTAAATGTAAGTTTTACTCTGATCTATTCCTTTCTCCATCGATCGAAAATTCACCTATAGAGATCGATAAACATATCGTAAAAATCGAAACTTTATTGTGATTTAGCGGAACCCAGTTATGTAATCCTCCAATGAATGATTGCTCTGTTTTTTTTATAGGTTGTGTGCAGAAAAATCATGACTTTGGCTTCTCCTCGAGTTTCAAATTCGAAGACTGTGTTGTTGTTTCCTCGGAAAGTTTCTTCAATTGCATTTGCTATTGGTGGATTAACTTCTTTCGTCATCTTCGCTTCTCTGCTTCTTTTCACGTATCCCATTGGTTCCTCTGTTACTGACTATTTCTACAGAACAGAGACCACTCAAAATGTCCAATTTCACCATAGTATTGATCCTCATTCTAGCTCAGACTCACCGCCATTGTTGACACAAGACAGTGATGATAAAGTGCTTCCCAAGGATTCTTCGGATTCGAACGATGTTAGATTAGGCGAAGAAACGAAGTCTTCAAATGTTTCCATGGATGAAGAAGCTACCCAAGATCCTGTAGAAACAGGTACTGTTAAGTGGTTGCTTAAGTTTCTATAATTGTAGATTAGTTTGTGTAGAGTAAGTTAAGTAAGTAGCTCTTTAATGACTTAATTACACTTGGAGGTTCTTTATTAGTATGTAGACAAATCACTGAGACTAAAGACCAATGCTACTAATTTAATGATGCATTTAACTCAAGTCCTTATTCTGGAATCTTAATAACCACCTTTGGACTATATAGTTAAAGCTACCTCCTTTATAATGTTTTGGCAATATATAACTTCATGTCTTCTCTCAAGGATCTTAGCTTTTGTCAAATTGTGTTATCAATCTTCTTACTGAATCATTTCTGATTTGTTTTGACCATTTTGCAGAATGTGATCTATATCATGGTAACTGGTTTTTTGATCCAGTGGGACCGTTGTACACAAACAACTCTTGTCCTCTTTTGACACAGATGCAAAACTGTCAGGGAAATGGAAGACCTGACAAGGGGTATGAGAACTGGAGATGGAAACCGTCTCAGTGTGAACTTCCGCGGTTTGATGCTAAGAAATTCCTTGAGCTAATGAGAGGCAAGACACTAGCTTTTATAGGTGATTCAGTAGCTCGTAATCAGATGGAGTCCATGATGTGCCTTCTTTGGCAGGCAAGTGTTTTCTTATACTTTGTGTCATTATATAGAGTTTCTTTCTGTTTCCAAGAGTTTGTTTTGTCTATATGATTAAACTTTTAAATAATGTTGTTTTTAGGTAGAAACTCCGGTTAACCGTGGGAACCGAAAGATGCAGAGATGGTATTTCAGGTCATCATCAGTGATGATAGCTCGGATGTGGTCATCTTGGCTCGTCCATCAGTTCAACGAACCGTTTGGTTTTGCTACAGATGGTGTAACCAAACTCAAGCTCGACCAACCTGATGAGCGCATAATGGAAGCTCTTCCGAAATTCGATGTGGTTGTACTTTCATCGGGTCACTGGTTTGCAAAACAGTCTGTCTACATTTTAAATGACGAGATTGTTGGAGGCCAGTTATGGTGGCCGGACAAATCAAAACCCGCAAAGATTAACAACGTCGAAGCATTTGGGATCTCTGTAGAAACAATCCTAAAGGCAATGGCTAAACACCCAAACTACACCGGTCTGACCATCTTACGTACTTGGTCGCCTGATCATTATGAGGGCGGTGCATGGAACACTGGTGGATCGTGTACTGGTAAAGTAGAGCCGCTTCCTCCCGGGAAGTTAGTTACAAATGAGTTCACAGAGATAATGCACGAGAAGCAAGCAACAGGGTTTCACCGAGCTGTGGCAGATGATAAACTCGGCAATAGATCGAAGAAGCTGAAGCTAATGGATATCACTGAAGCTTTCGGGTATCGCCACGATGGTCATCCTGGCCCGTACAGGAGTCCTGACCCGAAAAAGATCACAAAACGTGGACCAGACGGTCAGCCTCCTCCACAAGACTGCTTGCATTGGTGCATGCCGGGGCCGGTAGACACATGGAACGAGATGGTTCTGGAGATTATAAGGAGAGATTTCGAAGGCAGACAAAGTACACCATCATCTTGATCTAGGAGCAAAGAGATATATATTTATATATACGTATAAGAGAGTTTATTCATACCACGGATTAGTTGATTTAAGGATTTCTGATTTATATCCATACACAATACACTCACTTGTAGGTCTCTGTTTTTCTTACATACAATGTAACTTAAAGCAAACGTAAGAGTTCTATTTATTAGATCAGATACTCTTTTATATGAATGAATCTTATAATTAATTTTTGTTTTGTTTCTAATCCCTAAAATGTTTTTTAAAACAGTCTCGGATAATGACGGTACAAAAATTATTCTTTGATTAATATATTTGTGTGTGTAAAAGGACTGCCTGGCTCTTGTAGCTCGTGTGGTCCGCGAAGGCATTAAGAGTGCAACGTGTGACGAGTACGATGCTCGAGCAAGGCAGAGAGAAAGAGAGAGATTATATAACCACAAAACCAAACAAAAAGAAAAAAAACAAAATAAAACTTGTCTATCTTATATGAGGTATTCTAAAATATCTCCTTTTTTTTTTTCTAAAACAATTCAGGAATAATGAATTTAGACTGGAATAATACCTTGAGGCTTGAAGTTATTCAACAGTTTTCTCAAGTGTACAACAAAAATATGAAAAAAAAAAACTGTTGTTTATACTTTATATGAACCAACAGATTTCAACTTTCGCAAAGGGATCCATAGCATTCACGTCCCTAAGAGCTGCACAAAGAGAATGGCATCACAAGTCTGAGATATCTTTGGTTCTATTCACTGAGAGAATAAACACAAGAATAGATAACAAGATAGTTGTACACGTAACTTGCTGTTTTGAACTTGATCCTGTATGAAATGGTAATCTATGGCAACATGTTTCATCCGAGAATGTAACTCATCTCAATCAATAACTCTTAAGTGTGGTTCATTATTAAGTATATACACGTTATTGTACTTAGGTTTTTTTGACCAAAAAAGAGAAGCTAAGCTATTAAATCCAAAAGATTATGGTTTCTTGAATCCAGTAGAAGAAATCTTGCCTGAGCCCATTCCAAGCACTGACACATAGCCTCAAAGTTCACCGTCAAACTCAAAGAGTCATGGGACTAGAGTGTTTGTATTTAGAGAAGACTCAGTTGGAAGATTCACCAAATATTCTCCACCACCTGTGAAAATCATGAAGTTATCACCATTAGAGACTATAGTCTATATTCATGGTCTAATCCCAAGTTGATCCTAAATCAGAAGAAAACTAGAGCTGTAAGATGTTCTCATTACCTTGAAACGACGACAAGCTCGAGTCATCTTCAATCAGAAACGTTCTCCAAATATACACCTTCATCTTCGTCTTCATCTTCACCTTTCTTTTTTAACTGCAAAAGAAAAAACTGGTTGGCATGAAAAACTATGAAATTGATAGTCATTATCACTTTAGTCTTGGTTAAATCTTAATCTTGTTCTAGTCCCAAGTTAATCATGAATTAGGATAAAATTATTGTAAAATGTTAGAAGTTACCCGGTACGGACAAGTAGATATCAAGCTCTTGTTGATTTAGAACTCTGGGAAAGACATCCCAAAATTCTATACCACATCCTTTTATACTTTGGACTGAGCATGGAGAAGGATTTGCGTAGGAATTCCAACCATAATACATATGGTGGTAAAAGAAAAATTTCATGTCATCGGTGTCCAACTCAGATGTACATTCAATTATTTTTTTTGTAGCGAACCGAAAGTTGAACATCAGCAGGTGATCCATCTTATTGGAGTCCCGGAAAAACTGGAAACTATGCACGACACATTTGTCTCTGAAATAGCAGCGCACCCAAATCCACGATTGTTTAAAATTCGGGTCAGGCGGAGTTTCAAGCACGATGCAAGCCTTAAAGCCAAGATATTCTTCAGAATAATAGCTCTCAGGTAAAGGAATAGATAAGGAACTTCCACAAGCTTGATTCTTGAAACAGTTAGGCACTTTTCCACCTGGTAAGACCGCATACCTGTGATCTGATTCTAGGATGAGTGTCTCCGCATCTCGATCCAAACTGGAGCAGTTATTGAAAATGAGATCAGCCTCTGGACTGTTGAAGAAGTAAGAGAGAGCTTGGGGATATTTAAAAACCGTTGCACATATTGATACGACTTTTCTGCACAGTAGAAATATTGCATGAAGAAATGAAGCTTTTACGTGCAGTGCTATCAGATCATCAATGGTGCGTAATATTCTTCTCACCATACTTGCATCATCAAATTCTGTGAGTCTTTCACAGTCGGAGAAGTTTACCACCTTAAGACATTTCAATTCACAAATGCTTGTAGAGATGTTTCTTAACCTTTTGCAACCCATCATACTGAGTCTAGTGAGCTCAGAGAAATCACCTATCCATGAAGGAACTTCTTCAATTGCAGTGTCATCGAGAAGGAGACGTTCAATGTTCCTTGACATCTGAGGAAAAGTTCTCAACTTGGAGCACCCACGGAGATTGAGAGTACGAAGAGATTCCAAATTCACGTCAGTAGGAAGAGCCTCAAGACCTGTGCAGCTTTCCATGTTCAACTTCGTCAGCTTACTGAGACTCTGAATTGAGGAAGGAACTGTCACCAAACTTTTGCAATCATATAGATCCAACGTAGCGAGATTGGTGGCCTTTGAAAGATTTGGAAATTCTTTCAGCTTTTCAGATAGCGAAAGATCAATGTTCTCGAGCTTTCCAAAAGGCTGAAATACAAAAAAAATAAACAAGAGAAATTGACACCCATGAGTCCAATGAGCCAGCCGTAATAATCTAAATGGTGACTTATTACCAAAAAGAGCTGTTTGGATTAAACAATAGATTAACAAATCAAATTATACAGTTATACTTATAGCATGAGGTTAAACTTCTTCACAGAGATGCATGTATGCAAGCCAAGTCACAAAAGCTAAAAGCAAGACCAAGGAAGACCAAGATTTATTGTGGAATAAGTACCTGGGCTCCTTCCCATAACTTCTCAAGCTTGCTATAGTTCATATGTAAAGAACGGAGATATTCTGGACGAAAGTTAGAAGGCAGACTTTTCAATGGACAAAAATCCCAGCGGAGATGAGTGAGCCTAGACATATTCTCTATACATAAAGAACTTTCTTCGTCTATTGCAGTTCTACTTAGATTAAGAAATGAAATGTTCCTTGAAATCTGAGGGAAACTTCTCAACTGTGAGCAACGTTCAAGATCAAGGGTATCAAGAGATTCCAAGTTGACATCAGCTGGAAGAAACTCAAGATTTGAGCAGCTACTCATCCTTAACACCCTAAGTTTATTGAGATTTCGAATTGAGGAAGGAAGTGTCACCAAAGATTTGCAACTGCGAAGATTCATTTCCTCTAGATTTATGGCGTAAGAAAGATCTGGAATTTCTTTCAAATTTTCGGACTTGGACAGATTCATCTTCTTGAGACTTCCAAGTTGCTGAAAACAGAACATGAAAAAAACAATGCACATATTCAATAAGTAAAATCATTTTGTTTACTCGATATTTATCAATCAAAGTGAAGAAAAAAGAGCAAGATTTTCTTCTAAAATGGACAACTAATTAAGTAATGAAGAAAATCATACTTATAAGTATTACCTGAGTTCCTTCCCAAAACCTCTCAAGCTGGCTATACGCCAATTCTAGGTTAACCAGATACTCGGCCTTGAAGTTAGAAGGCATACACTTCAACGGGAATTTATCCCAATATAGTAGTCTGAGTTTTCGGGGCAAAGAAACGAGGCCTTGAGGTAAAGACAATGTCCCTTCACCACTCCCCCGCCGCCAATCCTTGAAAATTTTTAGATATCGGAGATTATGCATACCTTGGAATGATTTATCATCTATAGACAATGTCCCGTTGATTTCCAATGTGTTAAGAGATATGCCTAATACAGTTTCTGTACCCTGAAATATAATCCCCACTATATAAAATCATTATCTTAACACTCACAACAATTTATAGTGACTAGCTTAGATGTCTATAGAGTCAGTAATGAAAAGTTTATGTAAGAGCTTACGGTATTATCGGTAAATACATCACAAATATCCTCAGCATCCACCAAGAACCGGCGTTTCCCAGGATTGCCAAAGGATTCATCACGAACAATCTTTTTACCCAACTTTTGTAGCAAACTGTGCATCTCTACAGTTTTGCCCAGTGGTGATATATGTATGAGGGACTTCTCAGCCAGTATTTTCAACCCGATTTTAGCATTATCTCCAAGCACGCTTATAATGTAGTCGACTCCACAACAATTTAGTAAACACGCAATGTAAAGGAATGTTTCTTGATAACTTCCATCTAATCGATCATAGCTGACTCTTAATGTATTCAGAATTTCTCCATCCAAACTATCTCGGAGACTAGGCATCATCTCTATCCACTCTTCCTTGTCCCTCCCTTTCAAAGACGAACCCATGATATTGAGAGCCAAAGGAAGATTACCGACAAGCTCTGCAACTTCATTTGCAAGCTGCATGAAACCATCAGGTGGGGAGTTTCTGTCGAAAGCAGATCGACATAAAATCCGAAGAGCCGTTTTTCTCGATGGCAACTTCACCTCATAAATATGATCAATCTTGTGAGACTTGAGAAGGATCCTATCTTGAGTGGTCACGATAATTCTGGTTCCAGGTCCAAACCACCCGGTTCGTCCCACCAAAGTCTTTAATAACTCAAGATCATCAACATCATCAAGAACAATAAGAACTTTCTTATGCTTTAGCCTCTGTTTCACCACACCTAATTGGCTTATTTTTATGTCCTTTTGATCTAGAATTTCTGACAGAAACTGCTCTTCCCAACTCAACTTCATGCCATAGTTGTCCTGGTTGGTTCTCTTATAAGAACCAAAAACATGATAGTCGAATTGGCTAGAGAACTTACTGAATAAAATTCTAGCTATGGTAGTCTTACCAATCCCTGAAGGCCCCAAAATCCCTACCATTCTTACTTCCTCAGATTCCAAGCACAAGATTGAATTCATTGCCTCTAAATGAGCTTCGATCCCAACAAGGTCTCCAAAACAATTGGATGGTGTTGCGATAAGTTTATTTAAAACATCGTTGGCAATATCTTCAATCATGTTAGCTTCGTTAGGCCTAAAAGTCAATAGATACATACTCATATGAAAACAATGAACATCTCTCAAAGCAAAATTAGAGCCTATGCAAAGAAAAAAAAAACACATACCAATTCTTAGAATCATGTCCGGCTATACTTGCTACCTCTTCAAGAGCTTCTATCCATTGTTGCTTCACATCTTCTGTTATCCCCACGCAGGTCAGTTCAAAGAAGTCGCCAAACTCTCCGGTTCGCTTTCTAACATGAGAAGGATCAACTTGGTAGAAAATCGGAATCACTATTTGAGTCAACGCCTTGTAACACTTGTGGATCTCCACTAATTCATTCAAGCACCAGGTGGAAGAAGCATAATTCTTAGAGAAGACAACGATTGAGATCATCGAGTTTTTGATCGCGGATAAAAGCTCAGGAGCGATGGCGTGGCTTCTCTCGATGTCGTTGTCTATGAATGTATTGATTGATTTGCGATGAAGCTTCTTGAGAAGGTGGCTGAGGAATGATTTACGAACATCTTCTCCGCTAAAACTCGGGAAAACATCGTATCTCCAACTGCGAGAATAAGAAGAAGAAGAAGGAGAAGCCATGGAAGTGGATCAAGAGAAGAAACCAAATGTATCAGAAGGAATTGTTGATCACTGCTGGGAATTAAATATCATTGACTCCAAAACTTGACTAAAGACTGAATAAATTTCCACTAAAAACATTTGTTTATTTATTTATGTATATAAAATGAGATGCTGAAGCTTCGATGAACAGAGAAATATCCATTTGTTTATTTAAAATGAGATGGGAAACTTCAGACTTACCAAACCAGCGAAATTGCATCGCGAAAGCAAATCGGAGCAATTCTCCGGTGGTCGCGACAGAGATACAATCGGCAGATCCAGAAGAAACACGATTGATAGCAATCGGAGAAGAATCACGACGTTTTCTGATTCAGAAGTTGATTTGCAATTCCTGAGCTTGGATCGTTTCTTCGTCATCGGAGCAAACACACTATCAATTGAAGAAATCAGCAACGCAATTGAGAAAATTGAGAGGATTTTATATGAAGAAGAGGAGAAATGAAACAACTGATTTGCTAGTAGTTGACTTGTTTAACACTCAGTGGAGGCTTTGACCTCGGTTTACATCAATTCAATCTTAATTATCTGGTTTAAGTTAACCAGTCACTCTCGTATTAATATGTTCGGTTCGAATTTTTCGATATATGTGGACCATTTTTATTAAATGTGAAATCATTTTGTTTTTTTTCATAAACATTGCAAGATATTCAAGAATTTTTGTATATAAAAAGAAGAGAGAGAGAGAGTCAAATTTGAACATGGAAAGTAAAAAAAGGTGGTGATGTGAATTGGTTATTCAATTCATGTCGTAAAGCTTGAAGAATTCGAAATAAAAAAAATGGAAATCAAATTTAAATAATACTTTGCATCTACAATAGTAATTTTAAAATTAGCAACTAAAATTAGAGAAATCAAACTACGAATGTCATAATCAAAATAAGTTACTCATCTTAAAAAAACAATTGTATTACATCGTATCAATTTCATAATCATGTTATCAAACGGAAACAACCCCATATTATGCTATTACAACAAAGCTACTTTCTTTTTTAGGTTCAAGAAGAGGAGGGTCAATGTCTATCCCCATGTTACCCGCAGTTCCTGCAATGGTTCTCATAGCGGATACAATTGTTGTGCAATTCATCTCAGGCAGCTTTTCTTCTGCAATTTTGCGGAGTTGTTCTATTGTTATCATCCCAACTTTATTTTGCTTTGGATCTTTTGATCCTTTCTTAACACCTATTTCCACAAGTCAATATAAATGTCAAACATCACAAAACTCCAAAGAAGTGAAAGGAACTATATATTGTAGATAGAACACATGATTTTCTTTTCTTTTTTTTTTTGGTCAAAAAACACATGATTTTCATATTGAGAAAACTACATCACAAAACACACGTGATTTTCTTGTCAATTGTTTTTGTTCCACGCTTTATACATATAGTTTTACAAGGGAATGATCTAGCAAAACTCAAACTATATATGCATGCAGCTGATAATTTCTATTATTAAATTAAATACACATTCATTGGGTCATGGACTCATGGTACTCATCAACTAGGGTTGGACAAAAGAAGAAATACCTGCAGCCTTAAGCAACAAAAACGAAGCAGGAGGGGTCTTGAGGATAAAAGTGAAGCTCTGATCCTGAAACAAACACATATAAGTAACTCCATGAAACAACAAAACAAGAAACTATATATGAATCTTTACAAATCACTTATTCAAAAGCGGCTCTCTATACAAAACCCCATCTTGTGATGGCAAATTTATTCTTCTCTAGTTGAGAATTTAAATCAGATACAAAGATTGCAAGTAGGAGAATGTAAAAATTAGAGTAGAAATAAAAACTAACATCGTAGACTGTGACTAGGACAGGAATTATATCACCGAGTTTATCTGCGGTTCGGGCATTGTACTCCTTGCAAAAACGCTTAGCCATATGTTTTTCTTGATCGTCTCCCCTCGAAGCAAACGCCGGACCTACCGGAGGCGCCGGAGTTGCTCTTCCCGCCCATACATTCATTTTTATAGTTCCAACCACTGTGAAATACGCAACCAAGCCAGTAACGCAATCGAGTCGATTGGAGGATAAGAAAATTCTAGGTTTAAAGGAAAAGATTGTACCTTTTTTGGTTTTGCCTCTAGGTGTCAATTGAGCCGTGGCTGCGACAACAGTGAGAAATCTCATGGTTGAGGAGAGAAGCGGGAACTGTTTCTTTCCAAGAAACTGAACGGAAACATTTGTTTTGGAGGTTAAGTTAGCCGAAAGATAACGTGAGAGCTTAGTGTTAGGATACAGAGAAGACGAAGTGCAACTGCAAAGGGTTGATAGAGAAGAAGACGCCATTGATTAAGAGTGGAGCACAAGGTAGGGAAATTAGAATGCATGCAAGTTCTATAGTAAGTAACTTTCCAAAAATAATCATACAAAATAGGAAAAATTTGGACGATATAGCAGTTTGCCAGTTTAAAATAATAGGAAAATTTGGACGATATTGCAGTTTTGCTTACTCATTATGGCACTCGAAAACATTGACATATTACTCGAAAACATGGACAATATATTATGCAATATGCCAATATATAGCGTTCTACTAACACTTAGTCAAAACTAGAGGTAGCTAATTACTTGAAAAGAATGATGAGCCATGTCAACATCTTCATTCTATACACAGATGTTTTTTGCAATTATTAAAGTCATATGATTATGAGAATTTAATCTTTAAATGTTTCGACTTGATATTTTGTGTGTGTAAAGTGTAAGAAGTTAGGGACATCATGTAATGCATCAGTGGCTAATTTGGTAACATGTGCTAGTTCTGACCCACCAAATCCTTGTTCGATTCCTCAAGTTTGTTAATGTTTTACAAAGTATATTTTTTAACATAATGTAATTGACCCAGGTAAAAAAAAATCCTGGGTCCGCCACTGGCAATATATAGCGTTCTACTAACACTTAGTCAAAACTAGAGGTAGCTAATTACTTGAAAAGAATGATGAGCCATGTCAACATCTTCATTCTATACACAGATGTTTTTTGCAATTATTAAAGTCATATGATTATGAGAATTTAATCTTTAAATGTTTCGACTTGATATTTTGTGTGTGTAAAGTGTAAGAAGTTAGGGACATCATCGAGTTATGAATTGTGTAATTAAGAAGTATGTTTCAAATTATAGTACTCGCAAAAACGCTATATATATGCATGTAATTTCTCGTCTAGTCCGATTATTTTGGTTCAATATATATAATCATACCACACCTAAACCAAAAACAAAGTTAATTGGAGTTCCTATAAAAAACCAAATTTATTTGGATTTATAAGGAACAATTTAATTAAAAAACCTTGGTATTTTAGTAAATCCGATCTCTGTTGGATTGACTACACTGATATTCAGAGAAAATGGAGAAATTTTGTTTGGTTAGGCGTGGTATGAATATTAGACCGAAATAATTGAAATCAGACCGGTTTTTCTCAGACCAAAGATCGGCTAACAAACACCAAACACAATTTATGCTAGATTTTCATTTGTGAGATCTCAACCGTTCATAGGGAATAAGAATATCTCAACGGTTACTATCTAATTCTTCTACACAAAACGCGATGCACTGGATTCTAAACCCCTAAATCAGATTTTTTGAAATTCAAAAGTTCGAAAAAGTAAAAGCCCAAATATACAAAATTAGAAGAGCTGCTTCGGGTAACGGACGAAATTCCCAATCTCATCGTCATCATCTCTCTCTCAACCCAAAACCTTTACTTCTTCGTAACGGCTCTTTTTCTCTCTTCTCTTTTCTCTACACACACAAACTTCTCGATCTAGGTTTCTAAACTTGGATTCTCTTATCTCAATCGCTAATCGAAGAGTTTTATCTTCTTCAATCTAAAAGTTTCAGTGATAGATTCAATCAAACTTCAAAATCACCATCATCAGTTCTGGAAAATCTCCGAGAAATCTCCCGTTTCAGGCAAGTATTTTGAGTTTTCTCTCAATTTGTTGCTTCGCAATGTCAAAATCGAATTATACATAGTTAGGTTTTCAATCAATTGCTTCGAATTAGCTGCTAATTTTTGAGAATGACATGGTTAGGGTTTCGTTTTTCGCTGTTACAGGTTAAAGCATTTCGAAATGGCTAGTATTCAAAAAGATCCGATTCTTCAAGTAGAGACAACTTGTGGATCTCTCTTATACGAACTCCAGGTTATTTGGAGATTTAGGACTCTTTTGAATATGATACTACTGTTTCTTTCAAGTTTTTGTGTGAAGTGTTTATGAGATCTTGTTTGCTTTTTTTTGTGCAAATTAGATTATTTGGGATGAAGTTGGAGAAACTGAAACTGATAGAGATAAGATGTTGCTTGAGCTTGAACGTGAATGTTTGGAAGTATATAGAAGAAAAGTTGATCAAGCTAATCGATGTAGAGCTCAATTAAGACAAGCAATAGCTGATGCTGAAGCAGAATTAGCTGCGATTTGTTCTGCTATGGGAGAGCGTCCTGTGCATATTAGACAGGTGAGTGATTTGATAAGGACTTACTTAGTCTATGTTTATGCATTTTTCGACTTTTAATCTTCTTTTGTATGTGTTAGACTGATCAAAGCGTTGGGAGCTTGAAGCAAGAGCTTGGGAGGATTCTTCCTGAACTGGAAGAGATGCAAAAGAGGAAAATTGAAAGAAGAAACCAGTTCGTTGTTGTCTTGGAGGAAATAAATAGTATTACTAATGATATTAGAGGTCAAGGAGAACTTGTTCATTCCAAACCACTTATCGATGAGACTGACTTGTCTATGAGGAAGCTTGAAGACTTACACTGCCAGCTGCAAGCACTTCAGAAGGAGAAGGTGAGATTTGGTTTGAACTTGCATAATTGGCTTCTTTGTTTTTGTTTGGTTATTCCAACCATTATATTGTATTTACTCCTTTTGTGGTGTTGTTTCCCTCAGATTGATCGTGTGGAGACGATTCGAAAGCACCTGTGTACTTTGTATTCCCATTGTTCAGTACTTGGAATGGATTTTAATGAGGTTGTTGGCCAAGTGAATCCCACATTAAGTGATCCAGAAGGACCAAGAAGCTTGAGTGATCATACGATAGAGAAATTGGGGGCTGCAGTTCAGAAGCTGAGGGAGGTCAAGATACAGAGAATGCAACGGGTAAAATGATGAATTACTTTGGCGAGTTATGTAGAATTTTCTTTGCTGTTGTTGGCTCATAGATTGTTATTGCATTTTATGAAGCTTCAAGATCTAGCAACAACCATGTTGGAGCTCTGGAATTTGATGGATACACCCATAGAAGAGCAGCAAGAGTATCAGCATATTACCTGCAATATAGCTGCATCAGAACAAGAAATAACTGAAGCCAATAGTCTCTCTGAAGACTTCATTAAATACGTAAGCTGTGGAGATTTTTTCATGGTTACACTGTTCTATAACATTATGACCATGCTTATAACTTATGGGTCCATAACATGACTTCCTATGCTATATACAGGTTGAAGCAGAAGTTGTCCGATTGGATGAGGTAAAAGCAAGCAAAATGAAAGAACTTGTTTTGAAGAAAAGGTCAGAACTAGAGGACATATGTAGGAAAACCCACTTGTTGCCAGTGTCAGACAGTGCTATAGATCAAACTATAGCAGCGATAGAATCTGGTATTGTGGATGCTACAATGGTCCTGGAGCATCTTGAGCAACATATATCTAAGATCAAAGAGGAAGCTTTAAGCCGAAAAGAGATACTTGAAAGGGTTGAGAAATGGTTATCTGCCTGCGATGAAGAAAGTTGGCTTGAAGAATACAACAGGGTTAGAGTCGGAATCACAAAAACCTTTCTAAAGTTATAAAAGCTTGTTACATGTTCTGATATTTTTCATTCTATAGGACGATAACCGATACAATGCTGGGCGAGGAGCTCATCTTACTCTCAAGCGTGCTGAGAAAGCTCGTAATCTTGTTAACAAGCTTCCAGGTAAGTTACTCTTTGTTATGAATATATCATTAATGTATATGCTCTGAATAGATTACGAAGCTAGTATTTTTTCATGTTCATTCATTCAGGAATGGTTGAAGCACTAGCCTCAAAGACTATAGTTTGGGAACAAGAAAAGGGGATTGAATTTCTCTATGATGGTGTATGAATTCTCTACAAAATTGCTATTGTTTGCAGTTGACTATTATACATTATGTCATAGCTGACCATTTGTAATTTTCTTTTTCTGTGTCTAGATCCGTCTCCTTTCTATGCTTGAGGAGTACAACTTGCTCAGGCAGGAAAGAGAAGAGGAACACCGTCGCCAACGGGTAAGTACAAGTTCTCCTCTCTTTTATGTTTCCATCAGAATATTTTCACCAATATCATCCTTCTAATCCAACTCTGTGTGATGCAACTGTTTTCTACATATTAAAGGATCAGAAGAAGCTTCAAGGACAGCTCATAGCAGAACAAGAGGCGCTATACGGGTCCAAACCGAGCCCATCTAAACCCCTTGGTGGTAAAAAGGCTCCAAGAATGTCAACCGGTGGTGCAACCAACCGAAGACTCTCCTTAGGAGCAGCAATGCATCAGACTCCTAAGCCTAACAAGAAAGCAGATCACCGACAGAATGATGGAGCTTTATCTAATGGTAACTATGTGTTTTAATCAAATGTAACCATTGGTTGTCATCATAGTATTGAGTAGATTTCCTAATTGCATTGGCAAATGAATTTTATACCTGCAGGAAGAAGAGGGCTTGATATTGCAGGACTTCCCTCAAGGAAACAATCAATGAATCCTTCTGAAATGTTGCAATCCCCATTAGTTCGCAAACCGTTCTCGCCCATTTCGACCACGGTGATTGCATCAAAGGCCAACATAGCAACAACAACACAACAGCAACTTCCGAAAAACAACACAGTGAATGAGATTTCATCATTTGCAACTCCTGTCAAGAACATCAACAGTATTAGGAACTTGGAAGAAGAAAAGATGATGACTATGATGATGCAAACACCGAAGAATGTTGCTGCAATGATTCCAATCCCATCAACACCAGCAACAGTCTCTGTCCCAATGCACACTGCACCAACACCATTCACCAACAATGCAAGATTGATGTCTGAAAAGCCTGAAGTTGTTGAGTACTCGTTTGAGGAACGAAGACTCGCCTTCATGCTACAGGCTGAATGTGGTTTGGTTTGATCATTAATCCATTGGTCTCACTCACTCTTAAGTTTTTTTTCATTTGTAAAACTCAAATTGAATGTGGTTTGGTTTGTAAAAGGTCAATTATATGATTGGCTTTTTTTTTCTTTAAGTAATCATTTTTACACGTATGGTTTCTTCTGAGACTGACAAGAAAAAACCATTCCGTGTAGCGGAAAACTAGTCAACCTAATCTGTATTTGACCATTTCACATTATTATTCGAAATTTCCGCAAAATATTATTACCTGACTCATAACTTGTTTCTGGCTATATTCGTTTATTCAAAAAAAATATTTACTTGTGATCAATATTCCACAATTTTCTATCTTAGTTCACTGGTGGAGTGACCACTTTTTCGTCTCCATGTAAGACTTCAAAAAAGCTTGGGGCGACTAATGATTTTACCACTAGGATAATCAACTTCAATCGATTTGTATCCGTAAATTAATTTCAGACCTATGGGGTCTTATTTGACATATGAAAAATAAAAATTTTAGAAGAGGTCAAATGTAAAATATCTATAAAAAGGTAAAAATATTTTAAATTGAGGAAATATACAATTCTTTAGGTTATATAGATTTATCCCTCAAAAACTTTTCGACGTTCAAGTCAAAATTAAACAAAACTACTAGTTGGGGATTCGGTTTTTACGGGAGTAAAATAGTGGCTTGATTATGGGCTCGCAAATGGGAGAACCAAAATCTAACATGTCGTTTGCAAAATTAAAAAAATTTTGCTCCTAAAATGGAATTAAAGCTCTCTAAACGGAATATTTGTCATAGATACATTTTTTAGATTGATATTATGTCTAGTCATATGACCTAAAAGACCAACTATAACTTACTTTCGGCAGTGATAAAACGAATGAACTATCTTGTGCAATATGTATGTTTTTTGGTGTCTAGTTTAAGAAACATACTTAATCACCCAAACAACAATCATGATATATTGATCCATTCTAAATTCATCGATTATATCTATCTATTGAGCTTGCTTTGCGGGGATTAGACATCCGAATGAACAAAATGGATAATTTTGGCACGGAGTCATTACCACTCCTAATGTCAGGGATTAGGGACAAAGAGATTTTGTACTTGGTCTTTGGG
The DNA here is from genome assembly GCA_019202805.1 of Arabidopsis suecica. Classification (NCBI taxonomy): domain Eukaryota; kingdom Viridiplantae; phylum Streptophyta; class Magnoliopsida; order Brassicales; family Brassicaceae; genus Arabidopsis; species Arabidopsis suecica. The sequence continues at coordinate 8,533,707 of CM032912.1, read as the reverse complement.
AGGCTAAACTGGTCAACATGTTTTGGTTATAGTCAACGTGGGTAGACAGAAAAAGAAAGAGTGATAATATTTTTATTTTATCTTTTGAACAAAACCAAAAAAAAAAAGTGATAATATTAGGTGACAGAAATATCTCAAACCTTTTCTTTTTATTTTTCCTTTTGAAAACTGTGGAAAATCTCAAAATCAAGTCCAACTGTATATAATTAAAAATTTGCCCCTACTTATTTTATTAAATTACTTAAACTTTAGCTGTATCCCAAACTCCAAGACTTTGTTAGGAAAGGAGTGTAATTTTTTGAATTTTCTAATTAAGCCATTATTACAAATTTTTTAGAATTTACACTTTTCTCGTTTCTCTCTCCTTTTTTGATTTTTTTCTTTAAAAAAAAAACTTCTTTCAATTTTTTATAAAATCAAAGTTAATAATGTAATAAAATCCGCTCCTTTGATTTTATATATTTTCAATATTTATTTTTCTCTTTCCCATTCTCCTCAAAACCCTAATTTCTCACATCTGTAAAGAAAAATTCTCCCTAAACTTAACCCACTCGTAGAAAAAAAAAAAACCTGGTAATTATGAATGTTTTAGGAGAAATTCTTCTGAAATTAAGATTCCGCCATGGAAGCTTTTGATCTTTCTCTTCACTAGTTTTACTTAATTTCAACCCAAAAAAAAAACTTCATTTTTTTTTAATCTCTTTCCCCTTTTCTCTGAATCTTACGTCCTCTGGATCTTTCTTCTCTCTCTCTTGTCTATACTTTAAGTGTCTGTCTGAAGAAGCTTGAATCTGTCGTGATCATCAAGATTCAAGTTCTGTCTTAAAAGATTGTTTTTGGTCTTCTTCTTCCTTAATTGTCGGAATCAGAATCTTTTCGGATGGAGGAGAGAGAAGGAACTAACATCAACAACATCACAACCAGTTTTGGTCTGAAACAACATGAAGCTCCTCTTCCTCCTCCTGGTTACCACATGGAACCACCACGGTCTGAAAACCCTAATCTTTTTCCGGTGGGCCAATCCAGCACTTCCTCCATCGCCGCCGCCGCGGCTGTGAAAGCTTCTGAGAATGTTGCTCCTCCTTTTAGCTTAACAATGCCGGTGGAGAATTCTTCTTCTGACTTGAAGAAGAAGAGAGGAAGACCGAGAAAGTATAACCCTGACGGCTCACTCGCTGTGACTCTCTCTCCGATGCCTATCTCCTCCTCCGTTCCGTTGACGTCGGAGCTTGGTTCTCGGAAACGAGGAAGAGGGCGAGGAAGAGGCAGAGGAAGAGGAAGAGGACGTGGACAAGGAAGTAGAGAGCCTAACAGCGAAAACAACAACAACAACAACAACAATTGGCTCAAGAATCCTCAGATGTTCCAATTTAACAACACTCCTAGTTCTGGTAATGTCTTTTATCCAAGATATCTCTGTGTGTACATTGGTCTCTGTATAAGAATCAATAGATATCTTTTAATAGATCTGTTTGACTTGCAAAAAAGTTGGAATAAGGACAAATGTTTTTGTCTTATAAAGCTAGTGAATGTTACTGTCCAGTAAACTGGATTTTTAAAGGGAAATTCCCAGAAGAAGAAGGCAATTTAGGGGAACTAATTAGTGATGAGAGTGACATAAGCAGTGTGATTAAGAGTATATATATATAGATGTGTTTCGCCGAGGAATTTGTAGGCACTGGTCTTGTTGTTACTTAAGGATTTAACTTGAACTCTTTACTGTTTTGGTTTTAGCAATTTGTTCATCTTAATATAGCTCTTTTTTTCTTGATCAGATTTCGTTTTCTATTTATTGTTAATCCTCCTGATTCATTTGATGTTTAATTAGCAGGTGGAGGACCTGCAGAGATTGTCAGTCCAAGTTTTACACCTCATGTGCTCACAGTAAATGCCGGTGAGGTATGTCGTCGATAACTCTCTTTACTTGTGATTTACTGAATTATTTGTGAGTATAAAGTCAGTTTAGAGACCTTAACAGGAACTGATTATGATTCACCAAGGTTATTAATCTTGACTAAGTCCCCGAGATTTCTAACTATTTTTGGCCCACTGAATCTAACAGGATGTGACAATGAAGATAATGACATTTTCTCAACAAGGCTCGCGTGCTATTTGCATTCTTTCAGCAAACGGTCCCATTTCCAATGTTACACTTCGTCAATCTATGACATCTGGTGGTACTCTCACTTATGAGGTTTGCTCTCTCTCTTCACTCTCTCTTATTAGATTCCTTCTAATCTATTTTTTTTTTACTAAAATTAGTTTACAATTTGTGGTCAGGGTCATTTTGAGATTCTTTCTTTGACGGGTTCGTTTATACCAAGCGAGAGTGGAGGAACCCGGAGCAGAGCTGGCGGGATGAGTGTCTCTCTTGCTGGACCAGATGGTCGTGTCTTTGGTGGTGGACTTGCTGGTCTCTTTATAGCCGCTGGTCCTGTTCAGGTAATAACTTAGACCATGAGATGTTGATCGCTTTAATGAACTCGTGTTTTTGTATCGTTTTAAGCATTGTGGTTTTGGAACCGGTATGTATTGTCCAGGTAATGGTAGGGAGTTTTATAGCGGGTCAGGAGGAATCACAGCAGCAGCAGCAGCAGATAAAGAAGCAAAGAAGGGAAAGACTCGGGATCCCGACAACAACACAAGCTTCTAATATCTCATTCGGTGGATCAGCAGAAGATCCAAAGGCTAGATACGGGCTCAACAAGCCTGTTGTTATTCAGCCACCACCTGTGTCCGCACCACCTGTGTCCTTTTCGCATGAGCCAAGTACTAACACAGTCCATGGTTACTATGCAAATAACACAGCTAACCATATCAAGGATCTCTTCTCACCCCTCTCAGGAGAAAATGAGGAAGACGATGAGGAGGATTTAGAAGGTGAAGATGATGATGAATTCGGAGGCCATAGCGAATCTGACACTGAGGTTCCAAGCTGATGATCGATGGAAAGAATCCGACATTGATCAGTCATAATCTTGAGTTGTTGCGACTTTTTTATTTCGGTGTCTTCAGATTTTTTTAGAGTGTAATACTGTAATGGTATTTTTTTTCAGATTGTTAGTTGTTTTCCTAAACAGAGATATTCACTTAAAGTTAGGGCTTATTCTAGATGTAATCTTTAGGGTTCTTTGACTTGTGTCTTTCTTTTTATCCCCAAGTGGTTGTTGTAGAAGTTCAAAACTTAGTGTGTTCAAACTCTCTCCTTCAACGACTTCATTTTGAAACTCGACTGAATTTTATTGATTCATCCTTTATAGAATCTATCTACATAGTACATTCTACAACTATCCCATTTATAAATATGTGTTCATTGAATTTGACATATTAACTTTCATTGTGTATCTATGTTACTTTAAATTTAAACCAACTAGGTAGTTGTTGTATTCTACCAGTTATAAATACCTGATGGTACCAGATATACTTTTGAAATATACAATTTCTGAAATACTTTTGTTTAGTTTATGTTCCCTTATAAATATTTCAGAAATTGTATAGTGAGTTTTTTTTTTTTATCAACCACACATTGATATTAAAATAATATTTTTTGACTAGTTATTTAATACGAAGAAAAATAGTTCACAAATGATAGATCAATAAAAGTCGATTTTAAAAACCGAGCAATATATTTTTTTCGAATTGAAAGGGTAAGATATTAGAGAACGGAAAATTAAAAAAATGAGCTCGAAGCAAATCAAACTTATATGGAACATATGAGAAAACATACTAATTTTAACGAGACTACGCAATAGTAACTAACTTCGAGTAGTACATCTTAAGTTTTGACGGTCTATCATTCGATCAAGTATAGTTGACATCGCCAATAATTATAATTTGATCTCCAAATTAAGGGGTGGCAGACTCCATCTTTGACATATGACAAACTTATCTCAACCCCAAAATAGGACATGTATTTTACAAGGATACATCTATATGATATTCCTTAGACGGATTAACTTTTTCTACGGCGGCTAAGATCACACTTATGTATGATCTTCGGTAGTTCCGGTTAACGCAATGAAATATTTCAGTGTTACTATTTAGATGTAATTGTGATATGGATATCTTTAGAATAAGAAATCTAGATTGGAATATACCAATCTTATTGGTAATAAATCTACCGCCGATGAAATAGGTGATAGGCGCCCATATTTATAAGGAAGAGAAACAACTAAATAACACATGATTAATCATTTTTTCACTTACTCCACATATTTTACAACTTGTGTCACAATTAATTTTTCTTTGGAACAACCTCAAATAAAATGTTTTAATTTCGCAGGACAATGGTTTTCGAAGCTTTGCTTTTGAAACATTAAAGCTTGATAACCAACCAGATTGACCAAAACCTAGCCAAGTTAGTAAATAGTAACGCTTTAAAAAAATCTCATTCTATTCGATCATACACTTTTAGAGTGTAATGGGTTTCTCATATTTTAGATGTTTCATAGACGAAGATCTCTCACTATTTGTCCAAAAAAAAGAAAAAGATCTCTCACTAAAATTTCGAGGTTTATTAGAGGGTGTAATCTTTAGGGTTCTTTAACTTGTTTGTTATTTTCTATCCCAAGTGGTTGTTGTAGAAGTGCAAAAAACTTAGTGATTTTAAACCCTCTTCTTCAATCAACTCTTCAAGGACTTCATTTTAATACTCAATTAAATTGTATTAATTCGTCTTTATAGAATCTATCTACTTACAAGTTACAACTACTCGATTTATAACCATGTGTTCACTGAAGTGACATTTACATTATTATGTATTTATGCTACTTTAAAGTTTGAACGCACTAGTAGTTGTATTCAAGTGTTATAGATACCTACCTCATGGTTCCATATATATACCATTTACTGTCTTTTCGCCTGTAAATATTTCAAAAAAATGAATATCAAAGTTACATTCTTAACTTTATAATTTTGAATAAAAATTTAGCAACAAATATAAACATAAATATGATGTAATATAATTTGTTTAATTTTCTATCTATCTTAATATTTCATCGAGTATATATAGTAACTAGATAACTTTGCATAAAAATATTTCAAACCATTCTGGTCTTCTTTATCTAACAAATAAATTTTAGGTTTTAAATTTATTTTGTGTGACACCAACTTTCTCTTAAATTGCAAACTTTTAGACAATTGATCTATATCTGTAATTAAATTAGAATTTTGGTAACAAAGTCTTATTTTTCTAAATAAAGAGTTGTACTCAGAAAACATCTTGTTAAATAAGTGAATCAAAAATATTGTAGGCTTTTTGCTAACTCTTGGACTGTATGAATTTGATTAAAGCTCATATACATATATAGTGTGAAACTGTGAATAATATGAATCGGAATCACTTAGAAAGAAGAGAAAATAAAGGTTCTTAACAAAAACTTCAAAATATCATAAGAAAATACATCTATTTTGTTTATGAGGCTTCCAAGAACTTTCATTCGCCTAATAAATAACATTTTTTTTTCTTTTACCAGTTATAAAATGATTTTTTTTTTGGGTTCAAATGTTAGTTATAAAATGATTTGTTGAAGAGAATTTGCAATTTCAATTAAGCAATTAAGAATGTTGGTTTGGATACCGTCCTTTAAACCTAGTTTGTTTTGTTAAGCAAGTGAATGAAATTTTTTGTAGGCACCTTTGCTAATTCTGGGACTCTTTGAATTTGATAAAAGCTTCAATATGATAGGCTCATAACAAAAATTCAAAAAGAACAAGAATATACATCTGTAAGCCTCCAAGAATTGGCAATGCATTCGCATAATAAATAATAAAATTAGTTTTTACCAATTCAAGAATGACTTGTATAAAGAGGAAGTTGCAATTTCAAGTAAACAACTAAAAATGTTGGATATCGTCCTTAGGTGGCAAGTGTTTTAAATAATCTTTGTCTAAGACATCATATCATCTTTGTCGGATTTATTCATATGTTAGCTTTGTTTTTTTAATTGACTTATGGATTTGATGAACTAGAAAGATGCCTTTTTCTCTCTGTCGAACAAACCAAAATAAATTGTAATCTTTCACCAACCAAACTAAATTGCATCTACACAAGATTACGCAACTCATGCATATAGTATTAATTTTTTTTAACGTGATTTATTTCTTTTTGTTTTTCTTTTTGGTTGGTTGCAATAAGTTTAGGCGTAATTTTATTTTATTTTAGTAGAGAACTATGGCTGCAAATTATCCACATGTACAAAATCATTTTTGAATCGGATCAGAAAATATATGATATGTTTTCTAACTTGATTTTATGTGTTGGTTTCAGTGTCGTTTTGCATTTGTTTCGTTTAGTAACTTTGTTTAGTAGTAAAAGTAAGTTGTCTTTTAACAGTAAAAAAATTTAATTTTGATTTGATTTAATCTGGTTTCAATACAAAAAAATTAGTTAACTTAATTCATAAGAAGAGAATTACAATTATGTCTTCACTTATAGTAATTAATATGGACTTACTTTTGCTTTCCATTCATAGTATTTAGAGCATTTTTTTCCATAAGTATAAACAAAACTTTGATTAGTGTAAGAGATAATTACTCTTCGTGTTTTCTGATTTCCATTGAGTATTAACTTTACGAATAAATTCTTCAACTCTTCTTCGAAGTACACACTCCATTTCGCTCACATTCTCTTCCAAGCTCCCTTTCTCATCATTCTCTGTAATATCTGAACCGGGTTTGGATGTTAACGATTGCTCAGAACCGGCGGGTTTGGAGGAGAGATTCGACTTAGATATCACCCCGGGTTCTTGTAAACCGGGCTTAGATGTGATATACGACTTAGAGATCAACACAGATTTGTCAAAACCGGGTTTGGACAAGAGAACCGTCTTCGATTTCAACCCTGATTTCCCAAAACCGGGTTTTGGAGAGAGAACCGGTTCAGAATTCAACAAGGATTGCTCAAAACCGGTTTTGGATGAGATAGTCGACTCAGAAATCATCACGAAGTTCTCAAAACCGGGTTTGGAAGAGAGAGCCGGCTCAGAAGTCAACACGGTTCTCTTAAAACCGGGTTTGGAAGAGAGAGCTGGCTCAGAAGTCAACAAGGTTTTCTTAAAACCGGGTTTGGAAGAGATAGTCGACTCAGAAATCATCACGGATTTCTCAAAACCGGGTTTAGAATGGATAACCGAGTCAGAAATCATCATGGAATTCTCAAAACCGGATTTAGAGGAGAGAACCGAGTCAGAAAACATCACGGATTTCTGCAAACCGGGATTTGATTTGTCTTGGGAACCCGGTTTAGAGTTGCCCATGAGGATCAAGATGATGATGAAGTTGCAGAAAAGGAACATGAATAAAGAATTGGAAGTAGTCTTGTTGACAAGCTCCATAACAGAATCTATCATCATCTTCTTTAATCAGAAAAACAGAGAAAGAGAAGAGAGAGAGAGAGAGTGAGAAATAAGAAGAAGAAGAAAGATAGTTTGTGCGAAAGAGACGGCTTTGTGAGACCTTTAAATTGAGGATGAGAGACTTCTAAGACAAGTTCGATGATGACAAAGACTGCTGAATAAAGTGGTTGGAATCTCTTTGTTTATTGACAAATATTTAAACAAGTGATTAGTATTAACTCCTTGCCAGCTAAGTTGTAATAAGTCTTTCTAACAACTAAGTGTTTTAAGACACATGGGGTCTTTGTTAATTCAAGTATTTTATTACTACATTGTAAATATACTAGGACTATGAAACCCTTTGACAGGGACAGAGGGTTTCTCTAGTATTAAAGCATGATTGTGATTTGTGACTTAATTTTGTTTTTATTCATCAGTTTCAACTTTGATATTACAATTGTTCATATACCACAAGATGATGTTAAATTCATAATAGAAAGATGTTTTTTTTTTTGAAATGCTATCAGAAAAACATATAACAAAACTTTATGGATTTTTTTTTATAACTTTTCGTTAAAAAAATTTGAAAATATAATACAAAAATTTGGGTTATCAACATTTAAACCTATACAAAAAATCAGACTCCTAAGCGCATAAACTAATTCATTGCTAGAAGCCGTCTACAAGAAGGTGTGAACAGAACAATATTTGATGTAATGTGGATATTTAAAAAGTGTTGTCAAGATCAAGAGAAACTAAGGTGGAATCAACTTAAGTGTTGGAGAGACTCTAAAGCAAACAAAAGGTCTCAAAAGAAGCTACCAGCTTGTTTAAGCTAAACCATCAAGGATCCGACAAGAATGATTCCGGATAGGTGCTAAGTGCTAACTACTAGCTGTTAAGACATGTGTCTTTCTCTAATAGTCATGTGTGTGTATAATTTGGGATGTGTGTAGGTTTCTCTAGTCTTATCACGGTTCAGAGATAACAATCTCTCTTTCACCTATAATAAGACTCGTAAACTCATGGTCTCTGCATTAATAAGATTTAACATCACCAACTATTATCATCGTGGTATAAGAAATAGAATGACTAAAAAAAAAAACACAAAGAATCAAAACCCATATATGGCTCAACTTTGTGATGTTCCTCCTCATAAGAGTTCCAAGTACTTTGGGTTATTATATATACCGTAATAACAATATCACCATGAAAACAATTATTAAAAAAAAAAAAAGAGGCAAAATCCAAAAAAATCACACTAGTAAAACATAATTTAAACCATAGTCAGTAAAAGCAAAAGGTAATAAATTCGGTTACAAGCCGAAGTGAATCTCTCTCTAGACGTCGTTGACCGGAGCACTAGCCGCTGCCTCCATCATACCGTTGCGTATCTGGTCGCTGATGTCCCTCACATGTCCCGGACCATGCGGTAGAAACACCGTTGTGTTCTTTGACGAGTTTCCAAGGTCTCTTATAGTGTCAAAGTACTGTGTGATCATGATCAAGTCCATCACTTCTTTAGCTGATGTGCCTTCTACTTTGTCAGAGAAGTTCAATATGTTCTCCCTCAATCCGTCCGTGATTGCTTGCCTCTGTCTAGCCACCCCGACACCACCTAAGTACTTGGCTTCCGCTTCTGCTTCCGCTCTCTTCACTTGGAGAATCTTCTCTGCTTCTCCTTTGTAAACACTCGCTAGCTGGAGCCTTTGTGCTGCATTTAAGTATAATGTATTTGAGAAGCAAAATTGAAATGAAGTCAACAACTCTTGAAAAAACATCTAATAGAGTCCTATAATCATAAAATGTATAAATCTTTCTATACTTCGATGTGTAGGGAACCATTAGAGACCTGAAAAGTATGAGACACTTATTCCCCCAGTATCGGAAAATAAAGGTTACCTGCATTGATTTCGTTCATTGCCTTGCGTACAGAGGGATCAGGAAGAATGTCAACCATTAGAATGTGCTCAATGCTGTATCCATAAGCACCCATCACCTGTAGAAAACAATTCCAATCATGAATCATGACCATTACAGAACTCTTCACCAACCCCGAAAGCAGGCTACCCTCGAATGTATGTAATTACTAGTTTTCTCTATTCAATCCACACAAATCTATGATAACACTTCACAAAGCTCAAATTCACCCGTTAGTTAGCGCAAATGCAGGAACGCGATAAACTGATACCTATCTTACCATGAACACAGAGTCTTGAACAAGCCAAACAATACACTAAATGTTGTAATTTTTCTCTATGAAACCCAAACATGCCTACTTGATAAACACTTTATAAGGCTCAAAATCAACCCATTCGTTAGCTCAACAATTGCAGAATCACAATAAAACATCAAAAACTGATATCTTCTATCTTATTATGAACAAGAGTATCTAAACATACAAATGAATAAGATAATGAAGGAGCAACATGTGATACCTTCTCAAGTTCCTCAAGAACAGACTTGGCAACTTCACCCTTTTGTTCAAAAAGAGCATCTAGCGTCATCATTGGAACCAAAGCCCTAACCACTATGATTCAAGAACGAATAAAGAATCAAAACAGAGCTAATTCTTCAACAACAACAAAAACATCAAGAGAGAAGCAAAAAAATTACCATCAAAGACATAAGCTTGGATCTGCTCTTTAGGGTTTTGAAGCTCATAAAACGCATCATCAGCACTACCTTTCACTACACGATACTGAATCGAACAAACCAACTGCACAAACACATTATCCTACAACAAAAAAAACCACAAACCTAATTTCAATACATATAAACCAAAATTCCCAAAGGATCAAAGGATCAAAGTGATCACGAACCTTAGTTTTGGTTTCAATTTTGACATCAAGAGAGTTGATCCTAGTGGAGAGAACTCCGGCGAGCCATTGACCAGCGAGAGGGTTGAAGAAATGACATCCCGGTTCAGCGATATGCTCGAACCGGCCCCAACGTTCGACCACACCAACGCTAGCTTGATCAATACAACCACCGAGGATACAATACGTATTTCCCATTTCTACGCACTACTCTCAAGCTTTCGAAGAAGATGAAGAAGATGAAGAACAAGTCTCGCTTATAAATCTCACGATTCGTTTCTATGGAAACAAATGGTGTTATGTGATCCAAGCCTTTTGCTACCGTTAGATCAAGCGGTTTAAGGAGAAATGGACGGTTAGGATTAGTTAGTGATTATTTAGCTATACAATGTCCACGTCACCAATATTTTCCTTCTTGAGATATTTCGAATAATCCTTTTTTGACCAATGAAAAGTACAATTTGATATATTTTTTGTGGACAGATTCAGATTTAATTAATTATTAACCTTTGACTTTATAAATTTGTATCTAGATGATTAAAGTTAAAGCTCACATCCAAATCTAGATCAAAACATTCTAAAAAAAACCTCTAAATTCTTTTGATATTTGATTTGATCTCAATATCAAAAACGTTTTTTTTTGTTATACACTTAGTAACTTTTTTTATATTGGCAATAATCCGTTCATAAAGTAATAAAAAAAAAAAGTACCATAAATATCTTCCATCTACCGAAATTTTAAAAAATTAATTTACTTGTCTTGTCTTCTTCTAAGGCTGAAGAGCTTAACATAATAAACACAAATCATACAAAGAAAGTACAACACGTTGAACAGTTTTAAACGTTAATAGGGAAGGGAAAAAGCACCTTTTCTTTACCCTAAACACAAGAAAAGGTGACTAACAAACCCTTCCTTGATTCCTAAGGTACACATTACGAATTGGCCTCAAGAGAGAGTTCTCAGAGACAGCTACTACAGTTCCCGAGCTCATGAACAACAGCTTCCACGGATGGTCTTTCAATAGGAGATTCATGAGTGCATAGCCAAGCAATTCTAGCTAGCTTTGTGGCTTCATATTCAAAGAACCGTCCTTGAAGATTTGGATCGATGTAATCATTGAACCTACAAGCTTCAGTTCCAAGCTTAACAAGATGCCTAACCTTCTGTTTCCCGGAGATTATCTGAAACACAAGAATCCCGAAAGCGTAGACATCGGTTTTCTCGGTGAAACGTCCTGTTGTGGTGTATTCTGGAGCGAGATAGCCCATTGCTGCACTGTCTTTGAGTGCAGAGAAGACAATGTCGTTTGTCAGAAGCGTGTGGAGGCCTGAGTTTGAGAGTAGCGGATTGTATCGCTGGTCGATTAGGACTTTCTCCGCTGAGATGTTTTGGTGAACCAATGCTGGTTTGCTTCCTTTGTATGAATGTAGATAAGCAATCCCTAAGCACACACATCAAAAGCATTAACAAGAATCAATAAAGAGAGAATCAAGAACGCTAAGAAATTGGCTCGGAATAAAATAACGCATACCCTTTGCAATGCCTTTAGCAATGGATACTCTCGTGGACCAATCAAGAACATGTGCATCGCCATCTTTGAGGTCAAGATAGCTCAGTAGATTTCCATTGGGAGCAAAATCATAGATGAGAAAGCATTCTCCACGGCCTCTTGAACAGCAGAAACCTCTTAGTTTTGCCAAGTTTTCATGTTTCAGAGACGCCAACATGTTAAGTCCTTTCAAGAACTCAGGTTCTTCCGATTTGCAGCTGGTTTTACTAAACCGTTTGATCGCTACAGCCGAACCATCTCTCAAGATTCCTTTGTAAGTCGCAGAGAAGTTGCTTCTTCCAAGCAAATTCACTTCTGAGAAATACTGTGTAGCAGTTTCAACCTCTTCCAGATTAAATCGAAAGCTCTGGATAACTTCTTGAGCAAAGACACTGAGATTCCTATTGTCTGAAAGTGGATCCCAACCACTGGTATATTCAAGACTGGCCAATGGAGAACCATTGTTCTTCCTAAAGCCTCCTCCTACGGTGTTGACACGGGTGTCTGACATTTCATAAGCGGTAGAAAGCTTCTGTTTGCGTCTGCGATAATGGGTGAACAAGAGGATGCTAATAGCAGACAAGGCGATAGTCGAGACAACCAACCCGATAAGGATTGCACCTTGGTGAGATTTTGGAGGAGCATTACAGTTTGTTCCATTACAAGGTAACCGAAGATTAGCTGATTCAGGTATATCCCGGGATGGAAAACCAAACACGGTTGCACCGTACGGCTTAGGTTCATCAGGAGCTGTGCCATTGCAAGATTTCAAAGGCGAGAACTCAGCTCCACATAGCCCCAAGTTGTTCTCAAAAGAAAAACCTTCATTCAATCTCTTCAGTACTGTCAAATTGGTACAACAAAGAAAGAAACATAAACCCCAATGAGAAACACTACACAAATAAGTCGTAACATATATATAAAGTTCTATTCGACGAAAATAGTGTAATATTTTATAAGAATCACTCTTCCAATCTGCTATTTCTAACAATGAAGGAATTAGTTAAATTACCAGGAGGTACATTGCCAGTGAGGGAGTTGTTTCGGATGTCGAGAACTCGAAGCAAAGGAGGGCTAGCTAACTTGCCTGGTACAGAACCAAACAAGTGATTGTAGCTCAAATCTAGCCGCTCTAAAGCACTTAAATCTCCTAAACTCGCAGGTATAGCTCCAGTGAGTTTGTTAGATTGAAGAGCAAGAACACTCAGCTTCCTCAGTGAACCAAGCTCCCTAGGAATACTTCCTGTCAAATTGTTGTAACAAAGCTGCAAAACTACACAACAAGAGAGACCAAAAAAAGAATGAATACCAGCTTAGCAAAATCAGAAACAGCTTATGAAGCTTAGCTTTGTCTTAATTAATTCTAGATTTAGAAACCTGGTCCTACTACTAATTCAAGCCTTTTGAAGTAATCAAATCACTTATCTAAATGAACAAGATTAATCAAGAGAAGTACAAGTTATCTTCAATTCAAGTCCATACTTTGGGACCAGTAAGCCATTAATGGTTCAAAATAAAAGTTTCTATCTTTTAAAGTAGCTATAAATTTTCTTGACTATTCTTCCTTAGAGGAAAATTACAAAAAGAAAAATCCTAACAAAAAGACATGAAAAGGACGTTTTAAAGACAGATAATTAAAGCATTAAATTCCAAAAAACTTCTAAGATTTCAAATAATTTCAAAAGATTTCAACTACCAGAGATAATGAAGTAACTAAAACCCCTAAAACAAGGAGCTCAGGTTTCTAGATTCCAAATCTCCATCAAACATTGATTAACCTTGGAACAAGTAATTTGCAGAAACCAAAGATCTAACAATACCAAATTTAGGTTTTGATTAACTAACCTTGCAAGCCTTGCATCTTCCCAAAGTTTGAAGGAATCTCACCGGAGAGATTATTAACATTGAGATAAAGATCCGTAAGCTCAGACAAGTTACCAAGTTCTCTAGGAATATCTCCGACAAGAGCATTGTAATGCAAGAACAAACCCGTCAAATGTTTGAGCTTTGCAATGTTCGGAGAGATTTTACCAGACAATCCTTTCCCTTGTAGAGATATGTTAGAAACTCGTCCTTTCCAATCACATCCAACACCTTCAAAGTCTTTACACAGATCTCCATTAACACTCCATGAAGCTAAGTGTTTGTCTTCTGGGTCTAGCTCTGTTTTGATCTCCAGCAATGTCGTTAACTCGTCGGTGAGTTCTGCTCCTACTTGGTTACTGATGTAAACGAAGAGAAGTGGAAGAAGAAGAAGATGAAGCAGCATTTGTGTCGCCGTCATTTTTTTCTTTCTTTCTAGGGTTTGGTTTTGAGCTTGAAGATTGCAGCTTCAGAAGCTAAAGGAGATGTGAAGAAAGAATTAAAGTTTCAGTTTTTCAAGAAGAGGAGAGAGAAGATAAAAGACACAGAGATGTCGCATGCTTTTGTTCCATTCAGACAAAAGAAAAAAAGTGTGTGTGTTTTGGAGATACCAGAGATGGTTTAAAGCTGATCGTTCGATGTAATTGTGTTTGATCTGAGCCGTTGGATGTCTTGGGATGTTTTTAGTTATGGTAAGTTGGTTCGTATATTATCTTTTCTCGTTGATCTTGGTCCACTCTGACCAAAGGCAATGCATGTTCTCTTTTTTTTTTTTCTTTAGTTTATATATATTTCAAATTCTATTTCTAATCATTAATATTTACCAATATATATTTCAATATTCTCTTTGATAAACTAAGACCATTTCATTTTGGACACCTTGTCCTTAAGCCTAATAAAACTTAAAATATTTGTCTCAAAATAAAATGGGCAACTAAATGTTGAGCGTTTAGTAAGTCTCGTAGATCGTAGCACTAAATGTTATGTTCAACGAAAATAAAGTTGCAACGATAACATATGTTGGAAAAATAACAAGATATGCCGATGGATTGGAAGACAATTTGTAAATTGAAAGCACAAAGCATCAATAAGAGCCTGGACGACCCTAGGCGAAGCTTAGAGGTCGCCGGTTCGAGTGACGTTTGGGACGAAACTAATATTACATGCTGTGGTTTCGGGCCTGGAGAGATTACGGGCTTCGGCCCAGAACTTCCTGGTATTAAAAAAAAAAAAAAAAAAAAAAAAAAAAAAAAAAAAAAAAAAGCCTGGACGACGATATTGGGCTTTTACACAATATTGCGTGAAGCGAGAATAATAAAATTGGGCTGTAGTAAAATGCTAAAAGGCCCATTAGCGAGTACCCAAAAAAAAAAAGAAGTTTCTGCGTCGGTTTTGTTATGAGCTACCGATCATGGGATTGAATCATAACAACGCTAGCTAGTACGAACTACTAAATTTATATAGTTGAAAATGTAAATACGTGATCAATAATTCTCCAAACTGAAAACTCTGAATGTGAAAACTATAAAATTTACATTGTCAAGAAATCATTCATAAATAATTGGAGTTTAAAGCTATGTTTTACCGTTTCTAAATTCCGTCATTTTTTACCGTTATTTCGATTTCACTAACAAACTTTTAACACTTTGTCTCACATATCACAAGTTCACAACCCTATACATTATACAAATAATAGCCCTACTGGGAACTATGGCTGGTCACGTGAATAAAATTTTGAACAAACTCATGATAACCAGAGCCGGCCCATGGCACAGGCCCATGAAGCATTGGCTTGCGGCCTCAAATAATATACTTAATTTTCGGCCCCATATTTCTGAGAAGTTTCTTTAGTCTAGTGGTCTGCTCTTATGACAATAATGTGTCTTATGACAATAATGTGTCATGTCTGCGGTTCAAGCCTCCGTAATAGCCATTTTTTTCCCCGTTTTTTAAAAACAAAACATTAAAATAAAACGAAAAATAATATAAAAAAGCTTTGTGTTTAAAAATAAAACGATTTTACTTAAACAAATATTAATCAAAAAAAGCAATAACCCTTAAAACCTAATTAAGAAGACGTCGTTTGCTCTTCTTCTTCCTCCTTGGTCTTGCAGACGTCGTTTGAAGCAGCCTTTTTTTTTCCTTTGCTTGTGGCCCTCATAAACGTTGAGCCGGCTCTGATGATAACTAGTTTTAGGTATAAATTTCTATTGTTGTAAATAATAATCATATAAAATACACGGTCACTTGTCACTGAATCTTCGAACTGAAACAAAACCCCTCCAATTATTCATGAATGTGAAAACGTGAAAAAAAATTACACTGTCAAGAAAGTCATCGTACGTTACAAAATAATTAAACACCTCTAATGTCTACAAATAACATTATGAAACCAATTTAATGCAACACGACCAAAACTAACGATGGACCTCACCATCCACCGGAGCGTATACTTCACGCGCTGTTTATGGAGTTAAAAAAGTCCCGCAAAATTCACGCGACGTCTGTCTCTTTCACACTAAGATGACGTGTCATTGAAAACAAGGAGTCAACACTGCCAGGTCAGCGTATAAATCCACATATATGCCAGGTGTCGCCTGTCTGGCGTCAGTGGTTGTCCTTCCGTGTCACCGTAACGTCAGTGTAACAATTGAGACCCACCAATAACCCAAAGAAAAAAAAAACTTTTAGTGGCCCAATTTTGAGCAGAGAGCTTTCAATCTCAGCTGTACGATTCTGCTTGCTGACTCTATAATTTAATTTTATTTGGATTTTTATTAATATTTGCATTTTTGTTCTTTTTATTTTATTTTTGAAAATATTGTAGAATTAAATAAATAAATAAATAATTAAAAGTGTTCACATCAATAAACCTTGACAAGAGAGCCGCGCAATTCGCTCCGCGATTGAGACGGGCCCATCCTCCTTATCCTTCCCAGGTTTTGTTTTGTTTTCTTCTCATTTTTCTCAATTTTATTTTCTTTGTTTTTGGATAATAATCAAAATGTATCAAAATCTAAATATTGGTATCGATAAAAAATTAACTGGTTTAGTGGACTATGCTGACGACGACAAATGAACAGCTATTATTATCCGATATTTTAATGTCTTTTTGGGTTATCGATTTTTTTTTTTTGTTGAGAGTTTGTTTTTCTTTCTTTTTTTTGGTATCAATATAAGTTTTGGTGAGGGTTTTGATGGTGAAGAGTAAGATATAAACGAAATTCTAAATATTCTCATCGGAACCTTCAAATGCGAATTACGGCAAATAGTTTTTTTATGGGATACACACCAGCACCTCGTATATACCATCCGTGCTCATGTGTCCCTATTTTATTCACCTTTTTTTTATCTCTAATAGGTAATCTTCGAAATTTCAACATTCTTTATACAAAAAAATTGCTTTTTTAACAAAATGATTGGAATAGGTGAGGTAGATATCGTGGTTAGGTTTAGCTACTTGATCGTAAATTTTCTCCTACGTACCATCATAGTACACTATTGAGATTGATAAAATAATCAAATTCCGAACTTGTAGTTTAATTTGTGGACATGTGCATCCACGTAAAATTATAAGATTCTCATACCACCAATTTAATTTCATACCACGACATTGATATAAAAAACTAGCGTTGGTAACACATGATAAATAAATCGCAGGAATCTTTTAAGATCACTCAATATGTCAGACATAAATAACATTGCTCTCATTCCAAAGTTTTTTTAGGAAAAACGGATATGGCCACATCTTCAAACCTAATTTAATGTGTCATCGGCTTCTTCAAAAACATATATGCGACAGATTTTCGAACATGGCCATAATAATTTTTAACTTGTTTGTTTATAAGTCTTGTGAAGAATCTCCAAGTGTTGGAAAACGAGGTAGCAAAACATCATTGTATTATACCGATAAATCTCTTAAAAATATATAGATATGAACTAATTTCATATGTAACGACTAACGAGTGATAATTCATAATATGTCTACTTCTACAAAACCGTTTAGACATCTTCTTTTAAATGAATTTTTGTTTTATTTTTTCGTCGAGAATTTAGAATCTAGACACTCTAATTTATAAAGAATGTATTTACGATACTCGATACACACTGACACACATATACTAGCTCTACTTTAATATACGTTGCTAAGTTAGAATATGCACAAAACTTTGTATATTTTATAATGGAAAAATGTGTTAGTTAAGGTCTAGCAAAGATAAGATGGTATTTGGTAATTCACAATCTATAATTCTATATCGACAAAAACAGCTATAGATTTTTTATAAACCTGTTAAAAAGACCATATTAAAAAGGAAAAAATAATAATCTCGAAAAACATAAAACATCTTTTGGATATAAAAACAAACCGCCAATTTAGTGATTACTGGTTAGTGTCTCTGCTAGTTCACGACTATATTCTTATTCATTACTATTCTCTCAAGTGGCCCAAAAACGACAAAAAACAAATACACAATTTTTTTTTTTTTCTGCAATAATAATAAAAAAAGATTTACAAGAGTGTTTTCAAAACTCGTGGTGGTCCCTAATTAATTGTTTTTTAAAAACGAAATAATTCTGAAAAGTGAGGTCCCATACTCAGGAAAAAGAAACAGAGTGAAATGTCATACTTACCCTTCCAACAACGAATAAGATTTCCCGCGCAATGGGGAACCAAAATAAAAACGAGGGTTTGATGACGTCAGATTGAAAACAATCGGACGGCTATTAACGACGCCGCTTGTGTTCTTGTTGTGGGTCCTACTTGTCCACCTCACTTTTAACATCACCCATCTGTCCTCCATTATCCCCAAAAAATCCAATTCTCTATGCACTTACTCCTTCAAATTCTATACATTTTTTCTTTTTAGTTTCATTATCAATGAGTTTAATCCAATTACCATTAACAACTTAGTGAGTATATATTACGAATTCACTGGTCATTACAATAGTTGATTTAAGTACTTGTTACTAGTCCCGTACCCGTTACTTGCCTCGTACTCGCCTTGAAAAAACAAGTACCCGTTGTTGTCAAGGCAAGTACCAAGTAGTATAATTTAGATACTTGCAAGTACAAGCCAAACAACAAGTAGTAAAAAAAAAATTAATACTCGGCTTGTTTGATCCGTTACCGTTATTATTTTACCATTTTATATACATATATTTCATATTAATTATATTAGTTTTAAGAACATATTTAAAAGTTACATCAAAAGTAAAGTAAAATTTAAATATGTAAAAATTTTGAAAGTGTTACTTGCAAATTACTTGCAAGTTATTCGTAAATACTTGCAAGTAATTCGTAAATACTTGCAAGTAACTCGAAAGTAACTCGCAAGTAGCAAGTAATAAAGCAATGCAAGTAACTCGCAAGTAGCTCATTTTTTACCAAGTACTCGAAATTACAAGTACTCGTTTTCAACAAGCCAAGCACAAGTACTAATTTTTATTACTCGTACAAGGTAAGCCAAGTAATAAGTATCCCTAAAAGAGCAAGTACTCGCCTTGTGCCCACCCCTAGTTGATTATCACTAGTAGCTTTGATTGATAACTTTATACCACTTACATTAATAAAATTATTTAATAGTTCTCATTCATCCTAAAAATATTATTAAAACTACATTTTATATTAGTTATATTATTTTTATCGCTATTTATTATTTTTTCCGTTCATAAAAATATCGATTTGATATATTTCACACGGAATAACAAAACATTGAATTATACATAAATACCTATATTTAATAAATAATTAATGACTTAAATTTAGTAAAAGAAAAGCTTTGAGTCTTTTGAGTTAAGAATAGATTAAAAAAATTAGTTTTAAATATCTTTAAAAATAGAAAATGATATTTTATACGGTACAAAAAGAAAAATTTTATACGACAATTTTTGTAATAGTTTTCTTGGTTTGGTTTTGCTTACTACATTTTCTTTTCTTTTACGGTTTTAGGGTCACCAATCATACTTCTAATTTGTTTTGTAGGTCATTTGTTTTGATTTCTTTTTAGTTTTTACTACCTCTAGAATTAACTATTCTGAAATGAAAATTGCTTATTATAAAAAAACTCTATTTTGGGATGAATGAACCAAAACAAATTATATAATTTTATATTTAAACAAATGTACGTAGTACGAATTAAATAATTCTATATATACACCTACTTGACACTCCATGACTCTTCAGACAAGTCGGTCCACGAATTCAAATTTTTTTCCTCTTCTCTCATTTCAATAATTATTTACTTTTTTCACCCAATAAAAAAAAAACATGCATTCACTTCCGGTGATTCTCGTCCTCACCGTACTTACGGTGTTCCTAACATCACCGGCGCAAGTCATCGGATACCGTCCATATCCACCAAAAACCAACGGCTCCGATCAAATCTTCGACGCTTCAAAAAAATTCGAAGGCTCATCGAATCTCGTCCGCCTCCGTTACCACATGGGTCCAGTCTTAACCAACAACATCACCGTTCACCCAATCTGGTACGGCACGTGGCAAAAATCTCAGAAAAAAATCATCCGTGAGTTCATTAACTCAATCTCAGCCGTTGGATCTAAACGTCCTTCCGTTTCCGGTTGGTGGAAAACCGTACAGCTTTACACTGACCAAACCGGATCTAACATTTCCGGTACGGTTCGTCTCGGTGCAGAGAAAAACGACCGGTTTTATTCTCATGGTAAATCACTAACCCGGTTATCGATTCAATCCGTGATAAAATCCGCCGTCGGTTCAAGATCTCGTCCGTTGCCGGTTAATCCCAAAAGCGGTTTATATCTTCTCCTCACCGCCGATGATGTCTACGTACAAGATTTTTGCGGCCAGGTTTGTGGATTTCACTATTTCACATTCCCGTCGATAGTTGGGTTCACGTTACCGTACGCTTGGGTCGGAAACTCGGCGAAGCTTTGTCCCGGAGTTTGTGCTTATCCGTTCGCCGTACCGGAGTATATACCGGGGTTAAAACCGGTTAAATCGCCGAACGGTGATGTTGGAGTAGATGGGATGATAAGTGTGATAGCTCACGAGATTGCTGAGCTGGCGACGAATCCGTTGGTTAATGCTTGGTACGCAGGACCCGACCCGGTGGCTCCGGTTGAAATAGCGGATCTTTGTGAGGGTATTTATGGAACAGGAGGTGGTGGTTCGTACACAGGACAGATGTTGAACGATCATACTGGTGCCACGTATAATGTTAATGGGATCCGACGGCGGTATTTGATCCAGTGGTTATGGAGCCACGTGGTTAGTTACTGTACCGGACCCAATGCGCTTGATTAGTAGTGTGAAATGGTTTGGTTTATTGTGTTTAATTTTGTATTTTGGGAAGGGTAATTTTGTCTTTTGGAATTTGAGCTCGACAATGTGGAATTATGATCAAGAATGGGGTTTGTGTCGATGCATAATTAAAATTAGTTAATGATAGTTAAGGTTCTTGATTATGTTAAAAAGTCACTTATGTTGCTTATCTTTCTTCTTCTTGTTGAAACAAAGCCAATCTTAATGCAAAATATATCTTTGTTTTCAAATAATGTTGATCGTATTATTTAATTAGATTGAATTTTGCACGAGTTATTTTCATAAAAGACAAAATTTATCCTTTAATTGATTTTCGTTAAATCATTTCGAAATTTAGCTTTTGCTTAATGATTGCAATTATAAATAATGATTTGATGTCAATTATTGAATTTGAAAAGAGTTTTCAAAATGTTTTTGATAAAGACAGTTAGTTTGTCCCGCTAAGCCTTAATTATTTTTGCGGATAATGGCAGAGCATCCTGCAAAAAGACTCGTACAAGTTGCAGAGAAAATCTATTAATATGGAGTTCAATTTTATTTCATAATATGATAATTTTAATAAACTGATAATTTTTCTGTGGATAAAAATAAAATGTTTCTTAAAAGGTTAATAGTAAAATTTATAATTAAGCAGTTATATTCTAAATGAAAACAGACAGTTGAATTATTTATTAATTAACCTCCACAAGTTATATTCTAAACCTAAACTATGTATGTAATGAGTTTTAAGTCAAGATTATATTAAACTGTTTATGTGTCACAAAAATATGATATTTAGAGTTATAGAGTATAAAAAGAATGATTTATTATATAGTTATTGAATATATAGTTATCTGTAATTAAGTGGATAATTTACTATATGAATCTATAGTTATCTGTAATTAAGTGGATAATTTGATATCTTGAGTGTTGAGGTTCAGTTTCACCCTTAGTACGAACTTGTTGGGAGATATTTTCTCTAGATATCAAAGGAAAACAAATTCAGAAGACAACAGGATAAATCATGAAGTGTAAGGAGATATTTTTTGAGGAGTGAGGAGGGTAGGTGAAAGATCCAAACCTAACATAATTGTCCTTTTAATGTTTTTTTCTTTGGATTTTTTTTTTTGCTTTAGACAATCAATCATCACTTATTTACCCTGATTTGAGGCAATCTTGTTTACTTTTTTTTTTACTGAGGTAATCATGGTATAGAGGGGTCATTTTCTTTAAACATTTAAATGGTACAAAGAAAAATTCTTTACAAATTTACAGAGTATAAGCACTACATAAACTCTTACCAAGAAATAAACTTTTACCAGAGTCAGACAAGTTGTCTGAAACAAATACTACCATTCTCAGTCTAAAACTCAAAGAAATAAACTTTTACCAGAGTCAGACAAGTTGGCTGAAACAATTACCATTCTCAGTCTAAACTCAAAGAAAAAAAAATGTAATGTATGAAATTAAATTGAGAAAAGAGGAAAAAAGGTAAAAGAAAAAAAAAGAGAAATACAAAAATGTAAAAGAAAATCGTCAAACAGTTTGTTCATCATAAGAATCCTATTAGTGTTTTTTTTTTGATGAAAAAAGAATTCTACTAGTGTAATTGTTATATCTTTAATTATATAGATTTTTTTGGTTAAAAGTGTTGTTATATCTAGTATATATCACAGCCATTGCTTTAACATGGATCCTTCCTATAGATACGATCATCATAGTTTTGTGAAGGTATCAAAGTAGTACCCAAATTCTAGTTCTGATCATTGTCGAAGCACATATACTTCAATTTATTTGTTTGGTACGTATGTTGTTGTAGTAATATACTAATATGTGTTTTTGAGTACATGAAATCATGAATGCAGACGCGTGTAGTGTAGTCAATATATTTGAATTTGACAGGATACATTGATGGTGTTTGAACAACGACGCTATGTTCGTTACATTGAATCTACTTCATAGCAAAAGTATTCTAAATCAAAAAAGAATTTCAAACGTTAACTAGAAGAAAAAATCAAGCCCTAATACAAAGGGTCAAGAGGAGTGTGTAGTGTAGTGTAGTGTAGCTGGATGTCAATTTAAGTTAGAGAGAAGAAGTCTACAACTAAAAGTCCGCAAACTTAGAAGAGACTTTGAAAAGAAGCTACGTATATAGTTAATATAAACAAAATAAAAGAAACTTTTTATAGAAAAAGATGAGAAGAGAATCAACATCATGATAATCAACATCAAAACAATGATAACAAATGAGCAAATCAATAGCACGGTGTCTTGTTAGTGGGAGCGAAGGACTTAGCGGCGCCTCCTACAAGGGCCCCAATACTTGACTTTCACCTCCAAATTTCGGTGACTCATTATTGTCTTGTGTTTATACATTAGTTATTATCCTAAAATGTGTTTACTTTTTGAAAAGAAAAAGATTTGGACTTGTTCATTTGGTCATGTATTCTTTAGTCCGGTTCACTCGTATAACACACTCTTCTAGCCATGTTTGATCTAGCCTTGGTGTTTATGAATGTAAATGTGGTTTGGTAAAAAACCTCAAAATTCTTCAAACCGGAACCAAACTGTAGAGCGGTGACTATATTTTATGGCGATGGACCAAAATGAAACGAACCAAATCTGAATATTGTGCAACCGAATCGAGCCGGGCAATCCGAATTTTATTACAAATAAAGATGTTTTAATACATAGTAATTAAAATCTCCTTGTAGTTTATTAATTTTTTTACCCAAAACAACGGGCACATCCTTAACATGACTAGGCCAGGTCGGCCCATGAACTTTTTCTTTTGTGTTCATGGCAACAAGACATTACATACATGGCTTGACTCTTGATGTTTGTTTAGGATAAAATGATAATGGCACCTGAATAACTTCAAACTGATTTTAATTTTACATAACCTGATAACCAGCTCTCTGCATATACAATGACTAAGGTAAGATCAATACACAAACTCGTCTTTTTGGATTGCATAACCAAAGTTAAAACCATGTTTAAGAGTAGCCACTCTACTTACAACACACTTACGCTAAACCCTCTGAAACCAATCGCTCTCGATCAAGGGCAAGCTCTAATATCCATGGCTGTATAGTCTCACTCTTGACCCTTCATTTTCTCATTCTGTATGTACTTCAAAACTCCATATGCAGTTGTCCCAGCCAGAAATAATCCAACCGATGGAGTGAACACTGGATACACATACTTGACAAACAACTTATCCAACTCTTCGGGGAGGAATCCTGCACGAAGCCAACACAAACACAAGGAGATTTCAATAATTGTGTATCCCCTCATTCCCTCAACACATCTATTCAATTGGAAATGTCTTGTGAACTCTATTATAAACTATTATATGTATCAGAAACCATCATCTCAAGGAAAACAGTGATTTAATCTGTCCATTACCAATGCAAAATTCTGTTCTATACCCCAAAAGCAACAAAGACGAAGTTTGTTTTCGGCTTTGATGGAACATAGAGAAATATTACAAGAGAATAATCAGGCCTAAGATTGGCATATAAACAACAACTACAATAACAACAGGAGAAGGGACAATCTACACTATCAATTATAGTCTAAGCACAAATGTGAGTAAACGCTTAAGTTTTCGAGACAATCGACTATCGAGAGAAGCTTATCAATTAGTGACCAAACTTCACTCTTCTTCCGAGAAGAGGCAATGAGAAGTATCCTCTTGATCATTCATTATCTATCTAGCTAAATCTTCATTATCCTCAGCTAAAGAATTTTCTACCAATAAACCAAAACCAAGTTTTATGCAAACGCCCAGATTTCATAGTTACCTGAAGCGGCGAGAATAATCCCTTCGATGAGGATGACGATACCAAGCCCAAGCCAAGTAAGAAGAAACGCGTTCTCGTTTCGTCTCTGTTCCTCTGCCTTGGCAGCTCCTTCTTCGCTCATAAACACAGGTTTCTCCACAGGAGCACGCCGATTCACCTCTCTCTTCCCTTTCCCTTTCTTGTTTCCCGATGTAGCTGCACTCAATTTCTTAGCCGGAGAAGAAGACGCCGATGAATCGAATCCTACGCCGGAAGCACTTGAATTCTTGGGTTGAGCTGGATCCTCTGTTGTCTCGGATTCGATTTGAGAATTTTGACATTTGATCGCGAATTTAGGGTTTCTGGTAGTGATGAAGAGATGATGAAGATGATGATAGGGTCTCGTGGAGAAGCAACACGAAGAGTGGATTTGTAGCGCCATTTTTAGTTGATTTTGTTATCCAGTCATGGATTATTATATTTTACACGAAACGACATCGCATTGCTCAACGTCAAACTGCTTGCCGTTCTCTATAAACTACATAACGTTTTCCGTATGAAGAGAATGGCTACGTCGTTTTAAGGTTAGTCAATGGCTCATTTATAGAGTTTTGCTACAACCAATTTAAGCTACGAGTATTGTTCTTTTTATAGTCTAAGCTCGTTTAAAAGGTATGTGGTTGCAGGGATTATGCCTTCACCATGAACACTAATGATCTCTTTGCCTGCTAGATCGGTAAGTAGCTCAGCTGGATCTTTGGCTCCTCCATGTTTGAAGAACTTCTCTCTCAGCAATGTTCCTGTGTTCAACGAAAGCGGATCCTCTTCGCATATTGATTGCCATATCGTTGATGCAAAGCATTTGGCGTATAAGTAGCTGTAGTACCCTACACATACACACCAGAGTTCAAGATACATCTCCAGAAAAACGCTTGTATGCATTTATATGTAGATAGCTATATGTATACCTGCTCCATAGTTAAGTAGGTGACTGAATCGAATATGCCAATGTGTTCCTTCGACATGGTTCCAGCTAGTGTGCTGCCGTTTCAGTTCAGCCACGAGGTGACTCACGTCTCTTGCTGTCTCCGGTTGTTCCCCGAACAGCATTTGGTCAATCAGCGCATAAAACACCTACCAAAAACCATACAGAAACTGACGTTGATCTCTCTAACCCACATTTGATTTTTCTGCATTGAGTATATTTGAGAGGTGAATCAATTATTCAGACCTGGCGTTGCATTTCAGTTGCTGCAAACATGTTCCTTGCACCTTGTAACGAGTTAACCAACTTCTCTGGTATTGTCTCACCGGTTGAGTGATGACGGGCAAATCTCTTTAGGAGGCGATAGTCCCATGCATAGTACCTGAGGGACGTATGAGCACATTCATTATGTACCACTACTTGGTTTTGCAACTCAAAAATGAAAGCGTATTGAAACAAGTGTTACATCGTTGGGAATTATACTCACTCAAATAGATTTGAAGGCATTTCTGCTAAGTCAAGAGCCACCCTGGTACCAGAAAAATGTTGGTAATCCTGCAAAATCCAGAAAACATAGAAATCAGCAAAGCTATAGCGAAATTTGAGGAGGGACCGTAATTAGCTTCATGTATTGATAAATTTGTACAATACCGTTCGTGAGAGCAGAGAGTGAAGAGCATGTCCGAATTCGTGGAACAAAACTTCAACTTCAGAGTGATTAAGTTTCACGACTGATGAATCACGAGCTCGCGAGAAATTGCAAACGAGAGCCAAAACCTGCAATAGGTTTAGATCAACAGGCAAAGTGTAAAAATGTGGTATTACTCTTTCCAGGAGTTGGTCTTCATATTTTACCAATACAAGGAAAAATTGAAATTTGATCAATCATACAGGAAGTTGGTATTCTGTCTCAGAAATCTTGCGTCCTCCTCTGATTGCAAAGCTGGCACATCCAGGGTACTTGTCTTTTCTCGAGTACAAGTCAAGGTAAAGATATCCGAGATCACCCTGCAAGAAACAGTTGCATGATTTGTGAACATGAGGGAACAAAGATGGTGTGGGATGAGAAAAATTGGAGTGAACTATTACTGTGTTTACATTTACAAGACTTATGCAAGGATTATCTTGGTTTTGTGAACAACATACCTCGTCCGGGTGATGAAGAGACATTTTAAGCACATCTGGGTGCCAAGATTCACCTGGCGCCAGAGGAACAGTATGAAATGTTGCACCAAATAATGATTCAACAAGCACTTTTAGGCCTTCAATACACTGTGGCAGAGGAAAATATGATGCTACAACCTGTACAAGAATATTCCAACAGAGCATGACAAGAGAAGTCTTAGCAACAGTCCCCCTCGAAGAAGAAAAAGAACCAAAAAGCTCCCAAAAGTATACAACATGAAGATAGAGAAACCCAAGTGCTTTTGCAGCACAACAAAAAGTAATATCACTGCAGGACATTAGAGACAAAGTAAATAGCAAAAGCAACTTACAGCGGTGTCCACATCATTGACAGAGGATTTCATCATTGAAGTGTAGTAAGTTTCATCCCATGGCTCTAATTCTGCAGATGGATTACCACATTTCTCTCTTTTAAAGTCTCTAATGGCTATGAATTCCTATGGTGATGGAAACTGGTTATTAGAGCCTTAATTTTCAAACTCAGCAACAAAAAGAACATCATAGAAAGTTCAGCTTGTGTAAAAATAGTGTGAAGGTCAGCTTACTTCGTCCGCCTTTGGTTTGACTGTCTTGCTCAGTTCTTGTAGGAAGGATGTCACAACCTTTGGGGATTTTGCTAGGTTTGGCTCGACCATAAAGTCTGCGTAAGAATTACACCCCATCATCTGAGAGCAACAAAAAAAAGCTATTACAATAAGTAAGAGCAATCTTTTAAGACAGGGAATATACTACAGAGTATCATAAATGAATATGTACAAACCTGGGAAAGCTCATGGCGTGCAGTAATAAGCTTCTCAAGAACTCCGTGATTCGCATGAGGAACAGAGTTCCCTTGGATATATACCATTTTTCTAACCTGAAAATAGAGTTATTAAATTACAGTGGTCAGCAGAATATGGATGTAGGTGTACAATCAATGCAACTTCAAAGCACATTTCCCTATCTTTGAAACAACATCACTCTAGGGTACTTGATTATAAAATGCTAGTAAGTTACCAACGAAAAACTGTTTATTCTCCCACCTCTATCCCTGAGGTTCGGGTGTCAGAAAAAGCCAAAAGGAATTAGAAAAATAGGTAAAGTAGGCACCTCTTCGTCTGATGTCCACTGCAAAATGGAAGAAAGGGTTCGTGGATCAGTATTTATTCGAAATCCCTTCTGTTTCGACTTATGTGCTGATCTCGTAGATCCTCTTGAGCCCCCTGAAGTGGATCGGTAGGTAGGGTTGACGAGATGGTGCAGATGTCGAGGGATGCGTGATGCTGGAAATATATCAACATGTCCGGGATCATCAGCTATATTTTCACTGAACCTGAATAGTGAATATAGATCATACGGAAGTTAGCACTAACAACACAAAGCACCATTATAATATCAGATTTTCAATAGAATCAAATCTTGTGTATTCATGGGTACTCACTCCCTGCATAACTGAAATATGTTGGTTGTTAAGTTATTCACTTTATCTAGCTTCTCTGCAAAGAATAAAAGGAACTAATAAAAAAAGCATTCAACTTCAGATACACCAGCCTCATCAAAAGGGTAAAAAAATAACAATGGTAAATAACAAACCAGGGTCTAGATGAATGCCACCCCGTTCAAAGTCCATTCGGAGGTGATGTGCGGTCCTACTTGCTTCTTTGGTAAGCAAGTCAGAATCTAGCTCTGCTTTTTTCACCGCAGCATACAAAGTATGGTTTGTGTTAAGATGCTGAACATAAGCAACCCAAAAAAAGTTAAGAAATTGCCAAGAATAAGCATAGACTCAACTCTGTCTACTCTACTGACATGGTCACATGGATGAGAGTCTACAGTGGTTATATCCTCAATTTGATAAGATGCTACGCCTCAAGTTTCTATGGATGAACGGAAAAATAAGTTAAATATGCAGATCTTTTCGGACAGCTGCATATTCATGTCTAAAACAATAAAAATGTTCAAAGATGAAGGAATTCCCATACATGTCTTCATTATAGGCATTCCAAGATTCAAACACGTAAACCGAAGAACGAAAAATCAAAGCTGAGCAAATTGTTGGTCACCTCACATGTAGATAATCATTCATTTCAATTGCTGCTTTATTCGCTTCGTCAACAAATTCCCTATAATATTTATAGATCAAAATAAACAAGTTAAGACAAAAATAACAACAGAACATAACCAAGTATTGAAGCTCAGAACTAGAAAAAGAAGAGACCTGTCAGGATGAGTTTGTCTACAGAGTTCAGCAGAGTCAACAACACAACAAACCTACAAAAATTCGGATTCAGAATACAGCAATCACTACAAGCACCAATAAAGCTAGTAAAACAAGTAACATAACTGCAGCAAGAACTTACAGTGTCTGAAATCTCATCCATGGCTTTAATAATCTCTTGAGACGAAGGCATTCCTGATATGTAGCTCACCAACTCACCAGACCTAAGCAAATGGTTCCAGAATCATTTCTTCATTAAACCAAATAACATCACAACACAACACAGTAGCCTTAAAAACCTCAATAGAGCTTTCTAATGAAGCAGACACATCATAATTCATGAAAATAACTAAGCTATAACAATTATACCAACCCATCAACTTCAGTGGCTATTTTGACTAAGCACACATAGACTGATACGATAAAAATCACACCTTTCAATGGCATCAGCAACGAATCTCTGAAACCCTTTAGCCGTTTTAAGATGATCGAAACCGTAGAGACCGGTGGTGTCTCCAGCTTCTCCGCTCTGGAAATTTCGGATTAACCATCGGGTCGAATTGATACGCGGCTGCAATCGCCGCGTCAGCTTCCACATTGCTCTGCTTCGTCTTGCGGCTTGTGACGGAGGAGGACCTCTGAGTTTTAAACGCTCAGGGTTTTAGTAGGGGACAGAGCGATGTGCTGCCGTTTTGAAACATGTAAAACGGCATGACGTTTGAGACGCGAACTAAAAAACAGTGGAATAGCTAATGTGTGAATTGATGTGTCGTTTTTTGCAGCAAAAGTCAAAAACACATATATTTGACGAAGAAGATTGAAATTGTTGATTTTCAAGTCCAAACATTTCCACGAATTTTTGTGTAACACCAACATGAAGACCATTCTACATTTGGGTCTTAAACCAAACTCGAAGATTCAAACAATTTTTGGGTTTTGGTTCGGTTTGCTATTCTGTGAAAATCTCAAACTGATAATGCATACAAGGTGTTCGACAAAATTCCCCACTGCCCAAAATTGTTTTTTTTTTTCTTTATCAACCTTTATCACGTGGCTCTCACGTGATAGAAGCCAGTTGCTGTTATGTTCTATACTCTTGACAAATTTCTCTCTGAAGCAAAAGAAACCTTGGAGAACAAGAAAACGCAAGAATCTTGAGAATCGTTACTATGAGTTCTTCTTTCCTGGAAGATGTTGAGTTCATAAAACTCCTCATAAAATCTAGAGAAGCATGCGCTAAAGGAAATTACATCAAGGCCTTGGAGATAACTGAAGATTTGATTTTTGTCCACAAGGAAGACAAGGACTCATGGTTTCTTCATATCCAAGAAGGTCAAATGTTCTTGAAACTAGAGGGCAACACAGAGAACCCGGACGTGGGTTTCGACTTTCGCGTACTTGTTGGCTTCTGTAGAATGCTTTTCTCAAGATGTGATGTTATCACGACCTTGTGCAATGGGATTCTACAATTTGGCCAAACAGCTTGGGTCAGTATCGTATTACAAGAAATGCGTGGAGAAATCAAAACAAGCATTAGCAGTTACTTACCCAGAAAACACGAGTCCTGTTGCTCGATCGATGTTGCAAGAGCTGAAAAAAGATTTGGAGAAAGAATTCAAGACTTTAATCAGAGATGCAGAGCGCAAGATCGCTGGAGCCAAGATTTCTCCTTTAAGCTCCGAGTCTAAAGTTTGGGAGCCAAAGAAAAGTTTAGACCTGGTTAAGAACGAGATTCAGGAATTGAGGAAGTATTGGATGGGATTGGATATTAAGATCAAAAGGGACTTTATGAATGTAAGCATTGCAAAGCTTAAAAGTTTTGTTGAGGGAGTATATTACAGAGAGGGACGAGATGTTTTGGAGAAAGTTCTCACTTCTGCCAGAGAAGAAAGAAAATGGACATTCTGGATGTGTAAAACTAAATGTTTGAAGAAGCTTTCTAGTGCTGAAGAATGTAAGAATCATCTTGAACAACAACATGCTGCAGATTTTAAACATGCTTCGAAAAAGGATTTGGTCCAGAGGATAGGAAAGGACTGGGCTCGTAAGATATCAGTTGGAGCTTGGGAACCAGTGGATGCAGTAGCTGCCGTTGAAATGATGAAGAATCGGCTAGCAGATGTGAAAGCGTTTGCACCTAAGAATGGATGGTCAAAAGAATGGCCTTTAGCTGCGGATGGAGATCGCAGTAAGTTACTCAAGGAAATCAAATTGCTCCTTGTGTCATATTGTGACCATAAAATTCTCCCTTCTAGTATTCGAGAGTGGCTGATGCGTTTTCCGGCTCAATATCTTGGAAAACTTGAAGTTTCCGAACAGAGTCTTATCGATTCTCACCTGGTGGAAACACCTCAGAGTATCTGTTTTCTGGAAAGTCATGAACTCAATCAAATCCTAGACTTTCTAAAAACCATCAAGTGTAAAAGGAATGATGGTACAGATCTAATTTGCAGAGCAGTGGACAGTTTTTTGGATCATACTCGAGTCAAAGAAAAGATCGACTTTGACCCTCAGTTTTCATTTCTGCTTCTGGATAGAAGACTTCTAAAATGCAAAGATGTTCCATTCGATGATGAAGGGATAATCAATGTTTTTGATCCCAATGTTCACTACGCCAAAGCACCAGCTCAGGGAGATGATATCATATCCTGGTTAACTGACTACAATTCAGTAGATAAGATCTTTCCCAGACCTATCAGGGAACACAATTTTGGTATCTGGGTGGCTGTTCTGAAAGCTGTTCAGTTCACATTTAGGTCTTTGGGAACCAAATATGCAAAGAAATTTCTGGTCTTAGATTATGATGCAGCTCTTACTGTCGTTGAGAACTTGTGTATGAGTGAAGATGAAAGGAGAAAGAATCTTCAGGAAGATCAGTGGAATAGATACGCATCTCTTCTATGTGATAGCTGTGAAGAGAGACTCTCCGAAAGTTCACTCACTACAAATTTTTTCTTGTGGGCAGTACGAGATGTTCTCGAAGGAGCATCGCATCCGACATTTGATTTCCCCGATTTGGAAGATTGCATGAATCTTATACGTCAGTGTAAAAGTCTTAGTGATGATATAGCGTTGAAGTCGATACACCATCTGAAATCAGTGGTCACCCACAAGGTTGGTTCATGATGTTAATATTCATTAACAACATAATAACATAGAATAGCCCATCTAAAAGTATCTAAATGACTTGCAGGTTCTACTAATCGATTCAAAGATTTTGCTGATTGATAATTCAAGGATTACTTTGCTAAACAACCTCACCAGGCTTTCTGCTTTTGACAACCGCACTTATATCCTTCGACTGCTGAAACCGTTCTTGCTGGTTGGTCTGAAACTTCTGTTGTATACAGAGTGCTCTTGTTTTCCATCTGATTTGGCCTTTGACTTGTTTCTTATATGTTATTATGTATCTTCTAATGTAGAGTGAAATTGTGAATATGGAATCCAAAGCCAAGTCAGATGCAGCAGAAGCTTATCTTTTACTCGTGGAGGAGAAGACGTCGCAGTCAAAAAAGAAGAAAAATAAAAGCAATAAGGTCTTTCAAGTTCTAAATTCTCTATTTGCTTCTCTGACTTTTCGTCAATCGGTTGTAAGAATGAATTTCTTCTTGGCGTAACAGAGAAATTCAACGAGCATGTCTAGTCCCCTTGATAAGACTGTTGACCAGTAAGTACCTCAACAGTCTTTTTCTCATGTTGATAGATGTTTTTGTGTTTTCTCTGAGCAAAATGTGTTCGTCTTACATGTCCAGTGAACCTTCTGTCAATCTTGAACCGAGAGCTTCATCTCCATCACTAAAAATTGTGAAAGAAGATTCAATGGAACCAGAAGGTGCTCTTGCAAGTGAGAGGGATCGATTGGAAATTTCATCCAACACTGGAATTCAAGAGGAAGCTACTAAAGATGATCCTGGTTGTTTAAAGCTTCTAAATTGACCAATAATTTGAATTATTCTGTTTTGGGATGCATAATTCTTATTTCTTTCATTCGCCATCTTCAAGATATGCGAAACATGCCTGGAGAAGATTTACTGTCAGAACATTTGGCGTCCGCACCTGGAGAAGCTGCAGCCAGATACAATTCAGCTCTTGACATGACGTTGAAGGTGAAGCAGTTACCAACAAAAATATGATTCAGTATTTAAATTCTCGTCTTCTGATTCAGCTCATTCTGTATCTCTTTACTTTCTTATTCTCGTTGATAAGTTCACAAAAACATATGGTATTGCAGGCCCTCCTGAACATTAAGATTCTCAAAGAAGATTTGATGCACAATATGCAACTATTTCAAAACCACTTGGAAGAACAAGTTCCTTCTGCGCTACAAAATTTATTTACTGCTTTTGTGTCAGAGGTCATAAAAAATGAGGGAGTCTATAGTTGTCTCTTGAGCCACTTACTTGTTTCCGTAGAAGAAATGTTTTCCATGGTTTATGTGGAGAAGGTAACCTTCTATGCATGGTGTTTTTCTTTTTCTTTTTGTCAATAATCTTGATTGTTATTTTAATGATACTCTATCTTATACTCTTTTAGTTGAGTGATGCTGATGCTGCTGAGGTAGTTGTAGCCATCTTTGAGTTTTGGCATTGCTGGAAATATCGGGAAAGAGAAAGTTTGGTAACTCGCCTTTTCACCTTGGAGGAAAATGAAAGAATGAGTTGTATAAATTGCAGAAGTAAGCCAAATTATCCAGAGCAACGTTCTCATGGCATTGTTGTAGCTGCGGAATCAATCAGAGACCTGAAGGTATGTTTCATTTATTTTCCTCCTTTTCTTTCCTACAGAAACCAGTACTTCCCCTTATAAAGCTGTTCTGTGCTTATATATATGCAGTGTGCTTTGGGAGATATAAAGTTTGTGGATATACTCAAAGTGACCCGCATGGAATATACAATGTTATGTGACATTAAATCAGGAGGATGTGGAAGGACGAATATTGTTCATCATATTATAAGTCGATGCCCGCCTATCTTCACAATCGGTAAGGTTTGACAACCATGATTGTGATCTTATATACTCATTTCATTTATTTTGCTGATGATAAAACAACGTTGGTGTTTTGTGGTTTGCAATATTAGTGTTAGAATGGGAGAAAAATGAAACTGAAAAAGAAGTATCTGAAACGACAAAGGCTTTGGAATGGGAGATAGATATCAGCAGAATGTACGACGGCTTAGAGCCTAACACTAACTACCGACTTGTGTCAATGGTAATATATCTGAAACAGGGTCTCACAAATGCTTGTCCTATCGTTCTTCTGTAGTCCTCGGTTACAGTGTCAGAATATCTGGGATGTGATGCAGGTTGGTTGCAGTGAAGTAGAAGAAGAACACATTTGCATAGCTTATGAAAAGAACAGATGGGTTAATCTCAGACGTGAGTCTTTAGTAGGAGAGGTAAGCTAAAACAAGATGATTTCGCCTTCCTTGAGTTGAATTGTGAATTTAGATATAGGCCAGACATTGTTGATGTATGTGTTGTGATGTCATAGGATATTGGTAACTGGAAGAGTGTAGTCAGGTTCTGTGGAGAAAAGAAGGTTCGACCAGAGATTCTGTTTTATGAAGCTGCGAGATCGATGGCCTAACAAGTGTATCAATATGGAGAAACCTAGCAATGTAGTATAAAACAGTGAAATGTTCCAATTCAAAATATAAGTTGTGTTCTCTCTTGTATAATATGATTTGTTTTGGAAACTACATTTGTTCATCTACGCAATGCCCTTATCATGTACACAACAAGCAAACGAGAGCCTTCTGCATAAATACTAAAAGTCACTTTTTAGTTTTTTTAGTATGATTTTGATGTCCTTAACCAAAGTAGACTATTCTGGTAAGTAGTAACTACCGCCGAATAAGGGACAAGATAAATTCACATGGTTTTCATTTACTAATGAAATAAAATTTCTTTTTTGTAATAATTCGTTTTTGAATATAATTTCTTTGAAAAATTATTTAATAAACATAAGTAGATGAGTTAGACCATCCTTATTGGTGGTCTCTTAAGACAACTCTTATGTTAAGAGACATGTCTTATAACTAACAAAAGTGTCTTAGTTAAGAGACTTTAAGACACTTTTGTTAGTTATAAGACATGTCTCTTAACATAAGAGTTGTCATAAGAGACTACCAATAATGTTGCTCTTATATGTCATACAAGTTGGCTTCACTTAAATTTACCCTAACATGATACAATATTATATAGTAGATACAAGAAATTTATCGCATCAATTTTGACGTGAAGAAAACAAAAGAAGAAACATGCACATGCAAGGAGTAGTAATAATTCATCAATAATAATTATAATTTTCGTAAATTGTTTTTTTTTTTATAATTATGATTCGTTAGCTAGTAACGTAGATTCGTAATAAGCGCCAAAGTATTACTAGTCGTCCTTGCAAGTTCTTCAACAACCTTATTTACCTTCTTCTTCGTTTCTTTATTCACTTTCACCTCCTCGAACCCGTCCGTACAAGTCCCTTCGTCGGTCAACGCCGAGCTCACCCACGTCCTAATGTTCGTAATATGCTCAGCCATCGAGCCACCATCTTGTAGAGTCTTCATCTCCGTGACCGCTTGCTTGAGCTCAATAATTGTGTCCTTCATCTCCTCGAGGCAGTCCTTGAGGATAAGAGTCTCCGGTAACATTTTATCCTTCCGTCCGGCCGTGGATTTCTGAGACTTTTTGAGAAGTTTAGAGATAACGGACGTTGCTTCTTTTGCGGATTTCACGTTAAGGTTAAGCGCGGTGGTGCATAGCTTGATGGGGTCGGATTTGATATTCGATGAGTAGGAGGATAAGGACTTGTAGCATTTGTCGGGGTATGTTGTCGAATTGCAAGCTGTTTTCACGAACGTTTTGTGGTTTTGGGAGTAGGATGATGGACTGGCTGATGTTTTCTGGATGTTTGTCGATGCGAAGAAAACAAAGACGAGCGTTAGAGAGTAAAGGACTTGCGACATGTTGATTTTGGCAGCTTCCAATTTAGGGTGTTAACAAATTTTGCAGCTGGGACGACTTGTGAAACTATGTTGTAACTTGTGTGTACGTATTATATATATATACAACACACATGTACATTTTGTTTTTAAATTGAAGGAACTGAATAGATAGATCTCTTTCCTTTTTTTAACTTGAGAATATGGTTAAATATTATATCGATCTAGATGTATCAAGTTTTTTTATATAACAACAAAATCGATTATGTGAATGTGTACGTAACTTGTTTTTTCAAAAATGGTCAAGAAATCGTATAATATTATATGGTCAACTCTCAACTGTTCGAATTAGAAATTCCCAATATGAACGGTTTTTTTATAAAACGGTAAAGATGATTCCGTTGTGCTTATGGTTAATTAGTGTGCACTCAACAAGGCCATTAATATAATTAAGGGCCAATTATTATTAGATCCGCATTCATTGATAAATTTGACTTGGCCATTTTGAGTCTGCAAGGGACTAACGATCTCATTAACTCCTCTCATTTACATCTAATTGTGAATTAAGTTATGATAGATGCCAATATAATTTTCACCATTTTAATTTTGCTATAAACTAACTCATAACCATCTGAAACAATATATTTGTTGATCTTATGCATCTGTAAAATTAAAAGGTAAAACATAGACCCTAAATTATATGACTGTTAAAAAAAATTCGGTCGGAATCTATTCCAATATTCTAGTTAACAAAACAAAAAAACAATCAGGCTTTAAATGCATGGTATCTTTCTTTAGCCACTATCATCATTAGTGTAGTTGTTTTATTTATTCGACAAGAACACACTCCTTTTTTTTTTTTTTTTTTTTTCATCAAGAACACACTCCTTAGGGTGTCTGAAAAGTGATAAAAAAAAATCCCGAAATATAATGTATATTGTATAGGAAGTCTTAAATAGTCTTCAAATTAAACTACAATATAACATTATTACAAGTTTATTCCGCCATTTAAGCCTAAGGTAATGTAAGGTACGTGACACGTGATGTGATGAACATGGATTAGATCTCCTCTTTTGGAGGAATAACTCATTCATAATCGATCATATGTTCTACTAAAAAATATATATATATATATATATATATATATATATATATATATATATATATATATATATATTTACTACTTATTTACAAAGTACTATATATCTGCTTACTTCTTCTTTTATTGAGACTCACCTATCACCATTTGTAACGTATTATTAACTACTATTAAGGATGCGTAAGATTATCGCTAATTTTTAATTGACATTTCAATAATGCTATATATATTACAAAGATACGAACTTGAGTTCAATCCAATAGTTGTAACAAGGAGATTTCAGCTTTCTAGCTGACTGTGGATCATGATACAATTATAGACCGTCGCAATAATATTCACTTAGTAACCAAAGATCATGTGATAAGTACGGCTTCCGCATAAGAACCCTGATTATTATAGAAAACTATTATACTAATTTTTGAATAAATTGAAAAAACGTACACGATCAAGGAATATATGAGGAGATAATTGGCAAGGGAGCATCAACATGGGCCACTTGTTGTTCTTGGCTGGAAAACAACATGACTCTGAGTCTCATACTACACTCTTTAATTATAACATTTATCGTCTTCTAATATTTGCTTAATTTTATATTGCTTCATGTAGTTACCGGCCGACGAATTATTTTATTTTCAATATGAATTGAATCGTTAAGCATGAGGACGTAACTATTGGATAACAATGTAAACCCATTTTTAATTAAAAGAACATTTTGATTAAGAAACTATCAAAGGGATAAGATTGGCAACCCACAACGGTAACGGCTGCGTTTGTCAGTACGAATCTCAAAATCGGTAAAGTAAAAGACGGTAAACTTTACATACATCTCTTACATATATCTCTTACCGCTTTTTTACGGCTAAGAAATTTTTTACCGCATTATGTCACCATTCAGACCTGCATGTTTTCTAAGAGAATTATATTCCGATGTGCTATTTAAAGGACTTATTTGGTACATCTCTCAATGAATAATGTGTTTTTGAATGATTAATTAAAAACTTTAAGTAAACAACGTTGTATAACACTAATCATTTGGTGGAGAAAACAACGGTTCAAAACTTACAAATTCTAAGTTTTCTTCTTCAGGTAAGAGAAGCACACGCGACAATGCCTAAATTTTATGTTCCTCTATGCTGCTTTTGTAGGCGGAGACATATTATTGACAAGGGACCCCGTAACGATGATCACTAATATCTGCACAACCGCTCCTGCATTCAACAAAAAAACCCGAATGATCCATAATCCCGGAATATGCAACTCAAGCTTGCAAGTAAGTGTACTGTAGACAATAAAGAAACCAAAGAGAATCTTCAGGAAGTTTTACCTAATTGGGCACAAATGAAACCTGCGAGCTCAAGCTTCGCGGTTGTTCCAGTGCTATTCCGTTCCTACAACATTTATTGAGAGACAGGTGATAGTATCAACGTCAAGCTTAATTTTCATACTTTGTGATACCATTATCAACCGTTTTTTCATGACTAGAAAAGTATAATCCTTTACTGCTTTAAATCATTACCTGATCCTTTACATGTATTTCTAACTAATAAAAGCTTATCAGCTAAAGGACTAATGAGGCCGACAAAAAATGGCAGTGTATGTAAATATATAACACAAGAGTCAAGAGTAAAGTTTGTTGAAGTTAGTCGATTTACCTCCATTGTTAATCTGCTCCTAACAGCACAAAACACCGAAAGAACCATAACAATAGTTGATGCAGCCGTGTAGAGCCTCAAAAGATTTACTCTGCTGCGTCTACAACCTTTTTCAACAGAGCCAACACACATATATAAAGAAACCAAAACAAAAGGATACAACTTTCCGTTATGCGTAACCGGCAAAACAAGAAAGAAGAGAATGTTAACCTAATTCTCCTATGAATGAAGATACCAAGCCAGCAGCAGCAGCTGCAATTGCAAGGGTGTTCCTCTCATCCTTTTTAGTTGTTGTCAGAAACGCACACGATAATCCGATTATATAAATCGCAGCCTGCAAGCAAAAACCTGAAAGATTTATGCTAAAAAAGAGATACATCTCCCAGCTAACAATATCAAACTCTTTAAACTAATGCCTACACAAACAACTTCAAGAACACTACAATCTCAATGAGAACAAAGCAACGAATGTGATATTGCAATTGTGAGAACCTGATCACATAAACTACTTCTATGATCAATTCAGTGCTCAAGTATGTAACATTTTGCAATTGCATCACAAAATCGAATTCTAGACTAATCAATCCAAGTCAAAGAGATTCAATTTCTAACAAACGAAAATACCTGAAGAAAGATCAAAGGACGAAGACGAGCTTTTTCTTTAGTGACCTTCGTGTAACCTAAAATCAAAACGAAACGAATGGATCAAGAAGAAATCGAGAGAAAAAAGGATCTGGAAACAGAGGAGACTTGGGATTTTGTAAACTTACGAGAGTCAACGACCATGCGGTATGAGAAATCGGATCCATCGGTACCACTGGGTCTACCTGCCGTCGGCTTCCTCTGCTGCATCTTCTCCGGCGAATTTGGAAGCAATGCGTTTGGATTTGATCGGAGATTGAAAGAGAGGTGTTAGGGCAACGTCGACGAAGGTTATTAGATTTTTGTTTTTCGATAGGATTGAGCATTGAACCGAGCTAAACCGTACCAAACCAAAACTAAACCGAGGTAAATATATATCGGACAGAGTTTTAGCTAAAGATTACGGGGCCATTTTTTTGAATGTCTATTTTTTTTTCTAAAAAATGTAAAATTTATTCAATCAAAAAACAAGTGCCTCAGTTCCGAGTTTATAGAAGACTCTGTTTTAAATTACAATTTTAAGTTTGAGTAGAAAACCAAAACATGAGGAGGTCATCATAGTTTTGGTTCCCGAGCAGCAAAGAATTGTGATCTTGTTCCGAATTGTTTTCCCTATCATTTGGCCAAGGCGAGGAGCTGGAAAGTGTGCTTCGCCATACCTGCGATTATTCCGTTTTCTCCAAATGGAGTGAACATCAACCTGAAGTGAATATCGTAGGAGCAGCAGAGTTCGATTGTCGAGAGTTGAACTTGAAACAAGTGACTTGATCTAGTTCCATTGGGAAATATAACGATTCCCTAGGAGACCCTTTTTTTGTTTGTTCCCAAATCTGATGCGAGTAGCTACAGCTGAAGAAAATGTGGTTTCTAGTTTTCATCGGTTCTTGACAGAAGATACAAGCTGAGTTTGCGCCCTGGTTCCATTTCAACATTCGATCACCCGTAGAGAGTCTATTGTGCATTCCAAACCAAGTTATGAACGCAAACTTTGGTGTGGCTTGCGGGAACCACACACCATTTGCCCATTCAGAGACCTGGCTCTCCGTTCGAATGAGCTTCCATGTTTCGCAAGTCTACTTATTATTATCTTATATTTATCAAATTTAACAGAAGATATAATCTAACCGAATAAATTGAAATTTATCTTAGAATTTAATTAGAATTACACAACTAAATTAACAACCGAACCATACTTGAACATAGTCCAAAAATATAGAAATATTCCAATCCATAATTGGTATATAAGAAATAGTAGCCAGTATTAGACAATGAATTACACAATACACACATTACACATTTTCACTACACCACCATCTTGGTTGGAATTGACTATTTGTATCACCCTTACACCGGTTAATGAAAGAAAAGCTAGATGTTAAAAAAAAAAAATTACACATTAAGAACATTTAAGTTTGACCATACTCTAAAAGACCGTTTTAAGAAATTTGGTCGTGTGAGCAGTCAATGTTTTTTTTGGATATTTCAAGTTTTGATAAATTGGTATAATAAACTTTAGTCAAATTGTAATAAAAAATGTTACTCAAATTGGTATAACAAATTTTACTCAAATTTTGATAAACTGGTACAACAAATTTTAGTCAAATTTTGTTGGATATTTTTAATTTTGATAAATTGGTACAACAAATATTAGATATTCCCATTGGTCTACATTTGATGCCCATTTTGATCAACAAACCACAAATTATTTTTCTTGTTAGTTTATGTCTTTGTGGATACCATATTTTATATACACATATGATTCTTATTATCATATGATATGACTAATTACCTTACCTTTATATTTTTTGGGTCGAACAATGTTGTTAATTACTTTATTCTGGATTTTAGAAAGAAAAAAATATTCGAAAACCAAATCACAATTAAGTGAAATGATAAGCGAAGGTTGCGGGGGGATAATAATGGATAAAGAACAACTAAGTGCTTATAAATTATTTCTTTTTAAACCTCATGTATATCTTCCAGATCCAATCCAAACCATAGTTTCCATTCCATGTGCCTCTTGAC
Source organism: Arabidopsis suecica (assembly GCA_019202805.1). NCBI lineage: Eukaryota > Viridiplantae > Streptophyta > Magnoliopsida > Brassicales > Brassicaceae > Arabidopsis > Arabidopsis suecica. The sequence goes on along the minus strand of CM032912.1, from coordinate 8,492,354 downwards.
ATTCACACAACTACGTACAAACTAATGTCTAATGTCATAATTGAAACCTTCTTCTCACTCAGTGGCTTCCAAAAGCCATAATTGAACCCCAAGTCTAAGCGTTACTCCAAACCAGTTTCAACTCCGGTTAAGATGTGAATGGTATCACACATTCTCAACCGATAGTTTAAACAAAGAAAAATGTTAACAGGTTTTGCATTAATTAATGTAGGTTCGAATGTAATAGTTAATCATGTAATTGGTTGACGATATAAATAGCATGTGAAGTGAAGGATTCACAGCAGGAGAGAAGAAAAATGGTAGTATGAGCAACTAAATAGGATGTTAATAATCATATTTAATACCTTCAAGTGACGATATTTAATTGTTGTCGGATTTTTTTTTAGTTTCATTGTTCAGTGTTCAAGATCTCGTACGGCGTTCTTCTAGGAAAAGTAGAATTTTTAAAGAACTAGTTTCTATTAGGCATGTCAATCGGGCTAGCCCGGCCCGGCCCGGCCCGAAGCTCGCAAAACCCGTACATATTTGAGCCCGGCCCGGCCCGGCCCGTAAAAATTCCGAGCCTATATTTTAAAGCCCGGCCCGGCCCTAACAGGGCTACAGGGCTTTTTCGGGCTTTTTTGGGCTTTTCTTCCGACAACAAAAAAACAAACTTATAAGTTATAATATCTCTTAAAAAAAATCTATATATGAAACGAGTCAATCTAAATTTAAATAACCACTAACGCTAATTTAGTTTTTTAAAAAGAGAGTTAAAATCAAATAAATAATCCAAATAAATTGTTTAAACTTATACTATATAAAATATAAAATCAAAATAATTCAAATTAGGTAGTAGAGCTAATATTTGCTTTTTCGATTTATAGTAATACACAACAAAAAAACTATGTTTAGAGTTTTCAACTCTATCAAACAATTTTTTTACAACAAATCTTACAATTAAAGGAAAATATTAACAAAAAAAAGATCAAAATATTTTTTTAAGGGCTTTTCGGGCTAGCCCGAGCCCGGCCGGGCTAAGCCCAAAAAACCCTTTAGCCCGAAAGGCCCGATATTTTATGGACATATATTTTTAAGCCCGAGCCCGCTGTTTTTCAGGGCTGGGCCGGGCTAGCCCGCGGGCTTTGGCCCTAATTGACATGTCTAGTTTCTATTAGCTTACTGATTTTACAAAATAGTTTTTCTTTTTAAGCCAAGTTTTCCGATAATTGTTTTTGGATTATTTACCAAAAAACAGTTGACAATGAGTGAATTGGTCTATGTTAAACTTTTATATTCTATTTTAGATTCTTTTTAACTACTAATGTGGAACCTAACATGGTATCTCGAAATGAGTTTTGTCAATCCATCTTTAACGGATAAATCCTAATTGGATCAACAAATTAGACTCTGATATTATTTTAAGTTTCATGAATTTCTAATTTAATATTTTCCTACTTTTAATGTGTGATAAGTGATCTACAAAGGAAACGTTTTAAGATTACGAGATTCAGAGAGAAAATTACATTCACTTGATATGATGTTGTAAAAAACAAAAAAAAAAGATATCCTAAAGTTTGTACTTATACATAGATGAAATATCTTATATAGTGAAGTAATGACTTTGAAACCTAGTTCTTGTTGTTTAATTACTAGTATACATCACGAATATTATTTTTTTATTTCATAAACTAGATTTTAACCCGCGGTACACCGCGGGATGATTTATTTTTAAAGTTAGTATAAGAAAATTTTGTAAATTGTATCTCCTTATAAAATATTTATTTATATTATAGTTTACAATTGTTATTAAGTAACGGTATACCACGAGTCCACGAGACAATTGTTAATAAACTGAGGATTTAACCCGTATTAAAGCGGCATGTTAATGATATTTATAAATATTGATTCAAATTTTCCGCCATATAAACCCGTTCCAAAATATAACTCGTTCCGTAATTTCTTGACCCGTCCCGTGATTTATTTTAATATAGAATATCCGGTGTATGAGTTGGGTTTTATTTAACCCGATCCAAGTATTTTTTTGTGAAGGAATATAAAAAACGGGTCGGACACTACAAGAAATATCTACATTATTAGCAAGAGAGAAGAGCTATTATATGTCATTAATAGCGTTTTCATAAACGCTGTCTTATGCCCCTGTTATGGTAGACCCCCACATACGATAACGTTTTTAGAATGCTATGGTAGACCCCCATTTACGATAGCATTTTTGTATTATAGCATTAGTCGAATGCTATAATTTACTTTATTAGTACACTCGTTTAGTGTTGTTATATATAATGTCGTAAAATTTTCTTTTGCTATATAAATTTACCGATTAACCCAAAAGCATTTTTACCCACCCGTCACCAAAGTGTTGCAAAAATATTAGTATAGATTTGTGTGCAATATTACTAAAAAAAAAAAAAAAAAAAAGAGTCGAACTTTTTGATAGTATACCTCCTGAAAGTCTCCCTAAAACAAAATCTTTATACTAAAAAAGGTGATAGGAATCGTTCACGCAATAAGAAAACAGCAGCATTCGAGCTAGCAAAGGTAGATCTCTCTCATTACCTCACAATATAAATTCTGTTTGCTTGTGAATTGCTTTAATGTTAATACCACCACACCACATAAATTTAGATTTAAGATATAGATTGGAGTCATGTTCCCACTCTCTAGTCTCTAGTCTCTAACATTGTACCTTGAGTTACATTCAATTCCACCTTCTCACACCAAAACCACATCAACTTAACAAAAGAACCAACATGAATATGATGATGCAAAAAATCTCTTTTCTATCTCTACATTTACTATTACTACTAGTACTATGCGTCCATCCGCTCACCACCGTAGCCGACGGCAATTCCACCGACATTGGCCGATGGTGCGACAAAACTCCATATCCTGATCCATGCAAATGCTACTTCAAGAACCACAACGGATTTCGACAGCCAACACAACTATCCGAATTCCGAGTAATGCTGGTGGAAGCAGCCATGGATCGAGCTATATCCGCCCGGGCGGAGTTGACTAATTCCGGCCGGAACTACACAGATAGCAAGAAACAAGCGGTTTTGACAGATTGCATTGACCTTTACAGAGACACGATCATGCAGTTAAACCGGACGCTGCAGGGCGTGTCTCCAAAAGCCGGTGCTGGGAAACGTTGCACCGACTTCGACGCGCAGACGTGGCTGAGTACAGCGCTTACAAACACCGAGACCTGCCGACTTGGCTCATCCGATTTCAACGTCTCAGATTTCATCACACCCATCGTTTCAAACACCAAAATCTCCCATCTCATCAGCAACTGCTTAGCTGTCAACGAGGCCCTCTTGACCGCCGGAAACAACGGCAACACCACTGCTAATCAGAAGGGTTTTCCGACGTGGGTTTCCGGTAAAGATAGGAGACTTCTGCGTACCGTCCGAGCCAACCTCGTGGTGGCCAAAGACGGATCAGGACATTTCAACACGGTACAAGAGGCTATTGACGTGGCTGGCCGGAGAAAGGTGACGTCAGGGAGGTTCGTTATATACGTGAAAAGAGGGATATATCAAGAAAATATAAACGTACGTCTAAATAATGATGACATAATGTTGGTCGGAGATGGAATGAGATCCACCATTATCACCGGCGGTCGAAGTGTCAAAGGAGGTTACACCACTTACAATTCCGCTACTGCCGGTAAAAAATTTATTCGTTTTATTTTTTCATTAATTTCTAGTTAGTAGATTGGATCTAACAAGTTTCTATGTCATTAATGAAAAATATTCGAATATTCCGTACGATTTGAGTTTTCCTATCGATAAGATTCATGGTGGAGACGTCCAAGTTAAATCATACATTGGGATCGTAATCAATTATTACCACTACTTAAAAAAAGAAAGATATAAACGTAACCGTTGTTTATTTTGTTTTTTTTTTCCCGCAAAATGTGTAAGCGTTACCATTTGAAATATTATTTCATTTTTTCTCTCATTATGAAACAATTGGCTAAATTGCATGTGATCCAGGTATTGAGGGACTTCACTTCATAGCCAAAGGCATAACGTTTCGGAACACAGCGGGTCCGGCCAAGGGCCAGGCCGTGGCACTTCGGTCATCGTCTGATCTCTCAATCTTCTACAAATGCTCAATTGAAGGATACCAAGACACACTGATGGTCCATTCCCAACGCCAGTTTTACCGCGAGTGTTACATCTATGGAACCGTCGATTTCATCTTTGGTAACGCGGCCGCTGTATTCCAAAACTGTCTCATCCTCCCTCGCCGGCCACTCAAAGGTCAAGCCAATGTAATTACCGCACAAGGTCGTGCTGATCCGTTTCAGAACACAGGGATCTCTATCCATAACTCAAGAATTCTACCGGCTCCTGATCTAAAACCAGTGGTAAGTACCGTTAAGACGTACATGGGCCGGCCTTGGATGAAGTTCTCACGAACCGTGGTTCTTCAGACGTATTTGGATGATGTTGTGAGTCCGGTCGGGTGGTCTCCGTGGATTGAAGGTTCGGTGTTTGGTCTGGACACTCTGTTCTATGCTGAATATAAGAATACCGGACCAGCTTCAGCCACGAGGCAGCGTGTCCATTGGAAAGGGTTTCATGTGTTGGGTAGAGCTTCCGATGCATCTGCTTTCACTGTTGGAAAATTTATCGCCGGTACCGCATGGCTCCCAAGCACCGGCATACCTTTCACTTCCGGACTCTAAAGACTGTCTTTGGTTTTCCGTGTTTAAGTTACAATGATATAAATTTTACACTTTTGAATATAACTCACTATGCCTATTATGAAACTGAAGTTTTAGCTATAAATGGAAGAATGAGATTCCAGTACCGCTGCAAAAACGAGCTCGAAACAGAATTTCGAATGTTACAAATCATGTCATATTTCACTCTCATTTGACATGCGGGAATGGAACAGGACGGAACACAAACAAAATTTCCTTCCTTGTCATGTCCCCAAATGTGATCCTAAAGTAGCATTGCATATCTAATATCCCGATACGAGAAATTAATGTAGAAGACCCACAAACGAGAACTTTAGTTACAGATGCCAAAGAGTTGAACAAGGAACATGAATTAAACTCCAAATGAGCAGCTATACTACAAAGAACAAAGCTTTAGACACGAACGAACCATGAGAAATAGAAGATCTGAGTACCTAACAATCAATAAACTGAGAGAAACACAATGAACCCAACTGTTTGTTATATTCTCCAGCTATAGTCCTAACCAATGGGAGAGACTCAGCAAAAGGCTGAAACCGAGGCGAGCAAAACCATCATCATGCTGAAAATTAGTTTCAACTGTCCATTTAGTAATGTTGCAGCAGAGCTGTGATGTTGTTCCCTGCAGGAAATCAACAAAGAAGAGTTTCTTAAGTTTTCTTTACATAATCTGAAGGTTAAATTAGAGAAGGAGAGAGTGAAGTTTCTGATCCTTACTTTTGCATGGCCTGAAGAGCACCACAGTACAGAACATTTTGAGGCGGATCCATTTCTGTACTTCCGTTTTCCTCGGGGTTTACAATTCGCATGTATGTTTCTTGGCCAAGATACCATCTGTCAAGATTCTCAACTCGGATATTCCAAACTCCGACATTATCGAGGGAAACAAGTACAGCAGTCCATGCCCCTGGATAAACCTGAAGCAAACATTAAAACAAAACAAAAAAAACCCAGTAAAGTAAACCTGCTGACCAATATTATGACTCCAAATGGTGTATAGAGAGACAGATTGCAAATGTGAAATAACCTCGATCGTGCTTCGTGCTATTGCATCCCAGTTGTTATATGAACCTTTTCTGTCTTCTGACCATATACCAAAGTCCATTCTGGAATACCAAATATTGAAAATCCATGTTAGAGCAGTGAAACTGATCGAAAATGTAATAAATGTAAGAGTTGCATGATTTACTTACGCAACCACGTAAAATGAATATCCATCAATATGGAAGCTCTGGATTTTGGTGTCATTGTTCTGGAAGATAACTTGTATAAAGCCCTTGTATGATGCGTTGATGATAGAGCTGTCCATACGTTGATGTCTTTCATCAAGTGGTCTGTCTGGGAAATCTAGCTTATAATCTCCTTTCACTTTATGGTGATCTGCAAGCCTCATAGGGGTGCTTGGATTGAAAAATGAAATCCCATTAAGCGTAGCACGAAGTTTCCCATTGATTTCTGTTGGAGGCAAACTCCTCAAGATGTATGTGCTTGTGATATTTATCTGTCCGTAGTGAAATGATCCCTGCGGATTTGGACGAGCTCCACCTGCAGATGTGTTTTGCCTGCAAATGAAAAGAATCAGGATTAGATTTACATGGATACAGGTTACAGTTAAACATTAACTTGTTTGAAGAGTTTTCTAGACATACTTTATGGCTCTTGGTTGGTTCATTGCGGACCAAGGGTGAGAAACATCAGTTGCTGGAACTGGCAAAGGACCAGAAGCAGGTCCTTTGGAATTTGAATAATGGAGAATGCCAACACCTGTGACTCTTTGCCACACTTTTTCATTAACAAATCTAGCACTCGCCACAATGTAGTAATCACTTGTGGCATTTTGGTCCATGGTTACCAAGAAAGAATAAGACTGTCCCACATGAATATCGAAATCGGTGAAGTTTATCTGGGAGGTGTAGCGACCCTCAGTCTCAATCAAGAGCAATTTGTGGTTCTGAATCCTGAAGTTCAAGCTTGTCGAGATACCAACATTGTGAACGCGGATCCTGTATGTCTTCCCTGCAAAAAGTAACTCGAATGAAGTAAGAGGGAATAAATCTCAAAGCCAACTTTGATTTGATTTGTAATCCAATGCACACAACTCCACAACCAAATGCAAATGGGAACAGAATGAAAGCAAAGTTACAATACAACTCTCAAAATGTTACCTGGATCAACATTAACGGTTTCATGTTCAATTCCATCAGGAACACTGCTATTGTACTTGAAAGGACCTTTCCCATTGATGAGTACTCCATCTGGCATCCCAAGTTCTTTACCAGAGTCAAGTATCCTCCTTAAAGCCTGAAAGAAAACAGAGTCTCACAGATATAAAGACATAGACACTCATAACCAAAAGTGAATAAACACCATCTACACCCCAAAATACACTTACTGTATGGTTCTGAGTATACCAATCACCAATGATAAAGATGATTTCACCATCAGGCTTAGTGAACGGGATAGGAACAAGGTCTCGATTATTGATTATGATTGAACCAAAACCACCAGAGGCTCTCTGGAAGTTAAGTGAAGGAGAGTAGAAATAACTTCCAATCTGATCTTTCAACTGAAAATCATAAGTGAAGTTCCATTTGAGTGGAATTGGACAGTTAGTTCCAAGAACACCGTCTTGCCACGAGTTACGCCGCATCTGAACACCAGGCCTATCAAAACAAAAAAGAATGTCAGGAATAATCACAAGAAGCCTAATTAAGCAGCCACAAGTGATGAAGAATGTTAAAGATGATCTTCATCACCAAGTAAGTAAGAGAGGCTCATCCAAATGATTGAATACGTTAACATCAACATTGTAGTTTGTAGTAGCGTTAATCACAGGACCTGGAAATTTCCCATTGACTGCTATAACCTACACGAAACAAAATTCAATTTCAGATAAAGCTCAAACAATGTAACCACCTCCGACGAACCGTAATGTTAGATCTAGAGAAACAACTACGTTTTTAGCGAAATCAACACAAAATCGATAGATTACAGCGACTAAACCTCAATTTCACAAGGAAAAAATAGGGTTTTAAGGGAAACGAAACCTGTTGAGGAACACCGAGAGGAGAAGCTGTGATGTACGAAACACTGAAATCGTAAGATACGTAAGGATCACCAGCGAAAGAGAAGCCGAAGAGAAGAGCCAAAGAGAAGACGAAAGCGAAGAAAAAATCAGTAGCCGCCATTTGTTTAATCTCAGTGATTTTGAGGATTTTTTTTACGCTTCTTCGTTGATGATCGTCGGCTATAGAAACGACATTATCGGAGCAAAAATCGAAGACGATGAAGAAGAAGACGAAGAGGAAGAAGAAGATGAAGAGTGTGTAAAGTGTGTGTGTGGGTTTTTGAAACTTCTCTGACAAAGAGGAGGTTGAAGAAAAAACAAAAATGAGGATTTTATATTCTCTATTTATTTATTAATTTAGTGTTGTTGATACTAATCCCTAAACGCGTTGTAAAATTACTGGTTACCGAATTAACCGGTTCTTCTAAATTGTAATAAGGGTTATAATATGTGTCTATATATAAGTGGATGTGAATTAGATACTGACTCAATTACACCAAGGATTCTCAATTGATTTTAATTTTCTACTTTCTATTTCTATTGATTACCTACCATTAACGATGTGTGAATTGTTATTTGAGGAAGCTTTCCATTTCTCTAAAGATTTGATTTATTGATCATTTTGGTAGATACGTGTTTGGTATGATTTTGTTTGGGACCTAATTTGGTTATAAATGTGTGTAGATAGTTCCCTTAATTAGATTTTTTGTAATCAATATTTGCATATTCTACGAAACTACACAAGTCACACCCAAGTACCCAACTCATATATGGGTGTCAATATAAATGTGTATTATATAGAATAATTTGATTTAACTACAGTAAAACCTCTATAAATTAATACTCTATAAATTAATAACCTCTCTAAATTAATAAATTTTTCCGGTCCCGAGTTGGGACTAGTGTAAAATATGACATAAATCGATAAATTAATAAGATAATAATTTTTTTGAAAATCCTATGTAAATATATGGTCCCATCTATACTATAAATTAATAATTATATAAAATTATCTATATATATGTATATTTAACCTAATATATATATGATATAAATTTATATATGTTATATATGAATTACTATGATATATATTAAAATATTATATGTAAAATTTTTAATAAAATATGACTCTATTATTCGAAAAAAGTTTGTGTTGTTTTTTAAACTTAATAATTGTTTCTCTACTTGCAATTGGTTTTAAAAAGATATTGCTTATATAGAAAATTTTTATTTTAGAAAGAAATTTTTTAAGAAATTACCAAATTAGGAAAATCTCTCTATAAATTAATAATTATTAATTTATCGATAAATTAATACCTCTCTAAATTAATAAAATTTTCTGGTCCCAACATTATTAATTTATGGTCCCAACATTATTAATTTATAGAGGTTTTACTGTATTTTAAGAACTAACATTTTCCCAATATATAATTTGGAGTAACAAAAATTTGGTAATTTATCTATTTTAATATTTTATTCAAACTAGGAATATAAAAAATGGATTAAAAATCAAGTTTGGCTCATTCCATTTTGTTGTTCTTTTGTTTTTCGTAACCATTTTTCTGATCTTTCTAACGTTCGCATTTCACTTCGTTACGTTGCTGTTGGACCTACCGATCATAGGGCCAAAATTGTATTATAGATTTTGTTTTGTTCGTTTTGTTAAAACTCATTAACATACAATGATACGTACATAATGAACATAATTCAAGGTCTCGTTTGTTTTGCCAACAATATCAAGTTAACTTTTTCGATTTTTCATTTTTTATCATTTACTATTTTTCACCTTGGTCGACACGTTTATATTGCGCAAGACTCTTCCTTAATCCTTGCTTTTATTTCATTCGCATTTGCATTTTAAGTGTCAACAAAGATACACTTATATCAAAAACAAAAAAAAACGATACACTTAAAAATGAGATTAAAGGGCAAGCGTTTGATCTCATTTCATGTTGTTTACCACAACTCCACAAGCTTTTATCAATGCATACATAGTATAAAGATTATGACAAAAAGTCCAAAGAAAGGGACTTATCAGTAAAGAAACGAGCATGAACCTTTTCTTCTAAAATCACCAAAGCCTCGGAAGATTTGATGCAAATGGATGTCTTGTATTGAGTTGAAGAAGCACCTTGAGTGATGAAAAACTCCATGAGAGCATCAAAAGTTCCTTGTTGCACCAATCTTATCTCTAAAGCTCCAATTGATCCACCTTTACTCCTATATTCTCTATAAGAATTGTTCAATATGATTCTCCCACCACATAGCAGCATTCTACCAAAACCTTGTTATCAATTTCAACAATGTCGTCACGGTATTTGGCTTTGAGCTCCCAATAAAGAACGTAGTGACCTGGAGTAGTAGAAATATCCGCATATCGTGTGAAGTCCATCAACATCAAATTTGATGATTCAAGAACCATCTTTGCGTGTGTCACCTCGTTTAAATTAGAAGGTCTGCATCTGTAGTTATCTCCAAATGAATACTTAGAGTCAAATTTCCTCTACGCACAAATCTAAACTGAGGTGCACTATTATAAAATCCAGTCACCAGTAGAATATCACCCATCTATATCTATGTAGGCTTAGCCGAAACAAAAACAATATTAATCGATTAGTCGACCTCAATATTAGTCGTAGTATATATAAAAATATTTTTTTCTCAACTGAGGGTTAACTCACCGGAATGATTTGTGACCTAGGGCTCGTAATAGCACCCTAACTTGACATCCACGAGATCAACAATTTCGATTTTGTTACCCGCATCATCAAGTAGGAACTCGAAATATGACAAGTTGGGCATAAATGTGTATGACATATCTTCTGGTTTGCAAAGAGGATTCATATTAATCCCAAACATAGTTTTTGAAGATACGTAACTCGAGGAAATTCATGGCAACTTGTTAGAGTAAAACTACAATGATGGAATGTGTTGAGCCATTCGACCGGTTGCAATGCTTTCAATGAATTTGGCTTTAGGCTAAATACTCAAGATTCATAATAGAAGCTAAGCGTAATAAATTTAACTCAATATAACAAACTCATAGACCTGAATGTAAAAATGGATTGTTTTACATTTGACCACACAAGAAAACGTTCTAGATGAAGAAAATAGTTAGTAAAAACATATTACCTTATCTCTGGTTCTTCCACTAATGATAGCGGTTGGGAAGTAGTCAAATACGTTGTTCTCCAAAAGAATTTAAAATAACTAAAATTATATTTGTTGGACTAATCTAAGAGAAGACTTAATACATTTTCAAGAGTCAAATACGCATTTTCCACAAAGAATTTTTTTTAAAAACAAGAGGTCCATCTTACTTATCCGCGTAACCTTATATTTATTTCTAAATAAAAAGGCATTGAAATTAACATCGGTGAGTTCATTTCTCTCCATATATTCATGAATTCGCTTTCAAAAACTCATCCTTTTAAAATTACCCAAAATAAATAAAAATTTCAAACTTCATAATAATGTATAACGTCGTGGTTTGCTTACTAACTTTGAGTTTTCTGTTGTTGTCTGGATTATCAAACACAGTAGTGGCTCGAGTACAATATGAATCTCCAACTCCCCGTAAGTTTTTATATATGCTCAGTTCGATTTCGGTCCGGTTGTAGTTCAATTTTTGGCTTTATGGTGACCCATTATTTTCTGTTTACTTTGATATACTTTTGGTCTTTATTCCATATTTTTGTTTGATTTGGATTGGTTCGACTAGATTATATAAAAATGTTTTTTACTCTAGATATTCAAATTGTTGTTTTCTTTCTTTTGGGAAGAAATAGGAGAAGGGGTTTGGGATCAAAAGGTGATCGTCAAAGAGATCAAGGTTGCGGTAGATGGAAGTTGTTCACCGCATGCACATGGAAGAGGGCGACCCAATAGACCAGGCTCATCAAATATACCAGGCTCGCCAAAACGATGTACTAAACCCTAGTTCCCTAGCAACAGACATAAAAACCAAAAAAAAAAAAATACAATAGACATTTCTTTGGATTTAGTTTCGTTATATTCTTGTATCCTAAGAACTAATTCCTCTCGTTTATGCCTTCATCACAAACTGAGGAACATACTATTACAATATCATGCCTTTTGACTAAAAATTGCAATAAGCAATAAAAGACTAGACACTATTGCTAATCACAATTCTTTGTTGGACTGGCTCATTCTTGGAATTAGCCACGCGACTTAAGTCGGTTATGGTTGGCACATGTTTTAGATTCGGATCCTTAATCACATGTTGATCATAGTCACCAAAGTTAATCAGAATTGACACATGTATTTTTGGTGATCAATCAAAAAGTATAACTCGATAAACATTGTAAATATCTGACTAATACTGATCTCACACAATCAAAATATTCCATCTTATATTTTCCTCTGCAAATTTAGCTTTGCTCAATTTTGATAGAGAAGAATGTGAACGTTATGTTGCATTTTGTCCTATTAATAACTTATACTTCACATAAAAATTTAAACCAAAATGATTTGAATTAATCCGGAGATGAAGGCAGTTATCCAAGAGAAGAAGAATTTACAGTTATAGAAAATAAAGAGATTGATCGGAAAAAGGATCTCCGGCATGTTTTAAGCCTTCATGTGATCTCTCCACCGATACCGTTAAGTTAAATCTCAACGGTATTTGTATAAAGCCGAAAAGTAACAATAATCCTCTAATTAACTTGCATATTTGTAATATATATTAACGTTAACCACTTTCTTCTACTTCTTCTTCTAATTAACCCATTGATCTCTTCCATGTCACCAATGACTTCAGAAACTCCATCACCTTATAGGTACATTACAAAGAAATCAAACTCATATGGTCGAAAATCGTAGCTCAAAGTATTCAGTAGATTGGTTTATTAGTTTACCTCAGAAGGGTCACGAAGCGAGTAAAAGGCATTGCTGTCTTTGGGCACAGCAGAGACTAATATACCATAACCGTGGTTTGGTCCATCTCGTAATACCTGGAAATTACTTGCACCTTAAGTCAAAACTACTTAATGAAATGTTTTAGCTAAATGTGTTTATAAGAAGAACAAACCTTAAATGCATCTTCATCTGTTCGATCATCCCCGACATAGATTGGAAGAACATCCTCACAGTTGTTTAGGCCTGAGGAATGTTTTAAAAGTCAATGGCCAAAACAAATCAAGATTCAGAACAGAAGCAGAGGAGAAGGATTTTGTTAACTACCGAGAGATTCAAGTAGAAATGTCACAGCTTTTCCTTTGTCCCAGTCAATCACAGGACGGATCTCTAAAACCTTTTAAGCAACACATACAACAAACCAAGAGAACAAAATCAAAACTTTGAACTCCTTTTTGTTGAAATATGTAAGAATTCAGATGTTTTTACCTTCCGGCCATGTGTTAGCCGAAGTTTTGGATACGTTCTTATGACATCATCAACACACTGTGCAACCAATGCCCAGTTCTGTAACAAAGAAGAATCTTTTAATAAAAGTGTATTGGTTTAGATAGGAACCAAAAAGGTTATTGAATTGAGAAATCCAAACCTTTTCTTCTACGTTGCGGTAATGCACAGAGATACAGAACTTGTTGTCTTCTACTTTTACCCCTTTGATATCTTTTGTACTCTCTATAAGCGAACAAAGCACCTGATAAGATAATTTCAAGAATTCAACAATCAAATATGATGTTGCTATTACTAAAGCTATATTTATACACATTAGAAGATGTGTTGCAAATACCTTATCAATCATCGGTAGAAACTCGCTAGCAGGCTGGAATAGATTTACATCTTTCCCCTGAAATTTTCAAAAATCGCAAATCAAACATCTGATGTAGCAAACAGATATTGCAGAAAACAAACAAAAAGCAAGAAAATGAACCTGTTCGTTAACTGATACAGTACGGCTATGTTCGTGGTTTAGAGATTCTCCTGCGGGACTCATGATGTCCATTCCATGGCTTCCAGCGTAATAAAGTTCACTCAAATTAACAAACTCATACACCTAGATGATGCAAAATGTACTATTATTACATTAGACCATACGAGATGTTTTTGATGAAGAAAGTGAAACATGTAAGAAGATTACCTTATCACGGCTTCTTCCACTAATGATCGCAGTTGGGAAATACTTGGCAACGTTTTGCACTGCACTACGCATCTAAACATGAAAAAAGGTGTAAACCATATAATTCATTAGGAGGATGAATCTTAAGTTTGATCTGTTTTAGCAATTGAATTTAATAGAGGAAAGTTAAAAACTTACAGCACTTGACATGTATGCACAATCAGGTTCCTCAACTATAGGCGAAAGTGTCCCGTCATAATCAAGAAACAATGCTATTCTTTTACCCTTTCCAAAATTCATGATTTTCTCAAAAGAACTAAGAGCTGATGGATACTTGAGCTGCTAAAACATGATTACAAGACAAAAAGAAGATTATCAAGATCAAAACAACCACACAAATGTTCAGAAAAAATAAGGACAGTAAGGAACAAACCGTCCATTCGCGATAAGTCATATCTGCAGCATCACTGGTTAAGTTATCTTTGTTAAGTATTGTTGGAGGAGGAGAAGAAGATTTCATCGCATCAAGCCAACCATTAGACTTAACATCATCAAGGATTCCAGTTTTCTTTCTTGGAACGGTTAGTAAGAGATTGCTGTTCTGTGAGATAGCCGTGGCTGCTGCTGATGAGTAAGGGAGTCTATTCTGACGAATGGTTAATCTTGAGTTGCTTATCGGTGGAGAATCAGTCATTACAGGAGACGAGTGACCAGATTTTATGTCCATAACAACACCAGATGTTATTAGCAAACTATAAATATATATCAAAGTTTCTCAGAGGATTCTTGAATAGAAGAAGCTCTACGGTTTCACTTCTCTACTGGATTCTTTACAAAAATCCTCTTCCTCAGAGAAACTTGGACCCTGAAATGCAGATGCCAAGCAAGAAACAGAACCAGTTAAGACAAAAGCAAAGAAATTTACTTATTTCTAAATTTGATCGCTATAATTCTCTGAAGCTAATACCAGGAAAACATTGGATACCAAAGTTACATATTGACCTCAAGCTATTATCCAATGAGAAACAAACAAAAGGTTTGTAACATTTCTTTGTCTTTATTTTGCTGACAGTTGTACCAAAGGGGTAATCAAGTAAACCACTTTATTCATGAAATGACTTTACTTTGTGTAATGCCAGAGAGATCGCATTATGGCCAATATAGAACCTCTCTATCAAAGGAACAAAATTAAGGATTATATCTCCAAATAGAAATTTCTGACTGATATAGAAAATCTCTACTGATCTTTCACAATTTTTGACCAACCAAACATCTAAAGCTAAAGAATAGAGCCAAAAATCCAAACCCCACATTTCAAGCATCAAACATTTTGTATTCTGCAAAAACATACACATTTTGGAAAGTGAAAAAAAAGAGGTAAAAAGAGACATAAATATTGAATACCAAATTGCCACAAATGTATAAGCACAAAGGCAGGCACATGAGAAAAATTATGTATGGTATCGAAAAAAAAACATAAATTTTTACCAAAAGTTTAGTAAACACACTTGCAAGAATAGACAATGAAACATTGTCTTGACCCACCACCACCATTTCAAATGTGTTGTGCTTAAAGCTTGACAAATCATTGTCACTCACATAAAATCCAACCCAAAAAAAAAAACAAAGTACCAAATTCCTAAACCCCGAAAACAAAATCCGGTTTTTCTTTAACTGGTTTGGTTCAAGCATTTCATCATACAACAAAACATCCCAAAAAGACTTAAACTTTTAACCAAAACTGAAAAATCCCAGCTCATAACGAAGAACAGAGATTGTAAAAATGGCGACTTTATGCAAAAAAAATCAGAGAAAAGACGAAACTTTAAGCTAAGAAATTACCTGAGAGAAATGCAGATACCGGAAACGACGGGAAGAAGAAAGATTTTTTTCTAAAGACAGAGACTTTTTTTTGTTTCCTCTTCTTCTCTGAGTTTTGGTTTCTCGCGGTTTCTGTGCAACCAAATAAGGGACACAGAAAATAAATGGGAAATGGGAAAGGAGATTTGCCAAAAGACGAACTGTGAATAAAAATGTCTTTAAGTGCCCAACAAAATCGCAGAGAAAACTATCCCAAAAATAAATAAACTCCAAAATTTTCTGATATCAGAAATTAGAAAATATAAATATAAGATTTTGGGAAGCTAACTAAAAAAAAAAACAGAAGAAAATAGACAAAAAAAAATGAACTTTTTTTTTTTCTCTCCCGACGGTTGTTGACTCGCCAGAAAAATTTGAGGAAACAGGTGACGTGTACGTGTACTATACGTAGCCAATAAAAATAGCGCGTGAGATATACGAAATATATTTAGCGCGTGAATTAACGCCGTGATTTTTTTTAAAAGAGCTTCTTTGTGGTGGTTGGTTAACATTACTAGTTGTAATTAAATTAATTAGTGTGGCTAATTGTTTTTAATTTAAGCGTGGTTATTAGTATTAATTAACAGTTCCAAAAAAACCGCCGATCATAATGGGGGCCCAACCCAAATGTGGATCTAGAAAACTACGGCGATAGACACGTGGCAGATGGTTTCAAAGCCGTGATTAGTCGAGTCAGGTCTGACGTGGATAAGTCGAATAGGTTTGGTCCGTCCCGCCACCGTGAGATGGCTTGTTTTGGTGCGGTCGCTCTCGGACACAGCTGGTGGAGAGGAGGTCGGTGACGGTTTTTTTTTTATAAAATAAAAAGTCATTTTCTTTCGACTCAGTTCCAAAAAAAACGACATGGGCTCCACGTGGATCGTCGACTAATATGAAATACTGACCATAGGATTTGGTTACGTGGCGCAAAGTTGTTGGCTTGTGCGGATAGCTATTTTTACGATTTTACTTTTGTACTTCTTCCTCACAACAATTATTAGTGGTCACATACTCACATTGTTAAATTCGAGTTACTATTTTTACTGTTTCAACTAACACTATAAGCTTTTTCCTAAGCAGATCATAAATTTTTTATTTTAATTTTCCCTCCTATTTTAAGTTATGTTTTAAATTTATAAGTAGCCGAACACTTTTTGTTTAAATTATTTCTCTAGAGCAAGTATGTTTTTACTTTTCTTGACTATCACATGTTTACTTTCTTGATCGATGTGTTGAATTTCTATAGCAGGAAACATGTGTAGTGGTGCTTAGTTTAAGTTGTGCAAGTAAAAGTTTAATACGACGTATTAAAACACCATAACCAAATTTGATTATGGTGTTTTAAACAAACGAACAAAATAAATGAATAAAAAGAAAAGTCGGGTCAAACTTAGTTTTGACGAGAGGCAGTGTAAATTAAGCAATATTACAAAGAAGACGACGGTCAAAGATTCTGACAAGAAGACGACAAAATAGAGGAACCAATTTGGAAGTGGAAAATGAAAGACTGTTATTATTAAAAAAAAAAAAAAAAGAGATTTGGCTTTTCGAGGAGATGTAAGGTTCGTTTGGTACCAATTGAGGGAAGATTGTAGCCTTGTAGGACCACCTACTTCACAGTTGGATTCTCGATTGGTTTTAATCTTGTTTATGAACATATAACTAGTATGTTATTACTGTATAATTATGTTTAATAATAGAAGAATATCGAAATTGGAAAAGATCTTTTGGAAATTGAAATTTACCAGTCAGAATCTTCTTGTTTGACGCCGCTGTTTCTGCTAGCTCTTCCCTTTGACCATTCTCAAGGCCTCAACAATTCCTTCTACTTGAATTTCGTTTAGCTAGTTTCATGATATTTTTGGAAGTTAATTATACTTCTACAGTATTAAACTACTAGTAATATCATATTCCCTCCGTTTCACAAAGAGTATCGTTTTAAGGTTTTAATCTCGTTTCACAAAGAGTGTCGTTTTGTGTTTTCAATGCAGTTTTAAAGACTAATTCTTTTTTTTATCCTCACTTTTTTAGCTTATTAATTAGAGAAAGGGTATTATTTAGTGTATTAATAAAGGGTAGAAATGAAATTTGTTTATTTTTCTTAATTTGTGTGAAAAATGCTAGAATGACATTCTTTGTGAAACAGAGGGAGTAATAGTTTATCAAACATTATAGTCGTCTTACGTCACACGAATTAAGAACAATATATCACACGAATTCATTAATATCTCTTGAAAGTTACACTTCATTTTCGTTCCATTTTAATAGGTTTACTGATTTATAAATTCGATGTCAAAGTCTATGTCATTTTTTCTGCTTCGATGTCAACAATTATTGCGAAGATCTTTAAAAAAGAATTATAGTGAAGATGTGGTGGTTTATAGATTTACTTACATTGTAACGTTTATTCTGCCTCCTTCAAAATTTTATAGATCGCAGCTGGCTTGCTAGATGAGAAGTCAGGCTTTCAAAGTTGCCGAATCTTAAGGGTTTGTTGGAACTATTTGATTATCGCAATTCATGTGTTGTTCTTGGTGATCGAAGTTGGAGCTTAATTAATTAGTGATGATATGTAGTGTCCCAAATACGAGTGGTGTGTAGCTTTGCAAGAAGGATGATCTTGGGATTTAAGGTCTAAATGATATAAGATGCAAGTGATGTCCAATTAGGGTTGCGGTTTGAGCACAAAAGTCAACCAGTGAATGTGTTTTGGTTATTTTACTTTGTGACAAAATTTATAAGTAAATATGTTACTAGTTAAATGCATAAATCCCATCAAGTGAACAAAGCCATTGTTAGTAATTTATGAAATTTCTACAAATTTAAAGGAAGATATTCGTAAATAATACAATTTAATTTCAGTCAAAATTTCTACAATGTACACTTTTCTATGTACATTATATTTTATACACTACAATATATATCACCAAAACAACAAAATAATCTGTATTTAATAAAAATTTATTACAACACATTTTTTCAAATATGAAACCCGGTCAGGATCTAGTTAATTTATAATTCAATAACACATCAGTTAACAGTTTAACACTGATCATGTAGAAACAATACTCATATTTGTTCTATAGCCAGAATTTTACACCAAGTTTGGATTAGTCCTAAAAGTCTACATGCGCTATATAAACTCTAATAGTCTAATATCAAAAATAAACTAATATTGATGGTTGAAGATCATATTTCATATATAAATTAGTGTAGAACTACGGTATATACATAAAATTTACATGAATATAATTTGCAAGTCTACCCAAAATTTTAGAAAATCTTATTATAAAATATATATATATATATATATATATATATATATATATATAATTTAGAATTTGTTTTTACGAAAGTGTCTATTGGTGATATAAATCGATAGGAGTCTCTTAGCGGTGAAAAATAGTAATAATATAGGGAGATATATAGTTAAATATGATATTTGAATCTTTACCTCTTACTAATTAGTTTCATTCTTTCAATTGGTAACCATTTAAAAGGTGCACTTGAGGTAAAAAGTTAACAATCAAATCCAATGGAAAAGTACATGCTTTTTTTGACAAATTCTTTAAAAAGATTAATGAAAATCAAAGCTAATGGATGAAAAATTGTGCATTTTCGAACACACCTAATAATTTAGTTATTAAGTATGGAGGAAGAGTATTGAAGAATGAGAAAAAAGAAGAAAAAAAACATGTGCGTGCATGGCACTCTTCGTCGACTAAGAGATATCGAACCTAACAAAAAATGTCAGCCTCACATGTTCTTACCTAATTAAGCACGACGTCACACATTTCCACCACCGAGGCTAACCCCCTACCTTCACGGAGGATTGTTCTTACCGGTCTCCAAAACATGTATAGAAGTAGACTTCGTGAATTCGCCGAGATCGATTTATTGTTAGTAATTTAGTTTCATGGAAGTCATGGAATTGTGGGTTAATAATCATTTAATTTTCGATGGTGTAGAAGTCTTCCTTAAAATGATTGTAACCTATAAAAGAACCAAAAAGTTAATTAACTAGAACGAGTAAATATAGTAGTTGAGAGAATTTGGAGTAGAATCTAAGAAACAACCGTACAAAAGTCACAGAATCATGTATTATATTAGTACGCATAAGGATTAATATTCTATTCTCACATTCTTATGAAGACAATGGAAAGTTCACCTTATTCTTAATAGGGATTAATATGTTTAAAATCTTTGGGTGATACATTTTTGGACGAAGTAAACGAAAGTGATTTTTGAACAGATTTTACCTATTTCATTTAACTGTTCAATAATGTGTTTTCGGATAATGTGTTATTTTTTTATGTAGATATCTAGTTTATCTATCAGAGTTTTTATTCGTTTCACATACAAAATTTTAAATGTGATTTTATCGAATGAATTCTTCATTTCTTGCGATTTACCAAATTCACTCTATAAAAAGGCATTGTTATACATTGAATTATTTTCTATCTAGTGAGACAATGATATAACTGATATAAATAAAGAGATTTAACTTTTCTATAAAAGAACTATAAAAATACATATACATAAAGACCCTTCGAATCAAGAACCAAGAGTTGTGTCAATTTTGTTTGTCATTCCGATTTTGTTTAATATAATTTATGATTTAAACGTTTAGAAACTTATTCAAACGATTCTGGTTACACATTCATTGGTTGTATTTCGTTGCAAACAAAAACACAATGGTAGATGATAAAATATTAGATCACTCATGTTGTGGAATGTGGACACTGGACAAACATGGGGAAGTGAAATCATCTGAAAACTGGAAACAAAAACTGATAAAGATTTGTAAATGAGCCAAAATTGGGCTTTAAACCTGTAATGGGCCCAAATCGGCAGCAAATTTCGTGATAGTTTGAGCAGCCATGGATGCGTCTCTTTTGCAAAACTTACTCAAAATAGATAGATTTTGTCAGCTAGAAAGGAAAACATGAACTATTACTATACTACAAAAAAATTCCACATTTGGAAACATATTAAGAAAATTGTAAAGGACTTATGTACTCTCTCTCACATACAAAAACGCTAAAGATGAAAAAAAACGAAAGAGAGAGGTTTCAGTTATGGCGTGGAGGCCGAGTGGACGGCTTTGGATAATCTGCAAATAAGAGCGGTGCACGACGATGGTGGTGCTTCACTGCACCCGGCACAAACCGAGAAACTTTAACCGGTTCTTTAGATGTCGAGCCAGAGACAACATTTTGATCCTAAACCACAGAAAAACAAAAAGCAGCCTTAGTTTTGAGAAGGTGATAGACAGATACCGCTTATACGAAGAACATGAAAGTAAATGAAAAATTGATGAACTGAAATGTGGATCAAGAACCTTGACAAGCGAAAACCGAGACTCTGTAATGTGGACATTGTCGAGGTGACGAGAATTAGCAAGATGCAAGAGGAAAAACAAGAGAAGGATTGAAGCAACATGGATTGAGCTCATTGGTCACAACAGAAACAGTTACACTAGGCTTAACGATAATGAGGATTATGAAACGTTAAAGGACTTAGTAGGTTGTAGGAGACTATATAATAAGAGCAAGTTCACACATAAGTATTTGAAAGTAAGAATTAAACCCCAGAATAAACACAGAATAAACAAGTGTTTTTTTTAATCAATCCAGATGAATGTGCTGGAAAAGCTCATGGGAAAAGCCAAAGATGAGTCAAAAAGAGAGAAAGAAACAACAAAAGGAAAAGGACATTTAAACCTCGGTGAAAAACGAGTGATTTACTACTTCTTGTCTCTTACACATCTCATTTGAGACCAATCCCCAAAACTTACCGACCACCAAGGTAAATATTCTATTAAGAAAATGCAAGCTAGTTTCGAATTGCATTATTATATGAAAAACTTAAAGCACTTTTTGAAGGCATTAGTTTAATTACCTTAATGGTTTTGTCTGCCTCGAGAATGGTTTGGATGTTAACACCACTTTTTGAGCTTTGACACAATCTCCGAGACATCTTGTCTTCAAAAAGTCCTCTTGAATTGCTCAAATCCTGCGTGTTTCTAAAACAAATAACACATGTTAGTTCAAAGTAAAGAGCTTCAAGAACCAAGAACCCAACATCTGGACCAAGAATGTTCCCTGAGAATGTCTTTCCTCTGTTCCAAGAAGCCATGAAACCTGCAAATTCAAGCTAAAGAAACCGGTATAGAGTAGACAGCAGGACCCAGCTTTAAGGAAACAGTTGAGGAATTGAGAAAATCTATTGGATCAATAACAATACAATCTGCTTTTTGTTTTATTGTAAAATTACACGTTCTTATACAAGTGGAGGTAGCATCAGTCCTCAGAAGTGCATTTACATAGACTAGTTACTACCTCCAGAGAATGAAGCTTCCAACATCAGACTGAACAAGATATTTTATGAACCGCCAGGGCTCGAAGAGCTTTATTTATCCCACAAGAGCAATGAGCAAAATTTACTCTAGAGCCTCTTTCTCTTGCAAAGTCTGTTGCAAGAATGCTTCCTATGTACACCAGACAACGCTTCTAAATGTGTGGTGGTGAGTAAAACTTAAAAGACAAGGATTTTTCCTGATCCGTTTATCTTATGCTGGGTAAACCTGAGCTCGAAATGGAAGTGCTAATTACTTTTAGGTAAACCATCTTCACATCTGGAGAAGATTGTTCACTGTAACAGAAACAGAATTTGTTCTTTGCAGGTCCTGCAAGAAAATTGAATCAATCGTCACTAAAATACCCGGCGTGTGCAAATAAGTGAACAACAAATGGCCATTAAATTCAGGAACATTGAGCCCATCAATTTCTTAATGAAAATTCTGCTTCAAGAATTCATATATGCAATTCAACCAAGCATGTAGCTTGCTTGTCAAAGCAGACAAATACCAATAAATGCATCTAATATTTACCTGGAAAATTATTTCATCAGGCACATGTGGGAGGACTTCCCTTACTGTCTCGGCCATAGCTTGTATACTCGCCATGTTATTTGCTGCACGGGAGACAGTTCTCAGATGCAGACCACCTGTTCTTCCCCCAGCACCAGGAGGAACATATGTAGATGAAGTCGATGCTTGCGCAGGATTCATTGGCCAGAGACCCCAAGAAGCATCGTCAAGTGCAGTCTGAGTATAATCTTCCCCAACAGATGTAAGATGCCTCATCATCAATTGAACCTGCCCCAGCCCAACGGATCTGGAGCCTGTAGAGGGACCCACCACATCAACACCCTGATCTGACCATGTTTGCAGCCAGCTTGGATCCAGTCCTGAATTCCTATATGGCATGAGAAAAAGGTGAGAACTGCTAATCCCGTTCAAGAAAATCAAATGGGAAAACAAACCAACAAATACTTGCTCTCCAACAGAACCCAGTATAATTACACAAAATTAGACAATGCATAGTATTTTAGCTCAAGGATACGAAATCACAGGAAGTGGATGATGTTGTTATGAACACACTGTTACTTTAATGCACTTAAGTAGAAAACATATTGAACAATGAACCCAACCTCCAAGGATCACTTTCAGTGGAATTTGGGGTCTCGGTTGGAAACATCCCAGTGGTTGGTGGATGCACAGAATTATTTTGTCTCTCAAATTGACGGGCTAAGTGTTCATCGCCTTCTCCTCTGCTAGGATTCGCCTCACTTTCAGTTCTACCAGCAAAAAGAGGCTTACGGCATGTAGGACAAGAGTAAACCTCATTTAAACCTTGATCCAACCTGCCCGTGTCAAAATATCACCATGATATACAGTTCTCACAGAATCGCACTAGCACAAGGGTACATAACAGATCTAGCATACCATGATCGCAGGCATCCAAGATGAAAAAGGTGGTTGCAGTGAAGTCTTTTAGCCTTAGCCATTGGTTCCTATCATTCGTAATGGTTCCAAGACTAGTGAGCTACTGAAATATGTAAAGACACCAATAACTATCTAGCAGAAACATACCCGACATATAGCACATTCGTCATCATATGCCCGTAGCTCTTCTGAAGTTGCATCAGGAAGAGCTGCATGAAGAGCACCTAAAGCTACTCTCAGTTTGATGTATCCTTTTATCCGTTTCAAAATTGCACTTAGCAAGGCCTGCCAAAATCAAAACGGGAAACACACAAAGAACTCAACATTTAGATCTGAGCCTATTAAGCAACCAGTAGAGAGGCACTATTACAAAGAATTCAGTTAAGAGACTTACACGTATGTTGAGAAACAAAACTGCATCCATCAGATGGAAGGCCATTCCATGGAGCCACCAGATGTGCAAATAATGACCGAGGGCCATTACCAAGGTAGCCATGTCTAGGAAGAAACCAAGATTCCGGTTGAGGAGGCCTTTCCATTCCAATAATGAGCCTATTCAAAGGGTAAGAGGTTAAGTCAGTAATGTGAACATCAAATAGGCCAAAAATTTTCAAGATAATGCACGCCTGCAGTCTAACAAAAAACATAATCACAATCATATACCAAGAGAAGAAAAAACCTGCTGTCATAGAATCATAAAACTTTGATCTTTGGCAATCTGAATTCTTGACCGCTAAGTGGTTGATCCACATATCAAGCAGTTGAAACCCGTGAATCAACAACGCCTGAAAAATGATCCATTATGCGATTGATCAACCCTCTATTTTTTTAAGGCATGGTTACAAAGAAGGGCAACAGAAACAATGAATACAACTTTACTCAAGTACCTGCAAGGTCTCAAAAGCTACGCTGCATGGCTCAAAAAGTAACAATAAATACACAGATGTACCAATTGTATTGTATACCATAAGGGAAAGCTTTATCCTGCAAGATTGGAAAAAATTAACATCCAGAGACGAAAAAGTTCATTCTTCAATCACTAGAACAGAATATGATAATCCAGAGGTCTGGTGTATGAATTAAGGATATTCCTATTTTCTCCTAATTGAACTGCAGTCTAATAAAACATATGGCAACTCTAGAACACAACATTTTCTCTGCTCAATATATTGGTGCCCTCAGAACATACTAAAGCTTCTGTTTCGTCTTATAAGCAGAAAATTACACTGCTTTCACTAGAAACTATAAACATCATGAAACTCATGTTCACCATTCAGAGATTTAGGGTTGATTTGTTTAGCCTCCTTTGATATACAACTATATTTAAAAAATACATATCTGGTTCCAGAGATAGGAACTAGGAGGAAAATATTACACTCATGTTTTGAAAAAAATGGGCTTAAGAAGCCGCAACTGAAAATTTCACATGATACCAAAAAGTTTAGGAAATTACCAGCACAAATCAGCAGAGAGAACCATGAACAGTGCTGAATACACACGAAAATATGTCCAAGGAGTAGAAGAAGGAGATGCATTCAATCGATCAAGCCGATCTCTAGCCAAAGCTTGAAACATCTACACAATTTTACTACACATTAGGGTGTCTAGAAAAAAAATTCAGTACTTTCTGATCATAAGTCAAGAAAGCCAATATGCAACCTGTATGCCATACCTTTAGAGTACACAGAACAGTCAACCAGATTGTCCATAGGACCCCCTGAAATACTGTTGGTGGAACCACCAATGGAAGAAAAGTGCCCTAAAACAGGAGTAACCAAGAAGGTTATTAACATGAAAAAGGCACACATCTGCAAATAACTCGATTAAGGCAAACAGATCAGATATCATATCGAATAATGTGGTAGAAATATAAGCTCCTGTACCATTACTGCTTGGCATTTTAAGTAGGATTTCGTCTTCATCCTTTTTTTGCAACAATTAAGATATTCAGTAAAGGAGACAACAGAATATACCAGATATCACATCACTATATAAGTGACTGAAAATGTGGGTTGGTTTCGGTTGCAATCTAATGTCTTTCATCAAAGTACAAACAACTACCTTGTAAATGATGTAATTGGCAAGCCTTTCCACCAGCTTTCTAGTTTCAATGGCATATAGATCCCCAAAAAACAGGGTCTGCAGGGAATTTAAAGAGCTATTAGATCCTCATAAAATGGTTAAAGGACATTTCCCAAAAACAGCTAGTCTATTATTACCCTACAAGTATGTGCAGATCATTAAGGCAGCAAATAGCATGGAGCTCCATCTACTTGAGTATTTAGTTTCATAGAAGCCATTTAACTAGCAAAGAACAAGAGTTTTAACTCTTTCAGGTCAGAAATACTTGCTTCTTACACCACAACTCTTAACTCACAGGTGCAAACTTATATTTCATGATGTTTCTAATATAGCCAAAATTTACATTGAATTTCATCTAAAGAAAAGAACCATTCAAGAGATGTCTATCTACGTAAGATACAAACTAAAGCTAGCCGACGAATATTACTTCAATTAAAACCTTGGAAGTAAAAGACCACTCTTACCTTGAGAGAAAGAACAAGAAGAATGTACACATTGAGCACAAAACTTGCCAACAAGACAATTGTAGTGTGAGAACTCAAAAGCAGCTCAAGGGTATTCTCAGAATCCCCTAAAGAAACGTTCTTGGTGATTGTCCCATCAGCTCTAAGTCTATCAAGAGACAACTCCGTCCAGACTTGTAAACCAACAAAGCTCAAAGCTGTTGTTGCCACGGATATGGGCAGATATCTTATCCTCATTAGAAACTATTGTAGCCTTCTCACTCAGAATTAACCCCACAGAATCTCATTTACCATGACGTCCCCTGCATCAAACATGATTTTGCATAAGCTATGCAACCAAAAAGCTTATGTTAAGTTTGAGAATTGAGTTTAAAAGTTTCGATTTTTATAAAACGTAGGCCAATTCGCAGCAAGTAAAATTCACAAACATGATCAAGAAGTTCATAGGATAGAGCAATTGGGAAATTCAATTAACCAAACGAGAGAAATTAGCTGAAAAAATGAGAGAATTAACGAGAAATTGAGGTCAATAGCAGAAAATATGAAGATAATTATGGATTCTGCAGAGAGGGAAAAGGATCAATAACCTACCTGATTTCGCGATTGGAAAATTCTCTTCAACACCGGCAAATGCGTCCTCTTTTTTTTTTTGTCTCTCTTTCTCGATGGAGAAGGAAAAGTAAAAGAGCAGAAGTTTATTTTTTAAATGAAAAATATAAAATTAATAAATTGGAAAAAAATACCAAAATAGTAGACCACGCGGTAAATAAAAAAGTTACTTAAATTTGACGACGCCGACACCACGAGTGCTATGGTCGCCAAAGAAGTCCAGTTCCTAAACTAAAAACACACACATGATCTTGCATTCTTAATCTCACTTTTTAAGAATGAAAGAGCTTGATCCTTTAATTTGACAAGTTTGTGGAGAATCCATAAGAAAGTGTTTGACTTGATTTTTAGATCACTGGAACCTTTTCTGATTTGACACATTTTTGGACAACCAAGCAACGTACAAAATCCTCTAATAGCTAGTCTTGTCCCACAAAAGCTTCTTCTGGTTGGGGTAAACAAATATCTCCCCAGAAGATACAAAGATTTTAGGCTCAAAAGATCTTGAGGCATGTTGAGACCTCTATAAACATTTCCAGCACATTCAAAATACATTGTATGATCAATTTGATATATCATATACCCTTTAGAAAAACCGAGGATGACCATCGAATGTCTCATTGATCATGGCTCTTCCTTACCATGTTTGATTACACCTCCATAGATAGTATGAACATGTATAATGACAGAAATTCGCCCTAGAAGTGGAGTCCTCTTCTCCCTAAACATATCCAAATAATAACATAGATCATAGTTGCTACTTGCTACAATATTCATTTTCGGAATCCGATATCAAGAATTCGAGGAACAAATATTAACCTATGAAAGTAGTCATAAAACTTACATAGATCATTGATGTAACAGAAAAAAGAGAGTCAAAAACCCTAACAACACATATGACCGTGAAATGTCATTTTCCTTGATTCATCAAAACAACACCATAACGTGCGCACACACATAGAAAAACTCTAATCAACATTTATGTGACGAACATTGTTACGCTCCTCCTCTTTAACTTTAGGAATCACCACTTTCAACACACCATTCTTCATCTCCGCCTTAATCTCATCAATCTTGTATACTTTCTCCGGTAACCCAATCCTACTCGTAAACCTCCGTCCATCTCCAGAACCATCTCCCTCCTCTCCCTCCTCTCCCTCCTCTGTTTTCCCTTCTCCTTTAATCACCAATGTGTTCTGTTCCAAAGCCAATTTCACATCCTCTCTGCTTAGTCCCGGCATATCTATCCTTAGATGCAACGCGTCGTCTTTCTCTTTCACGTCCCAGCCACGTCTAATTCCAGAAGCTCCCATTCCACGCGTAGCTGATACCAAAGGGATTTCGCTGACCTGGTCCATGAAATTCAGCATCTGGCTCAAGCTTCTCGTCGGCGTAAACGGATCGAATATATCTGTTTGAAAGAAAAACGAACAAAATGTTCAGATTCGAGAAAATTAGGTTTATTCGACAGATCAATCGCAAACATGTATAAGATCTGGAAAATCTAAAGCGGAATTGGACGGTGGAACCATGGATTTAAGAGGAGACGATTTACCTGAGAAGAAATCGCTGCCGCGGCGAGAAACATGTCGGTTTGAGTTATGGTTCCTATCGACACCGTCTTCATAGTTTCTGACGGCGTTTGTATTGAAGAGGCGAGAAGAAGCAGCCACTGGACGAACGGCTCTTAAGGCGCGAGGGACGACGACGGTGGAAGAAGAGAGAAGTCTCTTGAGAGCTAAAGACGACGATGACGCCATTTTTGGAATGAGAAGAAGCTTAGAATTAGCAAGTGACTAAGATATTTTCAAGCTCGATGGGATTTATTTTTGACTCTTTGAACGATGGAAAAAAGTTGTTAGAGAAAGGATTATATAGTAGAGAGAGTAGAAGAAGGTGCTAGAGAGTAGAGACTAGAGAGTGGAGATTCGCTTAAGGATGGTTCTAGAAGTGCGTGGTCTCCAAGTTAATAAAGAAGAAACGGCCCATCACTTTTGGGCCTAGATTTGTGAATTTAGCTTCGGTTTACTTAGGTTCGGTTTTGTGTAGATTGAAAAGATACCGATTGTTAAACCGAAAATTTAAAATCGGTTTAGATCGATTTGGTTTAGTTTCTTCTTCAGTGGAGACACAGGCTAGTTTGCCACTGAACCGGAAATGTTAATCACGACTGCCATTTTGGAGTCTGAATGCCACCTCTCAATAGGATAATACTCCTTTACCCTTAATGAATTGAATATCCTTTAATTGAATTAATTTGAAAAGGAAAAAAAAAAAACCATTGAAATCGAGAAATGAATTCTCGATCCAATCTCGAATCTGTGTCTTCCCTTCCCCCGACATTGTTGAAGCTTCTCCCCGGAGCTGAGAGCTCGAGAGAGTGACTGACATTTTCGGCGCAGCAACTTTACTTATCTCCGCCATTGTTGGATGGAAAGATCGAGAGGTCGACAGATTTGCAGCTCGTCTACTCCCGAAACGCTCCTCCTCTGTTTTGGTTAAGTCATCCATTTCGCCGGCCGTCGCCTCCTCCGTCGCAGCGTCTTCTTTCTTCCCTTCCATTCTTGGATCTCGATTGAAGCAAGTAAGTTCTTAGAAGAATATTTTATCTTACGAACAATCTTAAAAATCGATGCTTTGGATACCAAAATTTATCTTACGAACAATCTAAAACACCAAGAATGATCCTTTGATTTTCCGGTCTGTTTGTACTAATCATAGTTTTGGCTCTTTCATGATTTCACCGTATATATACACAGGTGATCCGAGAAAGACACAACACTTAGTTTCACTGGAAGGTGCAAAGGAAAGACTTCACTTGTTCAAAGCAGACCTTTTGGAACAAGGTTCTTTCGACTCTGCTATTGATGGCTGCCATGGAGTTTTCCACACTGCTTCTCCATTTTTTCATGATGTCAAAGACCCACAGGTTTTGTTTTTATTCCCTCAAAAACTTGCCTTTTATTTTGTGGGTTGATGATCTTAACGTTTTGAATTCTTGCACCAAAGCTTCTTCGGTTAAAAGGGTTGTTGTAACCTCCTCCATGGCAGCCGTTGGTTACAATAGAAAACCACGCACACCTGATGTTACCGTCGATGAAACTTGGTTCTCTGATCCTGAGCTTTGCGAGTCCTCCAAGGTTTGTTTTGAAAGTTGATCCATGTTTCATTTTTATTTATGATGAAACTTGGTTTTGTTGTCATCTACTATCAACTAGTCGTCGCTTTATTGTGCTCTAATGTTCGCTCTTCAAACTAAAATGGTATGCTTTACTACTGGACTTAGATGTGGTATGTTCTATCCAAAACTTTGGCGGAAGATGCCGCTTGGAAACTCGCTAAAGAGAAAGGCTTAGACATTGTTACTATTAACCCGGCTATGGTGATCGGTCCTCTCCTACAGCCAACTCTGAACACGAGTGCTGCTGCTATACTTTGATTGGATTGTTTTGAGCCTTTGCCCGTTCTCAAGATTTGGATTGTTTTTCTAATGTTGGGTTATATCAATTATCAAATACTTTGTTCTGTTTCTTCTTGACAAAATCTTTTCCAATACTATATAATTTGGGATGTAGAGTTATTCAATGATTTGGAAAAAAAAACATGTATTAGTATTTGTCGTATTTCTAAAACTAGGTTCGACTAGGTACAACTAAGAACATATATGTATTTGAATTTGTCGAATTTGTACGATTAGGTTCGACTAGGTACAACTAAGACCATAAATATATATGTATTTGTATACAACAAATATGAAAACGATAAATTAGAGTTAATAACGATTCCAAAAACATCTTGAACTATAAACCAATAATTTTAAATAAATAAAAATCAAATTTATCATTTTCCTAATATATACTATTAGTTCAACTAGTTCAACCACGTTCATTGTATTATGATTTTAATTAAATAATAGTAAGTTATAAATTAATATTTATATAAGAAATTCCCCAAAAAACATCTTCATATATAAATAGAGTATTTAAAATTAATACAACCAGAATTTATAAATTTTGTAACAAATTTTTTATTTTCACATAAAACACTTCTTCTAATATAAGGAAGATTTAGTAAGTGATCATCTCATATGAAGCAAAAGAGGTGAAAACTAAGTTTTTCTGAACAATGTATTATGAAAACCTCCTAAATGATAATTAAAAGTGTAACATCATGTGTCCAACTAGAAATTACTAATTTTCATTGAAGTCCAACTGGAAATACACAAAAACCGTTAAAGTCCAACTATGAATATGAAAGTACAACTGGACAACTATGTACAACTATGTTTAAAACAAAACAATTTTTTATTAATATCATGCTGTCTTTGGCCCACTTTACCACACGTGTGATGATTTAAAAATAATATCCCGCCGCCAAAAATGATGCTTACGTGGATCATATTTAATTTTTTTTTTTTACTTCTTTGAAATTTATTAAAAATTTTTTTTTTAAATGTTATTTTTAATTGTCTCAGTTGTACCAAAGTGATCTAGTTGTACTTTCTTATAAGTAACTCATACACATAGTTGTACCAAAATAGACTAGTTGTACCTACAAAACCAAGTTAACATAAATATAATCTAAATCTTTTTTTGGTTTACAGAAACATGTAGTAATATGTTCTTAATCTACAACACAACAAAATACAGAAATGAAATACAAAAACATAAGTCATGTGCAATCTTAATTCACAAGTACGTGCAGTGTACAATCATGATTGTCACAAAAAAGACTGGACTTGTGCGCTTTCTTTCTAGTTCTTGATCAAGCTCTTCCTTCCACTTATTCTCTATCTTTGACAGAGCAACACTGCAAAGCCAAAACCAGCCAATTCAAGCAGATGAATGAATGAAACAAGAAGCCTAGACAAAGGTCCTACACTAAAGGAAAAAGTGAAACCATTGCTGGCCAATGGCTAGGCTGAATTTTAAAAGAGCAGAATGGTAGCTTTGGAAACCCAAAATGCAAAAATTTTGTAACATGGAGGGCGATCATAGCTTAAGACAAGCATGAATGGGACTTATTCCTGACTTCTTGATTCCTACTTAGTGCCTAAGAGATTTTCATATGGATCAAATCTCATCCAGGAACTAATGTAATCTACTTCCTCAGGTCGGAAATCAAAACTTCATAACTGATATATTCACGCTAAAAAGTTTCATACTTTCTAAACAAATCAGAACCTATGAATCATTGACCCAAAGCTTGTTCATTTTATCCTCTAGATCAAAGCAATGGCAAAGTAAAGCCAAATAATTTTCTTAAATCTCAATGCAAGAGAACCATAATCCTCATCAACATTCATCAAGCAAGCCCGGCATGGATTCTTAAAACATGGGAAACAACGGACATTAAATTCTATCTAATTGGCATGACCATGAGTGCACAATGCCAAGTAAGAACGCATACCTCATTTTTCAGATCACCTTCCATAGAATATGCAGGTTGATTGGATCTTCCACCATACCTAGAGCTTGAGGATCTGATAGATGATCTAGAAGCCCGAATTGGAACAAGAGAAGGTGCACCAATATCTCATGGAGAAGCAGAAGGCATTACATGTGAAGAAGGACATGGTAATAAATCTCGTTGTTAATCTTTTCCCGTCGTTGCAACTAATAAAACCAAATTACAATCAGACACAACACACTAGTTGAACGTGGTGTATCTAGAATCAAAGCCTCACTTTTTTCAATAATCAAACAAAGATACATCACTAAATAATCAAATCCTGGGATCCAAATCAAAAAGTCACGCACAATTGTCTCGAAATTCAGATCGGGAACTTACTCTTTCTCAATGACGGCAACATTCGTCGAGGCCAGCTCCGGGAGGCTGCTGCTGCTGACGCATGCGACGCTTCGTGAGGAGACTATCCCTTTTTCCATTACAATTACATTTTCCGTTTATCTGGGAGGTTCTTCTGTTTCTGGCCCATCTCTTCCTTCTACTGCGTCTATGGATGCTTCTCCTGAACCATTCAAGCCACCAACTCCTTCTGTTGGATCATTCTCTCGCTCAGCCTCTCGGGCC
Source organism: Arabidopsis suecica (assembly GCA_019202805.1). Classification (NCBI taxonomy): domain Eukaryota; kingdom Viridiplantae; phylum Streptophyta; class Magnoliopsida; order Brassicales; family Brassicaceae; genus Arabidopsis; species Arabidopsis suecica. The sequence goes on along the minus strand of CM032912.1, from coordinate 8,459,687 downwards.
AACTCGGTCTTATCGATTGTAGTTTCTTTCGGAGTTTCTTTTTCACTCTCGAAATCCTCTTCCATGTCGGCGGTACCTTTCCGACTCTCAATCTTCGATGCATCTGTTGGTGGTTCTATCGGATCAACTTCCATCTCCGCGGTTCCTTTTGGAGTCTCAAACTCCGAAGCATTTGTTGGTGGTTCTTCTCCGGCGGTTTCTTCTCTCCGACGCCTCTCCGTCGACTCGTATACCAAACCATCATCGTCTTTAACACGAGCCATTACTATCGGCGGCAGGATTCTCAAAGGATTACTATCGGGGGACGAACACTCCGTTAATTTCACTCCCACGGCGACGAACTCGACGAAACAACACTCCCACGGCGACGAACTCGACGAAATTTCACTTCGATTCCACGAATTCAAGAAGATTTTTGTTGATTTTCGATTTGGGAAAAAATGAGAAATTAGGGATTTGATTTTTGAGTAAAGGGGAAAAAAAGGAGAAACTCAAAAAACGATTAAGTTTCGAAATCTCGTTTTCTAAATTAAATGGTTTTGGGTCGGATGGGCTTGGATCCGGATAGATTTGTTGGGTCGCATGGGTTTTTGGTCTTTTCATAATTTTCTGATTTAAATTGCTTTATTTTTAATTCTCTCAGAAATAAAAATTAGATGAGTGGCATTCCAGCATTTTTTTCTCTCAAAAGTGGCTTTCCAGCCATTGTTTCTCTTCAGTGTGACTCTGCGAAATCAGAGGATCTTCTTCTCTTCAAAATCATCATCGAAGTTGAAGAGAATCTGAGGTAAATCGGGTGATCTCCGATTAAGGATGATGCTGGATCTAGGTCCATTCTCAGATGAGAAGTTCGATGCGAAGCGATGGGTTAACTCGTCGTGCCAAGCGCGTCATCCACAAGATTCTCTCGAGAAACACCTTGTGGATCTGGAAATGAAGCTTCAGATTGCCTCCGAGGAGATCGGAGCTTCTCTTGAAGAGCAGAGCGGTGGTGCTCTTCTCCGTGTTCCTCGTGCCACACGTGACGTGTTGCGTCTCCGTGATGATGCGGTGTCTCTGCGTGGTTCTGTTGCTGGAATCCTCCAGAAGCTCAAGAAGGTACGCATTTGTGCTGATTCTTTAGATTGTTTTTGGATCTCCTCTAGTAAGTTAGATCACAAGCTCATGGGCGGTGTCGTTAAATTAGATCAAAATCCTTGCAAATCAACTGATTCAATCGCATTTGAGTTGGGCAAGCTAGTGGATTTTAGGTGTTGCATAAACTTTGCTATTTTGTTTCTTTCTCAGCAGAGTTTTGTAATTCGTGCTCTTATGGAATTCGGTACTTGCAGGCAGAGGGTTCTTCAGCAGATTGTATAGCTGCGCTTGCTAGAGTGGACAATGTCAAACAGAGAATGGAGGCTGCCTACAAAACATTACAGGTTAGTATGCATAGTGATTTTGTTATCCATTATGTGGACACTTGGGGTAGATCTGCAAGTGATTCTATTCTTCTTGGTATATATACAGGATGCTGCTGGGTTAACTCAGTTAAGCTCGACGGTTGAGGATGTATTTGCTAGTGGTGATCTTCCTCGTGCGGCAGAAACTCTTGCCAGCATGAGAAATTGCTTGTCTGCTGTTGGAGAGGTAGTTTAATATCAGTAGTTTCAGTACTGTAAGGGATTTAAGTCTTTTTTATCGACACCGCTTAACTCCAATTTTGGTCATCAGGTTGCAGAATTTGCTAACGTTAGAAAGCAACTAGAGGTCTTGGAAGATAGGCTGGAGGCCATGGTGCAGCCACGTCTTACTGATGCATTAACATACCACAAGGTTGGAACCTATATATCTAGAGAAACCAACTAATTTAGGTTGTAAAGTCTTTGTTGCCATTATTGGACTGAAAAGCCTTTCCCCAAATTTGGCAGGTTGATGTCGCCCAAGATTTGCGAGGAATTCTCATCCGGATTGGGAGATTCAAGTCTCTGGAGTTGCAATATTCAAAAGTCCGTCTAAAGCCGATCAAACAACTCTGGGAGGATTTTGACACAAAGCAAAGGGCAAACAAGCTTGCCAATGAGAGAAGTGAAAGTCAGAGGTTGTCTAGCGGCGATGAGTTTCAATTGACATCATCTCAGACATCATTTGCCAGTTGGCTGACAAGCTTTTATGACGAGTTGCTACTCTATCTTGAGCAAGAGTGGAAATGGTAAATGTTTACTTTTATTTACAGTAACTGTATATATTTTCTGGGCCCTTCCAGTGACAGTATGTCAGACCTTTATACCCAATCATGTGATTGCAGCTTAACTATCAATCACTGTAATACGGTTTTACTGTCATGATTGTTCAGGTGTATGGTTGCCTTCCCTGATGACTACATGACTCTCGTCCCAAAGCTGTTGGTTGAGACCATGGGAGTACTGGGGGCTAGTTTTGTTTCTCGTCTTAACCTTGCAACAGGAGATGCTGTTCCTGAAACAAAAGCACTCGCCAAAGGTTAGACATGATGCAGTACAGTTTGAGTATTAGGTTTCCTTCTTAGTCTAGTCCTTTTACCGAGCTGGATTGGGATTGCATTGCTTCTTTGGTGGTTCTACTCTGCCATCCTCATACTTTGGTAGATAGATGTAAAGAGTATAACTTTCTTCTGCCTTTACATGAGCTAAAGTTTTTGGCTGTTCTTGTTAAGTTTGTAATTTTTGTGCATAGTGGCCTATGTCATGAATCTGTCAATATGCAAGAGAGACTTGCAGGAAATCTGAACTTTCATATTAAACAACTTATTTGTAACATCTTTCATTTAGTGACTGAAAATTTTCCAGACAATTAACGAGTAATTTCATTTGTCTTATATCTATATTTTGTGTATATAGGAGAATACTGACAATTCTGATGTTTTCTTTGAACAGGTGTGATGGATCTATTATCCGGAGACTTGCCCAAGGGTATTAATATTCAGACCAAGCATCTTGAGGCTCTGATTGAACTGCACAACGTAACTGGTTCCTTTGCAAGAAATATTCAGCACCTGTTTGCGGAATCTGAACTTAGGGTATTAATAGATACGCTGAAGGCCGTGTACTCACCCTTTGAATCATTTAAGCAAAAGTAAGTTTTCATGTTGTCTACTTCTCTATCCCCATGTCTTTTATCCATTTCTAGTGTTTATGGATTGTCTCTTTTTCTCAATGAAACCTTTTGGGGCGTGGTTCTTCAAGGCTGTTTGTGACATACGAGTTGATCATGCTTTAGGTATGGAAAGATGGAACGTGCTATTTTATCCTCTGAGATTGCAGTGGTGGATCTGAGAGGGGCTGTCACTCGTGGTGTTGGAGCTCAAGGAATTGAACTCAGCGAAACAGTGCGTAGGATGGAAGAGTCTATTCCCCAAGTTGTTGTTCTTCTTGAAGCTGCGGTTGAAAGGTGTATTGGCTTCACTGGCGGCTCAGAGGCAGACGAGCTGATACTTGCACTAGATGACATAATGTTGCAGTATATCTCTATGCTTCAAGAAACACTCAAATCTTTGAGAGTTGTGTGTGGAGTGGATGGTACAGGTGATGGAGTTGGCTCAAAGAAAGATGCAAGTGCAGAGAAAAGGGAGAGCTCTCGCAAGATGGATTTGACTTCAAATGAGGAATGGTCCATTGTTCAGGGAGCACTACAAATTCTTACTGTAGCTGATTGTCTCACGAGCAGGTCTTCTGTCTTTGAAGCCTCTTTGAGAGCCACTCTAGCTAGACTAAACTCCAGCTTGTCTATCTCGTTATTTGGCACAAATTTGGATCACAACCTATCACATTTGAAAAGTGAACAAACTGCTGGAGATTTGTCTATGGCTGGACGAGCCTCCCTGGATGTGGCAGCTATTCGGTTGGTTGATGTTCCGGAGAAGGCTCACAAACTGTTAAACCTGTTGGAGCAGGTACTGAAAAACTCCAGTCTTGATTTACAAAGTTTCTGAATTAACTATACAATATTTCATGCGTATCTTTTCCTTTTTCCCTTGATTTGTTGCAGTCTAAAGATCCACGGTTCCATGCACTGCCTTTGGCGTCTCAGAGAGTCGCTGCTTTTGCCGACACAGTCAACGAACTTGTCTATGACGTCCTTATATCAAAAGTCAGGCAACGTCTCGGGGAAGTATCTCGCCTACCAATCTGGTCTTCAGTCGAAGAACAAACTGCTTTTCCTCTACCAAACTTCAGCTCATACCCTCAGTCTTATGTTACAAGTGTTGGAGAATATCTCCTTACTTTGCCTCAGCAGCTTGAACCTCTAGCTGAAGGAATCTCAACCAATGGAGATTCAAACAATGAGGATGCACAATTCTTTGCAACCGAGTGGATGTTCAAGGTAAGTCTGATTTAAGCTTTAGTGAACACTGTACTCAGACGTTAACCACTGAATTTAAAAAACAGGTAGCAGAAGGCGCAACCGCTCTGTACATGGACCAACTGAGAGGAATCCAATACATTTCAGACCGAGGAGCACAACAACTCTCTGTAGATATAGAGTACTTGAGCAATGTGCTTTCGGCTCTGTCCATGCCAATTCCGCCAGTTCTTGCAACTTTTCAGACGTGTTTGGCTACACCGAGAGATGAGCTCAAAGATGTGATGAAATCAGAAGCTGGTAATGAACTCGATTTCCCTACAGCTAATCTTGTTTGTAAGATGCGTCGTATCAGTTTCGATTAGTCTCAAATATAGTTTTGGGGGTCCAAACCCAACGTACTTGGGGTGTCTATGAGACTTGCTAACAAATCGGTTCGTCCATTGTCATATTGTATTACTCACATTGTGAAATTTTTGATGCAATATATAAAGACAAGTTTAAAAATTTTGTAGTAAACGCTTTCTTAATTACTTCAAAAACCACTAGACCAAGATCCAAGAGCCACTTGTAGATCTATGCTCAGAGTCGCTGGGTGGTCTAGTCGAATACTCGAATTTACAGCTGAAAAATTCATGGTTACGTAGTTTCTTATTGTTTAGATAGTTTGATTATTCATTGAAAGGTACACATGACATGACATGACAGGCCGTTTCAGTTAGACCAAATCATAGTGGAAATGGCTTCCATTGACATTGGAAGAGGCAAAAACTAGTTCCTTGGTCCGAATCTTCTAACAATGTGTAGCTGGTCATAACAAAGTCGAGAAAAAAGAAATAGATCTGAGAGATGGAGGAAGAACTCAAGAACTTGATCAAGGTTTGGGTTTCTTTTGGTGTATGCAGCTATGAAAAAAAGTTCCTTGCTAAAAGTTTAAAAACGTTCCAATGGCTCTTTTTTTCTAGGGAATGCAAGGTGAATCACGTATACATTGTGAAAAGGTACTACTTTTTATCTTCTTCTTATTTCACACAAACAAATCATTGGAACAGAGCATTCTCTGTCATTAGTATATAATATATTTAAGGGTTTGTTTTGACAAGTTACAAACGGAGGCAATCCAAGTTTAAAAACACTTTGATTGTTCTAGTATTAAGTCTGTACGATAATGGAAACGTTTCGAAATCACTATATAAAACGTTTCCTATATTCAAAATGTTTAGGACGGGGTAATTAGTAGGCATGTCCATGACGGGTGGAATTCTGTATATATCCGAATTCTCCGTCTCATATCTACGTCCAATGGATAAAAAAAAATAGGCAGCATATAAGATGGGGTATCCATATTATCCGTTTGCGTTATTTATCTACAAAACTAGTGAAATTGTTTTTTTTTCTAATTTTCTAGTGAACTTTTATGTGTTTCAAAGTCAACTCTTAGCCACATTAGTGATCTTTTACCCGTTCCAAAGTCAATCCATCTTGTAACCTATCCTTAACCAAATTAGTGAACATTTTACCCATTCCAAAGTTAACTCTTAGCCAAATTAATGAAAAGAGTTCGGGTAATGTATTTTACTATTCAAATTATCCGTTTTCGATCTTTATCCGCTATTATCTGTTCCGATACCTAAAATAAATACGTTTAATGATTAGTAATATATTTTTTTTCTTTTTTGAAAATAAATCAATATTTTTGTCTTCTAAAATAATAAAACTTAAATTTGTGTTTTTTTTTAATATTTTTTTATTTCTTTTTTTTTATAGAATTTCCATATGTCAATGAATTAATTGAAAATAAAGTTAACACTTTTCCTTAAGTTTTTTTTTCTTTTGATATGATTGTTTATTTATATAGGGAATACTGTTTACGATAGACAACTCCCTTTGGTCGTGGCGAACGAAACCCTAATCATCACTCCTCCACTTTTGTTCGTCATCATCCTCTCCAAAATTTCTTCAATTTGATTCTGCAATTGCCTTATCCTCTCTCTGGATTCAATCTCAAGCCCGCTATGGATGCTCAGCGAGCTCTGTTGGACGAACTTATGGGCGCAGGTGAATAATCGAGTACCAAAATCTAGTTTCAATTTCATCTCCAAAATTTAGCTCTCCAAAGCTTTAATTGAGTGAATTTTTTGTTGAAATTTGCTCTCGATTTTGCTTGCAGCTCGTAATCTGACAGACGAAGAGAGGAGAGGTTTCAAGGAGGTTAAGTGGGACGATAGAGAAGTTTGCGCATTCTATATGGTTCGATTTTGTCCTCATGACCTCTTTGTTAACACGAAAAGCGATCTTGGTTAGTCACACTATTTGTTGTATCTGCTTGCTTTTGAATAATGCTTTTCTTTATGTTATCCTCCTAAGCTTCATTGTTGTTTTCAGGAGCGTGCTCGAGAATTCATGATCCAAAGTTGAAAGAGAGGTTAGGCCTTCATTGAGATCTTCATTATGTTTATTTGATTAAATTGCAAATCTGAATCGATTCGTGTGAGATGTGGTTATCTTGTATGTTTATGTCCATCAATTTTATCTGTAGAGGTTTAAATTAAGCCTATGAGAGATCTATTTTACGCATTTATGTGAATGAGTTTTGATTTTTTTTTGTGTTTCAGCTTTGAGAACTCTCCGAGGCATGATTCCTATGTGCCCAAATTTGAGGCTGAGCTTGCACAGTTTTGCGAGAAGTTGGTGCGTTATGCTTTTCATACCTTCTTTATTTTTTTTAATTAGAGTTGATTCTTCTCTATGCTAAGATTAGGAATTGGTTACAGGTGAATGATCTTGATAGGAAAGTTAGGCGTGGACGAGAACGCCTTGCACAAGAAGTTGAACCGCCTCCACCACCTTCTCTGTCAGCAGAAAAAGCTGAACAATTGTCTGTTTTGGAGGAGAAAGTTAAGAACCTTTTGGAACAAGTGGAAGCACTTGGTGAAGAAGGCAAAGTGGATGAAGCTGAAGCACTGATGAGGAAGGTACTATTTGTTTACCATGCTATAAAAGAAAAAGAGTTTCGAAGTTTTAACAAATCATACTGAATCTGGAATATGGTTTTCTGCTTGATTCCTCCCTATTTGCAGTTATACCCTATGTGACACCTTTATTATGATTATAAATTTAGTACACTGAGTGCTTATCTTTTGCAAACTCTGGTAGGTGGAAGGGCTTAATGCTGAGAAGACGGTGTTGTTACAACGACCAACTGACAAGGTACTCGCGATGGCTCAGGAGAAGAAGATGGCATTGTGTGAGGTTTGTGGTTCATTCCTTGTGGCTAATGATGCTGTAGAGAGAACGCAGTCTCATGTCACTGGAAAGCAACATGTTGGCTATGGCTTGGTTCGGGATTTTATTGCTGAACAAAAAGTAAGTCTCAGAACTAATACGTGAATGTTGTTGATTTAAGCTGTCATTCTTCGAAAGATGGGATAGTGATACTTTTTTTTTTTTTTTTCTATTCTAGGCTGCTAAAGATAAAGGAAAGGAAGAAGAAAGGCTAGTAAGAGGAAAAGAAGCAGATGATAAGAGGAAACCGAGGGAGAAGGAAAGCGAGAGTAAGAGGAGTGGTTCTAGTGATAGAGAAAGATATCGTGATCGGGACCGAGACAGAGATGGTGACAGACACAGAGACCGTGGTAGAGATCATAGAAAGCCTCATGACAGGAGATCAAGGAGTGGGAGAGAGGGCCGTGATCGAAGCAGATCACGATCTCCTCATGGAAGGTCTGGTCACCGAAGGGTGTCGAGAAGCCCCATTCGCCAGTACTAGTTTGAGACCCTCGTGGAAGGTCTGGTCACAAGAGGGTGTTGAGAAGCCCCATTTGCCAGTACTAGTTTGAGATAAGGTGTTGTCACTGTATCTTGGGGCCAGGAACTTTGCAAATTAATGAGGTAGACAATGTGACACCCCCCCTTATAATTTCATGAGCATGTGTTGTCTTTTTGGAACTTCCTTGTTAAAAATTTATGGACGAAAATTGTCTTTCTACCGGATCACAGCTATTCTAAGAGTTTGAGACCTTACCGATTATCCTTCATCGGTTATTTGTTAAGAGGTCAAAAGCATTGAGGTAGGTATTACCGTAAAACTTTTACATTTTCATTGTATTTCTCGGTACTTGGGATGCTATAGCTTCATTTTATTTTTATATTGTCTTTTGGTTACCCATTTCAAGTTTGATATACCTTTCTGATCTAAAGACTACACAGAATCGGGATTGTTGGGATCGAATGACACGAATACTGTTTGAGGTAACAAATATATAACAGAAGTCATCCTTACTAGAAGTTGGGTTTTGAATTTTGTTTATTTTCTTTGAGTTCTCTGTCTGCACTTAGGTGTGTATACACAGGAGGAATAATAATCTTTGGCTTTGGGGTTAGGTATAACTGTTGTATTTCTTGGCATCTTTGTTTGCAAAAAAGCTTTCAGTGTACTACAAGGAATCTCTGCAAATCCAGGAAACACACTGGATGGGTCTGCATGATATTTGATTCATATCGGGTAAACTCACTCCGTTGTTTATGAACTTTTGATAACCTTTTCCAAATTCCAAAGCTGGAGCATTATAGTAAAACAGTAGGTTCTCTGGTGGGAGCAAGAACTGTTTTGGTGGTCTTTGTGAGCAGAACCATCTTGAGTCTGTGTTGGCCTACCACAAAGCTGGAGGGCGTTTTTGTAAACCTGGCTTAAACCCTGATCTAAACATATATTACTTTGTGTTTTTTTCTTTTCTTTTCTTTTCTTTTCTCATTTCTCCTCTACAGTCTCTTTGATTCAATTAAGAGCTCAGCATGTGAAACCCTTGTTTTAGGGCTCCTGGTTTTGCAGCTATACATAAGCTTCTTTTATTTGGCAAACTTGTAAGAATGCAAATGGAACATAAGTGTGATGAACGACTTTTGTCTGCTACCTTATTATAGTCTCTGGTCAACTCCTACGAAATTTTGCGGGGAAAAATGACAACATTTGTCAAAATAATAAATTCTTGATAAGAGTTGAAGAGCATTCAACAGTTAGATACAGTATCTACGAAAATCTTGGACGATTTCGTTGGGATTAGACAAAAACTTTCTCGTTTTTATAGCCGAAGTTTTTTAATGCATAGAACAGCACCAGCCTATCGATTAGACAAGCTATGTGTCCTAATAAAACCAAAAAAAAAATATCTTACAAAAACTTATGAATGCATAAACACCACATATGTTGAGAAAATGCAAACAGAGACAATCAAAATTAACACAAGGGATGTTTGCAGTTTTGGAATAGATTTTGATTTTAGTTTTTGAAAATGCTACTTTTTATCCTCTACAGAATTGGAAAATAGGTTTTGAGATCTAAAAACCCTCTAATGTGGTGGCTTCCTCAATTTTTTCATCTAAGTTTCTTATAAAATTTGTTATCTTCTTAAATAATAATGTATCCATAATATGACTTAAATATTATTTTTTTTTTTTCTTATACAAGAGTACACCAAAAATTGCATTATCTATTTGTTAAACATCTCAGCATATTAATTGTAAAAAAAAAAAAAAAACATCTCAACATATTTTGTTTTTGTTTGGTAGGAGAATATCTCAACATATTTAGTTATTGGATTTCTTCTGCAGTAAGACGGCACCGTTTTACTGAAACTTAGCTAAATTAATGAGTTGGGTGAGTCAACGGAAGAGAAGAAGACCAAATTAGTCTTAAAACTCGTTTGGTAACAGTTTGTTTTCCTTACCCTTGTTTTAAAGCACAGAAACAGTCCTTAATAACTTTCAATGTCATTAAGAAATAAAAGTTAAAAACAACAACACTCAGAGGAAGAAGAAGACGAACCCTTTGAGGAAGAGATCACTCTTCGGTTTCAACAATCCTTCATATGGTTCGTGAAGATCCTTTATTCTCTCCATTTTCAATTCAATTTTTGGCTGATCTAATTTTTGATTTCAGATGTCGGACGGAGGAGCACCGTCGAGATACGTGAAGTTGACGAAGGAACAAGCTCCGGTCGATGAGATCAATCCCGGCGAACTCAATCAGCCTATTGAGGTCTCTCATGTACGTCTCTCCCTCTCTCTCATCTCTACTGATTCGGATTTTACAATTACGCATCTGAAGAACACAATGTGATATATCACCTGTTTACGATTCAATCGAAGAATGTTAGTGATTTGCGAAAGAGATCCGTGATTCATGTTCTTCAAATGCTCAATTTGATTTGTGTTGTGTCAATTTGAATTTGACTGATTCGATCTATTTGGATCTTTGCTCTGATTCTGTGCAAACTTGTCTGCAGCTAGCTGTTCACAAATGTAATGAGTGCGGCCAACCTTTGCCTGAGAATTTTGAAGCTCCTGCTGATGAGCCGTGGACTACCGGAATATTCGGCTGCACCGAGGACATGAATAGTTGTAAGTTCTATATAAAATGTTGCACAGATCTGTATAAATCCCATCATCATTTGATTGATCTCATTGGAATTAAGAGCTTAGTCTCAGTATAATATCGGTTTTTTCCATTCGATTTGCCTCGGTTTTGATTCACTTCTCATGTCTAATACTCTCTTTACAGTTTGGCTGGGACTTTTTTGCCCAAGTGTTCTATTTGGGCGTGTCTATGAAACTCTGAGTGACGAGGAAACCTCATGGACAAAAGCATGTATTTGCCATTCGATCGTAGTAGAAGGCGGTCTTACTGCCGCATCAATGCTTACTTGTGTTCCCGGTATTGATCCGCATACGTCATTTCTTATATGGGAAGGTTTGATGTTTGTTTGGTGGATGTGTGGGATATACACTGGAAATGTCCGCCAGACGCTGCAAAGGAAATATCATCTCCAGGTAATCAGAGTTTCATTAACATCTATAATCGATAAAACTGTGAAAAGAATCTGAAAATGTGTGTTTTGTTTTGGTTTGATGGAAACAGAATGCTCCATGTGATCCATGTATGGTGCATTGTTGCCTTCACTTTTGTGCGGTTTGCCAAGAGCACCGTGAGATGAAGAACCGTCTTTCGGATAACTTTGTGATGCCCATGACTGTTATTAACCCGCCACCAGTTCAAGAGATGAGTGCCTCTGGTGACAGAGACCACCACCACAACACTGTCCCGGTTTCACACCATAGCTCTGATCTTGAGATGCGGCCATTGTAGTCTCAACTCTCAATGTTCCCCACCAGATTCAAGGTTTTGTTTTGCCTGAATCTACTTTATATGTAAACCGATTTGGTTTGTTTCAAAAATTCAACTTATATACTAGATAGATTCTGGTTTTCCATGTATAATCATGATTTATCCTTGTCTCAGAATTAAGATTTTCTATAAAAAAAAATTAACTATTTATCGCCAAAACATATCTGATTTGAGTTATTCTATTAGATCTGCATTATTTTTTCTATACGTAATTTCTCTTTTTTTGGATAAATATGAATTTTGTTTAAAGAATCTTAAAAGATCGTAACACGTTTTGCAATATATATTTTTATATATCTAGTCCTATTAAAATAACAAAAAAAACCAAACTTTTTCTTATAAGTAACGATAACTACGAAATTAGGTACACAAGTCTCTGCCCTACGTTTATTGATTAGATGATACAAAGGACCACTTCAACCCCAGAGAAGATGATCGGAGGAAAGATTCCTGACGGCTACTTACCTGTTTCATCGGCGGAGTCACGAGTTTCTGCATCACTACCATGTTTTCCCGCGAGTGTTGAAGGGTTACGTAGACGGAAGAGTTTAGCTGAAGCCGGGAAGAGAGATATCTTCTACGGAGAAGATGACGTGGCAGATTTGATGTTTAGAGAAGAGGAAGTGGAACAGGACACGGTCATGAGAGCTTATAGAAGTAACGAAGCTATGAAATCGATCCAAGATACGAGAAGAAGACAAAGAAGGTTCTTTTGTTTTGAATGTTTTGACTTTCTCAAACTTTTTTTCTCTAGAGATCGAAACTAATAACCCTAACAACAAGCAATGTTTCTTGTATCTCTTTATCTTGTAAATTCTTTAGTTCGTAATTTAATGAAAAGCAAAACTAAAAATGTTCTTAACCTTGATGGAAAAATTGATATATGTGATACGAAAATTGACAAGAGTTTTATTATTATACATAACAACAGAACATTGCAATACATAAGAGTTTTGAACATTTGACTACAAATTTGGCAGATTTTACAACAGAGTAATAATGCCCGGAGAAGAAGAGAGTTTGTGTATATAAGAATTTTCAGGGCACATGAAATGCGAGCACCTACATTACATTACATAGCATATGTTAAATGTAGAACATCATCTCTTTTTGAAGAATTTGCTACCTCTCTTTCCGATTCCGGTACCTTCTAGACTCGATGAGAGATGAGACCTTGTGTCCGGTCTCCACGTTAGTTCTTTGAGAAGGGAGAACAAAGACGAGAGTGCCGCTGATATTTCGCTGTCTTTTATGTTCTTACATGATACTACTCTCATGCTCTCAAGCTCTTCCCAGTGTAGTATTACTGACTCTAAACCGCTTGTTGTTAGGATTGAGCATCCTTCCAAAGACAAAAACCGCACCCTCCTGCAAGAAACAAAGATGATCAAAATCCTATCTTTCACACCTTAGAATAAAACTAGCATAAGAGTTTCATTATTTCAAGGGAAATTCTTTCAGGGTTTTGTGGAAGTTGTTAGATTTATCAGCACAAAAATCAAAGCGAACAACAATCAATGCTCTTCACCATTCATATTAACCATATAATCATATGCAACAACAACACCAAATTTAAGTTTCTATGATATAGTTCAGTTAAAGAACACTTTTAGTTTCTATGGCAGTTAAATGATGCGATCATGATGTGAAATGACCTAAGAGGAACAACGGAAAACTAAGGCTTTGGGTCTTTGAAGTAACCATAGTTTATGTATCAAACACACATAAATCAAAGCAAAAACAGTCAATGCCTTTCATCATCCATATTAAAACTTCAGTCTACATAGCATGGAATTATGTCTTATGCTAACCATATCATGTGGAACACCAACACCAAGTTTAAGTTTTTATGATACAGTTCAGTTAAACAAAGCTGCATTTCACTTTTTGGCAGTTAAATTGATGGGATCGTATGATGTAAAGAGACCTAAGAGGAACAACAGAAAACTATGGATTCTGCTTTCTGAAGTAACCATTTAAATAGCAATCAATGAACTCAGTAAGTGAAGGGAAATATGTATAGGGAAGTGATCTAAAGCCAAGTTACCTGAAAGCTTTAGCCAAGCTGAAAGAATCATCATCTAATCCCCAACAATCCTGAATATTAACCTTAGTTACTCCATCACACACCTTAAACAACGCTCTCATCCCCTCCTTATCATTCAAACAACACCTCTTGAGTTGCAAACTCTCCAGAGCTGGACAAGATCCCAGCAACTTCTCCAGTCCAGGACTAGAATCTATCTTTCTACACGAAGAAATTCTCAATGTCTTCAAACTCTCAAAGTACGAAAGCGCCGCTATCCAACCATTATCCATCCTATGGTCACAAATACTCAACTCATCAAGCACTTCACAACATTGCCCAATTGCTTTAATCCCATCAAAACTACCCTCACAACCACTAAGCTCCAGCTTCACCAATCTCTTACACCCTTGTGCTAAAATCGTCAAACCTATATCCGAAACCGATGAACTATACAATCCGTCAACACTTCCAACCAATCTCAAACCCCTCAGATTCTCACAAGCAGCAATACCACGCAAGAGATTATCACTACACTTATGCAACTCTAACTCCTGCAAATCCGAACAGTCCTCAGCTAAACTCAGTAATCCCAATTCAGTAGCATTAATCACTACAAGTTTAAGCAAATCAAAACTCCCTCTTCCTAATACCCTAAGCCCTCTATCAACCATTTCATTATCCAATAGATTCTCCTCAACAAAATCCCAATTCGACGACGAATCGGTCGATACATGAAACGAAATCGACTTATGACATAGCAAAATCCCCGAATTCCTCGACGGATTCAAACACGCGTTAACCAAATCAACATTCGTAAGCTTAGGAAACCTCGAAACAAGCCTCCCAGACATAACAAAATCCCAATCAAAAACCTTCATTCTCCGTAAACGCCGTCCTTGTAGACACAACCACCGTTTACACACGAGTGAAACATCTTCGTTCTGAGATTCAGGAAGCTTCTCAAGTATCTTGAGAAGGAGAGAATCTGACAAGGAAAGTGTTCGATCGACGTCGGAGAAATCAGAAGATAAGGATTTGAACCTGGATCTTGGTGATTGAGCTTGAATAACGGCGGAGACTACTTGCTTGAACGACGTCGTCGGATGGTTTAACCATGGACCGGTCCAGCTTGAACGTCGTCTTCTCAGAGGCGATTTGGGACTCGTCGGTAACTTCTCCATAAACGACATCGTTTTCGAGTTCTTCTTCACGTTGGATTGGATCTCTCTTCTGGTTTGATTTAGCGGCGGATTACGAACTGTTCTAACGGATACATTGAAAGAGAAAGAGAGAGAGAGATAACGAAAGAGAAAAGAGACAAGTTCGAATTTTTATTAATTTATTTTTTGGGCTAAAATAAAATAAATAAATAAAATGGTTAATGGGAATCATTTTGAGTTGACCTTTGACTTAGAATGAGACAAAGATGGTGTTGTGCACATCTTTACTTAATTTGTGTAAAATGGTCTACTATACTTTACTAACTTTAGCCTTAAAACATTGGATTATGTTGTTAAGAAAAAACTATTGATTGATTTTTTTCCAAAAATTTCCATTCGAATTTTATGATTGATTACATTACAAATTTACAACCACTTTGATAAACCACATTTCGGCTAAGTTGATAACCACACCTTGGCTACGACGTGTGTGACAAGTAAAGGACGACATACAGTATTCGTGGATCAGGAGATTGAAGCCGATGCATCTTTTACATTCAAGATTGTTGTTGATTGCAAGTATTTATTGAGTAGTTACATGAACTAGTACAAACATGTATATAGTTTGAAAGAAAAGAAAAATGTATGTAGTCTTTACAAAATATATTTCTAATGTATGTTAAAATATGAAATTATAATCAAATATATATTATTATTCATTTTTGAAAATTTGATGATTTTCACAAACATATTCTAATAATACTTTTACCAAAATGTAAGTTTCAAAACTTAAGCCAATATAGTCATTGAAGATTGCTTAACATAGTTTTCAGTTACAGATCGTATAACAACAAATTGCATAGGGCTAAATGTAACTTAGTATAATCCCCTACCTAACCTGTTTCATATGCATATATTCTACGTCTTTTTATTTTTTCCTACCCGATGAATACTCATGGCATAGTTTTTCTAAACATAAATGTTCATAAAAATATTGAACCAAAACATCTAAGGTTCTTAGCAATATTTTTATTATAATTCACATATGTAAACAATATTCCTCAGGAATGGCTCTTTTGAACTCTAATTAATTTCGGATGACAAAATATATATATATATATATATATATATATTTATTTATTTATTTATTATAAATTTTGCATCATTCAAAGTTAAAAACCTCATTAGGAGATTTTAATTTTTTTTCTCCTCCAATGGTACAACCTTATTAGGGGTTCTTAAGAATAAATAATTAATATTTAGAAAAATATTTTATTTTAAGTTTAATTTATTTTGTTAAAATTTATAAAATATCATATTTTTAAAACTCAAAATATATTGAATGTCATGAAATTTTTAACATACATGACTCAAAAACATATAAAATAGTATTGATTTTCAAATCATAAACATATAAAAAACTTCATGTGTTAAAAATTCATCAAAAAAAAAAAAAAACCATCAACCAACCAACCGTTGCCATGTCAGGGATTTTAAGGGTTCTAAGACCATCCTCGACAATGGTCTCTTAGTATTAGCTCTTATGATTTGTTTTAATATTAATTTTGAAAAATTTATACTTAAGAGATTGTATAATAGTTATAATTTTTGTGTGTGTCCAATGGTAGACTCTTAAATCCCTAAATCCCCAATTCCCCAATTCCATGAACCCTAAATTCTAAAAACTCTAATCACATCGATTCATACAATCAGAGATAGATTCATACCTTGACAAACTGATCGAGTTGGCGAAACATTAACTCCGATTTGCAAATTGAAACTCGGAGATCTTGTAAAAATAGTCTCCGATTTCGAAACCTCACATCGCCGATTAGGTTAACCGAAGATGCCATGGATGACAAACGTCGGTGGAGATGATGAGTTTTCATCGCTAACATTCTTTTTGAAATTCTCACTCAAATTGTATTTCCATTTGTTCATTATTGATATAACATTTGAATTTTAAAAAGTTGTGTGTCTATTTGGGCGGGCTGAGGGCATACCAATTTTCCGTGTCAAAATATATATGTATCTATTTGTTCATTTCGTTTCAATTTGAAATGAAAGGTTTTGGGCATAAAGTTTATTATATATCAAATTATATAAAGTCTCAACTTTAGTTCGTTTTCTTACTCAAGGTAAAACTGTTTTTTCATTAAAACTTTTGATTGGTTGGAACAGAGGAAATTAATGACATAACATGAGAAAAAGTAAAAATGATCTTATTCTTTTGGGACGAACCACGAAGCAGTGAATGTCAGTATCATCAGTATACAAGGAAACTAAAATTTGTTGCAGGGCATCATTAATTATTACCGGACCTTTTTTCCTTTGCCTTCTCAAATTATTATAAAATAATGTAAAAGTCTTTAATAACTTTACCTATTTTTTTTCTTTTTTGGGGATGAAACTTGACTTATTCTTTGAGACAGTTATAAATATACATTTATGATTATAAATACAATTGATATTCATTTGCAGATAGAATATCAACTACATGGACATAGGGCATTTACACACATGCATACACACGCACATAAGACAAAATTATTACTATGGTTTCGTTCTTGTTTTTTTTGGGTAAAATTTGCGTTCTTGTTTTAACAGAGAGAGAGAGAGAGCGAGCCAATGGAGGATGAGAAGCTAGGGTTTAGAAACAAATATCATCGATATGAAAAATACAAATTGACAAAAATTTCATATGGGTACTCAGAGAATCAAATCCAAAACAAGGAAACATTCACCACAAGAATCCTCATCGGAGAATCACCGGAAATCAGAAACAAAAGAGAAAGTGATGATGATACCAACAAAAATCAAAATAAAAGAGACAGGCAATAAACTATATATAAAAACTTCATTACTATATATCAGCACCCATCATTTCATTTCATTACATCAAATTTGATCATCCTATATACATAAAATGTCTGATCTTTTTACTAATTACATCATCCATCATCATCTTTACTTCTTACATAACCGTATTTATATCAATAAAAATAAGAACTTGATCATCCTATATACATAAAATGTCAGATCTTTTTACTAATTACATCATCTTTACTTCTTACATATATAAACCTGATGATGAGATGATGATCTAGATCACATGTTACGAATCTTACGATGTTGAGCGACGATGATCCTCACAGCAACAAACAGAAGCAGAAGCAAAACCACAATCACACCAGCCATCATCGACACTACTGAACTCAGAAACCTCTCTCGCATGGTTGCAGCAAAAGCCCAAATCAATAAGATGAACAAGAAAAGCAAGAAAAGCATAACCCTCCACATCTCTTCTTTCTCTCTCTCGCTTTTTTCTTTCTCTTTGCTGTTTCTCTAAAACTTTTGCTTGGGGATGTTATATCATTCTTAGTCTATATAAAGGCCAAGTAATTTTGGACACGAAACAAAGAAAAACAAAGTTTTGGTATCATGAGTTTATTATCAATATAAATTTTAGTAATTTCCACCCAAGCAAATTAAACACTCAGACGCTGACATGCAAACTTGGGATACAACTAAGTAAAGATATTTAATATATATGACATTTTGAGAAATAGGTATGCATTTAATTTTCCATTACACATAAATACGATATACAAATTAAAGAAAAACAAGGTTTTAGTTTCATGAGTTTTATTCTCAATATGAATTTTTGCAATTTACACACATGCAAATTAAACTCTCACACGCTCACATGCAAACCTGGATACAACTAAGTAAAGAAATTTGATATGCCATTATTAAAAATTTTGATGCATTTATTTTGGGATTATTGTCTAAAATGCCATTTTTTTGGAAAAACTTACGAAAATGCCATTTTTTGAATAGTTTACGGATTTTGCCCTTTTTTAACACTTAAAAATGTATGTATTTATAATTTTTTTTTGCAAAAATACGTACTTTATACCAAATACTAAACCCTAAGAACAAATGGAACCGACTAAACCCAAACATAACGAGTGAAACGCATGTTAAATCATATTTTTGGAGCTTGAAAAATGGCAAAATCCACAAACTATTCAAAAAAGGGCAAAATCCACAAATGCCATTATAAAAAAGGGTAAAATCCGTAATTAATTCATTTATTTTTCCATTACACCAACACCACATTTTATCATGCATTGCCACACCAACTCAAAAGTTCAAACTAGTACTGTAGATGGTATATTTCCTCTTATATAAATTAATTATTAATCTACCTACCGTAGAAGCTTTCTCTTGACAAAATATTTATTAATATCTATCAAAACTATAAGCTTATCAAGTTCCTCAAAAGGGAAGGGTGCAATCCAACATTGTAATTAACCCTTTGCATAATAAAGGACTAATTAAGCCATATTCTGCTTTAATTGTAATCTTCCAATGCATCAAATACAACGTTATATAGAAGCTTTTAATTGCCACCTCCATAATTTTGATTTGTACGTAGTTTGTTTGGCTTAGCTCCTCAAATTCATCAACGGAATATTTCCTCCAATTCCTTCATCCACTTGGAACCTTGCAGCTCACAATCAACTTATATTTTCCATATCAATGATTGTTTGTCACTCTTCCATCTATTAATTGGCGGCGTTTACCGCAACCTCTCTCTTCCTTACCGAATTAATTACTAATTGTTAAACATAAGGAATATACGTTTTCATTATATACACTAGTATTATTTCTTTCCACTTCATTACATTTAAATTTTCCGGGCAACTTTAAACATATTAAGTTAACGATAAACTTTCTAATTAAGTACATTAATATTTTAGATATTAATTAGTTGAACACTCTCTCATCAGCTAGAGTACCCTCTTCTCCCATTTTCAAAAGGTGGTGGCTTTTGAAAATGCAGGTTCGCACCATCCAGAATTCCAGATTTATCTCCAAACCATTTATCAACGTAATTTTTACCCAAACAAGTTATCGAAACAGAGCATTCTCTGTTATTAGTACATTTGATTGCTTGACAATTAAGTTACAGGCAATCCAACTTTGATTACGTATGGTTCTCGAAATGTTTTTACTTACTTAGGTTGTCGTCTTTCTCGTCCTCCTCGTTTGCATCCATACCTTTTTGTTCCGGCTCTCTTTTTATCGGGCCTTTGGGTTTGTTTCTCTTCGGCTGCTTGAATAAGTTATTCTCAGTGGATAGAGCTTCTGGCTAGAGATTTGCTCCCACATGTCTAGTCGTTTGCGTTTAAGCCTTAGAGAGTGTGTGTCTTTTGGCGTTTGGAAATTTTAGGCATTTGGAATTTGGGCGATTATAGGTTTAGGTTGTCCGACAGTTCTTTGAGCAGATTTTGAAACTTTTCTCAACCGGAATAATTTGGACAAAAGCAATCAGCGATAGAAACTCATCAATTTCGGAAAATGCCAGGGGTTGTTTTAACTCATGACTGAGCATCTAAGCGGGGGGATTGAATACCCAGAGAATCAGAGTTCACACCACCCGTCCTGAACAAATAGGATATCCTTTCTTTATTTTTATCGTTCGAGTAATGCTGCTGATATATGTTCGAGATGCACAAAACTATTTCGTTTATCTATTTTACAAATATTACAAGCGTGATATCATAGATATTAATTATTGGCTTTTACGTTTTGATACATATAATTTATAAAGGAAAATGCGTTTATGAAAAGCGAGGATGACAGCGTACTTAATTTAATTATACAAATATTACAAGCGTGATATCATAGATATTAATTGATTTTACGTAATAGATTTGGTAATATTCCTTTTGTTAGCCAATAATGGTAATAAGTATAGATGAGCACGTAATCATAATTGTATAGTAAAGGGCTTTTAAAGTTATAAATAGAAAAGTAGATAATTGTCCACGAACCACGATTATTGAAAAAAAAAAGAAAAAAAAAGACACAAGCTGCTTTGTTGCAAAGGTAAATTATTATTTGTGAGATCTCTCTAACGATATTCTTCTTCTCATTCGTCTTCATAACATGCATCCTCGTAACCACATGGTGGTGGGCGAGTGGTTCTCGTTTGGTTGGAAGGATCGCCCTGTTGGTCTAGGCCAGGGATCGATCCTCCCCAGACGCAGTTTCGCTCTCTCACTCCTGTGGCCACCTGGGAATTTACCTGCGGACTTGCTCAGGCGCCCCAGACCACCAGTTTATCAGGGGACCCTTAAGTGGAGGCTTAAAAATCCCTGTGACGCGGGCTTAGGCCCAGTGGGCTAGTCAGATCACTGTGTGGTCTGGATACTGGGTTATCAAAAAAAAAACATGCATCCTCGTCTAAAACTGGCAGGTTCTCTTGACGTAGCGATGATGGAGTCTGTCCTTGAATTCTTAAAGGAGCAAGACCTAACTCTTGATCTTGTGATCATATTTATAGGCTTGGTGACATTCATTGTGTTCATGATTTCGTCCTTCCCATACAGGAAACGTATTCGAGATTGGCAACTTAATGAATTCGAAGTCGCTATATCAAACCACAAATATGTCGTCTTTTTGTTCTTCTTCTTCTACGGCGTTACAACACTACCTTACGTACCTTACGACAGTTGTGCTCAGAACCAAATGGAATGGGGCCTTGTTGTGTTGAGGTTTGTGACCAAAAGTTGCTTCACCATTGTCTCTTATGTGGTCCTCTGCAAGGTTTGTGCTATTTTACTTTCCAAACCACCCTTGGAATCCACGGACGACCTTCAAGACAAGAGCCAATGACCTGTGATGGATCTCGTAGGTAGGGACCTAGGGTTCATGCTTATATTCAATAAACCTTCTATTATTATATAGTTTTAAGTAATGAGGATCTTCTTCTATTTAGTTACTATACTAGTAAGTGTTCGTGCTAAGCAGGGAATAAATCTTATGCGATATAATCTATATATAATAGTAATCTCAATAAATGTTTTTTTTGCACATTTGAACGGTTGTGTATTTTAATCACAACTTTTCGTTAAAAAAATTTTAAATTAAAATATATATTTTACGGTTATGTTTTTTTAGAAAATTGTAGTCCGAATGTCTTCTGCGGTTGCGTCTTTTTATTGTAACTCTTCATAAGTAGTTGCAACCTCTTATTGGAATTATTGCAATATTTAGTTTATTTCACGAACAATTGCAACCTTTAATATATATATTTAGTTTATATCACAAACAATTGCAACTTTTGATTAATATATTTAGTTTATTTCACGAACGATTGCAACCTTTGATTTGTATATTCAGTTTATTTCACGAACAATTGCAACTTTTGGTTTATTTTATAAATCGCTATAACATCTAATTATCTACCGTCGCGTCTCTCCGTATAACTTTCATAAATTAATATTTTTAATTTTTAATTATCTAATGTATTTAAATGAGATTGTGATCGTTTAATTCAACCGTTGAAACATTTGGTTTATTTGACTAATCATTGCAACTTTTGGTTTTTTTTACGAACTGTTGTAATCTTTAGTTTATTTGACGAACTTGATAAACCGTTGCAACTTTTGGTATATCCCAACATTTTCTTCTTTTTTTTGAACTAAAATTTTTATTTTACGTTATATTTTTTGAGAAAGTTGAAATCCGAGTAAATATTTTTACGGTTACATCTTTTTATCGTAACTTTTCGTTTAACGGTTGCAACAGTTTAATTGATCTATTGCAGCATTTAGTTTATTTCACGAAATATAACTTTAGGTTATTTTATAAATTGTTATAACATTTAATCATCTATCGTCGGTGTAACTTTTCATAAATTATTATTTTTAATTACTAAAATGTATTTAAATAAGATTGTAACCATTTAATTAAACTGTTGCAACATTTGGTGTACTTAACAAATTACTGCAACTTTTGGTTTTGTTTTACGAACCAATAGTTGTAATCTTTTGTATATTTGATGAACCATTGCAATTTTTGGTTTATATGATTTCTACGGTCGCTTCTCTCGGTTAAAGATCGTCATATTATTAAAAAATATTTAATTACTACTATATATTTAAATGAATTGTTGCTACCGTTTAATTTAACATAGTAACATTTTATTTATTTACGAACTAATGAATATTTTGACTTATTTATCACACTGTTGTAACATTTGGTTTATTTGATGTCTTTGTATTTAGAAATTGTTTTTAGTTACAAATGAATGTATTTCTAATACTAATATACTTAATAATGTTTGTGAGGGTATTCTTTATCATAATTTTCGTAATCATATATTGATTTATTATTAAAAAATCAAAATTGTTACAATTTATTTTTTGTTTGATATTTTCCTCAAACGATTTTTGAAATATTTTTCCCGCGACATCGCGGAGGTCCGGAGTTTTAGTTTTATAAATAATCGTATTTATGTTAAAAAAATATGTTAGATTAGATTAAAACAAGGGGCTTTTGCAAAAATGCCACTTTTTCAATGCCACTTTTCAAAAATACCTCTTTTTAAAAACCTTATAAAAAATGCTCTTAAAAATATAAGATTTACCCAAATATGTATGTAATATTATTAAACATAAACAAACTACATTTATATGTATCTAAAATCTTATAAATACTTTATAAATACCTTATAAATGCATTTTAAATACCTTTAAAAACCTTTAAAATATCTTGTAAAACCTTTGAAAAACCTTAAAAATCTTTTAAAATAACTTGTAAAACCTTTAAAAATACCTTATAAAACCTTATAAATACTTGGATCGAGTCTTCAAGTAGTAGTTACAATCCATAAGTACCTTATAAACCTAATAAAACTTTATAAAAATTTCAGATTTAAAAAGGGGCATTTTTGAAAATGGACATCTAAAAGGGGCATTTTTGAAAAGGGGCACACCAAAAGGGGTATTTTTAACAATTTCCCTTAAAAGAAATATATTAAATTAGTTTATTATATTTTTTACTATATTTCAAGAGTATATAGTGATTGTGTTTGGTTTTATGATACGTTTTTAAACACAATTCAAAAATCAGACCGTAGTTTTTCCAGCTAGAATATTGGATCTCTGGGTTGAATTGGTACTATAAGAGGTAAATGGTCTAATGAATTTCAGTTAAAATATAGAAATATATGTTATATGCACACACATATGTACGATAAATCTCTTTTTGAAAAATAATCTTACTTTGATATATTATATATATATATATATATAATTAGAGGCATATATATGACTTTTACCAAAGAAATGTATAGAAATAAGTTATGTTCATTTTTTTCAAAAAATAATTTATATTGATAAATACATAGATGTCCGTAGTACATCATATTTGTATGATAATTTTGTATCAATTTTTGTCATATAATTTAATGGAATATATCTTACAACCAATATTTCTCGAGTTTTTCACATTGGGAGATCCCAAAAAGAAGTGAATGAATTTACAATGCAGCATTGGCAGGGGCGGACCCACTAAGAAGTAAGGGGGGTCACTTGACCAGGCCGGTTAAATAATCAAATAACATTCTTTTGCATGAAATTTCATTAAGTATCAGCAACACAATTGGTCATTTCCAAGGTGTTGACACCCCTCAACTCTGAATTCGAATTAGCTTTAAATACATGTTTTTGTTAATATACCATTTTTCATTGCTTATGAAATTGATTTTGTTTTTGTGGGTTTTGTATAATATTAGAATACAATTAGTTATATAATATTGTTTTTAAAAAATTGACCTCGTAAAATTTATTCCTGGTTCGCCAAGCCACTTTAATTTCCATTGGATAATGCAGTTTTCATAAACGGTGCGATCTATTACAAAGGAGCGGAAATATATCCGAACAAGAGTTGTGTTTTGGTGAGTTTCGTTGTTAGGTCCGAGAAATTTAATCATGTCCAGACTCCCCAAAACATGAAGATTAGCCATAGCGATTCCACTCTTATATATAAACTACCAAGGAAAGTTAGCATGCAAATGTCGCAATAACATCATCAACGAAGGATGCGGATATGTGGGTTATGGAGGATGCCGAGAAACAAGAATGGTCCAAGATTACTTTTTTGCATGCTTCAAGGTATAACAAGTCGGATCAGAATTGCAGATGTCACTCATCCTGGTGGTGAATTTGTTATACTCCACCACGGATCTTGAGGAGGAGAGAATCGGATAAAGAGAGAGGTGAATCGGTTCTTTCCTCGGTCGACCCCTTAGTCTTTTAGTTTGAGGCTGGACACCCGGGTTCTTACATCCTAACATATTGTGCCCTTCTTCCATACAGTTTGAACATGTCATGATACGTTTGTCTCGGCTTAACTTGGTCGTGGTACTCTTAGAGAATGTTTCATTAATCCTTTTTTTTCTAGCGTGGTTACTTGGCCTACCACGGTTTCGTATTTGCATCGTCTTCAACAACGGCACAATCATTTTCAGGAATCGCCTCAAACATACTCTGTCTACATCATTTCCATCCTTGTCGACATCTCGTTCTGTCCGTCGAGGTTTTGGTGATAGCTTCTTCATCTTTGTAATTGAACCTATTAATAAGACTGTGTCTCTTCTTTTGTTTGTTGGACGACGTGTTTCGCGCCTAACAGTCTTTAACGTTTATGAAACGGAAGATTTTGTTGATTTTTAACATCTTTTAAGTGGCTAAATTTAAGGAAGTTTGTACGTTTTTTTTGGCAAAAACTAATAAGTTCATGATTTAAATGACCATTTTCCCTTTTTAAAAGTTAGTTATTATCATAATATAACATTCTTTTGTAAAGTTTGATAGAATAATCTTGTAAAAATTAATCTATTTTAAGAAGGTTTTGTCATTCTGACAAGAAAAAAAAAAGAGATTTTCCCTATTTAATTCTATTACGACTAAATTGGAAAAGGAAATCATCATATCTACGTCCAAAAAATGACATTAGTGAAAGAAAAAAGTGTATATTATTATTTGTATGTTAGAAGTATATGTTAATTAGGGTTTACAAAGGAAAAAAAAAAAGAGAGAGAGAAGACGCATAGAAGAAGCCATCACAGAGACCTCACAATCTCCTCTACATCACAGCAGCTTCTCGAGGAGATCATGGCCAGAAAAAGATCCTGCAATATCAATATCCCTGTGGATCTTATGGTAGAGATACTTACGAAACTTCCGGCGAAGTCTCTAGCGAGGTTCCAATGCGTCTCAAAGCAATGGACAAGTATTGTAGTCATAAACTCGATCGTGACTCGGTCTTTGACTCAATCATCGCGGGATCCTCACTTCATCTTCAACCGACGTTCTATAGGTAAATCTTCCTCCGTCTTCTCGTATGTTCATGACCCTCATCAAATCACACACCAAGAACAACAACTCTACCACGAGGAAATCTATGGAAAAAGCTATGGCAAAGAAACAAGGTTTCAATACCTACGCGGCTTGGTCGGGTTTTGGAGATCATCATATTCTTATGGTCAGTTCACAATATTCAACCCTACAACGAGGGAAATATTAGAATGTCCCACATTGCTTGGGATTAAGATCTTTGGGTAATATATATAAGATGTGGCAATCCTTTGGGTTAAGTTAGGCCACATTCCTAATATGGTATCAGAGCCAGGTTTGGCCCAACAAGCAAATTCCCACAAAAATGGTTTCCCACCTATGTGGCCCATATAAGTGGCATGTCTTGTTGTATTTCCGAGATGTTGGGCTTGGGCAGTTTCCCGTTGGACCGTTTCCCACCCACATCTCGAGGAGGCCTATTAGAATGTCCCACATTGCTTGGGATTAAGATCTTTGGGTAATATATATAGGATGTGGCAATCCTTAACTCTTGAGCTAGCTTTTGGGTTAAGTTAGGCCACATTCCTAATATGAAAGCAGCTTTTAAAGTCCTTCATTATTTGAAAGGTACTCTTGGACTGGGATTGTTCTATGCTGCAGATTGTGATTTGGTTCTAAAGGCATATACTGATGCTGACTGGGGATCATGTAAAGACTCAAGACGATCTACAACTGGCTATTGACTGTTTCCTTACCCCGTTTACCTCCAAGGTTGTTCTACTTATTCGGGTACGACCCTTTGAATAATCAATACAAAGTAGTCTGCCTAACTAAACTTATAAATCCGCCGAAAACGTTTTCTTGTCAAGTTTTCACATTGAGAGATCGCAAAAAGAAGTGGGTGAATATACAATGCGGCATTGGAAGTCACTTTCCATTAGATAATGCAGTTTGCATCAACGGGACAATCTATTACAAAGCAACGAAAATGAATCCGAACGAAAGTTATGTTTTGGTGTGTTTCGATGTTAGGTCCGAGGAGTTTAATCTTGTCCAAACTCCCGATAAAATGATGATTAGCCATAGAGATTCCACTCTTATAAACTACCAAGGGAAATTAGCATGCATGTGTCGCAATAACATCATCAACGACGATGTGGACATGTGGGTTATGGAGGATGCCGAGAAACAAGAATGGTCCAAGATTACACTTTATGGCATGCTTCAAGGTATAACAAGTCGGATTAGAATTGCAGATGTCACTCATCCTGGTGGTGAAGTCGTTATAGTCCATCACGGATATTGGAGTAGGTATACATCAAACGTTTACTATTATGATCCGAAACGAAATAGTCGTAGAAGTGTTGAAATTCAAACTACAACATCGTCAGAGAGAACAATCCCTAGTGATTATTTTACAATGTGGCCTGTCACGGATCATGTTGAAAATATCATGTGTTTGTCGTTGCATTAGTTGAGACTGTTTTTTTTTTCTTTTACTAACAATTTTTTTTAAATATTTTAGCAGCTAAAATTGAAATTTAGTATTGTGAAGGGCAAGAGTTTTATTACTTTACATAAAAGTTTGGGACGTATTATTTTACAACAGAGTTTGTCTATATCAAGAGTTTGCACTTACACAACATAACATATGTTCAATGTAGAACACTGAAGAATTTGCTGCCTCTCTTTCCAATTCCCGCACCTTCAAGACTCGATGAGAGATGAGACCTTGTGTCTGGTCTCCAAGTTAGTTCTTTGAGAAGTGAGAACAAAGACGAGAGCGCGGGTGAAATTTCGCTGTCTTTTATGCTTTTACATGACACTACTCTCATGCTCTCAAGCTCTTCCCAGTGTAAAATCACCGACTCTAAACCGCCTGATGTTAAGACTGAGCATCCTTCCAAAGACAGAAACCTCACCCTCCTGCAAGAACAAAAGGATGATCAAAAGCCCACCGAGAAGACCAATGAAGCAAAACATATATAAAGACAAGTTACCTGAAAGCTTTAGCCAAACTGAAAGAATCATCACTCAATCCCCAACAATCCTGAATACTAACCTCTGTTGCTCCATCACACACTTTAAACAACGCTCTCATCCCCTCCTTTTCATTCAAACAACACCTCTTGAGTTGCAAACTCTCCATAGCAGGACAAGACCGCAACAACTTTTCCGGTCCAGGACTAGCGTCTATCTTTCTACACGACGAAATCCTCAATATCTTCAAACTCTCAAAATACGAAAGCGCAGCTATCCAACCATCATCCATTCTATGATCAACAATAGTCAGCTCATCAAGCACTTCACAACATTGCCCAATTGCTTTAATCCCATCAAAGCTACCTTCACAACCACTAAGCTCAAGCTTCACCAAACTCCTACACCCTTGTGCTAAGAACGTTAACCCTATATCCGACACCGATAAACTCTAGCGCCTAATAACTCTACCACGTAACTCATTCATCCTACTAATTCTACCGTGATAATCTACCAAAATATATTAGCTCTACCGTCACTACAGCGACAAACTTTTGTTGTGGCGGGACATTTTTCCGCTTAAAACTCACCTTCTCCCTCTGACGTGGCAGCATATTTTAATGGCAGTTTCGTAATAATTTTTTTTCTACAATTTAAGGGTTATTTTGCCACTAATGAAATTGTGCCGTCTATGTTTGTAATAAACAAACTTTTATGTGTTATTTTAGTAACTCACCTTATTTTTTTTTAACTCATGGTGTATATTATTTATATGTTAGAAGTCTTATATGTTAATTAGGGTTTACCAAAAAAAAGAGAGAGAGAAGACGCATAGAAGAAGCCATCACAGAGACCTCACAATCTCCTCTACATCACAGCAGCTTCTCCAGGAGATCATGGCCAGAAAAAGATCCTGCAATATCAATATCCCTCTGGATCTAATGGTGGAGATACTCAAGAAACTTCCGGCGAAGTCTCTCGCGAGGTTCCAATGCGTCTCGAAGCAATGGACAAGTATTATAGTCATAAACTCGATCGTGACTCGATCTTTGACTCAACCACCATCGTGTGATCCCCACTTCATTTTCTCGCATTCTAACAGTCAATTTTCCTTCGTCTTCTCGCATGTTCATGAACCTCATCAAATCACAAACCAAGAACAACAACTCTACCACGAGGAAATCTGTGGAAAAGGCTATGGTATTGAGACAAGGTTTCAATACCTACGCGGCTTGGTCGGGTTTTGGAGATCATCATATTGTTATTGTCAGTTCACATTCACAATATACAACCCTACAACGAAACAAACTGTTTCCTTACCCTATTTGCCCTCAACCTCAAGATGGATTTACTACTTCTTCGGGTACGACCCTTTGAAGAATCAATACAAAGTAGTGTGCCTAGCTATACAAATAGATCCGTCCAAAAACTTGTCTTGTCGAGTTTTCACATTGGGAGATCCCAAAAAGAAGTGGATGAGAATTCAATGCGGCATTGGAAGTCACTTTCCATTAGATAATGCAGTTTGCATCAACGGGGCAATCTATTACAAAGCAACGAAAATGAAACCGAACGAAAGTTCTGTTTTGGTGAGTTTCGATGTTAGGTCCGAGAAATTTAATCATGTCCGGACTCCCAATGACATGGCGATTTACCGTAGAGATTCCACTCTTATAAACTACCAAGGGAAGTTAGCATTCATATGTCGCAATAACATGATCAACGAGGATGCAGATATGTGGGTTATGGAGGATGCCGAGAAACAAGAATGGTCCAAGATTACATTTTTTGGCATGCTTCAAGGTATAACAAGTGGGATCAGAATTGGGGATGTTACTCATCCTAGTGGTGAATTCGTTATACTCCATCAAAATTATTTGAGTAGGTATGCATCAAACGTTTATTATTATGATCCGAAACGAAATAGTCGTCGAAGTGTTGAAATCCAAACTACAACGTCGTCAGAGAGAATAACCCCTAGTGATTATTTCACAATGTGGCCTGTCACGGATCATGTTGAGAATATCATGTGTTTGTCGTTGCATTAGTTGAGACTGTTTTTTTTTTTTACTCAAACATTGTATCTTTGAATCTCTTATCAGCTAAAATTGAAATTTAGTATTGTGAAGGGCAAGAGTTTTATTACTTTACATAACAACAGAACATTGCTATACATAAGAGTTTGGGACGTATTATTTTACAAGAGAGTTTGTCTATATCAAGAGTTTGCACTTACAGAACATAACATATGTTCAATGTAGAACACTCTTCTTGAAGAATTTGCTGCCTCTCTTTCCAATCCCGGCACCTTCAAGACTCGATGAGAGATGAGACCTTGTGTCTGGTCTCCACGTTAGTTCTTTGAGAAGTGAGAACAAAGACGAGAGCGCAGGTGATATTTCGCTGTCTTTTATGCTTTTACATGACACTACTCTCATGCTCTCAAGCTCTTCCCAGTGTAAAATCACCGACTCTAAACCGCCTGATGTTAAGACTGAGCATCCTTCCAAAGACAGAAACCTCACCCTCCTGCAAGAACAAAAGGATGATCAAAAGCCCACCGAGAAGACCAATGAAGCAAAACATATATAAAGACAAGTTACCTGAAAGCTTTAGCCAAACTGAAAGAATCATCACTCAATCCCCAACAATCCTGAATACTAACCTCTGTTGCTCCATCACACACTTTAAACAACGCTCTCATCCCCTCCTTTTCATTCAAACAACACCTCTTGAGTTGCAAACTCTCCATAGCAGGACAAGACCGCAACAACTTTTCCGGTCCAGGACTAGCGTCTATCTTTCTACACGACGAAATCCTCAATATCTTCAAACTCTCAAAATACGAAAGCGCAGCTATCCAACCATCATCCATTCTATGATCAACAATAGTCAGCTCATCAAGCACTTCACAACATTGCCCAATTGCTTTAATCCCATCAAAGCTACCTTCACAACCACTAAGCTCAAGCTTCACCAAACTCCTACACCCTTGTGCTAAGAACGTTAACCCTATATCCGACACCGATGAACTATACAATCCGTCTACGCTTCCTACCAATCTCAATCCCCTCAGATTCTTACACGCAGCAATACCATGCAAGAGATTATCATTACACTTATGCAATTCTAACTCTTGCAAATCAGAACAGTCTTCAGCTAAACTCAGTAATCCCAATTCAGTAGCGTTGATCACTACAAGCTTAAGCAAATCACAATTCCCTCTGCTTAATACGCTAAGCCCTCTATCAATTTCGTCACTGTGCAATAAATTCTCCTCAAGAAACTCCCAATTCGAAGACTCTGAAGATAAATGCATACAAATCGACTTGTGACAGAACAAAATACCCGAATTGACCGGCGGATTCATACACGCGTTCACCAAATCGACATGCGTGAGCTTGGGGAATCTCGTGGTAAGTCTCTCAGACAAGACAAAATCAAAATCAAGAACCTTTAGACTCCGTAAACGTCGTCCCTGAAGATTCAACCACCGTTTGCAGACAAGTGAAACATCGTTGCTCTGTGATTCAGGAAGCTTCTCAAGGATCTTGAGGAGAAGAGAATCGGATAAAGAGAGAGTTGAATCGATTTCTGAGGATTCGATTTCATTGAAAGGCTTCTCATTTTTAGAGGGATTTCGGACATGCTTATCAAATTCAGACATTTCTTGTTGCTTCAGCTATATCTTCTTTAACTGAAATTGCGCGTCTTTTATTGTCTTAACTAGGCCTGGGAGTTCGGTAAAATCGGGTTATTCGGGTCGGGTTATTCGGTTTTGGGAAAATTCGGTTTTTGAAAAATCCTCCCGAATTGAACCGAAATTAAATTCGGTTCGGGTCAATCGGTATTCGGGTTATTCAGTTCGGTTATAAGATTTAAAAATAATTCCGAATTAAATTGATTTTTTTCTATTTCGGTTTATTTTAACCGAATTACAAAAAATATATGAATAATGGGCTAAAAACAAAGCCCAAACCCATTACAATCATTTAAAGCATTTAAAAATTACAGCCCAATTAAAATTAACAAATTTACAGCCCAACCCACTAAAAATTAGGGTTTTCCACACATTTGTGGACAGTGACGAAGCAGCGACCGGCGGAGACGGACGGCGACGGCTGATCTCTCCAACTGCAAAAAAATACATCACCGACCAGATCTATTAGATATCATAACTATAACCACATGTAATCTATCATCTAAATTGAGAAAATTAGGAAAATAAAAGTATAAAAAATTGAAATTCCAAAGAAGATTAGTAAGATCTAGAGAGTTACCCGTAAATCCGGCTGAGATTTTGGTGATATGGAAGAGTTTAGCGAGCAAACAACAAAGAATCACACGAAGAAACGATTAAAGAGAAAAAAGAAGAGAATAATAAAGCATGTAGAAGATGATGAATTGATGAAGAAGAAGAAACGTTATACTGATTATGGATTAGGTCGAAGAAGAAGATGAACTCTCTGTTTGAGTTTTGGAAGAAGTAGAGCCGCAGAGGCAGATCCAAAGAAGAAAATGAAACTAAATTAGGGTTATTGACTCATTAGCCTTATATATGGCTGCAGATTCTCGGTTTAGATAAAACCGATCGGCCCGAATACCGAACCGAACCGAACCGACTTCCGAATCCCCAAATTAATTTCGCCGAACGGTTTGGAGTTCTCTCTTCGGTTTACGCCGATAACCGTAATTGTCGGTTTGATCGGGTCGGTTTGATCGGTTTATTCCGAACTCCCAGGCCTAGTCTTAACCCAGAAATAGTGGTCTTTGGACAAGGACAAGGACCAGATTGAGTCTTCGTCTTCGAGTTTTTTCGGTTCGGTAAGTTCCGGTTTTGTTTTATTTGGTTCTGATTTAAACCGGAAAAAAGAAATTTGGTTCGGTTTGGTTCAGGTATCAGAGAGAGAAGAAATAAACAAATATAGTATCTCGTGTATAATAAGATTTGAGCAATCAATGAGAACAGCTTTTCACTCAAAAGCACACTTCCCCATCAAAGTTTCTTGCTTTCAACTGTTATAGATTTTCATTTCTATCATCTTTGTTTCTTTATCAGCTTTTATGTTTCCTCTCATAGATCTCACAGACTCTCTCTTCTTCTTCTTCAAGCTATAATGGAGTCTTCTAAGCATAATAAACTCTGTTCTTGCTTTTATCTTTGCCTCTTCTTGACTTTAGTTGCAGCTGAACCTCAAACAGAATCTCTTCTCACTTTAAAATCTCAACTCACCGACAATTCCAACAGCTTAAAAGACTGGTTCATTATCACTCCCGAAGTTTCCGACAAAGTTGTCGCTTGTTGTTCTTGGTCTGGTGTCCGATGTAACCAAAACTCAACTTCTGTTGTCTCCCTCGACCTCTCTTCCAAGAATCTCGCAGGGAGTTTGTCAGGGAAGGAGTTCCTCGTCTTCACTGAACTTCTTGAACTCAACATCAGTGACAACTCGTTTTCCGGCGAGTTTCCGACTGAGATCTTCTTTAACTTGACCAATCTCAGAAGCCTTGACATTAGCCGAAACAACTTCTCCGGACGTTTCCCTGACGGTAACGGTGGTGGTGGCTCAAGTCTCAAGAATCTGATCCTTCTCGACGCCTTGAGCAATAGCTTCTCCGGCCCATTACCGATCCATCTCTCCCAGTTAGAGAATCTCAAGGCACTGAATCTCGCTGGGAGTTACTTCACTGGCTCGATTCCGAGTCAGTACGGATCTTTCAAGAATCTTGAGTTTCTTCATCTTGGTGGGAATTTACTAAGTGGGCACATACCACAAGAGCTAGGGAATCTCACAACTTTGACTCACATGGAGATTGGATATAACTCATATGAAGGAGTAATCCCTTGGCAAATAGGTTACATGAGTGAGCTCAAGTACCTCGACATTGCTGGAGCCAATCTCTCTGGCTTCTTACCAAAGCATTTTAGCAATCTCACAAAGCTTGAATCTTTGTTCCTCTTCAGGAACCATCTTTCTAGAGAAATCCCATGGGAGCTTGGACAAATCACTTCTCTTGTTAACTTAGACCTCTCAGACAACCATATCTCTGGAACCATACCAGAGAGTTTTTCAGGTTTGAAGAATCTCAGGCTTTTGAATCTTATGTACAATGAAATGAGTGGGACTCTCCCTCAAGTAATTGCTCAGCTACCTTCTTTGGATACTCTCTTTATATGGAACAATTACTTCTCTGGGTCACTTCCCAAAAGCTTGGGGATGAACTCAAAGCTTAGATGGGTCGATGTTTCTACCAACAGTTTCGAAGGTGAAATCCCACAAGGTATTTGCTCAAGAGGTGTTCTTTTTAAGGTCATTCTATTCTCCAATAATTTCACTGGAACTCTGTCTCCATCACTCTCCAATTGTTCAACTCTTGTTCGTATCCGGCTTGAAGATAATTCATTCTCTGGTGTGATCCCTTTTAGCTTTAGCCAGCTTCCTGATATCTCATACATAGACCTCTCAAGAAACAAACTCACAGGAGGCATTCCTTTAGATATATCCAAAGCTACAAAACTTGACTACTTCAATATCTCCAATAACCCTGAGCTAGGAGGCAAACTTCCACCGCAGATTTGGTCTGCGCCTCGTCTTCAGAACTTCTCTGCATCATCCTGCAGTATCTCTGGTAGTCTCCCTGAGTTTGAATCCTGCAAAGCGATCACTGTCATTGAATTGAGCAACAACAATATATCAGGGAGGTTAACACAAACTGTTTCCACTTGTGGCTCTCTTCAGAAGATGGATTTAGCTGGAAACAGAATGACTGGTGGGATTCCTGAGAGATTCGCAAAGCTTCCACATTTGAGAGTCTTGGATTTGTCACACAATAACTTAAGTGGTTCCATCCCATCTGACAAATTGTTTCAATCAATGGGGAAACATGCGTACGAGGGCAATGCAAACCTCTGTGGGCTTCCTCTGAAATCATGTTCAGCTTACAGCTCAAGGAAGCTTGTGTCTGTTCTAGTAGCTTGTCTAGTCTCTATCCTGCTAATGATAGTTGCAGCTTTGGCATTGTACTATATTCGTCAAAGAAGTCAAGGTCAATGGAAGATGGTGTCTTTTGCGGGACTCCCTCATTTCACAGCAGATGATGTTTTGAGGAGCTTTGGTTCACCTGAACCTAGTGAAGCAGTTCCAGCTTCAGTGAGCAAAGCAGTTCTGCCAACAGGAATAACAGTCATAGTGAGAAAAATCGAATTGCAAGACAAGAAGAAGAGTGTTGTTTTGAACGTTTTAACGCAGATGGGGAATGCAAGACACGTAAATCTGGTCAGGTTGCTGGGGTTTTGTTACAACAATCATCTTGTGTATGTGCTGTATGATAATAACCTGCATACCGGGACTCTAGCTGAGAAAATGAAGACAAAGAAGAAAGATTGGGCAACTAAGAAGAGGATCATCACTGGTGTTGCTAAGGGACTTTGCTTCCTTCACCATGAATGCTACCCTGCAATTCCTCATGGAGATGTTAAGTCGTCTAATATATTATTCGATGACGATAAGATAGAGCCCTACTTGGGTGAATTTGGGTTCAAATACATGCTACATTTGAACACAGGTACTTACCATGAAACACAAGATCTCTTAGCACTAATCATTTGTACATCCTCCTTTGTTCTTCCTAACATTAGACTCTCTAAAGCAGATCAGATGAACGATGTAATAAGAGCGGAGCAGCAAAAGGACATTTACAAATTTGGAGAACTCATTTTGGAAATCTTAACAAATGGTAAGCTGATGAATGCTGGCGGATTGATGATACAGAACAAGCCAAAGGATGTTCTTCTACGAGAAGTATACGCAGAAAATGAAGTGGGTTCAAGTGATTTTAAACAAGGAGAAGTTAAAAGAGTTGTTGAGGTCGCACTTCTCTGCATAAGAAGTGACCAGTCTGACCGTCCTTGCATGGAAGATGCAGTGAGGTTCTTGTCTGAAGCAGAGAATAGGTTTAAATAGGTAATAAGGACAATGTTTAAATGCACAAAATGTCTCCTCCCCTATAGATATAGTAAAAGGGATTCCTTATATATAGTATTGTACCAAAACGTTCTCTTTCTTTCTTTTATGGTCAGATGTGACTTCTTAGTTATTTTCTGGATCATTGTGTTATGATGTTGTTCTTGTATTACTATACATTCAATAAATGAAATGAAGATTGCAAATTCTTAGCTTTATATACAAGACTTATCTGGTTTATGCAAGTACCGATTAGGAATACTCAGATGGCTCAGTTGTGTATAGCCAGCAGACAAGGTACTCCATCCACCCCCAGAATTGAAGTCATCGAAGCAGTTCTGCGTTTTGGCAAGTGAACCTGCTTTGTGCCATTCATAACCAATACTCCCACCACCCCCAATGTTTGCAAAGCAGAAAACAACACCGAGATGCTTGCTAAGCACAATGCGGCTTCCACTGAAAGACGGTGTTATGCTTATGCTAAACCACCATATGCATAGAGCAAACATGGTGTGATCCATCTGCAGATTCATTGGCTAAGTCAAACTTGTAGATCGCACCAGGAGTGAGGAGCTAGTGAAGCTAAAGACAAAGTGTTGTCCTTGCGCTAAGCAGCAACATCAGATACTGAACCAATATCTACAGAGAACTAGAGAAGTAAGGTACTCTTTATTTGTTAAGAAAGTAAACAGAACATGATGAGACCACCAAAACTAATAATTCAAGTTCCAGATAAAGAATATCGGGTCTACCAAATTGAGTAAACAGTTAGAAGCCATGACCATCATTTAAAGAGAAAAAGGATCAAATTGGTTCACTGACAGATACATGTCGGATGTTGATACCCATAAATAAAAAGCATATAGCTGCTGCGTATTGATGTTCCATATTTTACAATTTAACCACTGGCTAACTTAGAAGGTCCTAAAACTACAACAGTTCCTTTTTAATCAACACATCTCTACACAACTCACACTTAATACAAAAATCGTAGGTATTCTGTGTCTTTATAAGTTATACCCTTCGTTTTCCCCATCTTTTTCCGGTGTCTAAACCAACCAGCCTTGAAGATGATGGAGCAGGTGATGGACCTTCTATACCAACAGACTCTGGAATATCCAGATTCGCTTGCATTGATTGCCCAGATGCTACTAGTGACTGTTCTTGTGCATCGTCGATCTGATGCAATTCTATCCTAGCTTTCGCAACCTGCAAGCACTAACAAGTAGTGTGTTATATAAATTCTTGCTTAAGATCTTACTTATTGCAATAACACACAGAAGAGGGATCATTTGGTCTTCACCAGTTCAATGTGATGAATTGATCCACGTGCTTCAGCAAGTCTACTCTGCAACTCATCCCATTTCTTCTTCCGGAATTCTTCGTTCTCCATCTCGTTCCCTTTCTCACCCAACTGCTGATACAGAGCTGTTTTCACCAGATCAAATGTTGTGCTCAGAGCTTTAGACATACTTCTTTTTTAACTCAATTCTGTTTCAACAAAACTCTAATAATAACCTGTGAAGATGGATAGAACCCATAGCTGAGTTGGGATATCATAGAGTTTCTTTGCAAGTGTAAGAGAGGAACGCAAAATCTCTCTGGCTTGTACGGTGTCATGCAAGGAAAGAGCTAAATTTCCCAGGAGTGTCAAATACTGTGCAACTAGCTGCAGGTTACCCATATGATTGTGCGCGATCTGCAAACCCTTGGCAAGACGGTTTCTGCATTGATATCATACATTACGTTGGAGCATAAATCATATTTTCACATACTACGATTTTAGTGAATATTCTTGATATACGTAGTTCTTTCTCTTCCTGTGAACACAGATAAAGCGCATCATCCTGCTCTCATATGGTTTTCTATAATCATTATCATTGAAGACAAAAAACGGTAGGGGTCTCAACAGCTGAAGACAAGAACCAATGGGCAAGTATATTTAAAAGTAAACAACCTTTGATAAACTGAGAAACGAGCACATACCTTGCTTCCTGTAGATCTCGTTGCTTCATCAAGAGGAGACCATAAGCAAAGAGAATACTAGCTTCCTCTCGAACACCAGATAGTGAATTCGTCATTCCATTGAGTGGTCCAATTAAATCAAGTGCCTAAAGACAAATCAGAGGATTGAAAGCAGTCTTCTTAAGCTCCGGCAATAAAGCAAAGCAAGTATAAACATCCAATTAACTGCATGAAAATTCAAACCTTAGATGATGACTCAGCATCTCCAATAGTAAGGTAAGAAACAGCTGCAAATGCTTGACACGAAGCTTGCATTGATATACTCTCTGTCAACTGAAATAACATTTCATATGAGAAATCGCCATGGGCAGCAAAAAGGCAAACATATTGACCAATATTAAATAGGCACATAAGACACCTCATTCCAAAACTAAGCAACTATCTATCATATACATGAGGTTATAGTTTTACCTTGGTCGCTTCAATACAATGGAAAGCAGCTTCACTGTAGCAACCAACAGAATGAGAATATTGCCCCCTGAGCATCTCAATCACACACTCAGAAGCTTGCAAAATCGTTGGAAATCGAGTAAACCAATTTTTCATCTCAACCAAAGCCTGCGCAAACGATATTTAGTGTTAAAGTTTCCTTCAAGAAAGCATGATGCCAGAGAAGACAACTAATACGACCTAATATGAGGGGAACTCGATCGATTATGCATAGTTCTATACCGAGCTGGTTAACTTAGATAAATAAGCAGGCTCTATATCACCGTGGCGTGGTGAAGGGAGGAGCAACGAATATAGGAAAAAATAACCGATGATTTACCTCTTCAGCTTCGACATAATCAGACCTTGTAAGTTCCAAAGCCACTCTATTCTCAAGAAACTGCATCTGTAGCATAAGAAAAACCCTAGACATCCAGATAGCTGTGTGCCTCAAATCAGCTTCTGCCGAAAGAGAGGAACAAGAAGAAAGAAAATGTGAGCTTCAACATTAAGAATCGTTGCTTCAACTAAATGTAGTTACAACAGAGAAGTAGATTCAACCTCTAACTTCTTCAGTAATTCCAAGCTTGATCAGTTCATCTGCATAAAACATAACAAACACACAACATGTCATGCCATGAGATGGAATCCCCTAAGCTACTTAGTTTTGTTCCTAAGAAGCAGCTGGCTAATTTCCTCATAGAGGCCACATACTAAGAGAATGGATCACTTACTACACTGATTCAATTCGAGGAAAAGTGGGTTTCTGGTGATTTCAGTGAAACAAAAAGAAAAGAGAAGAGAG
Source organism: Arabidopsis suecica (assembly GCA_019202805.1). Lineage (NCBI taxonomy): Eukaryota > Viridiplantae > Streptophyta > Magnoliopsida > Brassicales > Brassicaceae > Arabidopsis > Arabidopsis suecica. The sequence goes on along the minus strand of CM032912.1, from coordinate 8,420,639 downwards.
TATCTAGTGCAGACAAAATGCAATAGTAGGACGTGAATTAAGAGATAACAGGAACTTCAGCTGCTAAGGATAACAGAAAAACCTTGAATGATCTGCAATCCAGACTCAATACGTTTTGAACACTCTTTAAAGAGTCCCTTTGGACGTCCCGATATGACAACCATAAGATGGACCAAAGCACAGATGGCATTTTTTGGTAGCCACTCTCCATCAATTGGAGATGGTGAAAGCAGTAGCCTCTCTGTCCATCCACGATCTATGTTGCCAAAGTATGCGGGCTCCAGAGAGTTATCAGTGGTAGAAGATGGAGATACTGCGTTTACACGATCTTGAAGCTGAGATTGTCTTGCGGAGAGGGCCGATCTTTCTCTGGAGGGAAGATCGTAACGGGAGAGACTAAGATTTAACGAACTGAGCTCATCCAGAAGTTGCTGAATCTCCTGCATTTTATGCGAATGAGCATTCATGGCCTGGTCCAAGCGGTCGACATGATGCTGAGCGTTTTTATAATCACAGAGCCTGAGGCGATAGAAAACATGCAACATCTCATTGTAGAAGAACAAACCGGGGCAGCGATCAGTCTACAGATAACAGGGAATCAGCTGACTCAGGACAAACCAAGCAAGCAGAAGCTAAGTGAGCAAAAAATAAAATTTCGTATGTACTGTAACATACCTTGTCTGAAGAAACGGTCTGCCAGATCTCATCGCATCGCTGGACAGCCTTTTCCACTGAATAATCATCAGTCCATTGCATGATATGAACGTGAAGCATAGAGGCTGTGAAGAACATCTGATTACAATACAGAATCAAATAATTAACAATAAAGATCAATCACCTATTCACCTGAACCTCAAACGCAAAAATAAACAAGAGACTATCTACCTGGAGCTCAGGAAAACATATGTGTGAAGCAGAGAGAAAACCAGACTCGAGAGCGGAGAGAGAAGAAGGAAAATCGGCTTGGATAATGAACGTATTAGCGAGCTGAGAATTGAAATTGCAAGACCAGAGGTAGGCAGAAACATCCTGGGGGACAGAAGATGCGAGTTCGAGAGCCTTGAGGAGAAGGTTGCGTTGAGGAGGGAATAAAGCAAGGAGGTGATAACAGTGGCTGAGCAAGCTATAAGTCCGAAATTTGAGGTCGTAGGAGGAAGGAATAGACTTAAGGAGAAGAAGAGAGCGCTCGAGATGGGACTTGGCCTGACTGACATTGTGAGAGTAACGGAGTAAAAGAGCAGAGAGACGGAGGCGAGACTTGACTTCAACAAGAGGAAGGAAAGAGATTTGACTCTGGCAGATGGCTTCCAAGCACTTTATGGTTTTTCCGATGTCACCAAGCTTCTGGTGGTGATCCGCTAATCCCCACAGCCCTTCCGCCACTGCAGCACCTTCCATAGCTTTCTGCTACTGATCAAGAGAGAAGCCAAAGATAAAACTCATAAGAATCAATAAATCCAAAACATGTCAAGAAGTCTACAAAAGAAAGTATCACATAACAAAGAAATCATTAGCTCTTGAAAATGTACAAAGGATTTGATTCAATTAAATTACAAATTCAGCAGAGTTTGGACAAAAGAAAATTTTGGTAATATGAGATTATATCACAATGATTATGGCATTGGCAATAAATATAAATGTCTGAGAAAACTACGAATTCTACAGAATTTTCTCCAAACGCTTGAAACTATAAATCAACACAATTTCTCCATAGAATAATCTATACTGAGTGACCAACACAACACACACTTGAGATGATTAAACAAGAAATCACAAATACCACAGATCAATTAAAAATTCCAACAGTCACCTAAAAAAATGCTCCTTTAACACAGCCCTAGAAGCAGAGTAGAAAGAAAAAGAAGTAATTGTATCACTTCCTACTCTTCGTAAAGCTAGATGTTGTTTGTAATCAACAAGAAAATGATATACACCGGCACAAAGAGATAGAACGTACCAGTCGTTAACAGTGCTTGAGTGGGATTGAAACACAAACACAAGAATTAGCTCCCATGTTACTACCTTAAGAAGATAAAGTTCTCTACTTTGTTCATTATCAATTGACCAAAACTCTTTCAGGAGTTTCATCGAACAATAGGTATGCGCAACAAGACCCAATACCTTAGCTAAAGCTAAACTATAAACTGTTTCCATCATAACTCAAACTGATCCGAACCCTAAACCCTTTTGAAAGCCTTAGAAAACACATACCACGTTCTCGGTGACCTAGGCCGTGAATTGGGTCGGAAGTTAACCAGTGTGGCTTGTTGAAATCATGGGTCCGACTGGTTTTACTATCGGAATCTTGCTTGGGCTCGTCGACTCTTTGTTTGACCAGTGTTTTTGTTTTGACTTTCAGATTGGGCAAGTACGAAGCTTATGCGCTTCTGCAATCGAACAAGGGGAAAAATCTGTACTTTGAATGCTGAGTGACTTGAGCTCTATGGTCCGGACCGGAGAAAGTGGAAGACGACAAATCACTGACCTTTCCTCTTCTCTCGACGATCGAAAAATTCACTCTTTTTCCTCATCAGATCCGACCCGTTATAAAGGTATCCAGACCCGTTTATATTGATCCATACCATATCCCCAATCTCAGCTTAGATTAGATTGGCCCATTTAGGCCCGTTTACGTTTTTTTCTTAATTACAGTATCTTTTAACATCTTAATTATATTTGATTTTTCTTAAATTATTTTTGAGATATCGTTGATGGCCCTAAAAATGTAAATGGACTGAATTATATAATGACTTTATGTTTAAAAAATACAATAAAGTTTAAGCGAATTGTTTCATCTGACTAAAATATAGCAGTAGGTTTTTCGAGTAATTATGTCATTCATGTAGACAATAACAAACAATGAAGTAATTACCTATAGCAAATGCATTAACTTTTGGCACAAATAACTTTTTGAATTTTCATCTCTAGTTCATGTATACACACCGATATACATGTGTATGATTTACACATTCTAAATAATTTCATGATTAGAGAGAGTGCTTAGTGATTCGATGCATCTCTCTCCTCACTCATGAGATAGATTATAAGGCCCTAGATTATATTTGATTGGGAACAAATTTTCAAATTAGTTCAAATTTATCGCATGTTTTTTCGTAAGAAACAGAGTTTTGTTGATTTTCCAAAAAATTAACATAATTCATTATCGCATAAATCACATTTCATTTCATCAGAAAATAATCATATGTAATTAATTAGTTCTGCGGTTTGTTAAATAATTCACTTGTGACAAAAAGAAATTCCTCACGTGTGTAGTCGGTCCCCACTCTAGTAGCAGTAGCTTATGATGCCTTCTCCGCGCGTGTAACACGAAAAATTATTCACTACGGCCGGCTCTATTAACCTTCACGTCTCATCACCGTTCATTCATATCTAAAATATCAAAACAACACTCGTGTCATCAATCCGTCATATCACTGAGTGTTCTTCATTGTAGACGATTTATTACACCCAATTCCGCGAACGAACACAGTTAGATACAGTTTGAGGGCAAATCTGTCAATTATCGCCAACTTGCTGCGAAAGGAAAATAGTCACGTGACATGCACACACACGCATATGAGACTCACTCACAACACTCTCTCTCTCTTGCCTCATATATAAAGCCACCTCCAGATTCATTAAATGCGACATTTCAAAACTTTTCTTTTTTCCGTCTTCCCCATAATCTCTCTGCAGATAAAAAAGATTTTCTGGTAAAAAACAAAATTCTTCAGATATTTCTGGGTTTATGTTTTCTCGCTTTTGATTCATAAATATAAATTTTTCCATTTTATTCATAAATGCTCACACAGGCTCAGATTTGTTTTTTTTTTTCTTTCGCCGTTGCTGATTTTGATTTTATTTTTTTCCGGTGAAAAGGAGTAACGAAGATCATCGAGAGACGAGAGCAAAAATCATGAGTGTAAGATCTTTCTCTCTGAGATTTTTTTTTTTTGCTGTGTAAATGGCTCAGTCCCTCTATTTACTCTAATGATGAGAAAAATAAAATCAACACCGCTTGATTCTGTTTCCTTTGTGTCTCCCACGCGCGTACCAGAAAGCGCGTGTGTGTATTTCTTGTTATACTCGCAGAGTCAGCTTTTTTCAAATATATTCTCCAGGCAGCAACAACAAACCGATTCTTCATTATTCCTTAAACGATTTCCATTTTTGATTCACCAGGAAAAAGAAAAAAAGTGAACCTCTCTGAGTTTTTTTTTTTTTTTTTACTTCTTCTTCTACTACAGGGAACGATGTTCGTGAAACGGAATCCGATTAGAGAAACCACCGCCGGGAAAAACTCTCCGCCGTCGTCACCGACTTTGAATGGTAAACAACTGAAGCTATAGTTTCTTCGTTTCTGTTTATTTTCTCGCTTTTCTTCTAATTTCTGATTTTTTCTTTGGTTTTCTTCTTCCAGTTGCAGTCGCGCATATCAGAGTTGGATCTTATTACGAAATCGATCCTTCGATTCTTCCTCAGCGATCGCCGGAGAATCTTAAATCGATTAGAGTCGTCATGGTATTTTCACTCGATTCTCTGCTTTTTTCACCATTGATTAGAGACGGATCTCGTTTTTTGTTGTTCGTCTGGGTTTTCGAGTGAGTTTTGGGTTTTTTTGTTGAAGGTTGGCAAAATCACGGCGAGCGATGTGTCTCTCCGGTACCCAAGCATGTTTTCACTCCGATCGCATTTCGATTACAGCAGGATGAACCGGAATAAACCGTTGAAGAAGAGGAGCGGTGGTGGTCTTCTTCCTGTTTTTGACGAGAGTCATGTGATAGCTTCGGAGCTAGCTGGAGACTTGCTTTATAGAAGAATCGCACCTCATGAAATTTCTATGAATAGAAATTCCTGGAGTTTCTGGGTTTCTGGTTCTTCTCGCAGGAACAAATTTCCACGAAGGGAGATGGTTTCTCAACCGGCGTACAATACTAGGCTCTGTCGCGCTGCTTCATCGGAGGGAAAGTGCTGGTCTGAGCTGAAATCGGGAGGGATGATTAAGTGGGGAAGGAGATTGCGTGTGCAGTATCAGAGTCGGCATATTGATTCTAAGAAGAATAAGGAAGTTGAGGAGAGTTCTAGAGTGAAGGATGAAGAGGTTTGCAAAGAAGAGATAGAGAAAGAGGATGATGATGATGAGAATGAAACAGAAGGCACTAAACAAGAAGATGCAAAAGAGATAACTGATGGAAATCGTAAGAGAAAGTTGATTGAATCAAGTACTGAGAGACTCGCTCAGAAGGCTAAGGTTTATGATCAGAAGAAGGAAACTCAAATCGTGGTTTATAAGAGGAAATCAGAGAGGAAATTCATTGATAGATGGTCTGTTGAGAGGTAAAATGCATGATTTAACGAATTTTATGATCTCTGAAATTGGATTTTCCTTGGTTCTGTTGATTGATTGTGGTTAATTTTGGGATTTGAAGGTACAAACTAGCTGAGAGGAACATGTTAAAAGTGATGAAGGAGAAAAATGCAGTGTTTGGCAACTCCATACTCAGGTCAGAGTTGAGGTCAGAAGCAAGGAAGCTGATTGGTGACACGGGTCTATTAGATCATCTGCTTAAGCACATGGCTGGTAAGGTGGCTCCTGGAGGTCAAGATAGGTTTAGGAGAAAGCACAATGCAGATGGGGCAATGGAGTATTGGTTGGAGAGTTCTGATTTGATTCACATAAGGAAAGAAGCAGGTGTTGAAGATCCTTACTGGACTCCTCCACCTGGTTGGAAGCTTGGTGACAACCCTACTCAAGATCCTGTCTGCGCTGGAGAAATCCGTGACATCAGAGAAGAATTAGCTAGCCTGAAAAGGTAGAAAAGTTATTGAATTGGTAATATGATCATCTCTCTTTTGTTGTCTTATAGCAATTGTAACTCATGTCTGTCTTGGTCTTGAGAAGAGAATTGGAGAAACTTGCCTCAAAGAAGGAAGAGGAGGAGCTTGTTATCGTGACTACACCTAATTCTTGTGTTACTAGTCAGAATGATAATCTGATGACTCCAGCAAAGGTAAGGAGTCAAAACAATAACTGAGACTCTCTCTTGTGATACTGTTTTATCCTACTTTGTGAACATCTCTGCTGCTTCATCTCAGGAAATCTACGCTGATCTGCTAAGGAAGAAATACAAAATTGAGGACCAGCTAGTGATAATTGGAGAAACCTTGCGTGAAATGGAGGTATGTATATCCTCAGATTGAGTTTCTAATTAGACACAAACACTCTTCTTACTAGTTTTAGCTAAACCCTTACTTAAAATGTAAAATCTTGATTTAGTAACTAAACCCTTACTTAAATGTAAAACTTAAAATGCAGGAAGACATGGGATGCCTAAAGAGAACCGTGGACGAAAACTATCCTAGAAAACCAGACTCAACAGAGACACCTTTGCTACTAGAGGATTCACCACCAATACAGACACTAGAAGGAGAAGTGAAGGTGGTGAACAAAGGTAACCAAATCACAGAGTCACCTCAAAACAGAGAAAAAGGCAAGAAGCATGATCAACAAGAACGATCACCACTTTCACTTATAAGCAACACTGGTTTCAGAATCTGCAGGCCTGTGGGGATTTTCGCATGGCCCAAATTGCCTGCTCTTGCTGCTGCTACTGATACTAATGCTTCTTCGCCAAGTCACCGACCAGCCTACCCATCTCCTTGTCCAGTCAAGCCACTTGCAGCTAAGCGTCCTCTCGGCTTGACGTTTCCCTTCACCATCATACCCGAAGAAGCTCCCACAAAGCTATTCAACGTTTAAAGCTGCCATCGGAAACTGATGCATCAGATCTTACTTCGCATACAAGTAAGCTGATGTGATTTGGTAAGGTCTCTCTTCCATGAAAGATTCAATAACTACAAGCGAGGAGGTATTTAAAAGGGAAATATCACTTTATTATTATATAAGGAACTATATTTATGGGAATAATTTGGCAAATTTTGAAATTCTTCCTCTTTAATTTAGGGATTTTATGTCTCTGATTATTAAGTATATATAGAGAGAGATGGCTTGAATAGAGAGGCTTATCATAGGAATATATTATTTTGAAAGACAAGGATCATCATATTCTGTATTACTGAACAATTTCTATAATGATATAGTTATATATACTTATTATTCAATTCCTAGAGCTTTTGATTTTAAATCCATTTTTATGCAAAATTGATGTTGAAGCCTTTTTTTAATATGCATTTGAATTTCATTAAAGAATAATGAGAATGGTTTGTAGAATATACAAAAAAGCTTAACCTAATAACTATTTCTTGACAAAAAAAGTTTTAAAAAAAAATAAAAACAAGAAAGAGCTAATGCAACAACAAACTGATTTGAGTTAATTAGCAACAACAAACGATAATAACTATCACGTAACCAGTGTCACTTTAAAAATCTTTCTCTTTGGGATAATTTGTGACTTTTCACAATGTATGAATTCTTATGGTCATTCTACTAATAATACGTATAATTTATGAATTCTTATGGTCATCTACTAATAAAGTAATAATACGAATGTTATACTTTCAAAATTTAAAGAAAACAATAGGAATACTTTTTTTTTCCCTTCCATTTCTCTTCCCGCGTTTTGTTGTTCGACCGATCTTGTGGTACAGATGTTCTAATTTGAACGTCGAAATAAAACTATAAAATAAAAAAATAAAAATCTCATCTCGAAATTTCCTAACCATTTGATGGTGCAGGTTTAAGTTCGCTCTCATAAAACCAAACCCGTTACATTATTTAGACTAATTCTGCTGCGAAAGACGACACACCAATGTTACTTGAATCCACGTCAAAAGATCTAGAAATCACACTTAAGAAATGGTCATGCAATATGGTTAATGCAACACTCGACTAACTTTCTTTTCAAAGATTTGCAGTTTTGCACAATTTAAGTGATGATAAGGTGTATAATATATGTGTATCCAAAAAACATAACAAGTTTTTTTATAATTTTAATTATATATCTAAAATATAGAATAGTTAATTATAAAATCAGTGAGAAATAAATTTAAAAGAAAGCAATATGTTGTTTGCCAAATTGACATTTCTAAATATTGTGGCGTATTTACAAATTTTAGTAGCTACTTGTGATTTATTTGTTTCAACTTGTAAATTTCAAACAGATCTTATGTACCAAAATCAATTATAAATACAAATAATTAAATCATATTTATGTAGAAAGAGTCTCACTCTGATAGTCAATCACTTGTGCGTAAAGATATTTGACGAAATGGGTTACAAAAAAATGGCCAGCACAGCATCATCATGTCTCGACTCTCGACCTTATATTATAAGATTTGTGTTTTTCGTCCATAATTGTATATAACCGTAGACTTAACTTATATTAAATATTTTTGCACATTATATTAAATATTATACAATATAATGGTAATTTCATAAGCATCCCACACCTGGTTTATGTGGAAATAAGTATAACCTAGATAACATATATTCCATCCGTATGAAACAGAATAGATAACAAAATATTTCACAAACATATACGTACATACGTTTTTATTTTGCTAATAATATATACATATGTTTGTTTTCTGATTCTAGAATTTGAATCTAAATCTTTTTTAAGAAAACGTTAAGTTTTTTTTTTTTTTTGTTAAAATGCAAACTTTAAGTTCTCACTCTACTCTCTTAGTTTTCCAACACTAAAATAAAAAAAACCGACGTTTGATAAGCAAATCAGACCAGTTCTTAAATCATGCATTCAGAAAATTATCAAAGTACTAACTAATGTTTTTTAAAATCATTCAGTAGTTTCGGCTCAGTAGTTTCGAACTGAAGCCTTAGCATGGAATTTTTTATGTTGGAAATGAAATATATTAACTCTACTTATGTATGGTCTGTATAATCTATAATTTTTTAGGTTTTGATTGGTAATTACGCACATTGTACGTTGTGATATAAAGTATACTGCTCTAATAAATACTATTCACAAAAGTAATACCAAAAATATTACTTTTATTTTTTTGTATCGTTTTTTTTTGTACTGTCTTTTAAGCGTTTACTATTATTTTTTGTCCACTTAAATAAATTGTACCGTTTTATGTTATTAATGGAGTTTTTAGTGAAATTGGAAAATGGGGAAAGAGGGAAGTTAATTTGACAACCACATATGAGAAATAGTTGAAAAAATAATGAAGTTTAAAGTTGGCAACCACATCAGAAATAATTAGTTTAAGATTATCGAGAATGAGGAGTTCCAAACTTCCTATAGAGCCGGAATGGAGCAGATCAGCTAGCTGTATGTATTTGACCTTATTATTTAATCAGCATAGGAACTGTTTTTAATCTCATTTAAATAATTCAATCTCTGTTCATATTCTCATTATTTTAAGAAAAAAATATCAATATTTAAAAGAAAAATTCTCAAAGACAACTGTAGGCTTTCCCTTTACCATTTTATTTCGGCTGAGTTCGTGACAATTAAAAAAATGCTTTGTGTCAAGGGGACAAATAAACAAAGTTTTCATTGCTTAAAGACTTTGTAATCATATAATAACCACATCTTACTTAACATTGATAATATGTACTTAAAAACTATGATTAAATATTATAGTGTTTTGAAAACTGATTAATTTAGATGGTCTAATAAGTGCTAGCCCACCACTCAATTTCTTTTAATTTTATCAAATAAAAACGATAATATGTTTTTCATTTTATCATATAAAGTTAGATGATCAAGTAGGCCTAGAGTTTTTGTGCATAATGATATACTACAATTTCGAAATGTGTTAGACTGTTAGTATAGAAAATTTTGTGTAGAAAATATTGATTACTTGTGTTATATCTTAGTTAATATAACTCCTAAGACTTCTATAGTTTTGTTTTTTTCTTCAAACTGTTTCGAATGCGATCGTTTTAATCAGGGTTAAAAAAGGTGACTTAACTTCAAAAGGTAAAGCAGTGTTTAACCATTTTAAAAACTTAATGTTTAAGCATTTTCCCCTGATTTTATAGCGAAAAATAATCCCACTAAAATGGACGAACAAGAATCTTGAGTTCTTTTAAATTATTCATTACTTTCTTTAAGGGCCAAACATCTTAAAATGTAGAAATAGTTGGTTTTGATTATTGCAACGACACAGATTACTTAGCAATAGCATCTAGAGTTTCCGATTATTATACGAAAGAAATACTAGATTTATATGCAAGAATTTCAACCAAATTATATAAATTGAATAGTGGAAGTTATATACTAATATTATAAACTTTTGATATTATATATACACACACACGAATTAAACCTATTTGGAGCACCAAACGAAACTAAGTTGTATCCAAAACACAAAATGCAACATTCATAATCATCATTTGGGTGTCTGTCATTAATGTCTCTGGAACTTCCGGTCTTTGACATTTCAAAGCCTCTAAGCGAGTCATCGTTGACGTCACTACAAGATGCGTGTAAAGAGTGGGGTTTCTTCTACGTGACCAACCATGGTGTCTCCGGCGACATGTACAAGAAACTCCGACGATTATCCGGGGGAGTTTTCGAGCTCGAAGATGAGGAGAAAATGAAGATGGGAGCGTCTAATTACACTCCCCGTTTCATCGCATCGCCTTTCTTTGAAAGTCTTCGTGTCTCCGGTCCTGATTTCTATTCCTCGGCCAAGTCTTCCGTTGATGCTTTTTCTGACCAAGCTACCGGTGAAGAGTTCAGGTATACATATATATTATACATCACATATATACTTATGATATAGGGTTGAATATATAAAAATATATAAATGACATGGTTGTTGACATTTTCTTTGGGAACCCCCAAAACTATGTCATTAATATGGCTTGAATTAAAAGTCGCCTCATATTTTGAATTTTTTTTAGAAACCAATTAAGCTGTCCTCTCAACCAATTTATATGCAATCCACCTTTTGCTTAGTATTCGGATATTTATTAAGGATTCAGATTTGTGATTTTTCGTTTTGATTATAAGTGTTAGTTAACATGATTCGAAATGAACTATTAATTCTTTCCTAGAGAAATGTTTCATGCAAATTGTTTTTCCAATAATGGTTTTATGACAATATGAATGTCAAACAAAAAACCAAATCGGATTCCAACTATATTGGTCACTCTTTATTTCACAAGTGCGCATTGAATATTTGCATTCGCTTTAAGCATCTATGCATGCACTCATATATTCTTTGTGTTTTCGTGATACATTAAATAATGTGAAAGTTAGGGATGTTGTCATGTCTTTAACCATTTCAGGACCGGTCCCTCTAGTTTTGGTGACTGATAAAACCACTGAAATCTAAGACAATAATAACTATAGTTGACCGGTCCATTTTTTCTTTTTGGGATTTAAAGGTGGTTCTATATATGTAAATCATGTTAAACTAGACTAGCTTGTTTCCAACACTTGGCACTCCTCCATAACATTCCTAGTGAACCAAATCAATTGTTTCTTTTTCTTTTGTATTTTTGATAAATTCACAAAACCATTGATCTTGCTGGTTACTAATTTATGCATTTTTATTATTTTTAATGATGAAGAGTTAATGTTTTGCAAAAACAATTTGCATGAACACCAAACCAATTGTTTCACATTGTTAATTAAATGATTTTTGTTTTTAAAGTGGGTTGATGAAAGAATATGGAGAAAAGATGACGGAACTATGCGAGAAGATAATGAAAGCAATCCTCTCTAGCTTTGGAGACGATCTTCATCACAAATATTACGAATCTGAGTTTGGAAACTGTCATGGCTACTTCAGGATCAATAACTACACAATCCCTTCAGAACAAGAAGATGATCATCACAACGACGATGATCAAGATTTGATCGAAGGGCTAGGAATGCACACGGACATGAGTTGCATCACGATCGTTGATCAAGATGACATCGGAGGTCTTCAAGTCAGAACCAGAGATGGGATTGGTCTGATGGATATTAACCCTAAAGACGAAGCTCTCGTCGTCAATGTTGGAGATCTATTGCATGCATGGACTAATGGACGGTTGAGATCGTCTCAACACAGAGTAATCTTGAAACGACGTGGTTTCGTCGGTAATAGATTCTCACTTGCCTTTTTTTGGTGTTTCGACGATGGGAAAGTCGTGTTTGCCCCTGATGAAGTGGTGGGAGGTTGTGAGGGTGTGAGGATATTTCGGTCATTTAAATGTGGGGATTATTTGAGGTTCAGAGAGAAGTTTGAGAAGGTTGGGGACACTGTCGAAGACTTTGCACGAATTGAAGACCGTCGTTAATTATTTTTTTTCCTAAAGTGAAATAATATTAATAATTTTTTTTTTGACATAAATAGAGTAAATCTGTTTATCTTTTCTAAATCAAAACATCTGTTTAGTTCGGCAAGACATGGCACGGCTCTGCTCAAAAAACTTGCATCGTTTGGTTTGATTTTTTCTCTAAATCTATAGTATTAATCAAAATTTCAGTCAAATTATATCTATTTCAGACATTTATTTTTCATTAAAACAAACTTTGTTTTCGCCGTTGGAGTATTATTAAGCAAAATAAAAAAAAATAGACTCCATAATACGTTTCTAATAATTAAATGATGTGTCATTTAAATCCGTGCTTAAACTTACCAAAGCTCTTTTAGGCTTTTCTCTCTCTTATCTCTCTCATATCTTTTAGAGAGAGGAAAGCTTTCTCTTCTTTCTTTTTGTTTCTTCTTCGCCGATCTAAAGTTGGATCCTCTCCGATTTTATTTCGGTCTTGTTTATTAAGTTTCCGGCAGTATGCCGGTTTTGTCTTCCGACTAAGTTCGGACTTTAGTTTTTTAGTTCTTTTTGTTTAGTCTTCTGCATGTTTTTAAGTTGCTTAATCCCATAGGTAAGCAGATTTGGAGTCTTCACTGGTGCTTGATTCTTCTTCCATGTGATGGTAATTCCTCGCTTTTCCGAAAAGGATAATTTTAAGCGTTCGGTTCTCCATGGTTGATGGGTCAAGATGATGCGGTGGCTTGGAGAGAATTATGAAGACTTGGGAATCTCGTCGTGTTTTGATGGTTTTCTGAGAAATGATTCGTTTCCGGTTGACTGAGATTTAATTCTGGTGGCCAAATCTCTTTTGGTGATAGATGCAGAAGGCGAGAGGTGCAATCGAGACTTGAAGCTTTCCACAACGACGATGACATCGTTTCATAAGCTACACCGGCGGCGAAATCTCCGATGATGATTCAGTCGGTGTTGATGATGTGTGGTGAAGTTTTCGAGGCAGCTTCCAAAGGCGTCCACGTTTCTTATACGTGTTTATTTAGAATAATGCTTATCTTTGTTTGTAGTCAATGGGCCTATTGGGCTGTTTTGTTGTACCGTTATTTGCCCTTTTGGGCTTTAAATGAAACCGTTAGTCAACAAAAAAAAAATGATGTCTCATTTGGTAATGATATAAAGATCAGACATCTACTTTTATATGATGCAAGATAATCAATCGCAGCTCAATACAACTCACTATCATGGTCAAAAATAGTTATATACTCCAAGTAGCTCTTGTATACACACGACACAACTGAACAGGGTAAAGATTTGAATGTCTCTTGATCACTTTTACACATTTTTCTTTGATTTTTAATAGCGGTTGTGAGATATTAGACAAACAACCCATTAACATTGGGCCTTAATGCAACATGGCCCAAAGTCTTTTCCTTCTTCTTCCACCTTACGACTTCTCTTTCTTCTTCTCTTCTTTCTCTCCTTTCACGATTCTTCTTCCAATTTCTCTTACACTTGATTAACCAAAGATACGTTTCCAACAATATCAGCCGCGACGCTGCTTCTCCTAGATCTGAAACCCTAATTCTTGAGTTTCTCTATGGAGTCCGTCGAATTGAACAATCCCAATCCCAATTCGCAAACCCTAGATCAACCTCCTCCTTCCTCCAACGGAGACTCTGCTCCACTCGCCTCGGATCATATGAATCCTCAGAATTCGGATTCTGTGGCTCTAAACGGTTCTTCTACTCATATCCCCGATACTAATGGTTCATCAGCAAAGCCTGAGTTCTTGCGTCCTTTGCTATCGGAGAACGGTGTTAGCAAGACGCTGAGTGGTAACGATAAGGATCAGTCTGGTGGAGAGGAAGAGACTACAAGCCGGAGGAAGCGTCGGAGCCGGTGGGATCCTCCGCCTTCTGAGTCGAGTAATAACCCTAGCGCTGAAGGGGGTACTGATTCCGGTACTGGAACTAGGAAGCGTAAGTCGAGATGGGCAGATGATGAGCCCAAGCCGCACATTCAGTTACCTGATTTCATGAAGGATTTCACTGGAGGTATTGAGTTTGATCCTGAGATTCAAGCTTTGAATAGTAGGTTACTTGAGATTAGTAGGATGTTGCAGTCTGGTATGCCTTTGGATGATAGACCGGAAGGACAGAGGTCTCCTTCACCAGAGCCTGTGTATGATAACATGGGAATTAGGATTAACACTAGAGAGTATAGAGCAAGGGAGAGGTTGAATAGAGAAAGACAAGAAATTATTGCTCAGATTATCAAAAAGAATCCGGCTTTTAAACCTCCAGCAGATTATAGGCCTCCTAAGCTCCATAAGAAGCTTTTCATTCCAATGAAGGAGTTTCCTGGTTACAATTTTATTGGTCTCATTATTGGCCCTAGGGGTAATACTCAGAAGAGAATGGAGAGGGAGACAGGTGCTAAAATTGTAATTCGGGGTAAAGGATCGGTTAAAGAAGGTAGGCATCAGCAGAAAAAGGATTTGAAATATGACCCTTCAGAGAATGAAGACTTGCATGTTTTAGTCGAGGCTGAGACGCAGGACGCTCTTGAAGCTGCTGCTGGTATGGTTGAGAAGCTTCTGCAACCTGTTGATGAAGTGTTGAACGAGCACAAGAGGCAACAGCTCAGGGAACTTGCTACCTTGAATGGGACAATAAGAGATGAAGAATTCTGTAGACTGTGTGGTGAGCCAGGACATAGACAGTATGCATGTCCGTCTCGTACCAATACCTTTAAGAGTGATGTTCTTTGCAAGATTTGTGGTGATGGTGGACACCCTACTATTGATTGCCCGGTGAAGGGTACTACTGGGAAGAAAATGGATGATGAATATCAGAACTTCTTGGCAGAGTTAGGAGGAACTGTACCTGAATCTTCTCTCAAACAGAATGCTACGCTGGCTCTTGGTCCGGGAAGTTCGGGAAGTAATCCTCCATGGGCTAATAATGCAGGGAATGGTGCAAGTGCGCATCCTGGCTTAGGGTCAACTCCGACCAAACCACCCTCCAAAGAATATGACGAAACAAATCTGTACATTGGGTTCTTACCTCCGATGCTTGAGGACGATGGTTTGATTAATCTGTTTTCATCCTTTGGTGAAATTGTGATGGCAAAGGTAATCAAGGACCGTGTGACTGGGCTGAGCAAAGGCTATGGTTTTGTGAAGTACGCTGATGTACAGATGGCCAATACTGCTGTTCAGGCAATGAATGGCTATCGGTTCGAAGGCCGAACACTCGCTGTCAGGATTGCAGGCAAATTGCCACCGC
Source organism: Arabidopsis suecica (assembly GCA_019202805.1). Lineage (NCBI taxonomy): Eukaryota > Viridiplantae > Streptophyta > Magnoliopsida > Brassicales > Brassicaceae > Arabidopsis > Arabidopsis suecica. The sequence goes on along the minus strand of CM032912.1, from coordinate 8,405,156 downwards.
CTACTGCACCTCCAGGGCCTCCAGCTCCTCAACCACCAACTCAAGGTTATCCTCCCTCAAACCAGCCGCCAGGTTCCTATCCTTCTCAACAGTATGCCACTGGTGGTTATTCAACAGCTCCAGTTCCTTGGGGTCCTCCTGTTCCTTCCTATTCTCCATATGCTCCTCCCCCTCCTCCTCCTGGTTCTTACCATCCTGTCCATGGTCAACATATGTCTCCTTATGGAATGCAATACCCACCACCACCACCTCATGTGACACAAGCACCTCCACCTGGCACTACTCAAAACCCAGCTTCTAGTGAACCCCAGCAAAGCTTCCCACCAGGAGTACAAGCTGACAGTGGTGCTGCTACGTCTGTACCACCAAATGTCTATGGTAGCTCAGTCACGGCTATGCCTGGACAGCCTCCATATATGAGTTATCAGTCTTACTACAATGCTGTTCCCCCTCCACCACCTCCAGCACCAGCCTCGTCTACTGATCATGCCCAAAACATGGGTAACATGCCATGGGCCAACAATCCTCCTGTCTCAACACCTGATCACTCGCAAGGTCTTGGTAATGCACCTTGGGCACCTAATCCTCCTATGCCGCCCACTGTTGGCTATTCACAGAGCATGGGGAACTTACCCTGGGCTCCCAAACCTCCTGTGCAGCCACCTGCAGAGAATCCATCCGCTGTTGGAGATTCTGAGTATGAGAAGTTCATGGCTGAGATGAAGTAGCATGTGTGTTCTGAGGAGAAACTCCTTAGTGGAGAGGTAAGATGTCCTCATTTGATGTTATTCTTTGTTCTCCCTACAGGTTTTGAAATTAAAATTTGAAATCGAATCAACTGGTTTTTAACATAGGATAAAACTTTTCTTCATCAATTTTCCAACGTTTTCAAAAAAAAAAAAAAATCCTTCTCAACATCATTTTTTAAAGACTTTTTTGTCCATTATTTTGTTCTTGAAAGCCTTCCTGCATATGTAATTTTTCTGTTTTAGTTTGATCACATGATAACTAACTGCTATAGCTCATAATTTGGTCACTGATGTGTTTGTGAGCAATGCCACAGCTAGAGGAGCATCTGTCCTGGTATAAGATCGTGAGTTGGATGTTCGAATTTTGTCAGTTACTCTTTTTGGCTCTATGTTTTATTCAGTAACTCCTAATGTGTTTTCTGTCCCACATGAAAGGCATTTGTTTTCACTTATCAGTTTTTCCATTTGACAACATCTAAACTGCTACACTAGCATAGATTCCAAAAGTGTGTCCCTGTTATTGTATACATCTCGTTAACACGAATCTTTGTTTTGTTGATATTGTTAATTTTTTCAGGTGATGTTTCTTGGAGGTCTTGTACCCTGATTTCTTACATCTTTCTTGTTGGAAGTTTGGGACTCACATGTTAACCCTTGCTATGCTGTTGTGAAATATGCAGAGATTCAGGCTGGAAGCTCCCGGTTCAGACAATTGTGTTTCCAGAAAAGGCCATAAGAATTTTATTAATGTTACTGATAATAATTGCTGCTCTTTTGTAGGACTATATTTGGGTGTTCTGTTTTCATTTCTTAATACTCATATTTACCGGTGATCAGTGTGTTAAGTCTAGTCTGTCTTCATTTGCTCACAATATCTTCTGTACTGTTTCAATTTGGGACTAAAACTTTCGATGGTATTGTAGTGCGAAATTATCTGTTATCCTTTTGTGATGCAAGATATGATCCTCGTACTCTTGAGGTCATCTCTTTCGTTTATCTTGTCTCTTGTGTGCATAGGGAATTCATCAGTTGTCGCAGGAACCTGAAGGCAACAGGGTATGTTGAACTAGTACATTGGACATATTGACACTGATACTTGATCGTTATTCTCCACCTTGATTCAGACTTGTATTACTAATAATATTATCTTTCAAGCTTCCATGTGGCAGGTGTGGTTTCTGGCTAGTGATCCAGATTAACTTTATTAACATTGTTCTTGTTTCCAAGCTTGATCTCTATATCTTTCTAAATGATGACATGTGTGCATGTTAAGAGTCAGCATACTTTTGATAGAGAGCTTTGTGATAAGTTGGGCATAGAAGAATTAGAGTAAACTGTCTCAAGAGTTTTCCATAGTGATTACCGGATTGCTTACGTTAACCAGTTTGGTAAGTGGTGTGATGTATTATAACTAGGGATATTGGCAATCGGGAGCCTATTCGTATGGAGGATGTTTACAATTGGCAATCGGGAGCCTTTGTCTGAGCTAACAAGATTCTCCTAAAAGCATTATCGTTCTATTCGACAACTAGATCGAATAATTCGTTCAATATTTTCAACCGTTTCCATGTACGAAAATAAGAATATCAAGGTGATAAATAATATAATGTTAGTTACATTTTATGTTAGAATTGGATAAGGACGTTTTGTGTCTTCGGCTTCGACAGTATCACATGATAAACGAAAAGCAATGCCCTTCTGTTTTCTATCACTGTAAATTCCTCAACTCAGACATTTGATTGATGTCACTTACCTCTGGACTTTTTAGTGTAAATTCCTCAACTCAGACATTTGATTGATGTCACTTACCTCTGGACTTTTTAGTTTCCATGTTTTTTTTGGGGACTTTTTAAGTAGATTATATAGATGGGGGGACTAATATGTAAGTCAATATTAGAGGAGGCCCAGTTTTGCAATTTAGGCCATAATACCCATTTTTCAGATCAACAAATCCTCATTGGTGCCATCTCCCGTCTTCGCTCCGCCGTTGAGTTTCCGTTACTATTTACAAAATCATTCATTTTCTTAACTTCCTAAATCGAATTTTAGTTGAATCTTCTTAGCTCAAGCTATATCGATTTCGAAATGGAGGAAGGTCGTGACGTGGATTCTAGTTTTTCTAATTCAGGCGACGATTCCGGCGGCGGTTGTTTTTTCTTAGATCATGTTGGCGAAGTTTTGCTTTCTCGGAATCATCATGGTTTGTCCTGGAAATGTTTGGATTGTGTAAGATTTTCTCGCTAATGGCATATGTGTTCATTCATGCTTCCTCAACTGTGTTCATTGACTTTAGACTTTTCAAATTAGTGTCGTGTGTTTGTTGATGTTGGAGCTTCGAAATTGTTATACGTTGACAGGAGGGAACGACTTGTTTGGGAATTAGGAATTGCGAGAATTCCCAAACTGAGATCAAATTCTCTGATATTTATGCGGTGGAGTTTGTTAGCTACGGTTTGGTGCATAGTCCAAAGTTAGGACTTAGACATGCCAAAGAATGTTTCCGGGAACGCTTGTTAAATACTCAAGAGGTTTTGTTTTCGAATCTTTTGTCTCACTTCTCCTCCTTTCATCTTCTGGAGATTTACAGTCTACTTTGATGTAGATGTATCGGTTCACTGTGCATGGATTTCAAAGTTCACCAAAGGAGCCTTGTCTTTGGAAACTTGCCGCATTCACTTTTGGCCATATGGACTTGCAGACGTGCCAGACTTGGATCGATCAATTGAATTACTCTTTGATTAAGGAAGTAGAAAGACCAAGAAATCTTTTGGTAAAAATCTTATCAGTTCAGGCTCTAGCACTTTGTTCCTCCTAATTTGTATGAATGCTTTGACAAATTGATTCCCACTTTTTTAGGTATTTGTCCATCCAAAAAGTGGCAAAGGAAATGGCTCCAAGATCTGGGAAACTGTTTCCAAGATTTTTATTCGCGCTAAAGTTAATACCAAGGTCTGTTTTTAATTGCAACACTAGCAGAAAGATCATTTACTAATTCTGTTTTTTTTGAGGGTTCGTTATAGGTTATTCTTTGATGCCAAAGGCACACAGATTTTGCTTCTTGGAGTAGCTGATTTGATATTGTGTTATAGTAGAGGATCTAGGAAAATTTGATATTTATCATGTAATTATTGCTTCCTTATGGTTTATCAGGGTCAATAGTTACTAATTGATTGTCTTTATTCATACTTTATATTTGCAGCAAATGAGTGCTCAGAAAGTGTTATTATATTTATTGCTTTAGCAGATATTGCAACATGACTTCCACAATTTTTAACATTCATTGTATGCACAATTTCTAGTGATAGTGTAGCATCATGAGACGTGAATGTTTTCATTTTTCATGCTATGGTCCTTAGTTCGATATTTCTTGATTTACCCTTTAAATCAGGTGATTGTAACAGAACGAGCAGGACATGCATTTGATGTAATGGCATCTATCCAAAACAAAGAGCTCCATTCATATGATGGCATCATAGCTGTTGTAAGTTGTAGCCTATTTTTTCTATCTTTCATTGACCCAAAGTACGTTTTTTGACAATGATTGTAGTGATTGATTCGCTCAGCGCATCTGTGAAATATTTTTGTAATGCATCAATTTTATGAGTCAAGTTATGGATTAGTGCAAGTCGATGAAACTTCTTCACTCCTGATATTAGTTGTCGCATTTATCTTTCTCATGCCGCTTACCAGTGGATCATATATCTGCTTTCATGATATGATCTTCAGTATTTTAATATCTTCAAAAATCAATTGATGTTCAGGGTGGGGATGGTTTCTTCAACGAAATCCTTAATGGATATCTTTTGTCGAGACTTAAAGTCCCTCTTCCACCAAGTCCTTCAGATTCCTTCGATTCTGCTCAGAGTAGAGCTAGCTCCTCAGTTGCAGAATCAGGAGATGCAGTTCATGAGACTGACCAAAAGGAACACTATCCTCTACTTCCTGACTCAGTTCAAGAGGTTATGAATTTCAGTATGTATTTGATCACTTCTATCTAGTCTTTGTTCAACCGCTGGGACTGTAACTAGTTGTAATCTATGGGCGTTACTGTTTATCTACAGGGACAGTCAATGGCTCATGTGAAGGTCAGTTGGTTTAGTTCTCAGCAACATATCCAGTTACATTGCCTGCTTCCGAATGTTTGTTTTTTCTCCCTTTCTTATTAAATCACTTTCTTTTCTGGTTGTCTTGTTCCTTTTTGTTGAAAATCTCTTAGGAATTGAATATCCTGATCATCCCTTCACTGGTGGAAGGCCTCGATTTGGCCTCATCCCGGCAGGTTCAACTGATGCAATAGTTATGTGGTAGGCTTTTTTATCATCATTTATTCATAATCATCCTTCCACTAGCAAAGGTTATCCTGCACCATGAATGAAAAGATGTTTCACTTGTATCAGCAAATAAACTGTAGTTGATTACCAAATAAATAACTACTGCATATGCATTTTCACTCTCTACTGTCTGGTTTCTCTTTTTCTACTCCATACAAATTTTGAAAGATTTGGTGATAGCTTCAGGAATGTAAAAATAGCTTCTGAGAAGCTTTAAGTTTTAAACTACTATTTATGCTCTTGTATTACAGCACCACAGGAGCTCGTGATCCTGTAACATCTTCGCTGCATATCATTCTAGGAAGAAAGCTCTTCCTTGATGCAATGCAGGTTGTGCGGTGGAAAACAGCATCAACCTCGACGATTGAACCTTATATTCGTTATGCAGCCTCATTCGCTGGGTAATGGACTAAACCTTTTTTGTGAGATGTTCCGTAACAAGGAAAGGCAGATTCTGTTAAGTCATGAACCTCTGATTCTCATCCTTCACATACAAGCCCGAAGCCTTAGTTCCTTATTATTAGTGGCATCCTCGTTTGTCTAATAGATCACCTCAATATCATCAACCATTAGTGCCTGTGATAGAAAACTTGATTCCTCCAATCTCTAACAGAGTTTTGTACAATTGGTTAGTTCAGATACGGGTTTTATGGTGATGTCATTTCAGAAAGTGAAAAATATCGGTGGATGGGTCCCAAACGCTATGATTACGTTGGAACTAAGATATTCTTGAAGCACAGGTATTTTCCTAACATATTTACCAATTTTAACTTCCAAAAGAAAACATTAGTTGAATTTCCTCCAAATGATCTACCTTGTTTTTCTTCCAAGCAAAGCACTGTTGATTGAGTTGTTGATTTATATGTCAATGCAAGATCATATGAGGCAGAGGTAACGTATGAAGAAGCTGAATCAGAGAACTCTAAAGCTTCCCTACACTTGCGGAGTAAGACATGGCCATTTCGAAATACCTCAAGATCAGAGAAAATACTATGTCGTGCGAACTGCAGCATATGTAACAGTAAGGTTGGTGGGAATATTGTAAGCACAACACCCAACTCCTGTCCAGAAAAAACAAGATGGTGTAGAACGAAAGGGCGGTTTTTGAGTATAGGTGCTGCAGTGATGTCAAACCGAAATGAAAGAGCACCTGATGGGCTTGTCGTGGATGCACACCTCTCAGATGGTTTCCTTCACCTCATACTCATTAAGGATTGTTCTCGTCCCAAGTACTTATGGTAACGTCTGGACTTTTGTTATTGTCATTCATTTTATGAGTAAGGCTTATATCAGAGATTGTAATGGATTACAGGCACCTCACCGAGCTTGCGAAAAGAGGTGGAGAACCTTTGAACTTCGAGTTTGTGGAATATCACAAGGTTTGTAAAACATTTTCCTTTTGAAATCTTCTTAACTTGGTTGGGTCCTGATCAAATGTATGTGGGAATGCAGACGCGAGCTTTCACATTTACATCATTTGGGGAAGAGAGTGTGTGGAATTTGGACGGAGAGATCTTTGAGGCTCACCAATTATCAGCTCAAGTCTTGCGTGGCCTTATACCTCTGTTCGCATCTGGTCCAGAGATATAACAACAAGCATGTGAATGTGGTTTTATATGGAGCGTTGTGCATAGTTAGTGACCCAAGTGAAAAAGCTATATGAGATTGGAAACTAGAAAAGTATAATAGTGAACAATGTTGCCAAAAAAAAAGAACAAGGCAAACATATTATAGTATCCAAAAACTTCAAGATGTAACCATTGAAGATGATCTTTACTCTTTCTCTTTGTAAACATCATTATGATGTAATATAGTCAATAAAAATTCAGCTCTAGTGATATGAGAATGTATTTTCAATGTAACCCAACGGTGTAAACTGTAAAGGGGACTAGTAACAATAACAACAGAAAGAAGAAAGACTATGCAAAATGAACAACTAAACTCAAAAGCAACCAGTATTGCATAGGGATGCAAATTCCAAAGACCTTGCAACTTAGAGCATGCACAATGAGGGTACAGAATTTAGTTCAAGAATCCGACCATATATATTAACTAAGAAATATAGAGTCAGAATTTAGTTCAAGACAAGATGGAACATAAACATCACAGGTAACAGCTAAGATGAGATAACTAGTAAAGAAATCAAAACAAGATTATATTTCTCCTCTGTAGCCACCAGAGCCAAAATAGTCTTTTCTCGAATTAGATATAGCCACACTCTTCTGGTGCTCAAGTTTTGGACAGTCTCGGATACGATGTCCAAGACCACCACAATACGCACAACCTTTGACACCACTTGCATTAGCAATGGTCTCTGCTTCTTCCATTGGATCATTCAGCTCAGCAAGGACAGGTGGAATCCTCTGTTTAGCTTCTTGCAACAAGTGTTTCAAATCGAGCAGCGTGGTTTCGCTTTGATTCTTGTTTATAAATGTTGTTGCTATCCCAGTTTTACCACACCGACCTGTTCGTCCTATCCTATGCACATAGTTCTCAATCTCTGCTGGCATGTCGTAGTTGATTACGTGTTGTATATCTGGGAAATCTAGACCCTTTGAAGCAACATCAGTCGCGACCAAGACATCTTTTTTCCCAGCTTTAAACGAAGATATTGCATACTCTCTGTCTTCTTGATCTTTTCCTCCATGGATGGCCACTGCTTCCACTCCTTTCAGTAACAAGTACTCGTGAATATCATCAACATCAGCTTTGTTCTCACAGAATATTAAAACCGGTGGAGAGGTTTTCTGTAGACACTCAAGGAGGTAAACAATCTTTGCTTCTTGTTTGACATATTCTACCTCCTGGATCACATCAAGATTCGCAGCTCCAGCTCTTCCTACATTAACTGTCACAGGTTTCACCAGAGCACTTCTGGCAAAGATTTGAATTTTTGTGGGCATTGTGGCAGAAAACAAAAGTGTTTGACGTTGAGACTTAAAGTGGTCAAAGACTTCCCTTATGTCATCTTCGAAACCCAAATCAACCAACCTATCTGCCTCATCTAGTGTCAGGTACCTAAAATAAGGAAAAAAAAAAAGAAGGTAAACATCATTGCCATCTAACATTATCAAGATTTCGAAATTACATGGCACCGCCACTAGACTCCAAAGACAAGAAAGATGCATTCAGAAAGAAACACTAGTGCGGACAATTTATTCAGAGAGAAACAATCCTATCGAATCACACAACAAAGAACATATAGAGCAACGAAGCGCTAAGCCGCTAACAGACCCTAGACAATCCTACTGATCTCTCCCGTTTTCCAGAAACAACAAACCACAAATAAACAGATATCCTTAAGAATCTAGCCAAGTGGAAAACTCAGAAAACGAGAATATAAGATCAAACAATGCAGCCAATCATAAGACGCAAACATATATTACAATCAGTATGATTAATCATATTGAAAAGAACCAAAGAAGTCATACCTGCAAGCATCTAAGCTCATCTTTTTCTTGGCGAGCATATCCTTTAACCTCCCAGGGGTTGCAACAACAATGTGAACACCTCTCTTAACAACCTCCAACTGTGATCTCATATCAATTCCTCCAATACATAGCAACGACCTCAATGGCGGGTATCCAGCCTCAACCAAAGGAGCAACAAACTGCTCAACCACTTCATAAGTCTGCCTAGCAAGCTCTCTAGAAGGGCAAACAATAAGCCCAATGGGACCTTCACCAGCAGCAATAGGCATCATCATCTCTTCTTGAAGAGCAATCATGATCATAGGAAGCACGAAAACCAAAGTCTTTCCTGAACCAGTGAACGCAATCCCAATCATATCTCTCCCAGCCAAAATCACAGGAAGACCCTGAACTTGAATAGGAGTAGGCTGCACAATCCCCTTCTCCTTGAGCGTATCAAGAACAGGTCTAGGAAACTTCATATCCTTGAAGTTCTTAATAGGTGGAGGAATATCATCACCATTAACAATAATATGCCATTGCTTCCTAATCAAATCTCTCTGTTTATTCGACATCCTCCTAATATGCAAAGGAGGTTTCCACCCAGTTAAAAGAGGCTCTGTATAAGTGATACCTTTGGCCAATTCACGAACAGACATAAGCGTCTTCTTATCAGATAAATGCTCCATCATCTCTTTCTCTTGTAAGATGATTTGCTCTGTAGCACTAACTTGGGGAACATCACGCTTGAGCTGAGTTGCTTGAACAAGTAAACTAGGTTTAGCTTCAGCGAGCTTTTCCTTGTCAGCTTCTTCCTCCAATTCTGAAGCTTTTCCCTTCCGCTGAAGTATCTTCTGCGCTTCCATCGCTCTCCGCTCCGCCACTGATACATACTCAACGTAACTATCATCTTCTTCCATTGATTCAATTTCGAGAATTCTAGTAGTAGAGACTCAAATCAACATATTTTGCCAGCCCTAACCTAAACCTGATACTTTCTTTGTAATTTTAGGGTTTTAACGATTGATTTCAGAATCATCTTCTACCTCTTCTTGATCTCAGAATCGCCTTTTTTTTTTTTGTTCCGCGAGTGTTTTAAAACAACGTGGGCCTATTGGGCTTATTCTCTTTTTCAAATGGGTTACATTTGGTTTTTAATTATCTTAAATAGAAGTGGAATTTTTTTGGCCCAAACAAACGAAACGAGAGTGGGAAACTAGAAGAGTATAATAATGAATCCAAAGAACTTTTTTTTTGGTAAAAGGTTAAATTTTATACCAATTTTCTGTTTTTTTGCTATACAAACTGAAACAACTGATTAAAGGAGGCTAGAAAGGGAAAAGAATACATCCAAAATAAGAAGCAAGAAGAGACGAAGAGCTTGAGGGAGAGCCTGGAAGAGAGAGGAGGCGATCCCGCAAAGTCCGGTCAAGAGAAGCTTGCAGAGCAGCAGACGTGGTGGCGTCGTTGGTGAAGATTCTTGCATTCCGCTCCCGCCAAATGAGGTAGCAAGCAGCTTGAAGAATCAACTTGACGATTGTAACAGATTGAGAAGAGGCTGCCCTTGGAGGAGACCTTGCCTGCAATATCCAAACAGAAATAGGAAGAAGACCAGAAGGAGGGGAAGGCCAAAATTTGGCTGCGAAAGCTTCCCAGATAGTAGCCGAGAATGGACAATCAAAGAAGAGATGATGATGAGTCTCAATCCCATTAGAACAGAGCACACAAGAAGCAGGAACATCAAGACCCCAGCTTCTGAGTCTGTCTTTAGTAGGTAGCCTTCCTTGAAAAGCTAACCAAGCAATAAAGGAATACCTGGGAACCGCTTCCTTAAACCACACAGCCTTATGCCATGACACAAGAGGGGAGTGGTGGCGAATTTGCTGCCAAGTTTCCTTGGAAGAGAAGAACTTAGCAAAGGTACATGACAACCGTTTCCAAAGAAATAAGTCATCGCCTTTGAGGTCATTTGGAGGAGAGATGGAAGTAAGCTTAGCCATGAATAATTGCTGAGCATTAGAACGTGCAGCAGGCATCCTCCAATCACCATCCAGCGTAGCATGAGACACAAGAGCATCCTTATGAACCCGCAGCTGCCTTGGACCAGAAGCTCCCAGGAGATCAATCAGCGGCCCAAGACCACACCAATTTACAAACCAAAAGGAAACAGACTTCCCATTACCAATCTCGCATTGTAGAAAATTCTTTAAAAGAGGCTTTAACTTCAGCATGCATTTGACAGTACGTGACAGCCTCTGAGAGTCTTCCAAAACCCAGAAACTCTTCCTGGAAGTCTTCAAGTCTCCAAAGAACTTCAAGATGTAACATTCCCAATTTTGCACTATGATCTCATTCTATATGTTGTGCAGTGGATGATTTACATCACTACAAAAAATATCCACATTGATAGCACATGATGATAGCTCATTTTCTGCAACTGCTACGAAAGATAAAATTTTAATTTTAGTTACTATATAATAGCACTAAAACAATGCTAAGACAGAAAATCATCAAAAGAGAAGCTAAAATCACTTGTTTCCCCAATACTTAACGAAATAATTCACTTAAGCGCCATTTATCTCAGATCCAAAAATTTTAAACGCCAAAGCCCAAAAAATTAAAACCCTGCACTTTACTATAACATGAAACATATCTCCCAAAAAAAAAATCTCTCAAATCGAAGAAAGAGATTTGTCCGTGTGAGGTCTCTTCGACTTCGCCAAAGCCTCCACAGTGAAGCTCGTCGTCGGCCTCCACCGTGAAGCTCGTCGCCGGCCTCAGTTCGTGTTCACCGTGAAGATCGTCGCCGGCTTGAGTTCGTGTCCACCGTGAAGCTCGTCGCCACCACGAAACAAAGTAAAGGTACATCTATTTCTGATTTCTTAAATTATGAACCCTAAACTATAGATTCTGCAATCACTAGTGGAGTGGATTCTGCAATCACTAGTGGAATTGAAGCAGATTTTAGTATATCTATTCTCCTGTTTTGAAAATTGGAGACTTGTTGATTGAGGCCAGTCAATTGAAAATTGGAGACTTGTTGATTGAGGCCAGTCAAAAATTGGGGTTACTGCTTGATTAGCTTAGGCACCCTGCAGCAAAATCTCTAAATAGCTCGACGATTATTGTTCTCATCAACAGGTGCGTTGTTTTTAAGTGCATCTATATGTGCAGTTTAATTTGGTATTGTTGAATCAGTTTGAAGCTTGGAAAGGAGAAGAGTATACGTTTTGGTTCTTTTTTGTCTAGAAGATCTTTATAATCTGAACATGGATGAAAACCTTAGATTTGACTTTTAATTCTGTTTCTTATACAGTCTTTAATCAGTTGCAAAGAAACGTCATGCATACTGTGGACAAATTCTACATGTTCTACTAAGCTTGAATCCCCTAAGCTTTCTCAAGGAGTGCATGCTGCAACAGCAAATCTTGCCTTGAAGACTATATTTCTCTCATGCTTGAAATGTACACATCCCGCTGCTGCACCGGTATTTTATTTTAGATTTTTTTCATTATACTGCGCTGGTATACATTGTCATTGCAACTAAACGACCATAGTCCCATGCTTTGTATTTGATTTTCCCCATACTTTGCGGTAGATTGTTAGTTTATGTGCTCGGATGTAATGGATTATGTGTACTATGCTGATCTGTCTTACTTGCTATCCTATCATTGCTAATCAACTAATAGTGGTATAATTTTGTGATAGTGTATTCTCCATGGAGTTGATTTTCGTAGTTAACTTGCAATTTTCTGTATGTTGTCAATTTTCTCCAGTGGAAGGACCGGTTGATCTGTGATTTATATATTACTTTCTAAGTTTGAGTTTAATTTTCCTAAAGGTCTTTGCTTTGTTCATTTATGTCTGTTTGCTACATACAAATGAGAAGGAAGGTGTTTAGGAGAAGGAGCTTTCATGTGGTTGCAGGAGCTTAAGTGGTAAGACGTTTCTTCAAGTTTTAAACTCCATCTTAGCTTAATACTAAGGCTGTCATGATTATGTCTAAGCTAACCAAGTACGTTGTATACATATATGTATGTTTGGTAGATGTATTCCTATGTGTCGATTTCTTTTTCATCTTAGTGAATAAGAGTTGTAAGATGCTGTATTTTGTCCCTTTGTTCTTACGTCATTTACTTGAAATCTCTTTATTTTACTAGCTTATGGTTCTTGTTTCAGTTGTGTTGGTCTTAATCATGACGTGACTCAACGGTTCTTCATGAAGTGTCATCACTCAAAAATCTTTTGTTTTATGTAGCCTATCGACGGGAATGCTAATAGGAACAATTGTTCAGATCGAAAGTTTATCTGTTCTGCTTTTGATGAGGAGGCGAAATAGATAGAAGAGAAGAAATTGAATAGATCGAAGTTTGTCTCTGTCCTTATGATGTTAGTATAAGACTTGTAGGATGTTGTGTAAGACTTGTTTGGCTAATTGGTTAATGTAATTTTTACTTGTTGATGATTTCTATAATATAAATATTATATTAATTAAATTTTACAGAATTGGGTTTCAATATAAATTTTATTTTATAAATAAATTAAATTTATAAAGCGAATAAAATGCTACAGCATTACAGTATATAAAACAGCACTAAACGTGTGTTATAATAAAGTATATTATAGCATTCGGTTAGTGTTATAACGTGAAAAATGCTACCGTATGTGGGGGTTTACCATAGCATTCCAAAAACGTTATCGTATGAGGGGGGTCTACCATAACAGGGGCATAAGACAGCATTTATGAAAACGCTATTGATAACATATAATAACTCTTTTCTCTTGCTAATAATGTAGATATTTCTTGTAGTGCATTTTTCGTTAAACTTCATATAAAAGAAAGTTAAAGTCCAACCTGCATTTAAAAGAAAATAAACCTGACCCAAATGAATTAACCTAATTTAAAACCCATAAATATCATCAATTCCACAAACAAGTTCAGGTTAGAAGAAGGATTTGGGCTCGAATCTCGAGGTTATGTTGTTGGATTCGAACCATGACTAATTTTAACATAAGTGATGATGATTATAGTTTTTCGCTTGTTTGGTGCATGGCAATATACATTAGTTATATTTATTATATTTTATCAATATAGTTTTTATTTAGGATATGTTAAATTAACCATATAATGAATCATACTTGATGTATAACCTGCATAAAAAATTTCATAGTTTGTGAAGCGGAGCGACGTTGACATTGCATATGTTTCGGCTTCTTTATTTCCCTCTTATATGTATAAGTGCATTTTCTCGACTCTTCTTCATTTATTTAAATGAACACTTTATTAATATGTCACTTTCATAGTATATTAATTAGTTAGTAGTATTCATTGGATTGTTGACAAAAACGGATTGGTAAAAATAGAAAAAACGGATTGTTGACAAAAACGGATTGGTATTCATTTATTTAAGTGTTCATTTAAATACTACTAACTAATTAATATACTATGGATTGTTGAGGACGGTGCTGTTTCAGAGTTCTTCTCCGGTGAGTGTGGCTTCAATTCTGTCCTCGTGCGGCGTGATTCTCGTCGGTTCTGGTGTTGGCTCAGGTGAGGCTTATGTTCAGCGGCTTAGCTCCTCGCGGCGGGACCATTCTCCCGATCTGAGAAACCGGTGGTGCATCGCCGTGTTCTTCAGTCATCGCCGTTGTTCCTTTTGTGGTTGGTGTTGGTGTCGGATCCCGCACCAGTGGACCGGGACCAACCAAAGATTGCCACGTAATCAAGATGAAGGCCCGCAAAGGATAAGGCCCATTAAGCCCATGGATCACAAGATATAATCGAAGTGGGCATCACCATAAAGAGAGCCCGGAGTGGTCACACCTCGGGATATGATTCGGAATCGAAGTCGGATGACTTGGGCCAAAAGGCGAAGCCCATAAAGATCGGAGTCAATTCAAATTCAAACGTTGGGCATTAAAACTCGAAGACCAAAACGGATGCATTTAAGAGAAAATAATTATGTTTAATTGAGAGTTAAATGTCATTTGTCAATATAAATAAGAGGGCTAATAGCCATGTAAAGGATACGCAATTTTTCTAGCAAATACACTATAGTCATTTTTCCATCTCAATTCATAGCTTTTTCATCATATTTTTGTCCTCAAGAATAATCATTCCCACTAATTAAACAAATATTCAAGTGTGCGAATCCGACATCCACATTTTGGCGCCGTCTGTGGGGATCTAGAAGATTCTTGAGTTGTCAGATTTCTCTCATTTCCGAGATAAGCAGCAATGTCTGGAACAAGCATCCCTGATTCGACAGTAGCCGAGGCTCTCAAGACCATGCAGCAAGCCATAACAGAAATGTCGCAGAAGTTCTCGGATGTGGAAAAAGCTGTGGACACGCTTAAAACAACCCAGGTATCTCTTGGTCAAAACATCAATGCTGTTCAATCTCGTGTTCGTTCTCTAGGTGCAGGAAGTACCGTGGGAGTCCGAAGAAGCATGTTCAGTACGCCAAACTCCCGTGTGCGAAGTGAGACCAACGAACAAACAACTTCTAACCCGACAATCCAACCGGATGTGGAAGAAGAGACGCAGCTCGGAGATGAAGATAAGCTTTTGGATCAGTATGATCAAGAGAGCTTTGATCAGCTCGAAACCATGAGGAAGGTTAGCCAGGAACTAAAAGAAATGAAGTCAAAGTTCCACCAGGCCACCAGTTCGGAGCCGGACATTAACCGAGTCATCGAGGAAGCTAGGCGAACTCCTTTCATTCCGCGAATTGCAAATTTGAGAATCAAAGATTCTCGGAAACTCAAACTGGATCCGTACAGTGGATTAGAAGACCCAAAAAGCTATCTCGCAGCTTTTCTGATTGCCGCCGGAAGAGTCGAATTGGATGAAGCTGATGAGGATGCAGGATACTGCAAACTCTTTTCGGAAAATCTTTGCGGTCAAGCACTAATGTGGTTCACTCAGCTGGAACCAGGCTCAATCAATAACTTCGACGAGTTGTCGGCTGTTTTCCTGAAACAATATTCTATCCTCATGGATAAAAGCGTTTCGGATGCTGACCTCTGGAATCTAACACAAGGGCCAAATGAGTCACTTAGAACTTTCATCACCAAATTCAAGGGGGTGCTGTCAAAACTCCCAAGAATCTCGCAGCAGTCAGCTCTATCTGCCCTACGAAAAGGTTTATGGCATGATTCGAGGTTTAAAGAAGATCTAATACTTCACAAACCGGACACAATCCAAGACGCACTTTTCCGTGCAAATAACTGGATGGAAGTAGAAGACGAAAAAGAGAGTTTTGCGAAAAGAAACAAACAAGCAAAACCAGCGGTCACTTTCCCTACCAAAAAATTTGAGCCCAGAGAGAACCAAGGACCTAAAAAGTTCGGATCGCAACCCCTCAACAATACCGTCGGGAAACAATTTCAAGGAAAAGGAAGGTCGAACACTTGGGTCCGTGACGAAAGTTTGCATTGTGACATCCATAAGGTAACCGGACACTTAACCAAAGATTGTAGTGTCCTCAAAAAGCACCTCGCAGAGCTGTGGGCCAGTGGAGATCTTTCTAAATTCAAGATAGAAGATTTCGTGAAAGAATATCACGAGGCGAAAGATACCCCTAAAGATCAGAATTTAAAAAGACCTAGGCAATCCAACGAAGAAGAACCTAGAAGTTCTAAAGGAAAAATCAATGTGATCATTGGAGGTTCCAAGCTTTGTCGAGATACGATCAATGCCATAAAGAAGCATAGGCGAAATGTTTTATTTAAAGCAAATTTAGGTGAAGAAATGGACTTTCAAGGCACGTCAATATCATTTGACGAAGAAGAAACATGTCACCTCGAAAGGCCTCATGATGACGCCCTAGTCATTACCTTAGACGTTGCCAACTTCGAAGTTTCGAGAATTCTCATTGATACGGGCAGTTCGGTCGACTTAATCTTTTTAGGTACCCTGGAAAGAATGGGAATCAGTCGGGCAGATATTGTAGGACCGCCGTCTCCTTTGGTGGCATTCACAAGCGAATCGGCCATGTCTCTCGGGACGATCAAGCTACCAGTTCTTGCCAAAAACGTGTCAAAGATAGTAGATTTTGTTGTTTTTGATAAACCAGCAGCCTACAACATCATCCTTGGGACTCCATGGATTTATCAAATGAAGGCAGTTCCCTCGACGTATCATCAGTGCATCAAATTTCCAACTCCTAGTGGAGTGGGAACAATTCGAGGAAGTCAAGAAGCTTCACGAACGTGTTATCTGACCAGTCATCGACTAAAGATCCAATAGCAATTAACGAAACCCGCGAAGAAGGAAATTCCAAGATTTCCTAGTGGGCAAAAAGAAGACGATGTGGTAATCGAAGTAATAATGGAAGAAGATAAACCAGGTCGGAAAGTCCGAATTGGAGTCACTTTGGCTGGCGAAATTAAAGAAGCTTTGGTTGAACTTCTAAGGAAAAACAAGACGTCATTTGCATGGACAGCGGCCGATATGCCTGGCATAGATCCAAGCATAATCTGCCACAAATTGAACGTAGATCCAAGTTTTAAGCCTGTGAAACAAAAGAGAAGGAAACTCGGAGTAGAGCGAGCAAAGGCAGTAAATGATGAAGTGGACAAACTGTTAAAAATAGGATCTATAAGGGAAGTACAATACCCGGAGTGGGTAGCAAACACTGTCGTGGTCAAAAAGAAAAATGGAAAGGACAGGGTGTGTATCGACTTCACCGATCTCAATAAGGCATGTCCAAAAGATAGTTTTCCGCTCCCGCATATAGACCGGCTCGTAGAATCTACCGCTGGGAATGAGTTATTAACTTTCATGGATGCTTTCTCGGGTTATAATCAAATAATGATGGATCCCGAAGACCAAGAAAAGACGTCATTCATCACAGACAGAGGTACCTACTGTTATAAAGTAATGCCTTTTGGTTTAAAAAACGCAGGTGCCACTTATCAACGATTGGTCAACAAAATGTTCCATGAGCATCTCGGGAAGACAATGGAAGTCTACATAGACGATATGCTGGTTAAGTCTTTGAAGAAAGAGGATCACATTAAGCATTTGGAAGAGTGTTTCGAAATTCTCAACCGATACCAAATGAAGCTGAACCCGGCGAAGTGCACTTTCGGAGTTCCATCCGGAGAATTCCTTGGTTATATCGTGACAAAAAGAGGAATCGAAGCTAATCCAAACCAAATTAATGCCTTTCTAAACATGCCATCCCCGAAGAACTTCAAGGAAGTACAGCGTCTGACTGGTCGAATTGCAGCCCTAAACAGATTTATTTCAAGATCAACGGACAAGTCTCTGCCTTTTTATCAAATTCTGAAGGGAAATAAAGGGTTCCTTTGGGATGAGAAGTGTGAAGAAGCATTCGGACAACTTAAAGCATACCTCACTACTCCACCAGTGTTGTCTAAACCCGAAGTGGACGAGAAGCTCTATTTGTATGTTTCAGTGTCAAAACATGCAGTTAGTGGAGTTTTGGTCCGGGAGGACCGCGGGGAGCAAAAACCGATTTACTACATAAGTAAGTCAATGACAGATCCAGAGACAAGGTACACAATGATGGAAAAACTCGCACTTGCGGTAGTAACTTCAGCCCGGAAGCTGCGCCCATACTTCCAATCTCATCCAATCGAAGTGTTAACCAACCAGCCACTCCGAACAATACTTCATAGTCCAAATCAGTCCGGACGATTGGCGAAGTGGGCAGTGGAACTAAGTGAATATGATATAGAGTATAAAAGCCGAGTCAGCATGAAGGCTCAGGTTTTGGCAGATTTCCTAACCGAACTACCAGTGCTGGGCATACCGGAGCAACCAGAGAATCAGACTTGGAAATTGTATGTAGATGGATCTTCATCAAAACAACGATCTGGAGTAGGAATCAAGCTGGAATCTCCAACATCGGAAATTCTTGAACAGTCATTCCGTTTATTGTTTAATGCTTCTAACAATGAAGCAGAATACGAGGCGCTAATTGCCGGACTTCGATTGGCACAAGGGGTTGGAGCCAAAGAGGTGGTAGCTTATTGCGATTCACAATTAGTAGTTAACCAGTTCAATGGCGATTATGA
Source organism: Arabidopsis suecica (assembly GCA_019202805.1). Classification (NCBI taxonomy): domain Eukaryota; kingdom Viridiplantae; phylum Streptophyta; class Magnoliopsida; order Brassicales; family Brassicaceae; genus Arabidopsis; species Arabidopsis suecica. Next base: position 8,386,619 of record CM032912.1, on the reverse strand, counting down.
AGCGAAAGACCTAAGAATGGAAGCATACCTCGAAGTAGTAAAGGGTCTTTCCAAAGACTTCAAGAAATTTGAACTAATTCGCATTCCTCGAGGAGAAAATACAACCGCGGATGCACTTGCCGCATTAGCATCAACATCAGATCCTGAGCTAAAAAGAATCATTCCGGTTGAATGTATCGCGGAGCGAAGCATTAGAACTGACAAAGAAATCCTTGCTGTTACAAGATCTCGAGCAGCAGCGCGTGAACGTGGCGAGCCTGAAATCGAGTTGCCGCCTGTTAAACGGAGGAAGTCGAAAAAGCACAACAAGGAGCCAGATGTACTTCCAGAAACTGTTACAGAGTCAGAACCGGTAATCGAGGACGACCATCCCGAACCAGACCTTGAACCAAATGAACATCCCGAACCGGAACCGCGAGTATTTCATGAGATCGACCAAATTCCGGCTAAAGATTGGGGGGCTGATTGGAGGGAGCCAATAAAGCACTACATCATGACAGGCGAGCTCCCGAAAAACAAATGGCAAGCCAGGAAAATGAGAATCACTAGCGCGAAATTTTGTCTATCAAAGGATACATTATATAAGCGAGGTGTTAGCGACCCCTACCTATTGTGCATCTTTGGGCCCGAAGTCGAAATCGTCGTGAGAGAAGTACACGAAGGTCTATGTGGGAGTCATGCGTCCGGAAGGGCCATGGCTTTTAAAATAAAAAGAATGGGCTATTATTGGCCTACTATGATCACGGATTGTGTCAAGTTCGCTCAAAGGTGCAAACGTTGTCAACTCCATGCGCCAAAGATCCATCAACCTTCAGAGTTATTCTCCTCCATTTCCGCCCCGTACCCGTTTATGAGGTGGTCGATGGATATCATTGGACCATTGCATAGATCAACTCGAGGAGCACAATACCTGTTGGTCTTAACGGATTATTTTTCAAAGTGGATCGAAGCTGAAGCATATGCTAGCATCAAAGATTCGGCGGTGAATACTTTCATTTGGAAGAACATCATATGCCGACATGGGGTTCCATACGAGATAGTTACTGATAATGGGCCACAGTTCATTTCGCACGAGTTCGAAGCTTTTTGCTCAGACTGGGAGATCAAGGTCAGTTATTCCACTCCACGGTATCCACAAGGAAATGGCCAAGCTGAAGCTGCGAACAAAACAATTTTGAGCAATCTCAAAAAACGCTTGAGTCACTTAAAAGGAGGATGGTATGATGAACTTCAACCCGTCCTATGGGCTTATCGGACAACCCCTAGGCGACCTACCGGAGAGACTCCGTTTTCCCTAGTTTATGGCATGGAAGCAGTAGTACCGGCTGAACTCAATGTGCCCGGTCTTCGCCGAACGGAAGCACCATTGAACGAAGAGGAGAATTCAGCAATGCTCGATGACTCGCTGGATACCATTAATGAAAGACGAGATCAAGCCTTAATTCGGATACAAAATTACCAGCAAGCAGCAGCTCGATACTACAATTCCAAAGTCAAAAGCAGACCATTCTTTGTAGGCGATTATGTGCTAAGGCGAGTTTTTGATAATAAAAAGGAAGAAGGCGCGGGCAAACTCGGCATAAATTGGGAAGGACCTTATATTGTTACCGAGGTGGTTCGAAATGGTGTTTATAGGTTGAAAGACTTAAAGGGCGACCCAGTCCAGCGACCTTGGAACGTGATTAATTTAAAGAAGTTCTATGTTTAATACGTGATTTGTTATGTACATGAACTACGGTGTGGCTTGATCCCGAAATGGGTACGTAGGCAGCTCGAAAAAAGAGTTCAGCTACTAATAATGAAAATCTGTTTTATTTCTTAGAAAAAGAGTTCGGCTATGCGAACATACAAGATGAAGAAGTTCGGCTGTGCGAACATACAAGAAATCGAAAGTAAAACATTTATTCAAGCAAACAGAGTGTCAACCTTCGCACACTTCGGGCTAGGAAAACCCTCCCGGAGAGCAGAACACCTGAACCCCTTGACCTGCGAGGTCCAGAACTGGCATCATACAATCCGGGATACGAGCAAAGTCGGAAATTCCGAGCTCAATCCATTCTCCGGGGTGGGAGCCAAGGATGTGAAGATCTCTTGACACCGTAGTAAGCCTGCGTTGCATTCGGTTAATCCTTTTCCGGAGTCTTTTCTTTTCCAACGTAAGCTTCCGGTGTTGAAGCGAAAGCGCCTCTATGAATGCCATCGCTATTCCTTGGTCCCTGATTGGGAGATTCCTGATCAAAGCGCATGGAGCTCGGATCTGAGATCTAAAGAAGCCGCGAGGTGGAGGAGATCGTCTGTTTGGAACATCTGGAACACCTTCATCTATCATTCCAACCCTGGAGAAGTCCGGCATAGACTCTGAACATCGAAGGTTAAAGTCCATACCTGTAGAAGTAAGAAGAATGGTGAGGGGTGAGGAGAAGTTAAAGCCGTAATTTATAGGGATATCGTATCCCTAGCAGACTGCGGATTCAGCGCGGAGACAGAGTAATTCGCGGAAAGATTTGTGCCCTTAAAATCGATCCTGCATTAAAAGACGTATCACCAAGAATGATATGGGAATTAAAGGAGTAGCAAGTATTTCCATAAATAAAAGGGGCCGAGGCCCATTATGAGTTCAAAACAAAGGGAAAGAAAAGAGAGCAGAATTAGGGAACATTTATGGAAGGGGCTCAGGAACAGGCTCCTTCATCGCCGATGTGGAATTCGAAGTGGAAGCACCATTCCTGCCTTCCACTTCGGGCTCATTCCGGACACGTTTCCAAGGATTGTCGTCATTCTCCTCATCTTCCTCTTCGCTATCAACAAGAGCAGCTTCAGTCGGGGCACTTACTGGTCCCTGAACTTGACCTTTAGCACGGAGATACATCCGGAGCATCCTCGGGATCTCTGCGATGGAGTCGAAGTTCCTCCACTCCCACTGAAAGGGGTCACTCTCCAGAGCTCTTACTTTCCTCTCCACTCGAGCAATACGAGCCTCGAGTGTCTGCCTCTTGAGTCCCAGCCGCTGCCTTTCGTCGCACAAACGGCGGTGTTTGTCGACAACCTGTCGCCAAAAAGAATAAATTAAAGTGAAAAGCATAGGAATTTGGGTGAAAGAAGCGAATCTTAACCTTGTCCATAAAGTCGTAGGCCTCTTTCTTCTCCCTCGAAGGAAAGTGGAACACGGCGTGAGGAAAGAGAACGCCGGCTGGCTCGAAACCATCGCCGGACAGAAATAGGGGGCTGCCAGGATCGGTGGGGATCACTTTTTCGTTCTCCATTATTGTTTAAAGAAATTTTGGAGTTCTTTTAAGAAAAAGCTAGAAGCAAACTTGCCACTATTTATAGCGAGCCTAGGGTTTATCTTGAAACCGTAAAATTAATGATGATAGTGTGCCCGGGTGGATAAACTATTTTTGGAAATCGGGAAAAATAGTTATTGCCTTAGAGGCGTGCGGCTTTCCCTATTTCCCAAGGGAAAAAGCAACCGTCGCATTTAAGGCAAGAAGCCCATTAAACACAAAGTTTTTAAGGCCCAAGCCCAACAAATTCACCGAGTTGACTAAACCCGAAGTGGGGAACTCGTGTTAAGCCGAGCTCAGTTCTCGCATTCCAAGAGAAGGGTCTGATCAGCCCAAAAATCTCGAAAAAACATAGCCACAAGGCCAAGAAGTGTTAAAAGCGGACCTTGCAAACCCGCATATAATTTTAACCAAACCCCCTCGGGATCTAAACCTAAAACAAAAAGGTTTAAAAGCCTCCTCAGGCAAATATCTTGTTCAAAAGAAACTGGTAATAAAGCCTCCTAGGGCAAAAGCAAAAACATAAAGATTTAAGTCTCAAAAAATATGTAATAATGGGACAGGCCCCAATTCGGAGTGGACGCAGCCACTACGGGTCGGCAGACACTTCGGCTTCCGTTCCGGTTGTCGGGTTTCCATCCGCCTCCTTGGCCGGGACTTGTTCAGAGGAAGTTCCTTGTTCATTCACTGCGGCGCAAACATCTCCTGGGATGACCTTGGGAACAGCAGGGACTTCGGATAAGACAACACCCTCCGTCTCATTTGAACCTATAAAAGATAGTGCGGGTCAAACAAAAGGCAAGAAGAAGGTAGTAAGCATCAAGAACTAGTGTTTACCTGCCCAGTCTAGACCTGATTCACTTAGAGGAGGAGATTCAGTGAAAAACTCCGCGAAATCCTGAGGGTTGAAGGACGAAGCGGGAAGAGCTGCCAGACGATTTTTCTTTTCAGCTAAACTGGACGACAGTTCGGATCTCTCTTTCACCTCGGAGAAATCGTCATCGTGGATTTGATCCAGCAAGATTAGGTTGCTCTCATGCTCCTTGATGTCTGACTCCAGATCCGACTTAACCTTCTCAGTTTGAATAAAGCGGATAGCTCCTTGAATCAATTCCATCCCTCGTCCCTTTACCTCTTTTCTGGCCTTCGACGCCGACCTTGCCAATTCGGAATCACGCAACTTGGTAATCGCGTTGTACTTCGCTTGAAGTTCAATGAGTTGATTATTCAGGGCGTCGGCGGATGATTCAGATTCGTGAAGCCTACCCTGAACACCAGACAGCTCGTTCTGTAGTTGGTAATTCTGGTCATACTGGTCCTTCAGATCCCCCTTTATCTTCTCAAGCTCAGATTTGAGGCCGTCTACTTGGTCTTCCAGTTGTTGCTTAGAGCCCGAAGATGATTGAAGGTCGGACTCAAGAGTAGTAAACTTGCCTCTCCATAATTCAATCTCCTGTTGTTGACTGAGATAGTTACTGATAATGGGCCACAAATCATTTCGCACGAGTTCGAAGCTTTTTGCTCAGACTGGGAGATCAAGGTCAGTTATTCCACTCCACGGTATCCACAAGGAAATGGCCAAGCTGAAGCTGCGAACAAAACAATTTTGAGCAATCTCAAAAAACGCTTGAGTCACTTAAAAGGAGGATGGTATGATGAACTTCAACCCGTCCTATGGGCTTATCGGACAACCCCTAGGCGACCTACCGGAGAGACTCCGTTTTCCCTAGTTTATGGCATGGAAGCAGTAGTACCGGCTGAACTCAATGTGCCCGGTCTTCGCCGAACGGAAGCACCATTGAACGAAGAGGAGAATTCAGCAATGCTCGATGACTCGCTGGATACCATTAATGAAAGACGAGATCAAGCCTTAATTCGGATACAAAATTACCAGCAAGCAGCAGCTCGATACTACAATTCCAAAGTCAAAAGCAGACCATTCTTTGTAGGCGATTATGTGCTAAGGCGAGTTTTTGATAATAAAAAGGAAGAAGGCGCGGGCAAACTCGGCATAAATTGGGAAGGACCTTATATTGTTACCGAGGTGGTTCGAAATGGTGTTTATAGGTTGAAAGACTTAAAGGGCGACCCAGTCCAGCGACCTTGGAACGTGATTAATTTAAAGAAGTTCTATGTTTAATACGTGATTTGTTATGTACATGAACTACGGTGTGGCTTGATCCCGAAATGGGTACGTAGGCAGCTCGAAAAAAGAGTTCAGCTACTAATAATGAAAATCTGTTTTATTTCTTAGAAAAAGAGTTCGGCTATGCGAACATACAAGATGAAGAAGTTCGGCTGTGCGAACATACAAGAAATCGAAAGTAAAACATTTATTCAAGCAAACAGAGTGTCAACCTTCGCACACTTCGGGCTAGGAAAACCCTCCCGGAGAGCAGAACACCTGAACCCCTTGACCTGCGAGGTCCAGAACTGGCATCATACAATCCGGGATACGAGCAAAGTCGGAAATTCCGAGCTCAATCCATTCTCCGGGGTGGGAGCCAAGGATGTGAAGATCTCTTGACACCGTAGTAAGCCTGCGTTGCATTCGGTTAATCCTTTTCCGGAGTCTTTTCTTTTCCAACGTAAGCTTCCGGTGTTGAAGCGAAAGCGCCTCTATGAATGCCATCGCTATTCCTTGGTCCCTGATTGGGAGATTCCTGATCAAAGCGCATGGAGCTCGGATCTGAGATCTAAAGAAGCCGCGAGGTGGAGGAGATCGTCTGTTTGGAACATCTGGAACACCTTCATCTATCATTCCAACCCTGGAGAAGTCCGGCATAGACTCTGAACATCGAAGGTTAAAGTCCATACCTGTAGAAGTAAGAAGAATGGTGAGGGGTGAGGAGAAGTTAAAGCCGTAATTTATAGGGATATCGTATCCCTAGCAGACTGCGGATTCAGCGCGGAGACAGAGTAATTCGCGGAAAGATTTGTGCCCTTAAAATCGATCCTGCATTAAAAGACGTATCACCAAGAATGATATGGGAATTAAAGGAGTAGCAAGTATTTCCATAAATAAAAGGGGCCGAGGCCCATTATGAGTTCAAAACAAAGGGAAAGAAAAGAGAGCAGAATTAGGGAACATTTATGGAAGGGGCTCAGGAACAGGCTCCTTCATCGCCGATGTGGAATTCGAAGTGGAAGCACCATTCCTGCCTTCCACTTCGGGCTCATTCCGGACACGTTTCCAAGGATTGTCGTCATTCTCCTCATCTTCCTCTTCGCTATCAACAAGAGCAGCTTCAGTCGGGGCACTTACTGGTCCCTGAACTTGACCTTTAGCACGGAGATACATCCGGAGCATCCTCGGGATCTCTGCGATGGAGTCGAAGTTCCTCCACTCCCACTGAAAGGGGTCACTCTCCAGAGCTCTTACTTTCCTCTCCACTCGAGCAATACGAGCCTCGAGTGTCTGCCTCTTGAGTCCCAGCCGCTGCCTTTCGTCGCACAAACGGCGGTGTTTGTCGACAACCTGTCGCCAAAAAGAATAAATTAAAGTGAAAAGCATAGGAATTTGGGTGAAAGAAGCGAATCTTAACCTTGTCCATAAAGTCGTAGGCCTCTTTCTTCTCCCTCGAAGGAAAGTGGAACACGGCGTGAGGAAAGAGAACGCCGGCTGGCTCGAAACCATCGCCGGACAGAAATAGGGGGCTGCCAGGATCGGTGGGGATCACTTTTTCGTTCTCCATTATTGTTTAAAGAAATTTTGGAGTTCTTTTAAGAAAAAGCTAGAAGCAAACTTGCCACTATTTATAGCGAGCCTAGGGTTTATCTTGAAACCGTAAAATTAATGATGATAGTGTGCCCGGGTGGATAAACTATTTTTGGAAATCGGGAAAAATAGTTATTGCCTTAGAGGCGTGCGGCTTTCCCTATTTCCCAAGGGAAAAAGCAACCGTCGCATTTAAGGCAAGAAGCCCATTAAACACAAAGTTTTTAAGGCCCAAGCCCAACAAATTCACCGAGTTGACTAAACCCGAAGTGGGGAACTCGTGTTAAGCCGAGCTCAGTTCTCGCATTCCAAGAGAAGGGTCTGATCAGCCCAAAAATCTCGAAAAAACATAGCCACAAGGCCAAGAAGTGTTAAAAGCGGACCTTGCAAACCCGCATATAATTTTAACCAAACCCCCTCGGGATCTAAACCTAAAACAAAAAGGTTTAAAAGCCTCCTCAGGCAAATATCTTGTTCAAAAGAAACTGGTAATAAAGCCTCCTAGGGCAAAAGCAAAAACATAAAGATTTAAGTCTCAAAAAATATGTAATAATGGGACAGGCCCCAATTCGGAGTGGACGCAGCCACTACGGGTCGGCAGACACTTCGGCTTCCGTTCCGGTTGTCGGGTTTCCATCCGCCTCCTTGGCCGGGACTTGTTCAGAGGAAGTTCCTTGTTCATTCACTGCGGCGCAAACATCTCCTGGGATGACCTTGGGAACAGCAGGGACTTCGGATAAGACAACACCCTCCGTCTCATTTGAACCTATAAAAGATAGTGCGGGTCAAACAAAAGGCAAGAAGAAGGTAGTAAGCATCAAGAACTAGTGTTTACCTGCCCAGTCTAGACCTGATTCACTTAGAGGAGGAGATTCAGTGAAAAACTCCGCGAAATCCTGAGGGTTGAAGGACGAAGCGGGAAGAGCTGCCAGACGATTTTTCTTTTCAGCTAAACTGGACGACAGTTCGGATCTCTCTTTCACCTCGGAGAAATCGTCATCGTGGATTTGATCCAGCAAGATTAGGTTGCTCTCATGCTCCTTGATGTCTGACTCCAGATCCGACTTAACCTTCTCAGTTTGAATAAAGCGGATAGCTCCTTGAATCAATTCCATCCCTCGTCCCTTTACCTCTTTTCTGGCCTTCGACGCCGACCTTGCCAATTCGGAATCACGCAACTTGGTAATCGCGTTGTACTTCGCTTGAAGTTCAATGAGTTGATTATTCAGGGCGTCGGCGGATGATTCAGATTCGTGAAGCCTACCCTGAACACCAGACAGCTCGTTCTGTAGTTGGTAATTCTGGTCATACTGGTCCTTCAGATCCCCCTTTATCTTCTCAAGCTCAGATTTGAGGCCGTCTACTTGGTCTTCCAGTTGTTGCTTAGAGCCCGAAGATGATTGAAGGTCGGACTCAAGAGTAGTAAACTTGCCTCTCCATAATTCAATCTCCTGTTGTTGACTGAGATAGTTACTGATAATGGGCCACAAATCATTTCGCACGAGTTCGAAGCTTTTTGCTCAGACTGGGAGATCAAGGTCAGTTATTCCACTCCACGGTATCCACAAGGAAATGGCCAAGCTGAAGCTGCGAACAAAACAATTTTGAGCAATCTCAAAAAACGCTTGAGTCACTTAAAAGGAGGATGGTATGATGAACTTCAACCCGTCCTATGGGCTTATCGGACAACCCCTAGGCGACCTACCGGAGAGACTCCGTTTTCCCTAGTTTATGGCATGGAAGCAGTAGTACCGGCTGAACTCAATGTGCCCGGTCTTCGCCGAACGGAAGCACCATTGAACGAAGAGGAGAATTCAGCAATGCTCGATGACTCGCTGGATACCATTAATGAAAGACGAGATCAAGCCTTAATTCGGATACAAAATTACCAGCAAGCAGCAGCTCGATACTACAATTCCAAAGTCAAAAGCAGACCATTCTTTGTAGGCGATTATGTGCTAAGGCGAGTTTTTGATAATAAAAAGGAAGAAGGCGCGGGCAAACTCGGCATAAATTGGGAAGGACCTTATATTGTTACCGAGGTGGTTCGAAATGGTGTTTATAGGTTGAAAGACTTAAAGGGCGACCCAGTCCAGCGACCTTGGAACGTGATTAATTTAAAGAAGTTCTATGTTTAATACGTGATTTGTTATGTACATGAACTACGGTGTGGCTTGATCCCGAAATGGGTACGTAGGCAGCTCGAAAAAAGAGTTCAGCTACTAATAATGAAAATCTGTTTTATTTCTTAGAAAAAGAGTTCGGCTATGCGAACATACAAGATGAAGAAGTTCGGCTGTGCGAACATACAAGAAATCGAAAGTAAAACATTTATTCAAGCAAACAGAGTGTCAACCTTCGCACACTTCGGGCTAGGAAAACCCTCCCGGAGAGCAGAACACCTGAACCCCTTGACCTGCGAGGTCCAGAACTGGCATCATACAATCCGGGATACGAGCAAAGTCGGAAATTCCGAGCTCAATCCATTCTCCGGGGTGGGAGCCAAGGATGTGAAGATCTCTTGACACCGTAGTAAGCCTGCGTTGCATTCGGTTAATCCTTTTCCGGAGTCTTTTCTTTTCCAACGTAAGCTTCCGGTGTTGAAGCGAAAGCGCCTCTATGAATGCCATCGCTATTCCTTGGTCCCTGATTGGGAGATTCCTGATCAAAGCGCATGGAGCTCGGATCTGAGATCTAAAGAAGCCGCGAGGTGGAGGAGATCGTCTGTTTGGAACATCTGGAACACCTTCATCTATCATTCCAACCCTGGAGAAGTCCGGCATAGACTCTGAACATCGAAGGTTAAAGTCCATACCTGTAGAAGTAAGAAGAATGGTGAGGGGTGAGGAGAAGTTAAAGCCGTAATTTATAGGGATATCGTATCCCTAGCAGACTGCGGATTCAGCGCGGAGACAGAGTAATTCGCGGAAAGATTTGTGCCCTTAAAATCGATCCTGCATTAAAAGACGTATCACCAAGAATGATATGGGAATTAAAGGAGTAGCAAGTATTTCCATAAATAAAAGGGGCCGAGGCCCATTATGAGTTCAAAACAAAGGGAAAGAAAAGAGAGCAGAATTAGGGAACATTTATGGAAGGGGCTCAGGAACAGGCTCCTTCATCGCCGATGTGGAATTCGAAGTGGAAGCACCATTCCTGCCTTCCACTTCGGGCTCATTCCGGACACGTTTCCAAGGATTGTCGTCATTCTCCTCATCTTCCTCTTCGCTATCAACAAGAGCAGCTTCAGTCGGGGCACTTACTGGTCCCTGAACTTGACCTTTAGCACGGAGATACATCCGGAGCATCCTCGGGATCTCTGCGATGGAGTCGAAGTTCCTCCACTCCCACTGAAAGGGGTCACTCTCCAGAGCTCTTACTTTCCTCTCCACTCGAGCAATACGAGCCTCGAGTGTCTGCCTCTTGAGTCCCAGCCGCTGCCTTTCGTCGCACAAACGGCGGTGTTTGTCGACAACCTGTCGCCAAAAAGAATAAATTAAAGTGAAAAGCATAGGAATTTGGGTGAAAGAAGCGAATCTTAACCTTGTCCATAAAGTCGTAGGCCTCTTTCTTCTCCCTCGAAGGAAAGTGGAACACGGCGTGAGGAAAGAGAACGCCGGCTGGCTCGAAACCATCGCCGGACAGAAATAGGGGGCTGCCAGGATCGGTGGGGATCACTTTTTCGTTCTCCATTATTGTTTAAAGAAATTTTGGAGTTCTTTTAAGAAAAAGCTAGAAGCAAACTTGCCACTATTTATAGCGAGCCTAGGGTTTATCTTGAAACCGTAAAATTAATGATGATAGTGTGCCCGGGTGGATAAACTATTTTTGGAAATCGGGAAAAATAGTTATTGCCTTAGAGGCGTGCGGCTTTCCCTATTTCCCAAGGGAAAAAGCAACCGTCGCATTTAAGGCAAGAAGCCCATTAAACACAAAGTTTTTAAGGCCCAAGCCCAACAAATTCACCGAGTTGACTAAACCCGAAGTGGGGAACTCGTGTTAAGCCGAGCTCAGTTCTCGCATTCCAAGAGAAGGGTCTGATCAGCCCAAAAATCTCGAAAAAACATAGCCACAAGGCCAAGAAGTGTTAAAAGCGGACCTTGCAAACCCGCATATAATTTTAACCAAACCCCCTCGGGATCTAAACCTAAAACAAAAAGGTTTAAAAGCCTCCTCAGGCAAATATCTTGTTCAAAAGAAACTGGTAATAAAGCCTCCTAGGGCAAAAGCAAAAACATAAAGATTTAAGTCTCAAAAAATATGTAATAATGGGACAGGCCCCAATTCGGAGTGGACGCAGCCACTACGGGTCGGCAGACACTTCGGCTTCCGTTCCGGTTGTCGGGTTTCCATCCGCCTCCTTGGCCGGGACTTGTTCAGAGGAAGTTCCTTGTTCATTCACTGCGGCGCAAACATCTCCTGGGATGACCTTGGGAACAGCAGGGACTTCGGATAAGACAACACCCTCCGTCTCATTTGAACCTATAAAAGATAGTGCGGGTCAAACAAAAGGCAAGAAGAAGGTAGTAAGCATCAAGAACTAGTGTTTACCTGCCCAGTCTAGACCTGATTCACTTAGAGGAGGAGATTCAGTGAAAAACTCCGCGAAATCCTGAGGGTTGAAGGACGAAGCGGGAAGAGCTGCCAGACGATTTTTCTTTTCAGCTAAACTGGACGACAGTTCGGATCTCTCTTTCACCTCGGAGAAATCGTCATCGTGGATTTGATCCAGCAAGATTAGGTTGCTCTCATGCTCCTTGATGTCTGACTCCAGATCCGACTTAACCTTCTCAGTTTGAATAAAGCGGATAGCTCCTTGAATCAATTCCATCCCTCGTCCCTTTACCTCTTTTCTGGCCTTCGACGCCGACCTTGCCAATTCGGAATCACGCAACTTGGTAATCGCGTTGTACTTCGCTTGAAGTTCAATGAGTTGATTATTCAGGGCGTCGGCGGATGATTCAGATTCGTGAAGCCTACCCTGAACACCAGACAGCTCGTTCTGTAGTTGGTAATTCTGGTCATACTGGTCCTTCAGATCCCCCTTTATCTTCTCAAGCTCAGATTTGAGGCCGTCTACTTGGTCTTCCAGTTGTTGCTTAGAGCCCGAAGATGATTGAAGGTCGGACTCAAGAGTAGTAAACTTGCCTCTCCATAATTCAATCTCCTGTTGTTGACTGAGTAACAACCCTTCATAGTGTTCGATCATGTCGTTGAGTTCGCTGTTCGCCTGGCATTTTGTATAAACTCGAAATGATGAACCAGGTGGAAAGTTAACATGAAAGGGAGAATGAAGTAAGACTAACCCGAGATGAGTGATGCGCATGAAGCAAATAGCGTTCGCGAATTGCAGGACGCCACTTGTCGAACTCCGGCAGAATTAGACCCGACCGAGTCTTAAAGCATCGAAAGACGCTACCTTCTTTCTCCATAGCTGTGAAGGAAGAAGAAGGAATTGTAATATTTTGAATCAAGATGAAGTGAAAGCCCTTAAGGTTGCCTAAACCATTACCTGTAAGCGATTTGATCTGTGGGACAAGAGCAGGTCTTGACTTCGGGGGAGCATCTTGAGATTCAGAACTTTCTTTCTGAAGAGATACGTTCCGAGCAGTCTTCTCACCACTATGTTGGGAAGACATGTCAACTGGAGGAGGAGGACCCATCGGTTCAGCAGGAGGGGACGAACAAGGAGAACGCTCAGTTCGGGCCCTCGACTTCTCTCTTTGTGGAGAAGAGTCACTGCGAGAAGATTTGTCTCTCTTCCTGCGAATCAAATTCTTAAGCGGTTCGTTGCTAAAGTCATCTCGGGGAGGTCGAGAAGAATCATGACGAGGAGACCAGGCTCTTCGAGGAGAACGGTCACCATGGCGTTCACGACGAGGCGTTAGCCTGTAGGCACCCGTAGATCTGGCCCCTTCAGCGGTACCGTCGTCGACTAACAATGACCGACTGTAATCTTTTTTGTCAAAGGCAGCCGCGAGCAACGCCTTGTTCTCATCACAAGCCTTTGTGATCGGAGTAGAAAGCTTCTTGCGTTGGGCAGCAAGGGCCCGAGCCGACATACCCTGAGACGGGGGAGGGGGCGGAAGGCGTTGAAGTTGACCAGGAGGGCTCATCCTTAGTTTTCGATTAGCTTCTATGAATCGGTCAAGGGTGAAAGAATTCCAAAGGGTTTCCCCTTCGAGGAGGATTTTGAAGAATCTGACGAAGTCCTCAGTTGGGAGAGTTGGAGCGATGAAGGCTGCACAATGAAACAACGAATTTAATTAGCAAAACAACAAGGTGATTAAAAGAACTATCTGCAACCTAATTTCTACCGGGCTTCGCAGACCACTTCGATGGAAGTACATCGGAGAGATTTCCGATCGAAGCAGGAGTTTTCTTAATCAGGAACCAAGGATGGTGCCAGTTTTCATCCTTGTTCGGGAGATGCGAAATGATGTTCCTGTTGGCATTCGGGTACGCCGAGAAATACCCCGCTTTCTTTGATGAACTCCTCACGCTTAGAAGTTCGTTCAGCTCGGGGACTCCGATGATATATCCAGCCTCCGCCGCAACAGTTATGATCCCGAGAATGGTTCGAAGGAGATTGGGGGTCAGCTGAGGAAGAGAAATTTCTAGAGCCGCTAAATACCGGACTAAGGCTTCGGGAAGAGGGAAGGTCAATCCACATCCCTTGAAGTAGATTTCATAAACGCAAAAGTAGCCATCACGGTGATCCTCCGGGGACTCCGTAGGATCGGCCATCTTCGATTCCGCCATCACGTCAGGTGGAAGTCGGCAAAGTTCTTTCAATCGTTGAAGGGATTGAATGGTACAAGTAGATCTGTAGTGAGGTCCGGCGATATCGTTAGGACGAGTGCAATCGTCAAGGCTAGAACGTTTCCCGTCATAAGACGGAGACTCGGGTCTATCGGAGTCGGAAGACATCGAAGGTAATGGGAAAACTCAAGTTCCAGAAGAGAAAGTTTGACGAAAGAAACAGAAAAACTTGGCAGAAAAAAAAGCAAAGGGAATTTTTACCAAAAGATAAAGATAAAAAGAAAGGTTACCTCACGCAAACTAAGTGGTAATGATGGAACCGCCTCGGTAGTCGTGGGGGAAGTGGAAAGGTTTTTTCCCCGTTTTAATAGTAAATAATTAAGATACGGTCATGATGGTGACAGATGTCACGCGATCGAATATGGGTAATACCGAAATTAAAGGATTGACAAAATCTTGGCGGGAAAACTAGAAGATCCCACGGGCGCAATCTTTGGTCATTAATACGATTAAGCCTTCCGAATTGGAATAAGCACTTCGAAAGACTTGGGGGGCTAATTGTTGGTGTCGGATCCCGCACCAGTGGACCGGGACCAACCAAAGATTGCCACGTAATCAAGATGAAGGCCCGCAAAGGATAAGGCCCATTAAGCCCATGGATCACAAGATATAATCGAAGTGGGCATCACCATAAAGAGAGCCCGGAGTGGTCACACCTCGGGATATGATTCGGAATCGAAGTCGGATGACTTGGGCCAAAAGGCGAAGCCCATAAAGATCGGAGTCAATTCAAATTCAAACGTTGGGCATTAAAACTCGAAGACCAAAACGGATGCATTTAAGAGAAAATAATTATGTTTAATTGAGAGTTAAATGTCATTTGTCAATATAAATAAGAGGGCTAATAGCCATGTAAAGGATACGCAATTTTTCTAGCAAATACACTATAGTCATTTTTCCATCTCAATTCATAGCTTTTTCATCATATTTTTGTCCTCAAGAATAATCATTCCCACTAATTAAACAAATATTCAAGTGTGCGAATCCGACATCCACAGTTGGACTCACTGGTTTTGTCTTGGCGAGACGGTTCTTCTCTTCTCGGTCTCTCTATCTTTTTTTTCTCCAGCACCGGTGGTGTCGTCTCTGGATAAGGCGGGTTCTCTATTGGAGGCAAGCCTCGGGGTCACTTTGGTGCTCTAAGCTTGTTCGTTGCGGTTAGAGGCGTTGGGGATTCTAGTTTTGGTGGTCAACGTGTCTCCTCCATTGGTGGGTTGTTGAAGGTGGTAGCTTCTTCAGCCATGGGTATGGCTTCTCCGTGTCCATTTGTCTTCGTCCCCGTGGCTTCTTCTCCGGTTTGCTTTAAGGTAGAGTTTTGTTGTTAAGGTGTTGTCGGGTTCGGTTCTTGTTGCTTTGGTTTGCTCTTGGCGCATTGGCTAGGTTTGTCGAGTGTTGAATAGAGGCGGCGATTAGGTCTAAGTGGCGTCGCTATCTCGTTGAGCTAGTGTAGAAGTCCATGATTGCTTTTTCGTTTTTGCGTTAGTTCTCGGAGAAGCTGTAGGCTTCTATCTTGAGGTTTTGAGGACGGGCCTTGGATAGATATGCTCGTGGCAACTACGATGAGGATTCCAGTTCTTCGGTTCTGTGGCAACCACGCAAATTTTCGAGCTTCGCGGGCTCGGAATCGGTGTTTCTCCTCTTGCATCTTGGCCTTGACCGCTTAGCAGTAATCTTTTGCAATTTGAGTTGTAATGTTGTTTTTATATTTCTGTAGATTGCTTTAATCTGTTTCAAGTTTCCCCTGTAATTCTGTCAAAAATCAAAAATGGTATAAAATTTCACCTTTTACCAAAAAAAAAAAAAAATAGAAAAAAAAAAAAAACACATTGTCACATACCCATATTATAGGGATCGGGAGACAAAAAGACGTGAGGACAAGATATATAGTTCATGGGAGCAACCAAGGGCAAAAAAACAATTAAAAATTTAATTTTTAAGGTGTATCCTTCCAGAGAAATTCAACTTTTAAATATTCCAATTTAAAGAATATCCTTCTATAGTAAAAGGGGATTGAACCCGAGACACAAGAAAATCAACCTTTTTTAAAAAAAAATTAATGTTAAATTATATTAAAAAAGAGACCAACATGTTTACAAATTAATGCATTACTGTTTTTAACACAAAACTAAGACGTTTATCCTATGTTTTGCTTTGATCCAAACCAGTCTTGAAGCCCCCGCTCATATCGCAGCTCCCCTCCACATCGAATTGTGCTTAGACGATTTCTAACGTTTTTATCAATCATTTTCACTAGCTTCTCGCTAGGTGACGGTTCTTCCCCGTGTCGTCTCTTATTTCTTTCTCTCCAAATGGTGTGAATCGTGTTTTGAAAGACGTACCTTAGTATAAAAACTTTTGTCTTTCCCATACCGTCATCGCTTATCATCTTGAATATCTCCCTCCACTTAGCCGAAAAATCTCTGAAGAAAATCAACCTTTACTTACCACTAAACCACCACCTCTCTAATATGTTGGATATTTCAGGAACGTGATTCATGATTTCATATTGACTTTACCAAGTATGAAGGCTGTCTATTGTTTGTTGTTGCATTAAGCATGCAACTAGTCTTCCCAAAATTTAAATTGTCTCTTTTTTTTTTTTTTTTTTTTTTTTCTTTTGGACTTGACGGTACATATATTTTTTTGGACTCGACGGTATATATTTTAATTAGTTACCAAATATATTAAAGAATAACAATATTCCAATAGAAAACAGATAACTTACATAATAGAAAAAACATATTAATTAATATTTCTTACACTATGTTGATGTAAGTAATGTATTAGTTTAAACTGTAAACACATGAGCATGCTCTCATATATTATTTGTTTGTGCGTGTATTTAATCACCCACATTTTAAGTAACATGAGACGATAAACAATACCAACTAATATATTCAAATAAGTGACAGAAAAAGAAAAACAAGTACTCAAGGATATAATGTTGTCATATATCCTTTGTACTCTTTGTACATATGTTTATTTTTGGATCAAGCAAATTACACATTCAAACAAAAAAGTAATGTTGTCATATACTCCCTTTGTTCCATTGTAAGTGATGTTTATGGTTTTTGCATATAAATTAAGAAATCACAAAAATCTCATTAAAAATCACAAAAATCTTATTTAATTAACATCTTTTACATAAAAATATTATTAACTATAACTAATTCAGCTAATAAAAAAATATACTGTAAAATATAATTGGTCATAAAATATTAAATACATTTAATTTTTACATAGAAAATTGAAAACATCACTTAAAATAAAACAAAAAAATCTTTAAAAACATCAGTTAAATTAAAAAGATATGGAGGGTGTAATTGATAAGTCACATTATTGACGACTTGACGTGCATATATGGAGATATTTCACCATTGATAAGTCATGTTGTTCTTAAGAAAATTTCTCCCTAGCAATCCTGAAAATGCTTATCATAATTAACAGCAGGTCATGATATGTGATTTCTATTTTTTTTTCAAGTAAGAACAGAACAGTATATATTTATTTTTAAAATTTTAATATTCAGTGGACTGATATATCTTCACAATTTGAAAAGGTTAGACTGCAGGAAAAACAAATAGACATTTTCAAATCTTTAAAATACTAATTAGCAAATTGTGCATAAACTTTCAAAACAAATACGTGTGAGACAAAAAAAAAAAGAAAGAAAGAAATTTAAGCCCTCTTCTTTGCAGCACTGATAATGAAGAAAATTCTTGCGTGAGCAAGAGAGTAGTAAATACCAATGATCATGAGTCATGAGTCATGATGCATGACCAAGTTATCTTAATTTTTTTTTTTTTTTGGTAGTACTATTAAATATTAGTAATTTAAGACTCTGTGGTTATTCAAAGCAATTGATTGTCTCTGAAATTGGGAGCACGAAGCCACGAACTTGGGTCTTTGGCTCTTCTTCCATCAATGTCTCTGTGTGAGAAAAAGAGATTCCTTGGCTTCTTCGACTTCAAGATGTCAAAGTGAGAAAAATACCTTTTTTCCTTCTGACACAGCTTATATTATCAGGTAGGTCAAATATGTGATTTTTTCTTGTTTATTAGAAATTGTAATCATGCTTGGCTTGATGATGGGTTTCTTGTTTCCACGCTTTTGTTCTAGTAAAGTTCCAAACTTTATGTTCTGAAAAAATATTCTGAGTTGCAAAATTCCTCTCCAATTGCATTGTCTAGCTGTCTATATCTAAATTGACTTTGGAATGCGTCCAGATTTGAATTTTGAGAACATTGATAATGAATATCTAAGCATCGATGCACTCTGTTTGAAATAAAGATTTTTTCAAAAGCATAGACAGCAAATTAACCATTTGTCTTGCCTTTGTTTTGGTTTGGCTCAAGGATCTTCATTTCAATTGTGATGTTGTTGAATGACTTATCTCCAAATGGGATTTGATACACAGATTGCTAGTGTCTCATCTGGTTGGAAGAAAGATTAAGCGATGAGCAGAACCGTTGCAGACCATCTTGCGTAGAGCTCCACAAGCCGGTGCTTGGACTTTCTGGAGAATAAATGGACTCTTTTTTTAAAAACTCATATCTGGACCCGAAGCAGGTGCCTGCCCAGCTTCCTAAGAGGGCTAGCTCTGATCTTTCGTCTCCTTCTCAACCGCTGACCATTGCGATAGCTATTAGTGGGAGCAGTAAAAGTAAGAATGTAGTTAAGTGGGCGCTCAAAAAGTTTGGTTCTGAAGAAAATGTCATTTTCAAGCTGATTCACATTCATCCAAAGCTTACTTCTGTACCTACACCTTGTAAGTTCCATAGATTTTCTTCTCTGCCTGAGACTTTATGTGACTACTTAAGAGCCTGAATACCGGTTTCTGTTTCTTTCCTAAGCGGGAAACACAGTCTCTATCTCCGAGGCACCAGAGGATGTGGCGGCTACTTATAGACAAAAAGTGATGCAGGAGACGAAAGAAACTCTTCTTAAACCTTTCAAGAAAATGTGCGAGCGGAAAAAGGTTTTTCTATTTTTTTCCGGTCTTTCTTGGTCTTTTTTTGTCAGATATCTTATAGCTAAAAGATCGATGAAACTCGTTTTGAATCTTCTTTAAAAAGGTTGCAGTGGAACTTCAAGTCCTCGAATCAAATAGTGTTGCAGTAGCGATAACGAGAGAGGTTAATGAGCATTTGATCAGAAACCTTTTCATTGGACGTTCATCGCATGGTGCCTTCTCGAGGTATGGCTTGAAACATTATCTTTTCGGTTAAATTATCTGATTGCACAGAGTTTTCTCAATGAACTTATGGTTGAAACAGTTCCAGGAATCATGATATTACTGCAAAGATATCAGCCTATGTGTCAAACTTATGCACAGTTTATGTTGTCTCAAAAGGAGTATATATTCTTTCAAAAGATAAATTATCATCAGACACGGAGAGGAATGAAACTCTAAGAGATTCCGGTAATGAGAAAACCGATTCCTCCAGCTGGTCTTCTGGTTCAGGACCAAACTCAGGTTCGGAGCTTCATCAATCTTATACTAGAAACTGATATTTGATTCATGAGTCTAATATTTCTTCGGTTTTTCTTTTGTGCATTCTTTAGATGTAATGTCAAACGCACTCAAATCTAACCCTCATGCTCTATCCAAGAAGAGATTGCAACATCTCCCGACAATAGTAAGAGGGGTTTCTGTTCCTATTGAAACTAGTTCTGCTGAGTCAGATGAAACTAGAAGTATGTCTTCGGATGTTGCCGAGGAAGTAAGCAAGAGAAGTAGCCCTGAAACTTCGCGTAGTGTTTCTTGGAATCATCGGTTTAGAGATTTTGATGAGAGAAAAGACGCTATGAGTTCTGTGTCTATGTATAGCAACCATGAATACGGAAATGTTACTCAAGGTGGAGATTACTTCACAGACAACCAGGTAAAGTAATTTTCAATAAGATTGTTCGTAAACCACTAGTGAAATCGAAAGCATTGGGGATTAATATGTTTTTTCATTGATTTCAGGACACGCTCAATGAAATTTCGAAGTTGAGAGCTGAGCTTAGACACGCTCAAGAAATGTATGCAGTGGCTCAAGTAGAAACGTTGGATGCTTCTCGCAAGGTCTGCATGAAGAATCTCACTAAAATTAGGATAACTTGTATTTGATGAAGCTTCTATGCTATTGGTTTGTGTGTCTAATAAATCTGCCCCCTTAATGGTTTCAGCTAAACGAGCTTAAGTTTGAAGAGCTAACGCTAAAGGAGCACGAAATGAAGGGGTTAGCAGAAAAGGAAACACAGACGTTTGAGAAGAAGTTACGGGAAGAGAGAGACACTGAACAAAGAAGAGAAGCCGAGATAAAAGCAGCCCGTGAAGCCAAAGAGAAGGAGAAGCTTGAAGAAATTTCCCTAGTGGCTCCTAAGCTGCAATACCAAGAGTTCACTTGGGAAGAAATCATCACCGCAACTTCATCTTTCTCTGAAGATCTAAAGATCGGAATGGGAGCTTACGGGGATGTTTACAAATGCAATTTGCATCATACAATTGCCGCTGTCAAAGTCTTGCATTCCGCTGAAAGTAGTCTATCCAAGCAATTCGATCAAGAGGTACCCCCAATCAAAAAAATTTCTTGTTTGAAAGTTTTCTTTCTTTTTTTCTTAAGCTGACATTTTCATTCGCCGTTTATCTCTCTTAGCTCGAAATCTTGAGCAAGATCAGGCACCCGCACTTGGTTCTCCTTCTAGGAGCATGTCCTGAACGCGGCGCTCTAGTCTATGAGTACATGGAAAACGGTAGCTTGGAAGATAGACTATTCCAAGTCAACAATAGTGAACCAATCCCGTGGTTTGTGCGATTCAGAATTGTTTGGGAAGTCGCATCAGCGCTTGTTTTCCTCCACAAATCAAAACCGACACCAATCATCCACCGCGATCTGAAACCCGCGAACATCTTGCTTGACCACAACTTTGTCAGCAAAGTAGGAGATGTTGGTCTCTCCACAATGATCCAAGTCGATCCATTGTTAACCAAATTCACAATGTACAAACAGACAAGTCCCGTGGGAAGGTTATGCTATATCGATCCTGAATATCAACGAACCGGAAGGATATCTCCAAAATCAGACGTCTATGCTTTAGGAATGATCATTCTGCAGCTTCTCACCGCTCAACCAGCTATGGCACTGACATATACAGTAGAAATAGCCATGGAGAACAACAATGACGATGAGCTAATACAGATTCTTGATCAAAAAGCGGGTAACTGGCCAATAGAAGAAACCCGCCAATTAGCCGCTTTAGCGCTCTATTGTACAGAGCTCCGTGCTAAAGACAGGCCTGATTTGGAAGATCAGATTCTTCCAGTATTGGAGAGCTTGAAGAAAGTAGCTGACAAAGCAAGAAACTCGCTTTTCGCTGCGCCAAGTCAACCTCCAAGCCATTTCATCTGCCCATTACTTAAGGTAATAACTTGTTTGCTACGTTATCTGTTTACTTGCAAGAGAAGTCAGGTTAGTTTAAAGAAGGATGTTGTTATATTGCAGGATGTGATGAAGGAGCCATGTATTGCGGCTGATGGGTACACTTATGACCGGAGAGCCATTGAGGAGTGGATGGAGAACCACCGGACGTCGCCGGTGACTAATTCGCCGTTACGAAACGTGAACCTTTTGCCCAATCACACCCTTTACGCAGCCATCGTTGAATGGAGAAATAGAAATCAGTAAGGCAAAACAAAAAAGAGAGCGCTCTGATTTAATATTATCAATTCCACAAACAAGTTCAGGTTAGAAGGAGGAGTTGGGCTCGAACCTCGAAGTTATGTTAGTATAAGACTGTAAATGGTAACATGGGTTTTGAGGAATTCTTGAGAAATTTGTGAGGAATTGTTGATGTTTCAAAAATTTATATTTGTTTAATAAATTAATCAATTTAATTATTATTAAAACTAAATAAATATTAAAACTATAATATGTAATTTAGTAGTAGAAGACTTCTACTAAAAGTTATTAGTAAGGAAAATTATAAACTAGAAAAATAAAATAGTTTAATTTTTATTGAAAAGGTAACAATTATTAGTTTATTTTATTAGCTTATGCTTTTATATTTGATAAAAAAGATTAAATGTATCACATTCTTTTTTTTTTTTTTTTTTTTTTTTTTTTTGGGCAAAAAATGTATCACATTCTTAAGTTTTACAAATTTGAACTTTTTCAAATTAAGTTATTATCTGATGTTTAATAAAATTATTAAATTATTTAAAATTTCAAGTTTAATAATTTCATTTGTTTTTTATTTGCTCTTATTGACAAAATAAAAAATTGGAATATATATTTCATATGTTTTTTTTTATATTAATTAATTAATTTTGAAAAATTCAGCCAGTCGTTACCATTTGAACACGAAGATATTCAGCCAGATTCAAAAATTCAACTTAATTCAGCCGGATTTCACGGTTACCATTTACACCCAAGTTTGTTGGATTTCAAACCGGTGATGATGAATATATATATATTTTTTTTATATGGGATATATATTTAACCATGTAATGAATCATACTTGATGTCCCTACAAAACAAATTTCATAGTTTATGAAGCGGAGCAACGTTGACATTGCATATGTTTCGGCTTCTCTCTTTCCCTCTTTTATGTCTAAGTGCATTTTCTCGACTCTTCATTTATGTAAATGATCACTTTATTAAAAGTATTCATTGGATTATGTTGTTGACAAAAAAAAGATTGGTTAAAAGAAAAGAAAAATAATAAAATAGACACACATTGTCCTTATTATAGGGAAGACAAAAAGACGGGAGGACAAGATAGATCATGCGAGCAACTGACCCCAAAAATCAAGTGAAATTGGAATTTTGTGTATCTCATTATATTTTAGTAATGCAAATATAATCTAACAGAAGTGTAAAATGAGACAATATATGTTTGACAATATAAAGAAAATCTAGTTTATGGTAAAAGAGATTCTTGTATTGTAATCCGTTTGTGTGTTTTCTTAGTCTCATATTTGTTTTAATTTTCAAAGATTTATGTTTTGTATGTCTTTTTTTGGATTTCTAGATTGATCCAAGAAGTATTGATGGATGTAGTGTTTAGTTTGTTTGGGTTTTTTTTCTCCTTTTTTTATTTTGTTTGGTCTTTATCTTCGGGAGTGTTATTGTACTCGCCCGTTTATGTCTCTGGAAGGGTTGCTATTCTTGCTGGCTCATTATATTTCAACTTGAATCCTATCAATGAAATCCTATTAACGAAAAAAAATAAACAATATATTTGACAATTTAGAACAATTCTTGGGTTCACCCACTTTCATTCACCCCCTCTTAATTATCCAATTAGAATTTGCCATATCATTCTAGTCAAAAAAATTAAAACAATTAATATTTTCTAAATAAAACAATAAGATTAAGTCATAACCACTCTTTTATAAACCCAAACCGATATATAATCTCGTTTAATTACAAAATCTAAA
Source organism: Arabidopsis suecica (assembly GCA_019202805.1). Taxonomy (NCBI): domain Eukaryota; kingdom Viridiplantae; phylum Streptophyta; class Magnoliopsida; order Brassicales; family Brassicaceae; genus Arabidopsis; species Arabidopsis suecica. The sequence goes on along the minus strand of CM032912.1, from coordinate 8,363,368 downwards.
CCCTAATTCTCTTTTGTAAACCCAAACCGTCATTTAAACTCGTTTAATCGTAAAAAATCTAAACCCTAATCGTACTTTCTAAACCCAAACCGAAACTTAATCTCGTTTAATTGTAAAATCTAAACCCGTTTTGTAAACCCAAACCGATAGTTAAACTCGTTTAATCATAAAATCTAAACCCTAATCCTTTCTAATAAACTTAAACCAATACATATTTCGTTTTAGTGGCAAATTAAATTTTAAAATTAAATGAATTTTTTTATTATTGTTAGATGGTAGATTTTGATTGGATGAAGTAAAGGGGGTGAACATAAAAGGTTCACCCTTAGGGGTGAACCCAAGTATTTTTCGACAATCTATTGTCTCAATTTTGAGCATGAGTCTCATCTATTTTTTGTTTGTTCGTGTATTTTATCATCGACATTTTAAATAAAATGAGACAATTAACAATACCAACAAATGTATTCAAAGAAGTGACAAAAAAAAACAAGTACTCAAGGAAATATATAATGTTGTCATATTTGAATATAAACAGATACACATTTCCAATCAGTTACTCCTTTTTTTTAATGAACAAAATAATTGATAAGTCACATTATTGAAGTGCTTATTGCAGATAATTCACCATTGATAAGTACATGTTGTTTAAAGAAAATTTCGCCCTAGCAATCCTGAAAATACTTATCATATAAAGTGACTAACATCTTGTCCATGATGTGATGCAACATCTTTTTTTTTTTTTTTTTTCTTTTTTGAAGTAAGAACAATACAGTAAAACCTCTATAAATTAATAATGTTGGGACCATGATATTTTATTAATTTATAGTGATATTAATTTATCTATAAATTAATAAGTATTAATTAATAAGTATTAATTAATAAGTATTAATTTATAGCGTAAATTAATATTTATTAATTTATAGAAAGTTTTGTTTAAATTATGAAAACTCTTTTAAAAAAATACGAGGTAAAGCAATGTGATCTAAATAAAATTAATGTTTTGGATGTTATAAATTTTATAGTTTTAGCCTTAAACACTTAATATTTCGAAAAAAAAATAATTTATTTTGACAATGAATAACAAAAATTATAGAATTCACATATACAAACGATATACATAAATTCAAATTCACAAATAGTGACATCCATTAGCGTATTTTAAAAATCTATACGACTATTAAAACAAAAATTATGGATATTCAAAATTTGAAAACTTACAAAAACATTTAGCTATTTTTATGAAAAACACTAAAACTATTATATATATATATATATATATATATATATGCAAATTTACATGATTATTAATTTATGATATTATTGGGGCTATATTTTTACATAGGGATTTCAAAAAATTTATTATCTTATTATCTTATCGAATATGGTTAATTTTTACACTGGCCCGACTCAGGACCGGCCAAATTTATTAATTTATCGTGTTTATTAATTTATCGAGTATTAATTTATAGAGGTTCTATTGTATATGGGGATGTGCCTTTAGTCAAGTGGTTAAATCCACTTGACTCCGCCTTCCCCACCGGAGTTCGACTCCACTAAGTCGCGTTACCCCGCGTAGTAGGGATTGGCTATGGATCGGGCCTTGTCGATCCAAAGATGTCAAAAAAAAAAAAAAAAGTAAGAACAATATATATATTCATTTTCAAATTTAAATGTTCGATGAATTAATAATAATATTCATAATTTTGAAAAAGTATTTCCAGCTGTGCACAAAAAAAAATATTAGTTTCCAAAACAGACAGTTTCCAAATCCAAAAAAAATTAGCCCCTTCATAAAAAAGGAATGGCGCAGAAACTTTCAAAAGAAATAATTGTGGGTTAAAATCTTTTTTTTTGAATTTAAAAAATGAGAAATAATTTAAGACCCTCTTCTTTGTAGCTTCTGAATTCTGATAATGAAGAAAATTCTTGAGTGAGCAAGGGAGTAGTAAATAAATAGAGTGAAAGAATCTTCAACAATGAGCATGACCAAGTTATCTCAATTTTATATTTTTATTAATATAAGATTCTGTGGTTATTCAAAAGGAATTGTCTGTCTCTAAAACTTGGAGCACGAAGCCACGAACTTGGGTCTTTGGCTCTTCTTTGTGTTTCTTCCATAAATGTCTCTGTGTGAGAAAAAGAGATTCCTTGGCTTCTTCGACTTAAAGATGTCAAAGTGAGAAAGATACCTTTTTTCCTTCTGTCACAGCTTAAAGTCGCATCCTTTTATTATCAGGTAGGTCAAAATTTTTTACCTTTTTCAGGTTTATTAGAGATTGTGATCATGCTTGGCTTGATGGGTTTCTTGTTTCCAAGGTTTTTTTCTGCTAAAGTTCAAAACTTTATGTGCTTAAATCTTAAAATCCAGGTTCTGAGTGGCAAAATTCCTTTCTAATTGCATTGTCTAGCTGTCTATATCTAAATTGACTTTGGAATGTGGCTTTGTTATGTCTAGACTCTAGATTTTGAACTTTGAGTATCAAAGCATCTCTTGATGGATACATTCTCTGTTTCAAATCAAGATCTTTTCAAAAGATTACATTCTTATTCAGCATGTGATATCAATTAGTCTCTTGTTCCTTGGTTGTCTCGTTTTTGTTTGGCTCAAGGATCTCCATTTCAATTGTGATATTGTTGAATGACAGAATGCTACTGTCTCATTTGGTTGGAAGAAACATAGGCGATGAGTAGAACCGTTGCTGACCATCTTGCGTAGAGCTGGCCATGACATTTTAGAGGCTCCACAAGCCGGTGCTTTGACTTTCTGGAGAATAAATGGACTCTTTTTTCAAAAACTCATATCTGGACCAAAAGCCGGCGGCGCGTGCCCAGCTTCCTAAGAGGGCTAGCTCTGATCTTGGGTCTCCTTCTCAACCGCTGACCATTGCGATAGCTATTAGTGGGAGCAATAAAAGCAAGAATGTAGTTAATTGGGCGCTCAACAAGTTTGGTTCTGACAAAAATGTCATTTTCAAGCTTATTCACATCCATCCAAAGATTACTACTATACCCACAGCTTGTAAGTTCCAAAGATTTTCTTCTCTACCTGAGACTTCGTGTGACTACTTAAGAGCCTGATACCGGTTTCTGTTTCCTTCCTAAGCGGGAAACATAGTCTCTATATCCGAGGAACTAGAGGATGTGGCGGCTGCTTATAGACAAAAAGTGATGCAGGAGACAAAAGAAACTCTTCTTAAACCTTTCAAGAAAATGTGCGAGCGGAAAAAGGTTTTTATATTACTTTTTGTCTTTCTTGGTCTTCCTTTATCAGATACTCCCTCCGTTTCATAATATAAGTCGTTTTAGCTTTAAGCACGTAGATTAAGAAGATCTACTTTTAAAAAGTTCAGCCAATCACAGAAGAGACTGCATAATATAAATAATTATAAAATATTAAAATAATATATAATTTGCATAGAAACTTGAAAACGACTTATATTGTGAAACAAAAAATTTTCTCCAAAACGACTTATATTATGAAACGGAGGGAGTATGTTATAGCTAAAGATTGATGAAACTCGTTGTTGAATCTTCTTTGACAAAGGTTGCAGTGGAACTTCAAGTGCTGGAATCAAATAGTGTTGCAGTGGCGATAACCAAAGAGGTTAATCAGCATTTGATAAGCAATCTTGTCATTGGACGCGCATCTCAAAGTGCCTTCTCGAGGTATGGCATGAAACATTACCTTTTCGGTTACATTATCTTATTGCACAGAGTTTTCTGAATGAATATATGTGTTGAAAATTCTTCCAGGAATTATGATATTACAGCGACGATATCAGCAAGTGTGTCAAACTTATGCACAGTCTATGTTGTCTCAAAAGGAGGAGTCCATATTCTTGCAAAAGATAAATTATCGTCAGACACGGAGAGGAGTGACACTTTAACAGAATCTGGTTATGAGAGAACAGATTCCAGCTGTTCTTCTGGTTCAGGACCTAACTCAGGTTCGAAGCTTTCATCAATCTTTCACCAGAAACTGATGTGTGATTCATGAGTCTAATTTTTCTTCGGTTTTTTTTTGTACATTCTTTAGATCTAATGTCAAATGCACTCAAATCTAACCCTCATGCTCTGTCCAATAAGAGAATGCAAAATCTCCCGACAATAGTAAGAGGGGTTTTTGTTCGTATGGAAACTAGTTCTACTGAGTCAGATGAAACTAGAAAGAGGTCTTCGGATGCTGCAGAGGAAGCAAGCAAGAGAAGTAGCCCTGAAACATCGCGTAGTGTTTCTTGGAATCCTCGGTTTAGAGATTTCGATGAGAGAAAAGGCACTATGAGTTCCATGTCTAGCAATTTTGAATATGGAAATGTTACTCCCCTTGGAGACTATTTCACAGACAACCAGGTAAACTAAGTTTCGATAAGATTGTTCGTTAACCTCTAGTGAAATCGAAAGCATTTGGGATTGATATGTTTTTTCATTGATTTCAGGACACGCTCAATGAAATTTCGAAGTTGAGAGCTGAGCTTAGACATGCTCATGAAATGTATGCAGTGGCTCAAGTAGAAACGTTGGATGCTTCTCGCAAGGTTGGCTTGAAAAAATCTCTAGAAAAGGATAACTTGTGTTTGATGAAACTTCGTATCTATTGCTTTGTGTGTCTAATAAATCTGCCCCTTTAATTGTTACAGCTAAATGAGCTTAAGTTTGAAGAGCTAACGCTTATGGAGCACGAAACGAAGGGGTTAGCAGCAAAGGAAACAGAGAAGTTTGAGCAGAAGAGAAGGGAAGAGAGAGAAGCTGCACAAAGAAGAGAAGCTGAGATGAAAGCAACCCATGAAGCCAAAGAGAAGGAGAATCTTGAAGAAAGTTCCCTTGTGGCTCCTAAGCTGCAATACCAAGAGTTCACGTGGGACGAAATCATTACCGCAACTTCATCATTCTCTGAAGATTTAAAAATCGGAATGGGAGCTTACGGGGATGTTTACAAATGCAATCTGCATCATACAATCGCCGCTGTCAAAGTTTTACATTCCGCTGAAAGTAGTCTATCCAAGCAATTCGATCAAGAGGTACCCAATAAAAAAAAAACTTCTTATTTGAATGTTTTCTCTGTTTTCTTCAAAAAAGCTGACAATTCTATTTGCGATTTAACCTCTCTTAGCTCGAAATCTTGAGCAAGATCAGGCACCCGCACTTGGTTCTTCTTCTAGGAGCATGTCCTGAGCACGGCGCTCTAGTCTATGAGTACATGGAAAACGGTAGCCTGGAAGATAGACTGTTCCAAGTCAACGATAGTCAACCAATCCCGTGGTTCGTGCGGTTCAGAATCGCTTGGGAAGTGGCATCAGCACTTGTTTTCCTCCACAAATCAAAACCGACACCAATCATCCACCGCGATCTTAAGCCCGCCAACATCTTGCTTAATCATAACTTTGTCAGCAAAGTAGGAGATGTTGGTCTTTCCACAATGATCCAAGCTGCAGACCCATTGTCAACCAAATTCACAATGTACAAACAGACAAGCCCCGTGGGAACGTTATGCTATATCGATCCCGAATATCAACGAACCGGAAGGATATCTCCAAAATCAGACGTATATGCTTTCGGAATGATCATTCTGCAGCTTCTCACTGGTCAACAGGCTATGGCACTGACATATACAGTAGAAACAGCCATGGAGAACAACGACTACGACGAGCTAATACAGATTCTTGATCAAAAAGCGGGTAACTGGCCAATCGAAGAAACCAGGCAATTAGCTGCTTTAGCACTCCAGTGTACAGAGCTCCGTTCTAAAGACAGGCCTGATTTGGAAGATCAGATTCTTCCAGTATTGGAAAGCTTAAAGAAAGTAGCTGATAAAGCAAGAAACTCGCTTTCCACAGCGCCAAGTCAACCTCCAAGCCATTTCATCTGCCCATTACTTAAGGTAATAACTTGTTTGCTACGTCATCTTTTTACTTGCGTGAGAAGTCAGGTTAGTTTAAAGAGGAACGTTGTTATTATGTTGCAGGATGTGATGAAGGAGCCATGTATTGCGGCTGATGGGTACACTTATGACCGGAGAGCCATAGAGGAGTGGATGGAGAACCACCGGACGTCACCGGTGACTGATTCGCCGTTACAAAACGTGAACCTTTTGCCCAATCACACTCTTTACGCAGCCATCGTTGAATGGAGAAAAAGAAATCAGTAAGGCAAAACAAAAATAGCGCTCTGTTTTAATGCCATTCTTTGAAACTGCGTAGCGTTTTTCAGCTTAGAGAAACGGCGAGATGTTCTCACGGCCTTTTTCTTTTGGTTTGTTTGTTCTTTTGGAATTTGGAATGACCTTTTTATTGCATTTGGATTTATTTTATTCTTTACTTTGTGGATTCGGTTGAAATGTATATGTAATTTGGTATTAACCGATTGATAAACCATTTCGATCTAAATCTGATTAGATTCTCACTACAAGAAATATTGCGGAAGACGTCGCTTTATTAAGGTCGGTTTATCAAATGACGTGAATAGTTAAAATTGGAAGCAGATTAGTGTCATTTGTAAAACCGACGGTAGTATTAAAGTTTTCATTAATTAACAAAATAAAGTATGTTTGACCTAAAAAAATAAAAGGAATCTGTTTTGTGACCTTTGTTCTCTCGAGAAGAACATCGGCGACGACGATGATCGATCGACGATCTCTGGATAACTCGAGACTCAAGTCCATTGCTCCGATTCAATTGTGCATCTTCGATTAAACTACGGTACGATCGCAATTCTGGAGGTTTTCCTTTTCTTGTCTTTGAGATTTATCTTCTCTAATCGCGAAGGCTAGAATGGTAGAATCTCTTGCGATTTGGTTTTGTCTGCTTCAATAACTTGATTAGTATAAGAATTTCTCAATTTCATCAGACGATGCTTCCAATTTTGGAAAGTTTATGGTTAGGGTTTTCCGATGAATCTCAAATTCCAGAAATGGTAACTTGAAGGTGAACTTTTACCCAGATTTCATTCTCGCTGAAGAATTATGATGAAATTTGATTATCTTTGATCGCTGATTTGCTACTTAGTCAAAATTTTAATGTTTTTGTGATAAATTGCGGATTCATGTAAGTCCCTAAGAGATTGTAGTTCCAGTTCTGATTGGAATTAGTATGGTGACAATAGTAATTAAGTGAAAGATATTGTCAATGCTTGTATTTCAGAAATTAGAGTGTTGTGAAGTTTAATTCAATTTTGCCATTGATCTCTGTTTTCAAGCTTCGACCCTGTTTCAGCTTATAAGAGTTTCTTATATTATTGTTCATGTTATCAACTCAAATATCAAAAAGTGGCTATCAATACCATTATCTCTCTCTCTTTATTTCACTTTTTATTTGCTGATATCTTCTCTGTTCTTTGATGTATGAAATTTAGGCATGCAGCAATACAAGGACTGCAATTTGAACTGAACCGAAGAGTATTCTGTTTACCTGGATTTCACTTAAAATCGGTATGTGCTTCACATGCTTAACTATAGTTTAGTCATCATCCCTACCTTCTATAGCTCTTTCTCAAGATATAATAAGCCATTGGGGTTCTCTAATCCTATGATACTCTCTACAGACTTGACCATTTGGGTTCTCTAATTCTTATATACTCTCTAATGCCTTGACCATGCTTGTCATATACTAATAGCATTATTTCTGAGATTCTGATTAGCTGGAGTTGAAATACTATAATCGTTTGGTTGATCTTTTATACAACATCTAACTAGTGAAGAGTTTCAGAACTAAATAGACATAATTCTTTGTTTTCTGTTGCAGTGTCATTTAAAGCCAGTCAACAAAGGTTAAATCACCCTCCGATGAACAAAATTCATGTCTAAGACACCACTGATCACCAAGGTTGGTCTTCTTATTCATGGTCAGAAACTTCTTTCATTGGCCATAAGGCTGGCTTCTCATATATTTGGTTTTGCTCGAAACTGTAATTTTGTGGATGCATTTGAATAGGAAGGAATGTCGGATCTTTGTGGAGACAAATTGAATTCAGCTATCTACAAAGTTTCATTTCTATATAGATGAACCTGTGATGTCTTGAGTCATAGACCTTCCCGGAAATGCAATCTACGTAGAGGACGTTTGTAGAGGACGTTTGTGGAGACAAAGATCAGACTAGGCCATCCCCTGTTCCTAAAGACATCAACATTGATGGTGTTGTGAAAAATCTGGGTGAGGACTGCAATTTCTACATCTCTAATGATCAAACAAACCAGTTTAATTGTCATTATTCATTAATTTCTACTAACTTTTGTAATCACTAAACAAGATGTATTTTCTTATGACAGTTATGTTTTATCTCTTATTAAATAATATTTGAATTATTTTGTGTCCTTTTGTTTTGTATTTTTCTTTATCACAGTTTTATTTTATTTAATAAAAAGTAATATAATTGTACAATTGTCCTAATTGGACAGATTACGTCGGTTTTACAAGTGGCGTTTTAAACAAAACAAAAAGTGACGTTATATTTGTGACGTTAATTAAAATGTCAGTTTTCTAAATGACGCAAACAAATTTTACGTCGCCCCATAATCCGACGGTTACTAAACCGACGCTATATTATTAGAGTCAGTTTATAAACGACGTTAACCCATATAAAAACTGACGTCACGTGCCTTCTTTTTTGTAGTGTCTCATAACTCGTGTTTGCTTTTATTACCGCTTCTAATTAAATGCGTCTAGTTTTTAGATACTCCCTCCGTTTCGTTTTAGTTGTCGTTTAAGGTTTTCGCACACAAATTAAGAAAATCATTAAATTTTTTGTATTACCCTTTATTAATATATTTTATAATTTTTTCATTGGTCAAAACATTAAAACATTAATGACAAAACATGAATTTTCACCAAACATTTGCATTGAAAACCTAAAACGACAACTATTATAAAACAAAATTTTAATCCTAAAACGACAACTAAACTGAAACGGAGGGAGTACGAAACTTAACTAGAAATGAACATTTGAATTGTTTTATAACTTCAAATCTGTATCAACAAAAAGTGATTGAACGAGGTCGAATATCTATTGTCTTGTCCGAGAAGTAAACATGTTAAAAGAACATAAATTAAACAGATTTAAAGTGTTTTTTTTTTTTTTGTGTCAACGAAAATATTTAAATTTTAAAACATGCTAAATAGTGTTTATTAACTTTTTCTCCAAACGTGAGATAGTTTTGATCATAAAACGGATTAACAATAATTAATTTAGCCCTTATAAAAACGTTATTGGTTAAATAACTTAAAACTTATGTCATAATCAATTCCCATTAACACTGTATCCACGCGTTGGCGTAGCTTAGCGTGCGTGCAACTATCCGTTTTGTTCCCATTATTACTATTGAAGTTTGGATTAAGGATCATACTCAGATTATATAATAGTTTATGAAATTTTGTTATTTTCATAATCTCTAGAATCAGACATTGACTTCATTAATCATATTCTAAGAAATTTGCTGATCAGTAATTCTTTTTTTTTCCTGTATAATTCATCACATACAAACATAAAATGAAAATAGACATTTTAGAAATAACTTAAACTTGAAAAACATAATACAATAATCATTAGATCGATCTTGAAAATAAATTCATAAAACTCAAATCACGTAACAACCTTAACATTGCCGAATAATTAGACATTAAACCAAATTAACCAAACTAATGTGATGATGCATGCATATTGGAAATATTGTTACGTCAGGTGAAATTAAAAAGAAAATGACATTACGCCATTAAAAGGACCCGGTTGTGGACCCAACACGGATATTCGGATCTACCCAATTGCATTTCACTTAAGATCCGAACCCGAAACGAACAGATTCTTTTACTATTAATTAGTGAAATAATTATTTGAAAATAAGCTTTCTTTTCTTACACGTCACCGGCCACTGCTGTCTTTGACATTCTCCTCCACTGCTTTAAAGGAAAGAAACAGCACTTTCCCGATTATTTTCATTTCTCCATTGAAATTAAATTCAAAGCTTTCTTCTTTCGTACGATACTACATTAACCCAATTCGAATCTTTTTGCCCTTTTCTCTGGATTTCGAATTTCTATTGATTCCTTTAATTCCCTTTTCATATAAACCCTAATTTTGATTCAAGTTTTTCAATTTGTGTGAATCCTCAGAAATTCAGAAAACCCAAAGTTCGTTTTTTTCCGATTGGGTTTTTGATTGATTCGATTTCCGGTGATTCTACGATGAGGATTTACGTGATTTTCCTTGTGGTGATCTCCTTATTTGCCTCCGCGTTTTCCGATTCGATTCTCGAGTACCCGTCGGAAATCGAGACCTTGCACAAGAAAGCTGCCGATGAAGATGTCAATTTGCATTGTACGACCTGGAGATTCGCGGCGGAGATGAACAATCTCGCGCCGTGGAAAACAATTCCGGTGGAGTGTGCCGATTACGTGAAGGACTATGTGATGGGTAAAGGCTACCTCACCGATTTGGAGAGAGTTTCTGAAGAAGCTTTGATCTTCGCGAGCAGCGTCGAATTCTCCGGCGATGGCAAAGATATTTGGATTTTCGATATCGATGAGACTCTCTTATCCAATCTTCCATATTACATTGACCATGGCTTTGGGTACATTTTCGCATTTCTCTTCCTTTTACAATTTTATCTCAAACTTGATTTGGTTTGTGTATGTTTGTGTGTTCATGTGGTTCTTTTGCTTGAGAAGTTCATAAAAGAGGACAATTGGTTATAGAAATTGCTTGACTTTATTGATTCTGTTGGGGATTTTGCAGGTTGGAGCTTTTTGATCATTCGGAGTTCGATAAATGGGTAGAGAAAGGAGTGGCACCAGCTATAGCACCAAGCTTGAAGCTTTACCAGAGAGTGATAGATTTGGGATACAAAGTTTTCTTGCTTACAGGGAGGAAAGAGAGCCACAGGCTTGTCACTGTTGAAAACCTGATCAATGCTGGTTTCCAGAACTGGGACAAGCTTATTCTCAGGTATAAAACAACCATACTTACTCATAGAAACAAGTGTAGCTCTTAGGTTTGAAGTATAGATGCTTCTAGGTCATGCGATGAGTTTGTTCGTTATGCATTGGTTGATGCTGGTGGATCATATAGAATTTTATCTGCATATAATATAAGTTTTGAACACCCTTTGCATTATAGCGATCTTTTGTTTATTCGTTTTGCTTTGGCCTCGCATGTGATGTGCAGATCTCCAGAGGAACAGCACAAAATGGCGACACTATACAAATCTGAGAAGAGAGATGAGATGGTGAAAGATGGATACAGGATTAGAGGCAATTCAGGTGATCAATGGAGTGATTTGTTGGGTACCTCCATGTCTCAACGATCTTTCAAACTCGCAAATCCAATGTATTATATCCCCTGAAGAGCTTTATTTGACGACGTATAAAAGGTTTCGAAAATCGTATATACTTACTAGAGCAATCAAAGTGTTTTTAAAGTTGGATTGCCTTTGCTTGTTACTTGTCAAGCTATTAAATGTACTAATAACAGAGAATACTCTGTTTTATACAGAGTAGATAGTATAGTACTCGTTTTAACTTTTTTTTACAATATATTCATGATCATCTTTAGCGACACATTCATCACAAACTAGCAGCAAGAACCTTCACGAAAGCATATGGTTTAGGGACTTTAAGAACATGATCAAACCACTCAACTTTCCCCCAATTTTGACAAAGTATGTGCATTTTAAGCACAATCATGGCACACCAAATCATCTTCTCATCTGTGCCACCAGGCCCACAAGAAGGGCAATCCTCGTCCCACAAAACCGCTATCTTTCCACCATAATCAGCCGATCTAACAGAAGCATTCACAGGAAAACTAGGTAGTCCTAACAAACCGTTCAATATTCTACACATTCTTACCTCAGTATCATACCATCTGAACACTCGGCGACAAGTAGAGAACAAAACATTTTTTTATCTCGCAATATGAATATGAAGACATAATATCAACCATCATTGGTATAACCAGGTCCCATCTACCTTCCTTGGAATTGTAAGCAGCCACCTGGTCCCAATATGAAGATGTATTTTTGAATCCGGCGGATTATAATATTTTGGGAAGACGATCTATTTCTCCACGAGAGTTCTAGATAGAGCTCAATCTATGACCACGTGCCAGATATCCCTAAAAATAATAGTTTTCACCTAATTACCCACATACATCGGTTTTGGGTAATATTTTTATATGATTTTCTGTAATAAGAGTAGTACATTTGCTACGAAAACACCAAATTGAATAAAGAAGAATGGATGGGAAAAACCTCTAGTTATAACTAAGTAGAAGAAACAAATAATAAGTAATTAAATAGAAAAAGATCCTAAATAGTTAAAACTAAAAAATAGTTAGAAAATGAATTCAAGCATGAACCCTAGCTACAAGATCCATCACAGGTCATTGGCTCTTGTCTTGAAGGTCGTCCGTGGATTCCAAGGGTGGTTTGGAAAGTAAAATAGCACAAACGTGCTCATCTATACTTGTTGCATGGAAACGGGAGCGGGTACGCGGAAGCGGAATCGTTTAGAAGCGCTGAAGCGATTTTTTAGAAAATTTTACGGAAGCGGTACGCGATGGAAGCGTATAGTATATATAAAGAATATATATATATATATATATGTATATATATAACTAAATATTAAACATTATATCATATTACAAGTTATATTAACCTCACAAATCTAATAAATAAATTTTAAAAACTAAATTTAATAATTAAACCAATTTTTACAACAAACAAAATCAAATAATTCAAGAAAAAAATTATAACACTATATTCATTCTTTTTTTAAATAACATCAAACAAAATCATTTCAAATTATGTATATTATAGGTAAAAATATTATCAAACTCAAGTCTCTCGAAATTAATCTAAATTAAATAATCATTTATAATATCTCTCACATATTAGATTCATGTCATTGCTATTTTCTAAACATGATTTTGTTAAAAATAAAATACAAAGATTAGTATGCAAAATTTTTAGTTTGAGTTTGTTTGTATAAAAATAATAATTACATGTTTTATTTGTAAAATTGAATTTATAAAATGGAAGCGCAAGCTTCCAAACCGGAATCGTAAGCTTCCAACGAGCTTCCAAAGTGGAATTTTTGGAAACGCGATGGAAGCGAGATTCCGAAAGCTTCCAAGAGCTTCCGATTCCGACTAAGATTCCGAAGCGGGAAGCGGACCTCCGACGAAGATTCCGTGCTTCCTACTTACTACCATAATCGGCTCAAATATCTTTCTGACAAAAGGAATATTTATTACCAATTCTATTATGTAAAAAGTCAATTAGTATTTCTACCATATGATTTCGTACATGAACCAATAGAAATCCTAAATGAATAAGGAACATGTATATAAAGCAGTACTCGAAAAAACAAGCGTCAAAGATGAGCCAATGTACACATCTATAAAAAAAAAAAAGAGAGGACAAATTCATGCATAAAATATGCTCCTCTTTCTCTTAAAACACCAAAAGTAAGTTAAATGAGACCCCAAAACTCTTCTTCTCTCTCCTTTTTTTTTTGTCTTCTACTTAAATTAATGGTTTCTTGGGTTTTCAAATTGTTCGAGAAAGGTATTACAGTTGTTCATGGTTCTGGCGTCAAGAAGGCCGTGGTTCCACAGTTTCACCATAAACACTCTCCAGCACCTACACACACAAAAAAACTCACATTTATCAAGAAAACCACTTTCTTCTCTGAAACACTTGACAAAACAATGGAGGAAAATGAGAGTTGAATTACCAAATCAAGTGTGGTGTTCGAACCATGATGGGTCCATGCAATCTTGAGAATGCCTCACATGCCCATGGAATGTGACCATCTGCTAATACTCTGCAAAGGGTCCAAAACCAGTGTCAAGGTAATGCTTATCATGAGTCAGAGAAAATGGACGCGGATGTTATCTAGTTGTTCACTTTTTTTTTACCGGAAGAACTCATCCAGGAATTATCCAGAAACTTATTACATGTGACTCTAACTGTTTATACTGTAAAACTCCACATCACATGTACTGAAAATAGATAAGACATACCGCTGCTTCCTCACAAACGAGTTCCACATGTGCATCATCTGCTTCTCATCTTTAGTCACATCAACAAAATCATCGAGCATCTGAAAGAAAGAAGAGTTTCAAATAGTAATAGGAAAAAAAAGTTATTCACTGTAAACTAATGGAGAATCAGACAAACAATGTTAAACTCGAGAACAAACGGACACACTTCGTCTTTTAACAAGTGTTATATAAGCACTAATGATCTGGTTCTACTGTTCCATATCGAACCATGAGGCTTGCTCACATATTTCCTATCGATCTCTTAACCATTACAATATTTCTCCTAAAGTTTGCCCAACGCTGATGCGGTGAAAATGTTAAATTCTAAAACATACCCTTCTATCTTCAAAATCTGCCACATCATCATCAACTTCATCTTCACTGTCCCGGTCCGAAAGTACTTGTTCTAGAGCCATGGGCTGCGATAGCACACACCGTAAAGTCAAAATCAATTGCAATCTTCAAAAGCAAGAGAGCTAAAAAACTTAGAATACCTGAGCTCGATGAGAGTGGAAGAACTGTCTCTTCTGAAGGAGGCTTCGGCTGGAGGAGGAAAACATTTGAAAAACTCACTCACATAATTTGGGATTAGCAAACTAATTGTTATCAAACTAGGACAGAAATTTTCATGCATGAACCATATGTAGTTAAATGAAAATTGAAGAAGAGGATAGAACGACAAAAGGAGGTCAAACATACTTCCTCAAGTCCGACCGTTCTATAGATAGTTTCCTCGTTTTTGCAAACTGCAACATTGTACTTCCAGCTATCGACTGCACATAATCTGGATCCCCGCATGATTGCACGTCTGCAGGACTCGTGCCAGGAGGAACTCTTTGACCAGACTCAGCACCCCCAATTCTTTCGTAATGCTTTCCAGGTGGTATTCGGCTCTTCTCACTTCTAACAGAATGAGCATCTACAAATAAAAATAAAAAGCTGTGCCAAATGATCCAACGTTGTCGCATGCACAATTGCACATAACAAAGTAAAATACTCGTAAAATATAAAACTAAGACAGGCTCTCATCACAAAAGAAGCCAATACTACATATCCAATTAACTGTCATTTCAGTTAAACACATACCATCAGTTTTATCTAGCACCTCGCAACCTAATCCAAGATGAGGCCCTTGCCTTGAGCTCCGTACCTGACTCTTTTGCCTCCTCCGTCTGAATTTTTTTGAACTGTCACATATAGAAGAATTTTTATGGTCTGGAAGACTCACTCTAAGATGCTGGAAAGATAAGTAAAGGAAACATAATAGGCCAGATAACTTACGAGAAAAAGAAAGTTTGCTGCTTTGGGTCAACGTCATCCTCATTAATCTGAGTAGATTTTTAATGAACATTAACATTTCGAAAACTGTGCTAAGAGTAATCATCAAATAGGAAAAACTACAAAGACATAGAATTTATTGTAGAACCAACTACTTCAATTAGGTTTGACACTCCTATATAATCCAGGACTTTATTCTACAGTCGAGCTTTGACGGCCTAATGGCCACAAAAAGTTAACAGCCACAACCACAGCGATGTCATTTTGATTTTATTCTCTTCACGTTATTAAGGACACTAGCAAGGATCACAGTGTGGCAAACTAAAGATTCCAGTTCCCTTATTTAACCACACAAAATTCAACAACCCATGGAGGATATTAGTTTAAATGAAATATGAAATTGTTACAGCCTATAAGATCTACAGCAGAGAAACTAATGAACATAAATCGAACAAACAAAATGTTCTAACCTCGGACATCATTGTCTCAGTCTTGAGGGAGACATTTACAGCCTGATATTCTTCAGTTACCTAAAACCAAGTGGAGGAGATTAATGGCACCCACAAAATAAAAACCAGTAAACAGGTTAACTGAATTTTGAAGTTACAAACCCAAAACTCGAAATTGAAGAGATCATGGGTTGATGGCAAGTGATATCTCAGGCCCTACAACATGATTGGGAGAAAAAGAAAAGATTGCATCACTACAAAGACTAGTCACTACAGCTGTATCTTTGACTGAGAGGTATGAATGAGAATGGAAATGAAAGTCCACCTTGAAACTGGCACATTTTACTAAGCAGAATGGACAAGAAAAGTCTTCAGTTACTGCAAGACACATAGCAAATATATACATAGCAGGTTAGGGTAACAGATGAAATATATAGACACACATGGGTATGAAACAGGTTAGGATAATACTAAGTTACCTTCAGTCCTCTGCAATTTGTTGTTATAGTATCTGTAGTTGAAAACTACATTTCGTGTTCTCAACCTATGCAATGAATGTAGTGGTTTAGAGTCAACTTAACGAGATGGACATTATAAGTTGTACTTAATGACTTGTACAATCCCCATTAAAGAGGACAGTCACAATTCAAGAAAAACTGACAACTATATATTGAGGGAGATAACAGACTGGCCAATAGATTTTATACAGTTACAAAAAATCATAATGAGATGAGGCAAGAAAGCTGAAAGTGCAGAAAAGAGATTGGAGACTAAACTGAAGATTACCTGATAATTTGCAACAATGAAGAGGAAGAGATGTCATTATACGAAAATGAACTATAAGGAGATTTTTCTGTTGCCCCAAGTTCTTCTGCAGATATGGTGACTTGCACTTGCTGTGGCGAGCTCTTCAAATAAGAAGTATAAGAATTATAAGAAAACAATTACATAATATTTTCAGAATAATGGATGGAAGTATAGCAGAGTGTGCGAATTTACCGAGGTGAGGGGATTGCTGGGCACCTGAATCGAGACACACTTTTCCTCACTCATGGACTTAAGCTGCAGCAATGGACAAGTTATACCAGTAATAGTTTCATTTAAATAATCAAGATTGAAAACTAACAGCAAAAATATAACTGACAGTAGCAATTACTTCCAATTTACTTTTTCAAATTACAAAAGAAGTTCAATTCAGAGTCCTCATTTCACTAAAAAGGGGAAAAGACTTTGGCAATAGTTTTTACCTTTATGAAGCAAGGCTGCATTTCAACAAGGGAGACTGAGTCTACTCTCTGTCCCAAGTCCATGTTTGGAGATTTATGCCACGACGCATACAGCGATTGCAAGGGTATTTTGCTCCATAAACAATGTCCTCCTATATTTCCTGCCAGAAAAAACGCTCATGATGATAAGAGTTAATGAAGAAAAAGACTTTCAGAAACTCTTATAACTGGACTCAAAGAATCCCTAATTCGTTTTGTTAATAAATAGGACTGAGATTCTCCATACTATGACATGGAAAGTTGGTTTGCCCAAAGATACACCACTTTTCAATATTAAAATGTTCTATTAAGGAAGAAATGGAAATACCTGAATGAATCTTGCCAGAATCAATGCCAAATTGTGAATTTTGCGCACCAGCTACAAGAAAGAAAATAATGTGATCAGTTTATCTGAATACTGTACAACTATGAATGTCTTTAAATAATTTTGTACACCAGTCAATCTTAATCACCAAAGCTGATAAACAAGATAGCGAGTGATCCTGATTTAGCCTCCAACGCGAGTCTATTCATATCAGGGAGAAGAAAGTTGGCTTGGGCTTGACTAACTCCGTCATCCCCCAGGCCACCAGTAAGGATACATGCTCGACTGAACCTATATACTGCAGAATACTATAATTTGAGAATTTCAAGAAAAATGTTAGCAATGACTAGGTAAGTTACAAATAATAAAAATCAATCCAACTCTGTCAGAGGTTCAAACGCATACCTCGGCAACAGGCTTAGGAGAAACGAGTCTTGCCAACAAAATATACAGAGGGAATAATTTTTGAGTTTGTACCCCAGCATCTATAGTGCCCGAGAGGAACACAGTCATTTGTATTCTGCAAAGCAGTAATGTATATTGATTACTATCAACAAGTTGGCAAAAGTCTCAAAATCTTCTTCCCAGAAACTTAGAAAGCATTCAGGTCCGGAATGAATTATTGAGGTATAGTGTAATAATAACACAAAACTAATGGAGATTCTGAACATTAGAAAAAAAAAAAAAAAAAAATCTTACCTTCTTTTATGTTTTGCCTCAATCTTATAGTGCAAACATCGCTGAAGAAACAAGGGCTACATGGGAGACAGAGAAAGAAATGATTAGGATGGACTGCATAGCAAATGAAGTCAACTCAAACTACACTTCCATGGGAATTTTCTATATCAAACGTTAACCAATACTTGTAATATACCAGCTAAGCTATACTGTTTACGCGTAATTATATAGATTTCTCTGCAGAAACGTAAGAGTTAAGAAAACACATACATTCCTAATAGCACGGCGCTGAAGGATATTGTAGAGTTCAACAGGCTTGCAATAAGCAGCTAAGCTCTCTTCAGCAGCAATCTCTTCCTCTTCCGAAATACGCACACGGGAGTCTTCATGGCACATCTGCTCTGTGCTTCTTGAACAACTGTGATTCATCATCATACGCAACCAAAAGTGTAAAAACACAACAACAACAACAACAAAAATGGATCAGTATGAATTACGATTATTCAGCTTACACATAAGAGAAATAGACTAAATTACACAATGCTGCAGAGATGGCAAAAAATTATAGAAGAATTAGGGGAAAGATTTGTTCTTGAAAGATGGCAAAAAGAGACTTACGAAGAGGTTTCACGACTGACAAGAGGAATGCCTGGCATTCTGGCTACGAGATCCTAGAGTACAATACCATACCCAGAATCACTACATACACCATCACAGATTACAATTTGCTTCAGCTACAAAACCTGCAACAAAATCGTAAAGAAGAAAAACCCAAAAACAAAAAAGGGTCATTCGTTAATGGGTATCACAAACGATTAGCAGGAAACAAAAAAAGGTTTAAATTTGAACAGTGACCTCGAAAATCCAGCAAAGAAATTCAATCCAAAGTCTCGGACTTGAGCTAATTAGATGGAGAACAGATTCTACAAATTGACAGAGATCTCGAACTGAAGATTAGAATGGAGATGGAACAGTTAACCCAGGAAAATAAAAAACCCTAATCGTGAGAATTATCTTCACGCGAATACAGAGGAGACTGTGACAGCTTGAGAGAGAGAAAGAGGAAGCGTTTCGAAGAGAAATAAATAAATAAGTTTAATTTGTTTTTGTTGAGGAGACTGTAAGAAAATAGCGTAAACCAATATATGTTTGTCCTAAATCTTACCAACTCTCTCACGTGAACAAATTTGTTACGACACTATTTACTGTTTTTTTGTGTGTTTTTATAACAATACTTTATGGGAAAATTGGAAATAAAGGATATCTACTTAAAAATTTGTCCATATATCTCTTTTTATTGTAGATTGGTCAAATAGGTTTTTTTAAAAATCAAAACTCAATTTTACCCTTATTTTCTCTCAAAATTAATTAAAAATTGATTTTAAAAATAAAACTTCCTAATTTATTTACAAAAATTAAATAGAAATCTAAAGAGTTTATTCTCCACCACTTTAAATTATAAAAACGCCGAGATTTTAGATTCATACGTGCTTCTTTCCTGATCAAAAGTAGTGTCGATCACATTTTTTTTTCTGGGAAGCCCAACGAATGTCAGTGATGCAAAGTTCCACTTTACAAATTTACTATTGATCCTTTGTCTAGTCACCACCGAAACAATACAAAGAATTTCATTTAAAATTGTTTTTGGTCATGGACAACGGTCTCACCGCCCACACATGTCTCATGTCACAATCTCCACACATGTCTCATGTCACAATCTCCACACACGACTCTTTACGTAGATGTGCATCGAGAAACTAAGGCACAAATCGTTGAAGAAAAAAAAAGAATTTGAAAGAAAACGTGTTCTTAGTTTTCTTTTTAAAAAGTGGTAGACAACGACTTAGATAATTACGAGTTTAGGGTTTAGAAAACGTTTTAGGTTTTAATTTTGTCTAAAAAGATTGGAAAACAACTTCTACATATTGTAGATCATAATATAAACAATAAATATTCATTTAAAACGTAATCTAAAAATTATATTTTGTTTCCTTTTCTAAAGATTTACTTTCTATATTTAAAGCATTCTAAAAATTACAGAAATCGAAATCTGCAATACCGTAGAATTTACATTCTAAACGAAGATTACAATTTCTAACGATGGCAGAAGATGTAGAAATTATTAGAACGGGTATTCTAAAATATTTAGAACATAGAGCAAAACGTAGAATGCATGTTCTAAATATTTTAGATATATGATTTTCGGATATCTAAAATTCTCAGAACATAAATCTAGTCTGAAATATGTAGAACATGTACAAAAATGCAGAATACACATTCTGAGTTTCGCAGAACTCTAGAAAACGTGTTCTACCAAAATTAGATGAAACTTTATCTATCAAAAAATCAACTTTTTTAAATCCAAATCTAAAAATTTTCACTTCAAATCACCTCTACTCTTGTATATCTACCTGTTTTTATGATTATTTTTTTAAAAAAACATTTAAATTAGGGTGTAGGGGTAAAATCGTCCAAACTAACAATTTCACAAAAAAGGTGTATATTGACAAATTTTTAAGTAGATATCCTTTATTTCCAATTAATCTATGGAAAAATGTCAAAAAAGTGCATAAATTTTTAATTTTGGAACTAATTAATTATAGATTTTGAAAATCTCGTTTAAATCGGAAAGTTTTTGTTGACTTCAAATTAAATGACAAAGTTTGGTTGACGTTAAATAGACAAACAGAAAACGTTTACGATGTTAGTCTTCCGTTAGTCGTCTCTGTTATGTTTAAACGACATCGTATCTATATATACATTTTTGGAGTACACTTAGCAAATAAATCCTAGAGTTGCTAAGTATTTACGAGTCCATGCCATTGACATTTATTATTACTTTTATAAAATTTAAATAAAAGATATTAACCAAACAATATATTGCCTAATTTGTTTCTAAAACTCTCTACACAATCTTTCCATATATCTTCAAAAAATATTTATAGCAAATATTTATATTAACATTTTGTATAGCAATAAAAATACTAATTTATAATAATCAAAATATTCACATAAAAAAATCATATACACATACAGGAAAAAGAACTATATCTATCATCATTTAAGCCGTTGCTTTATTTAAATAAAAAAAAAAACACAAAACTTGAAATCATATACTTTATATGATAAATTTAAAATATATATTAGTAGTATAAATTTAAAATCGTTCAAAGAACGGTATACCACGGGTGAGATCCTAAAATTATTAGATTTTATAACAATAATAATTTATTTTCTTGGATTTTATAACACTAATTATTTAGCTAACGAGATAATATAAACGAGGTTATATGGGATGACGGGTTTGGGTTGATATTAATAAAAAACGGTATATCACAGATGAAATCCTAAAATTAACAATCAAAATACAATTATACAATCTTTTTTTTTTTTTGGAATAACCGCGGGTCTCTCAAAGGCTTCCTAGGCCCAAGGACTAATCCCACGAGGCTGGCAATTCCCCTATGTAAACCTGCCAGTGGCCGTGGCTCGAACCCTGGTGGCGGAAGTCACAGCTGTGACCCCTTTACCACTAGGCCACAAGGCCCGGTTACAATTATACAATCTTAAACACAAAACAAAAGAAACAATATTAACAAAACAAATCCAACTTAAATTTAAAATTTTTAGTTATAAAAAAACTGACCCACGGTATACTGCAGAGTAAAATATCTTTTCGTATCTATACTTCAAAAATTAATAGATAGAAATCTACATTTAAAAATACAAATTAATATGATATATCTTCGGTTAATCTTAAAAAAATAACATTATATTTTTTTAAAAAAATATAGCCCCGCGGTATACCGCGGGTTAAATTCTAGTTATTGTTATAAAACGACACTGTTTCACTTAGAAAGGGAAACAAAAAAAACCTTAATATATCATACTTTTTAAAACACAACAATATTTGCTTATTTGAAATTAAAATTCGGCGTCACTTATAATCAAAGTGTATTAATTACTATATTTGTTAGAAAATCACCGTTTCTCGGATAAAATGACTTTAAATTCTAAGAAAAATCTGAAAAAATCAATAAGACTCGATTCGCAATAAAATCTAGTTAAAATTCTTTATATTATTTGAAACTAAATTCTTCATTGGCCATGAGAAGGCATAATTTCTGAACTAGTCAATGAGTTCAAATTAGAGATCCACCAAAAAATGGATAACAAACTAGCCAGTTTCAAATCACCATAAATTGGTAATGGTATTGGACCAATTATGGTATAACATTTTTATCACCATAAACATTTTTATCACCATAAACACTGTTTAGTCGTCTCTGTTATGTTTAAACGACTATTGGTATAACATTTTTATACCACAACTTTTCATATTTTGTAGTTTGTACAGTTAACTCTTTTCCGCATCACTGAATAATTATGAAAAGAAACTTCAATATCAATCAAAATTGTCGTCTTTTATGGTATTAATCATCTCTTACTATCCAAAATCAACCATCATTTTTTCCTGTCTTGTGTCAATATCGGTAATGTGTTTGTTTTTTCATAACGGCGTAAGTTAGCATTGTAATTATCATCTGGCCAAATAGACGCTAACGTGGACGACTGACTACCCAGCCCATCATCAATCACACAGGGGAAGGAGTCGGAGAGGGTTTTTCGCCTAGGGTTTTAGAATTCGATCTTTCTCATTCAAATCCCCCCTTCGATTTCTTCATCTGTTGAGTAAAAACCACAAGGGTTTCTCTCAAATGTTGCCCAGATTAGCTCGAGTCGTCACTCAAACCTCAAAGCTTCGATCTTTGACCACAAATGGATCGATGAAAAATCTCTCCTTTTTTTCCCGATATGGGTACGCGACTGTTGCGCCGGCGGCGGCTGTTCCTCCGCTGCAGAAGGATTTCCCCAGTAAATCTCCGGTATGATCCTAAAGTGCTAACATTTTGTTTACCCAGTTTAAAGATCTCGTATTTAGAACTAGCTATTACTGGGTTCGTTAATGTCTATGATCGGCCAAGTACTATTAGCTAAATGCTTAGTTGTTGTGAATGCTCTGGTGCACTATAGGATTCGAACCTAAGCTCAATTTGATTCTCTCTGTTTCTACTGTAATCGTATTGCTCTATGAAATTGAGCTCAATCTGGGATTACAGTGACTTCTACCATCTTGTCGTTTTGTTGCGTTCCTTTAGGCTTTACTTGTCAAAACGTTGATGTTGGTGTTTTCCTAAGTATATAGAGAAATGTTTTTGTGATTTAGATTCATGCTCTTTCTTTGACTGTTTATGGATTTCATGTGTCTTCTTTAATGGAAAGTGTGTGTTCTATTTTTGACAGATAAACTTGGATAAGATGTTTTGGTCAAAGCCATGTTCATTGGCTCTGCCTAAAGACTCTCCTCTCAGAATTGATGAACCAGACTATGTAGGGATTCGTCGTTTTATACTAAAGCTGATGATGTTCTATAGCAAACAGAGCATGTCTATCCGTGGGGCAAACGTGATCTACAAGCGGATCATTGCACAAGTTGACAAACCAGCAATCTATGATGGTACTTTATTTGGTTTCCAACACAACTTTTGCAAACAGAATTATGTATTTACATTTTGTGCTTTGTTTATATATTGGGTGCTTTGTGTCTGCTGCAGTTTTCAACTTGGAGAAAACATTCAAAATAACGTTTTCGCTGCTTGTCCTTCATATGTGGCTTGTTTTACGCCGCCTGAAGGAAGATGGACAGGAAGGTGTTGACCTTGGTCAGTATGTCTATGAGATCTACAATCATGATGTGGAACTCAGGGTATCTAAAGCCGGGGTACGTGCTAGACTTGGTTTTACGTTACTGTAGTTTCCAAGATAAATCTTATTTTCTTAGATTTTTTAAAATTAAGATGGTCTTTATCTTTCTTGAAATTGCAGGTTAACTTGCTGCTAGCCAAGTGGATGAAGGAGTTGGAGAGAATATTTTATGGAAATGTTGTTGCCTATGATGCTGCGCTACTTCCAGAAGCTAAACCAAATGAACTACAAATCAAATTATGGAGGTAAAGCTTCTATAACGCCATGCTTTATGCAATGAATTCGGTAGAAATTACTCAGCAAAGTAGCTCGGCGTGAATGTATATACATTATGGCAGCCATAGATAATGGATTTGTCTCAGAACCTTAAATGCAATTGGTTTGTAGGAACGTATTTTCTGATGATGGAACAACAACACCAGATAACACAGATTTAAAAGCAGCACAGGCATGATTTTCTCCTCTCTATCTCTCTCGCAAACACACACACATTGACATACAAGTTTAGGCATTGTGTACCAAACTTGTTGAGACATTGCTTGTGTGTTTCAGGCAATGGCAAGATATGTCCGGAGAGAACTTGGTTCTCTTTCTTTAACAGGTGCATAACACAAACCTCCATTTTCTTATAATGCCTTATCAATTGCAACATACATTTAAGTTATATAGTAACCTATGAAGCTGTAGTTGGCATTGCCCCATTCTGTTACTCGCACTTGCATTTCAAATAGACATGCCTTTTCTTATATGGTTCTGTTTTGTAATACACAGATAAAGAGTCCATATTCTCCGGCAATTTCTCCTTCACCCCTTTGGAGAACAAGCCCCTGTGACTTAAATGAAATTAGAAGAAGTGGTGGCGCTTTGCGAATCAATCTTTCATTTGTTTCTCTGTTTCTTTCGATTTTCTTATATCCAACCAAAGAAACCTACACAAGAGAATATGCTGGTTGTTAGCATCCAGATGATCACGAAAACATTGTGAAAGTTAATAAGATTACTGAAATAGAGCATTTAGTGTCATTGGTACATTAATTGGCTTACTAATGCTCAAAATCTTTTATAGAAGGCGATATTATTTACTTCTCTGCGTTTCAACATTTTATGATCTTGTATTTGAAACAGTTTTATAGTTTTAGTACGTGGAATTCATAATCTTTATGACTTTTGTCTTTTATACAGGTTTAGTTTTCCATCTTCTTTTTGTCATTGAGGTTAGCACAACAAATGAATTGTGCCAAATGGAAGTGGATTTAAGTTGATCTTTTCGAAGTACCTCATAATAGCGCGCTTTCATAGAGAACAAATGTTCATGATTAAAAGATTTATGCTCGCGTATAAGGAGATTATGAAGATTTGTGTAATGTACCAATGATACTGTCTACATGAAGATTTCCGCTCACATAGAAGGATCAAAACATTACTCTCACAACAACAACAACATCAACAAAAAGAAGTAAAAAAATTAAGATTACATCATACATTGCATGTTATTATCACACATTACTACAACACAAATGTTGGAAAAAACAAACAAAGAGAAGAGGTCAAACGATGGATGACAACTTAATGTGGAAATCGATTTTAGCCTTTGAATTTTAAGAAGCTTGTTGGTGTTGGACTCCAATGTTGTGCTGTCCTTACTTAGTATCCTGCACTCTGCTCCCCACCTTCATCCGAGCATTCTCTATCTTCTCCGATCCAGATCCCGTCAAGTGCCTAAATATATTCACCAATATTCAAACTCTTTATATAAACTGTAACGTGCATTGCAAGCTAGGTTTAAAACCTGTAGGTCACGTTTTGTGTGAGGGTCATAAATTTACCTGTATAGCCAAGAGAAGGCGGTAATGGCGGCTATTCCAAAGCCACCGGATGCAAGGAATCCGGTGATGATGAGAGTGACGGTGATCACTGCTGGAACCAAGACAGGGCTGAAGATTACGAGGAGAGGAGTGGCTACCGTGAGTGCGATCACTGTTCCGGCAAGCGTTAAGCCGGAAAGGACAAGGAGGGATCCACCGGCTGTGACAGCGGTTGCTGCCTTCACCATCTGCCTCGCCTTCGGATGGGACTCTTGGGTACTGTCTCGGCTTATCATCTCGTGATGGGTTCTTGTTTGGTCCGCCATTGATTCTTTTTTATTATAATCCCTCCAACACAAATGGTAGAAATTAGCAGAGAATCGGTAGTGATGTATTTTGGAGTAAGCAATGATGATTTATGAAGGAGAAGGAGAGCTGGTGGGGCTCGCTTGAGCCGTGTCACGTGTCCAATGTGTCTTCATGCAGCCGTTGCATGTGTTAATGAAATCAGAGAGGGGTCTGTTTTGCGACACGTACGTTTGGCCGTTTTGGTTTTGCAATAATGGACCGGGACATAAGTCACGTGATATATATATACACACACGTTATTATCGATCGGTCGTGATCAGAGCCGTGCCTCTACCTTTAAAAAATAGGCAATTGCCTAAGGCCACATCAAAATGGGAAAATAAAAGGCCACATTTTATTCCAAAATAAGCTATTTATTTAGATTGATATTTATGTATTTGAAGTTCTCTGTTTAAGAAAATGAATGCAGCTAAAATTATGTTGTGAAAGAGAGGTTAAATAGTTTGATTTTCATATTTATAGTAAATAAATTGGTTCAAATATTTGATTTGGTGAGTTTTGTGAATGAAAATAAAAGAAGAGACATATATTAATGTTTAGAATTTCTATATAATAAATTTCCACTTATTAACCTTTAGTACATTTTAAAGATAATACTAAAAAAAATTTTTTAAGAAGGCCACAATTTTTAAAACTGCCTTAAGCCTCTATACCTCTGGGCACGGCACTGGTCGTGATGATGTTATGGTCTTGATCCCATTCCCCACTCTATAGAAGCAAAGAAAAGGAAGTTGGAATCAATATCTATTAGGCCAAACCAACTTAATTAGCCCACAGAGAATAGTAGCTCGTTGCCTCAAAGGAGCTATACGCCGATATATCGTGGTTTAAGAACATTATGTAATGTAATTAATGTAGTATCTGTGTTTTGTTAACGTATTATATATCTTGGTCTTTATCTTCATAATCTAATCCTTATCAAACACTAAAGAAGGAATTTTCAAATCTTGACCATGAGCATTAATTTATTTGGACATCTTCTAATTTATTGGACAAAAACGTGCACGCAGAAATTTCAAACTTTCATTGTCCAATTGGCAAGTTGCTATATATAATAACTCTACACTTCATTGCTTAGCCGTGAAAGAAACAAAAATCAACAAAACCAAATTTAAATTAGTTTCAAACAATTATACAAAAGAAATAGTTTCAAATAGTGTGCCCAAACGAGAATCCAAGGCGGCAATGTTGTCTAAAACAGGCAAGTGGACATAAACATTCGTGCATCCACCTTTCCAAAATATAACTACTTAACACAAAAGTAAAAAATTGTCAATGTTTCTTTCAAATTTCTCTAATAAAAACAATTTTTAATTTGTATATATGAAGAAGCCTGGAAATAGACACTAGCTTGTATATATGGCCCCCTCACAACAAAAAGAAATCCTTCTTATCTTAAAATAACAATTTAGAGAGTCCACTTGCAACACTCCAAGTCAAAAATATTGAAAACTGGATCCTTCCTCTTTCCAACCCAAGAAGCTAACTACGAAACCTCTCACCCCACTTTTATAAATAACGTAACCTCCAGCTATTCTGCAAAAACCAAAATCCATAATCAAAAACACACAAAGAAGAGTCCAATATCATTCATCTATGGCTTCTTCACACCAACAACAACAAGAACAAGACCAATCAGCTTTAGATCTCATAACCCAACACCTTCTTACTGATTTCCCTTCCTTAGACACCTTTGTCTCCACCATCCACCACTGCACCACCTCAACTCTAAGCCAACGGAAGCCACCTCTTGCCACTATAGCAGTTCCTACTACTGCACCAGTGGTTCAAGAGGTTGATCAAATGCACTACAGAGGCGTCAGGAGAAGACCGTGGGGTAAGTATGCGGCTGAGATCAGAGACCCAAACAAGAAAGGTGTTCGTGTCTGGCTAGGCACTTTTGACACAGCCATGGAAGCTGCAAGAGGTTACGACAAGGCTGCTTTTAAACTACGTGGAAGCAAAGCCATTCTTAACTTCCCACTAGAAGCAGGCAAGCACGCGGACATAGGAGACGCCAACAATAACAACAAGACTACTGTGTCTTTAAAAGCAAAGAGGAAGAGACAAGTAACGGAGGATGAAATCCATGGAAGTAACGTGTGTAGCCATAAAGCTGTGAAGAGGGAAGAGGCAGAAATTCAGGCTCAGGCTGAGGTTTGCCCGTTAACACCGTCAAGTTGGATGGGGTTTTGGGACGGACAAGACAGTAAAGAGATGAGAGTATTTTCTGTGCCTCCGTTATCTCCTTATCCATCTCTTGGACACTCTCAACTCGTGGTTACGTAAGGATCATATTGGGAAAATTCCAACATTAGGTGACATCTGCAACTTTAATATCATCTACAGGCAAAACACCAAGAAGATGATAACAAATAGAACTTGCTTATTGTTCAAATCTTATAGATTAGCTAGTTGTAAAAAATGCTTTGCTTTTATTCATTCATTCTTCTGCTTTATACCCTTAGATTTTATGTTTGAATGCTGTATAATTCATTTTTAATTGAGCAAAGACGATTTGTTTAGAATGAGATTAAAACACATATTAAGTTACATGACTTTTAGAACAATAGACGTTCAAAGAGTAAAAAAACATGATGTGGGCAGTTAAAATGTGGTGAAAATAAAAATAAAAAACTATGAATGGTATAAGTTTTTGGCTTTCAAGACTTTAAAATAAAGTTGGAGCTTTTAAAGTTTTTCCCAATCACCCCTAGAGTCTCAGAGAAAGTATTATCTGAATTCATATGGATATTGGATAACACCTTACTATTTTGTGATTGAAGTACCTCAGTTAATTATACAGACCCGCACTACAATTTCAGATTTGGACATTTCACACACAAAAATTGTTCAACCACAAAAATACATTTCTTGAGAAGCTTATCATAAACACTTTTGGATGGCCATTTCTTTTACAGTCGTTGCCAGTCTCTGGAACACCTTCAGGTTATGTCCTACTTTCCCCTGCGATAGACAAGTTGGGTCACCACCACCTTTCACGTTCAGCACATAAATAATCGAAAATTCTAGTATATCGATTAGGCTTACCTCATTCAGTAATGCAAGCCTCTCTATGGTAGGTGACAATTTGCCACATAGATTTGTAACGTCCTGTTGTAGATGGGATTTTGAACCATATGATCCCCTTTCGTTTGAACTAACGGATCTGCAGATGTCAAGTGTTAAGCATAAAACCCTAGAGAAAACCGTATGAACATCGTAGATTTCCAAAATATATTCACTTAACAACATTTAAGATATTAATTGTTGAAGATAAAGTGGCATACCTATCTTGGAGATGGATCAGGATAATATTTAGTACATGCTCGGCAAGTTGTAGTAACAAGGTGATTAACTGGTCCCTGTTACCCACGATTTGGCACATTTCAACCATAGCTATGTATCTCCTGAGGTAAGTAACAAGCCACAAGCAAATATAAACAGTGGTCAAACGTCTTACTAATCACTGATAGGAAAAAGCTGGAAAATTTCTATGTTAATAACCCATTTCTGCTTTGGCATATGCACGCATGAGCAAGCAGAAGACAGAAATTCACTAACCTTTTAAGTATGTTGTCGGACGGTGTGACATATTCTTGGCAATCACATATCTTGATGATCGCATCTACATCTTGTCTTGAGAGCTCGTTTATGTCTCTAATCTGCCAATCATACATGCAACTTCGAATATAAAAAAAAAAAAAAAAAAGAGCTTGAAACATGTAAAGAGTCGGAATTAGGATAATATACCTTATGAAGAAGTAATGACTTTTTCTCAGCTGCTCTCTCAAGGGAATCAGTCACATGCGAAAGAAGAGATGCAAGCAACATCAACGTTGGTTGGCGTAGTTTAGAGGAACTATCAAGAGAATCATCTGAAACCTGGGAGGAGGGGTGGGTGTGAGGACAAGGGGCATGAGTATTTACTTGTAGTTCATTCAAACAACTGAATAATGAAAACGTGGACAGAAGAAATAGAGGGAAATGACTACAAGAGTGTACCTGCAACCTCAGAGAATTTTTGGTCACCAGAAAATATAAGTAAGAAGTCAAGCTGAATCGCAACTGAGACAATTTGAGCTCTGATCCCTTCTGTCCACCAGATGAGAAACAAAAAAGAGAAACCCATCGAATATAAGAATTCAAGGATTGGATGAAAGGTGCCAATAACATATGACAAAATATATACTGATACTCAAAAATGTACCTGAACTACTTGTCCTACCTGCGATGATATTGATTTAATGGGGGAGACGACGAAAAGGTTGCTCATCATATCAAAAAGCCCTTGAACAAATCCATATCCGTCATTCTCTTCAAAAGGCCAGACCTACAAAACAGGCAAACTCACTTTCTAGAAAACGCATCTAACTAGCTTGTGGAAGTTTTTTGAGCCCTCTTGAAGATGCAATCACGAAAAGAGAAGCAAATGCCCTTTTAGAAGAAAGAAATTAAGAACTTATAGCTCGCCAAAGAATTACCTTGCTCAATATTCCCACTGCAAGAATAATTTGCTCCATCAATAAATCATCTGCTTGAGTAAAGTCTTCACGAAGAAGTTGGTCAAAAAGATTTTGATGTCCTTTGATAAACTCAATGACTTCACGAACAATTTTATTCCTCCCCTATCAAACGCTCAGGTACAAAAAGAAGAAAGAAAATCATTATAGTTCGGATATCAAGAAAACCAGTTACAAAGAAAAAAATCGACAACATTGACTTGCAGAACTAGTTGAATAGAAAAATAATAGGTGAAAAAGAAATCAAGATCATACCTAAAAAAAACTAATAAGAACAATACTAATTGTCTCAAAATTTACAAATGTTTCTGCATCTGAGTATTAGATTCTTATGTCTTGCAAACATACTGCAAATGTCATCAAGTGATTGTACTTGTATAAGGTGGAACATTTGAAGACACTAACATGTTTCCTACTTCTACTTGTTAGAGGCATCAAAGGTGTAAACAATAGCAATAGAAAATCAGTGACATCATTCAAGTTTCTACAAGACGCAATAATACTAATTTCATATTTCAAACAACTGAACTGGGTGTCTGTTATTCAAGTTTATTAGGCCTGTATTACTCTCACAAAACTCCTCAAACATATCACAAGTCACACTATAAAAATTGCAATGTCTTAAGAAGGCCCTAAACAATCTGGAAGATAGTGTTTAAATGGCAACTCAGGCTCACTAAACCAGGCCAATAAATGTAGAAGATAGTATTAAATTAGCAATGCAAAAGATCATAAAGAAAAGGTCATCTAAAGAAACGCGGCTGACCTCAAAAAATTCAGAGGTCTCAACCAATGAGGTTAGAGCAAACACCAGTCTTAGGACAGCAGTGATTATAGTTCGTTGCTTTTGCACATTATATCCTACATCACTCTGAAGTTTCATATCCACCCGTCTCATATTTCCCTGGAAGGCACTTTTGGGTTAAAAGCAGAGAAAATATTGATGTCACATATAGAAAACCTGATAACTACAGAGAACATATTACCTTAAAGCTGATAGCTCTACATGAAGCGATATGTTCCAGTGCACCCATGGAGAACAGAACCTGGCCTCCAGACTTTCCGTACTTGTGACTAATTCTAAGTAGCAATGCAAGTTCTGCTTCTAAGGTACATGCTCGCTGTTGTGACTCCAGCAAATGTGTTCCATCCTGGGCCCAATAATATGATAAATACACATGCATGAATGACAAGTCCTCGAAATAAGAATACCCACATATAAATCAGGTCTCCAAGGTATGTAAACTAGCAGCATATGAAGATTATGATCCCCAATACCTACTATGCAAATGAGGCATAAAACACACACGAGTTACATAGGGTTTCTAGTCTTTTTCATGCCAAAAAACAACAGCTAATTGACCATGTTATGCCACTCTTAAAGAAGATTTAACAGGTTTGCGATCCTATTTTGACGATCTATATATATATACGGTGAGCTTGAATTTGCATGTGTGAACTCCTACGCACTGAAAGGGCATTATTGACTTAAATACAATATAATCTACGTCTGCTGGTTTATCAGTCAAGCCCAAATAAATTATTAACAACGAGTTAAACAAGTTGCCGCAAGGAAATTCATAACAATGACCACACTCAGAAGTTCACAGGAAAATTACCTGGTAGGAGATATTACTAATGCTTCCAAGGCAAGACCGAATGAAACCTCTGCTCTGGAGCTGACTAAGAATATATCTCTCGTGATCAATACAAACAAGAGCTTCCAGCACATAAAGTGATAATGTTTTTCCAAACTCACTGCCTTGACTTGCATCCTTGATTACCTGGAATCAATATTCTCAATGTGAAACAGTGCAAATGAATATGGCTCATATCAATACAGAAGTAACAATTACCAGATCCAAGATACCCTGAGCTTCTTTCTTTATTACAAAAAAGTTGGCACGAGCAAGGTCAGCCTGCTCCTTGTCAATCTGAAAGACAGAAAAAACAAAAGATAATTAAAATATCGTCCGAACAAAATAAGTCTCGGGTTAATCAGCAAACACTTGCCTTCTGGATATCCAAATCTTCACCATCTTGCTCATTAAGTAACAAGAACTGCACAACTGATGTTGGCACATCCAGAGCAATCATATGCTGGCAGTACTGGAAATAGCTCAAGAGCAATGCATATTGGCTGATGAAGAAAGACAAATGTGTTAAAAACGGGGAAAAGCTGAAATTAGATAAGCTTCGCAGAATATGACTTTATGTTGTATTATAAGAAAGTAAAAATATAACTAAGGGAACTTAGAACCATACCGCCTTCTCAAGGATTCTGATGACTCATGCCTTAGAATTGCCATAACAAGTTTAAATAGAACCGAGTTGCAAGCACCAGTGGATAAATGTTTGACCATCATAACATCTAGACATGTCACGGTGTCAGAACTCAAGGCCCCTTGAAATGAAAATCTATCATCACGAAGCTTGGCAATGCAGGTAAGGGCAACCTATTAAAACCTAAAGTTAGTACATAGACAACACATTTTAGAATAAAAGTTCCTCAACAGCTAAAATGCACCTGAGTAAGTACAAACGCCATTTTTAATGAACAATCTGGAGACGCGGAGGCACTAAGAGAGGCATCAAGTAACCTGCCAACAACCAGAGAAGAACAAGTCATGCAATGTTCAAGAAAGCTTCACAAGCAACTAATCTCTGGTACAAAAGGTACTCACCGGTACAAAATTTCAGACCGATTATCAAGAGAAGATATTCTTCTGCAAGCAGACACCTAAAACAAAAACATAGGAAGCACAAAACAGAAGATAAATACTTGATATCTTAAAAGAGTGGCACACACTCATGATACTAAAGGTGATCTGATTATTTAAGAAAGCAATCAACCTCAACAATCTGAGACCAGCCAGCTAACATATGAAGTTGGGCAGCTTGCTCCTCAAGGTTTCGGTTATACTTCCAGCCCCATTTCAACAGCTGTTGGATTGTCTCTCTAGCTTCACTAAGCTCAGCAACATTTGTAAGATTATCCATTTGGGGAAATCCAGAATGAAGTTTCTAAAAAACAATAGAATCAGCATAAATGTTTTTTTTTTTTTTACAGGAGAAACATTAATGTTTGTTAGAGAGAAGATCTGATGTCCATTATCACAAGCACAAACCTGCCAGAGTTTGTTGCTGAAGGAAGATAGATCAATTAGCCGATCACCACGCTCAGAATAATAGTAGATACTGCCGCTAACAGAGGTATCACGGTTCCCAAGTATGTCCTCCACCTGAAATTTTCAACTCCATAGTTAGAGCAATATACTTGACGCAAACACACCTCCATAATCCCCAAGCCTTACCAGTGAGTCATACTTTCGGCTTGACACAATTTGAGGAAGCTGCATCGAAGCATCAGGAGATCTGAACTGAAGAATTTCAAGCAAAGCCAATGCCTGAACTCAATCCGAAGGAGAAACAAAAGTAAGACAGCAGCACCCATGAATTGACTTAAAACTAGGTAAGATGATAACAGGTGCAACCGTTCAACATTGTTAGATTTACAGTGAAAGAAAATGCTGTTGCATGGAAAATGAGGCATTCCTAATTTTTTAAATACTGCTGTTCAAGGAATGTTAAACTGTTAAAAGATGGTGCTTATCACCTTGCAAGGCAACATGCTGGTGACTTCAGAAAGAGTGGGGTCAGTACAGTTCTTTGTATCATGCATGGATAGTCTCAAAACTAAAATAGTAGATTCTTAAACCAATGCGACACATGCAGAACCGGCATGGGTAGGGATAAAACTAGGATGTTGCCATAAAGGATAGTAGAGCATAAAACACAGGTGTTTCCAAACTCACCTTACTTTTACTGATTGAACTAGTACCAGCATAATCAAGACCATCCTGAGGATATGTACTGGAAGAAAAAAGTTCATTCGCTGCTTCAGTTACCTCCCGCCCAAAAAGATGAGAAAGTATGCTCTGACATGCCTCTAGGTGAGCTGAACTGCTTCCAGAACCAGTATGCAATGCAATAGCTAAGAGCTTTAATAGCCACGCCCTCTAGGAAAGGTAGAGATTGAGAAAATGAGAAATGGTATCAATAGCAGAAAGGACTATGTAGCATTGCAATAGATTATTGATCATGTCATTTGATCTGATTAAGGAACACGTTTAAATAACAAAAACTATTACTAACGAAACAAGAGAGAAAAAAGTGTCATTATGTTATTCTCTCCACCACGACAGGGAGCAGAAACCGAATAGACTTGACAGCTTAGCAAAACAGAATTTCTTATGGAAGACATAGCAAGAGAGTAACTACCTACATTTATAAGGTGTCACAATAAAAAGAAGTAGTGCATAAATGCAGATTTATCACTTCTTAATTGACAGAGAACCAGTCAAAAGAAATATTGCATATAGGCCGTTATCATTTTGGACATGAGCCGAGAGTAGCAGGAAAACAGGAGCAGAAGAAAAAATTACTGTATCTGCTGAGTGAACAAATTTATGCATGATAGGGTAGAAAAAAACGAAACAGAGACATTCTACCACGAAAAAAAGAAGTATATATACATATTACATATAGGCGGTTAATATTTGAGAAAAAAGGTATTATAAACAAAAATAGTTAATAGGAGAGAGTAAAACCGCTTAGATTTGTCATGAAACTTATCATAGTCAGATACACTTGACACATAACGTGTAGAATATATATACCTGATGAAGGGAACTAATACGAAGCGCCTGGCTGCCACTTCTTTTTGGAAGAGTAGCAACACCAATGGTATCGAGATGCTGCAACATCAAAGTATAATAAGAAAGTAAGGACGAGTAAAAAATAAGTGTTATTTGTGACTTGGATGAGGCGGCCCACAAGGAAAAGATGGCATTATTTTGGTATAAGGAGAAGCAAAATCTGGTGTACCTGGAGAAAAAACTGATATTTTTTGCTGCTCAAGAGATCCATGGTTGGACCACTAGTTAATGGATCCAAATTCAACTCACACAAAAGCTGCAAAAAAAGTAAAAGTTAGTGTACAACAGACAATAGACCAAACAGAATTTCATTTCTTTGAAAAGACCAGAGAGTAATCATCCGGCATTAGTATGTCCCACCTGAAAGCCAAACTCAAAGAGTAAGAAGTTTATATGGGGGTTTGGAAGCTTCTCCAGCATTTCAAGAATGACCTTCAGACAACTGCAGATTGCAAAACAAAATGAGATCATGGTTGAAATACATATTATTCTGCATACAAATTACAATCAAACCTGTAGTGGAACTTAGGCTGCAAAACAGTCCCTTCCACGGGGGCATCAAGGTCAAATTTCAGAAGCAAATGTGTGATGCTTGGTGCAGGCCGGTTGATATTATCAACCAGAAGCTACAAATGTGAAAGTCATACCATTTAGATGATATAATATGTATGGACGAATAGATCATGATGAAAGACAGCAGATAAGACCCAAGCCATAGTGCACATGGGGTGATATTCTATTAAGTGAAACAGTCAACTAATGAAACTAACCTGCATAATAAGGACCCCTAGATCATCACAACTGTTCTCTACAACTTCACCCTCTTCAAGTCGTACCTCAAGGCAGGCCGCATAATCCTCGATCAAGGAATTCGCAGCATCAATTTTGATCAGCATTGGAACAAGTCCAACCAAGCGAGAACTGTCATCAAGCATATGATTAATTAAAACCCATGTAAGTCATATCAAAAATATAAGGTCAAACTAACTATACAAAGGTAAGGAAAGCAATCAAACATCCAAAAGCCTGAGGATCTGAAAGCAGTTAATAATGGTTTTGTGAATGCTATCTGAGAAAACAAGTTACATGTGGTTAAACAAACTACATAAGTGTCTCAAAGAAATTTGTTACCACCTTAAAATGCTCATGATTTTGATTGAAGATCGTTGAATCTGGGGAAGAGAATCATATCTGACATACTCCAACAAGGCAATAATTTGATTATGATCTTGTGAGAGAATTATATCCAAAGGCTGCAGCAATAACAAAAGTTAACATTATTGACCATCTTGTGCCTTAACATCAAATCAGGAAGGCATGCTGATTGTGCTTTACGAAGAAAATTGTTGTTCAAGCTATAGCTGGTGGGGAGCTAATACCAAACGTTTCCAAGCAATTGCCAAATTAACAATAAAGTTCCGTTTCACATTTGACACCACGCAACCCCATATTGGTCATAACAAACTAACTTAAGTAAAGGTTGGAGAGAGAAATACTATTTTATTCCTATTAGCCAAGTAGCTTATGATTGACAACAATAAAAGAAAATCCCCAAAGCTTTCTACTCTTCATCTTTGACTTGAAGTTAGTACCCTAAATCACATGGTGCACTAGAACTTACATTCATTGTGGATAAGGAAAAGAGAATGTGGATCTCTAATTCGAGACAAGGAATAGTTAAATTTGACGAAAATCTTGTGCAATTACTATAATACACGTTCTAGTATGGGGTTGGATGTATAGATTGATGAAATAGCTAAACTTTGTAACAAATGGTGCAGTCCTAGAAAGCTCTGACAGTACATCCAGGTAAACCTATGAATACTCTTTTGAAAAAAACATACTTATATAACTGCATTCTCACATATAACAATCTTTACCATATTTCAAGGAGTTTGAGTGACTGGATGATATACAAAATAAAGCTCAGATACATCATAAGAACAACCAAGTACCTGGTACAGCGGACGCCAAACATCGGAAACAAGCAAATCCTTCTCAAAGACGAGCAGTAAGATTTCCAAAGAAAGTTGTACAGCCTTTTCCAAGATCTTCCCATAAGTTTTACTCAATCGCTCACTGATGATGGAATTGACCCCAACCTGAAGGATACCCATGAGGTTCCTATAAAGAGCTTTCCCACTCATAAAATCCTGACCAAAAAAGAAACGTGGAACCAATTATATACTGTATACTGCCTATCTACTTGAGATGAGTCCAATATGGAACAAGAAAAATAAAGCAAAAAAATTAAGTTAGTACTTTTAGTAATTCTATAATTGGTAGCTGCGTTTGCAGTGAAGATGTTTCAACTGACACCAGAAAATGTGGATGCTCAGTAAATCCTTCTAGATCCTCCTCCTGAATATCATACATGCTTAAGACCCTGAAGTGAAATAGAGAAAAATGTTAATCCAGTCTTCAACATAAATCGTGCCCTAAATGAAAAGTGATGGAGATTACAAAAGGTAGGAACTCTATGGCAGTTAAACAAGTAGAAACATGTCCTTATTTCTGCTAAAAATCAGAGTTTATATCAGGCCGAGCAAGAAAGAGGAAATTATTGAAAACAGAAGTAGGAGCTTACATGTGAAAATGCTGAAGGCATGCCACAACCAATTCCCACTTCTCACAAGGATCTGAATATGCTCTCTGGGGAAAAGGGGTGAATACATGATCATAAACAAACCTGAAGATGCCAATAAATCTACAAAAGTATACAGATAAACATTAGACCAAGAAAAACGAAGACTAAGCTTCATGGAGAGATACAACAATCTAAGGCTACTACTACCTACGCCCACGATCATTCACATCTTTCTCTCCAGCAATCAGAGCATTTATAAGATTAAGGAACGATATTGTTGAAGGATATTGTTCTCTCCTTGCTTCCACTTCATTTAACTCAAATTGCATATCATAGACCTGCATATAAACGAATTTTGACATTAGGTTTGAAGAAACGCTGAAGATTCTCTCAACCTGGAAAAGCAAAAGCAGCATCAAACAACACGTGATTTTCAAAACTTTAGCTAACCCTGAACATAGCACAATAGGTTATGTGAGTATTAAGCGGAATAAATGAAAATGAAACTTTCATCACATGAAGTTGCTGCAGGAATTAGATAAATATTAAAAAATTTGTGTTACCAACATCAACTTTAAATAACAAAGCAATAATATCAATGGTCTTTGCAACATGGCAAACCCTCTTTAACGCATAAGTAAAAGATGTTTAGAAAATAAATGCAGAATCATAAATTTAATAAATTCTCAATAATAATAGATATATTAACTAAAGAAGTAGAGCTAAAATATCTACTAATAACTATCCCCTCGAAGCCATGCACTTACCTGAGAAGATTGGTCACTCTTTCCAACTGGTGATCCCACAACAACAGGCAGATCATACTGCTCAAGAAAAGCCCAGATAGAGTCCCTCATTTCTGGAAAGACATAAACAAAGGCAGCAATGGTCTTTCTAAGAGCACCCTGCAAAAAAAAAAAAGTTGAAACAAGTTATATAGATACCGATACCAGATGCTTTCCACATATCATTTGTGAGTCCAAAGTGTAAGGGGGAGAATTTCCAGTACGCCACTGACCTTCAGGTATGGAGGGATGTTTTCGTAACCAAGAAGCTTAAAAAAAGGTTCGATATCAGGAAACCAGTTTTTCCTCTCAGTGGGATTACCATTCTCAACAACCTGCACATGAAAAATACACTTATTGACCATATATAGAATTATCGAAAGTTCAAACATCACTTTCACAGACAAGGAATCATTTGCAAGGACATTTAAACAACATATTCCCCTCCTAGAAACTATTAGTGAAAATTTCTATGGCTTTGTCCCCATAACCCCTGAGAAAGCATTTAGGTTAGTAACTAGAACCAAATCGCAGTTAAGTTCAGTTCCTAGGAATACAAGCTGAAATAATCTTAGTAAAAAAGCACCATATAAGAATATTAAACGTGGAATGAAAGTTGAAACAGAATATATTTGGAATAGAGTTATATAACCTTCTGAAGTACATTCAGATATGCGACTAGTGCTTTTGCATCGCCCTCCAGAAACTCTGGCATCATGGCTCCAGCAGTTTGAAGAGACTGCTTAAACTTATCGTCGTAAATTCTTATACAATCAAACAAAGTGGCCCATCCTATACTGCGAAATGACGTACCCCGGAGCAACTCATAAACTTTAGAAGCACCTTCCTGAGTGGAAGCCTGAAATTAAATAAAGATGACAGCCAGGAAACTCATTGAGTAACCAAGTAACTGAAGTCCCACCAAAATACAATAGAAAGACTTCTCATACCAAGGTACACAGCATTTCCAAGAAAGCCACAAGAGTTTTAAAATTTGTGTGGTCCTCTCCAGCAAAATTCACAAATGTCCACAAGACATCATTCCCAGAGAGTAGCTCAGGTTCCTTCTGTAAAAGGTTGTAAAGATCAAAAGACACAAACAGGAATATAGTATGAAAAATGAGATATGACCAAGATGGATTCTGAAAGCTCACTATGTGCTAGGAAAAACAAATAAAAGGCTAGCAGAAAACATATGAACAGAACTCAACTTCAAGATACCAAGCAAACTCAATTTCAAACATTTTTTTGAGAAAAATAACAAAAAAAACAAAGATAAAGAAATAACTGCTCGATATGGTAGTCGTTCTCAACCTGATATATTTTGCTTACAAACTCCATAAGAGAAATGAAGGGCAGTGGCCTGTCAGCCTCTTCAGTCTGCATACTTCCATCAAGCGAATCACAAGTTCGGTAAGAATTTAGAACACTCATAGCCATGTCCTTTGATTCCTTCACCTGCAAAATAATGATATCAGGCTTGACACAGGAGATAAACATGTAGATATGCTATTGTATTTCTCATCTTGGCTCATATATTCAACTTATCAGACACTATCAAAACATCAGAAAAATAGCAATGATCTAAGGTGCAGCATTAATGAAGTTTCTATGCCACTCATATCCCCTAAGTGATCCACCTGAAATACTCAGAATCTGTGACTTATACATCAAAAAGTTACTCCCTCTAAATGGAAAGCAGATACTATCAATTTTCATCATAATTATCAGACCATCAAGTAAGGAGAAAAGATTACAAGCTTTACATGATTAAGTTGCAGCGTTTAAACTTTGATGACCAACATATAACGTAAGTAGAAATAAGTTAATATATATACTTACAAACCTTATCTCTTGCGATCGGGTGAGATAAAAAACAAGAGGCTAACTTGTGCAGATAAGCATTATATATGTAGATCATGTCCTCTTCATCATTCTGCATGTAGCAACTAACAAAATGTCAGCCATTGATACACCAACACAAGGGGGAACGTGGGTGAGTCAGGAAAATCAAAGATCAAAAAATAAAACTATATAAAGACTTGAAATTGAGATCTGACTTAGCAAGAAAATCTTAGAGACTAAACAAGAATGAATACAGCATCCAAAGAGGAACCCGCCGAACACCAATATAATAAAGTCATATCTCAAATAATGAAATCATTAATAGATATATAATGTGATTAGAAGCAGAAAAATCAGCATAAAGAAATGGGAACACTCTTACATTTGGGAATGACTAATCAAGTAAAAACTGAATTCATGAAGGATAATACATAAAACCATTAACATGAAACAGACAATATACAGTACAGTTTTCATGAAGAAAAAATATAAACACCATAGGCACCATTAGAAAATAGCTCTTTTTCTGATCCAGTCATGAACCATGCATAATAGCTCATTCAATATAAAAGTTTAAGGACCCAAACATGTCATCCACTAGCTGTGAAATCAAAGTAACTCTTCCACTAGCTCGTCAAATGAAATCAAGTGCATATGGAATCCAGATAGGCATCCCGCATTTGATGGAAACTAACTGAGCACATAGAATTCAGGATGATGTTCAAAATGAAAGTACCTGGTAGGCTGCAGTTCGAAGAACATTATCCAGCAAAAATTGAAACACATTTTTTGAGAAGATGGACTCCAGGCAGGAGCATATGTGCCCCATATCTTTTGTTGAAGCAGTGGAAATCGTATCCATTCCAGATATTCCATCATGTATGAGCATTAAATGTACAGCCCAGGCAAGCCTTATGCCACCAATGAAGCCATCAGCAGTGGGGTCACTGCCAGAAGCCATGACCTGAAAGGTGATTAGGACGTA
Organism: Arabidopsis suecica; assembly: GCA_019202805.1. Taxonomy (NCBI): domain Eukaryota; kingdom Viridiplantae; phylum Streptophyta; class Magnoliopsida; order Brassicales; family Brassicaceae; genus Arabidopsis; species Arabidopsis suecica. The sequence continues at coordinate 8,321,962 of CM032912.1, read as the reverse complement.
AGCAAGGCAGAAGTGTTTTTTCAAGTGTCAGCAGTGGAAGGTCTTTGGTGACAGGGAGAAGCGAAAGAAAAATGTATCAACTCGTCTTACAATATCCTGAAAGTCTGTCCTAAACGAAGCATCTTGAGATATCATAGATGACTTATCAGATAGTCCACTGATTGCATCTGATACGAAGGTGATGATGAGAGAAAACAGAAGACTAAAAGTAATCTGCAACAAAGAAAATAATCATTTATCAGAAATTATTACATTTAAAATTTAATATGCAGGGAAGAAAGAAAACTTCAAAAGCTGCTATGTCATGAACAGGACTAGCATGAACCTGAGAACTTATGGTGTCATTTCCTTCAGTTAATTGAGCTGCATTATCTTTCAAAACGTAGTATATATCCTTCACATCTTTAGAACCTGCAATAAAAAAACTTGTTAGAAGAATGAAATTGAAATAGAAAATATCCTTCGAGCAATAACAAAGATATACAATAACAAGAGTTTTTTAATACTATAAATAAACAACCTAATAATATTCATTAAAAAGTAATCAAAATTTTCAAATTTTTGATAAATAAGATCAGAACAATGGAGGGCGAATACCAAACACCATAATCACATATGATACTCAACTTCAGTCAAACATGTTCAATGCATAAAAAATTACACAGACATAGCAATGATATATATGAAAACACAATATATCTCATAGCACATTGACCAATGATCTAATTAGTCTAGCATATATAGTGTCCTAGCAAACGTGAAAACCAGTTATCAATAGTTTCACTTACTAATGCATACAATAAAACTAATGTTGTATTTTTTCATGGAAAAGTCAAACCATTAACGAAAAGCACTGTATCCAACAGCTGAATTTCTTTAACAAGTAGCATTCTTAATCTTCGCACACTTTATAAGAAATGAATGAGCTTACCAGGTCTATCAACCAAAATTGAAAGAACAAGGCAATGTCCCAGTATCAGTCTTTCCCTCTGAACAACAGCTCTTCGTTCAACAAGAGCACCTCTTGAGTCAATAAGGTATCGCTCGCATAAGGGCCCACCCAATCCAGTAGGATCCTGCCGATTGAGTTCCTAACAACAAAGAATTTGCTATCATGACAGTAATTACATAATAATGCCAAAGAAAAAAAAATCAAGTCACAAGATCGTTTGAAAGGACTTTTACATCTAATATTTTCTACTAGATTAAAGCATGCTTTGGCTGCAAAAGTTCAGCTACAAAGACAATGGACATAGGGGAGAATCATTGGATTTTTGAAGTTTTGAAAGTAAATCTTTAAAATATATTGACTCATTTGATGTGAACACTATAATCCGAAGCAAGTTAGATCAGAATATTTTAAGAGTTAGCTTGAACTCATGGTGATGTTAATACAAAGTGAGAAGTTAATAACAAATGGTACACTAAATGTAATTAAAACTGTCTTTGAATTCAAAGATAATATTACAGCTAAAAACAAATCTCAAAGATGATTATTACATAGGAATTGCATTCCCCCAAGTGTCTTGAACTATGAAGCTCGTGTAGTTGACAAGTATCAGGCAGCATTAACAACAATGACATAATAGAGCAGACGAATACAGCAAACAATAATTTTCTTGATGTGGACAAAATTTGTAATGGTCTCAATACCTTATGGTTGCACAATAAGTAATAGTTACACATTTAAAAATAGGATTCAATTAACTAATTGGAGAAAGATTGTTTATTCTCTAAGATCATGAGAAACAAATGGAAGAGTAGATTGAAATGGTGTAGCTAGACAGATATGCCAACGAACAAGAGAATAGTCTTTGCAGTAATGAGAATGATTGTCAATAAGATGAGTGCTTCAGAAGAAATTCAGGCAGAAAAGTAGGAAGTTATTTAAGTTACGTATATTTGACACCTATGAAAATGTAACTTAAAAGAACCCAAGTGGTTACCTTTATAAGAGTAATCAACCGTTGTCTGAGCCCAGCTTTAATAAGTTCTTCTAAGAGTCCCTGAATGTCAGCTATAAGATCAGGTTCAAGCCCCTGGTCCAGAACAACTGCCTATTCAACCAGAAAAATGGTAATGTGCGATGACGTTAAGAACACTAGAAGAACAAAAAAAAGCCAGAAATATAATGAGAGAGTAAGCTACCCTCAGGAGTGTGTATAGCGTTGATGTAAGATCTCTTCTCCCTGTATACCATAGTCCAGTTGCAAGCCGTTGAATCTCAAGAGGGTCCCGTCCCATTAAGCCCCACTAAAAATAGGATAAAATATAAGAACATATCGCAGAAAATAACTCCAGAGCTTTAGAAGCTAAGAGATGAGAGTAGAAGCAAAGCGAAGGTAATCGCACCTCCTGATTTGCAGATACAAGCAGACGAACAGAATCTATCTCATTTAGGTGAAGCTCATCACTCAGTTTCAAGCTCTACAATCAGTAAAAATATATGAAGAACATAGGCCGTTAGAGTTGTTAAAGGCACCTTTTTCTGAAGCAGTAAGATATCAACCACATATATCATAGAACATATTTCAAATTAAACAGAAGCTTTAAGGTTGTAATGTGTGTCAAATGGTAGATATAACAAATCATCAGGACAAACCACAATCCCTATGAAAAGAAGCTCATGTGTGTGTACATCGGAAATGAGCAGCAACCAAGCACATTCTAAAAGTGCATTCAACATGGTAAAGGAAACAGCGAAATTCTGCCTTGTTAGATATCTACTTAGAACACCATTTTATTCAATCCATCCACAAAATTGAAGCAAAACTTGCTTTAGTCGGAGTCAAATGTTCTCATATCTAAATTCTAAAATCTAAACCTCCACTAGACCAATAATGTCATCTAGAAGTCGAAAGAAACACTTACAATAGCGACATCTTGGTCATCCAAAGATATTGGCAGCGAATCAGGGAGTCGAATTTCTTTAGACTGAACTTGAGCTCTGTCCGACGGCTTCGGAGGCTGCCAGAGATTAAAAACAAAAAAGATTTGGTTACTGTACCCAGAAAACAGAAGGCCGCATCATCGAGTACAAAGGAAATTGAGCAAGTACCGGGAAAGAGAGGAGGTTCTGAATAGAGGAAAATGAGTTGCGAATGGCATGAGTGAGTTCGATACGCTGCGTTGGAGTTGGCCGTGACGTTCCGAGCAGCGAAGAGTGTACTATGGCCACTAACTCTTTCGGCGACACCATTATATGTAGCAGATGAGATACTAGGTCTCCGGCGGTGACCGGAGAAGGAGAATCTGGAAGCGAAGATGAATTGGAAGCGTTCAGTGATATGTTGCTACTCTATGGAGAATTACGAATTTTGAGTTTTAAATCCGAGGAAAAACAGAGGAAAGCGAAGAAGGAGCACTTAGGGTTTTTTAAGTGAAACGCGGCCTTTTTTTATTTTCAATTTTTTAATTTAGTTTTTAATCTCTTTAAATGGATCTTTGTTTCTCTGATCACCGGCCTTTTTTTTTTGCCGGTAACGTCAGAGGTATGTTAGGGTTATTAAATTTAGAAGATGGTAGTTCCGACTTATAGAGGTGAGGTTTCAGATTTAAGATCGAGGATTAAACTTGAGGCGTCTGCCAAACCCGAATGGTAATGCGATCGTGGTGATTTGGTTGTCGGTTCTACGGATTTTTTTTGTGTGTGACTAGGTTGTTTTAGGTCACTTGGAAGACGGTGGTTTATTGGTTTGAGACTAGGTGGAGGCAATATTGGAGTCGCCGGATCTCCTTTGATCGACAGCGCGGTTTGACCGCACGCGAATGAATCCGATCTCGTTTTCCAGCCATAATTATCTTGCTGGTTATGCCTCCCTAGATGGCCAATTCTTTGTTGTTCCTATCATCTTCTCCCCTTTCGTCAGCATACGTATCATCAGAGCTTTTGGAATTTTGCGAGTATTCGAGTTTTTTAGGGGTCTATTTGATCGTTAAGGGTCACGGGTTTGCTCTTTTTTATCTTGGAGAGGTACATGTTAAATGATGTTGTTTGGTTTAGGATTGTTTTTACTTATCCTTCTATTTTAGTTCGTATTAGTATGAGCCTAACTCACACCCAAAAGCTAGCTCAAAGAAGGAAGATTGTCACACACTTATATATTGGCCAAGGAATTTTGCTAACTTCCAATGTGAGACTTTAATACATCCCCTCGGCCCTCACACACTCAGGATTGTACATCTGAAGCGAGAATTTTATGAGACTATACATTCAGATGTGATAGCCCATAATCGACCTTGGCTCTGGTACTATATTAGTGTGGACCAAATTCACACCCAAAAACAAATCAAATAAGTAGGATTGCCACACATATATATTGCCCAAAGAATTTTGCCAACTTCCAATGTTGGACGCTAATAGGTCGTTGAATCTTGTAGTTATAGTATCCTTCCACTATTTTTAGTTTAGTTGAACTTGAATAATAGGTTTTCTCCCGTAGTAGTTTCCTTGATATATTTTTTAAGATTTCTCCAAGGTCTTATATAGACTTCGTCATCATTTTTCACCTAAAGACATTTAAACTTTCTTAAAAGTAAAAAAGACGTATAACGATTGTATTGTGGACTTGTAAGGTTCTCGAAGAACTGGAGAATAATAAGATGAATGCATATATAACAAGTTCAAGTCTTCTCAGTGAGTACAAGGCTTAACTGTAATAAATCCAAAGAGATTTTACGACATTTTTCAAAAGACGTTCTGAAGAGATGGTCTAGTGGACGTATGGTTCTCACATTAATGGGAAGAAACTTAATGTGAGAACCTAAACCCTATTGATGATCATTTATTCATTTGTACAGGGAATGTTGTAATTGTATATTGTTATCTGGTTCTTTCCACGACCTAGTCTCTGAGGTATCAACAGATGGTTAGAAAAATTTGATCTTTTTGTTATTTATGTATTTACATTTTATGATCCAAGCGAGGAAGAAATGAAGGAGGTTATAAGAACAGAGGGATAATCCTTCCAAATAAACGACTTGCATAGAGACATAAATTTGGTGTCTAACATAGGCAAGTGGACTGTGGACATATACACATTAGTGGATCAACCTTTTCCAAAATACAACTTAATTTGTGTCAACTTAACTTTACCCAAAAAGTAAGAAAAAAGTGTCAATTTTTTTTTCATTTCTCTTAAAAAAAAAACATTTTTAATTTGTGTCTGGGATATGAAGAAGCCTGGAAATAGACACTAGCTTTGATGATGGACCCTCACAAGAAAAAGACAGAGCCACGAATCGTTCCTTATCTTAAAATAATAAGTTAAAGAGTAGTCCACTTGCCACACTCCAAAGCAACAATGGAACTAAACAAGTCAAAACAATTGAAAAGGATCCTTCCTCTCTCCAACCCAAGAAGCTAACCACGAACCCTCTCACTCCCACTTTTATATATAACCTCCAATCTCAAAAACCAAAATCCATAATCAAAACCACAATCACAAACACAAACACAAAGAAGAGTCCAATATCATTCATCTATGGCTTCTTCACACCAACAACAACAAGAACAAGACCAATCAGCTTTAGATCTAATAACCCAACACCTTCTTACCGATTTCTCTTCCTTAGACACCTTTGTCTCCTCAATCCAACACTGCACCACCTCAACTCTAAGCCAACGGAAGCCACCTCTTGCCACTATAGCAGTTCCTACTACTGCACCACTGTCTCAAGAGGATGATCAGAGGCATTACAGAGGCGTCAGGAGAAGACCATGGGGTAAGTATGCGGCTGAGATCAGAGACCCAAACAAGAAAGGTGTTCGTGTCTGGTTAGGCACTTTTGACACAGCCGTGGAAGCTGCAAGAGGTTACGACAAGGCTGCTTTTAAACTACGAGGAAGCAAAGCCATTCTTAACTTTCCACTAGAAGCAGGCAAGTACCAGGACATTGGAGACAACAACAAGACAGTCTCTTTAAAAGCAAAGAGGAAGAGACAAGTAACGGATGATGTTAGCCACCTGATCAACCATAAATCTGTGAAGATGGAAGAAACTCAGGCTCAGGCTCAGGCTGATGCTTGTCCATTAACGCCATCAAGTTGGATAGGGTTTTGGGACGGAGAAGACAGTAAAGAGATGAGAATATTCTCAGTGCCTCCGTTATCTCCTTATCAATCTCTTGGATACTCTCCACTTGTGGGAACGTAAGCTTCTGAGGATCAAACTGGGAAAATTCCAACATTAGATGGCATTAGCACGTGTTAAAAGCTTCTAGATTAGCTGATTGTAAAAAATAATTTCATATATTCATTTTATTCATCTTAAATGCAATTCTTTCTACCCTTCCTTAACGAGCACAAGAGGGTGATAGTTTTCTTATAGTTTGTCCTTAAATGATAACAAAGAGGAAGTTCGAACTTACCAAGACCTACAAATGAGTCATTCAAGTAAAATGATTGCCTCCCAGACTTTGGTCGCTGTCTAGTAGTGCAGATATACCCACAAACGTATGCACTTTGCTTCAACCCTATAAATTTCACCATAGAACAAAAACTTTAATGAGGTCATAAAGTCGATGGCAGCATATAGTTTGATTGCTCACTGGGTTACTGATGATGCTGAACTAAATTCTCACAAAGCGACTACAAGAGAAATTGAACCTACCTTCAAGAGAACCAAAAGATCAGAGGATGATCAGAGGCATTACAGAGGCGTGAGGCGAAGACCGTGGGGCAAGTATGCGGCTGAGATCAGAGACCCAAACAAGAAAGGTGTTCGTGTCTGGTTAGGGACTTTTGACACAGCCATGGAAGCTGCAAGGGGTACGACAAGGCAGCTTTTGAATTACGAGGAAGCAAAGCCATTCTTAACTTCCCACTTGAAGCAGGCAAGTTCGAGTACTATGGAGACAGCAGCAAGACTGTCTCTTTAAAAGCAAAGAGGAAGAGACAAGTAACGGAGGATGAAAGCCACCTGAGCAGCAATAAAGCTGTGAAGAGGGAAGAGGCAGAAATTCAGGCTCAAGCTGAGGTTTGCCCGCTAACACCATCAAGTTGGATGGGATTTTGGGACGGAGAAGACAGTAAAGAAACGAGAATATTCTTTGTGCCTCCGTTATCTCCTTATCCATCTCTTGGACACTCTCAACCCGTGGACCATGTTTAACTAAGATGAAAATATGCTCCACAACATCAAACTAAGTGGGTCATCGATCAAAGTCAGAGTTCCATTTTAGATCCCAAATCCTCTCCTTCTCTGTTGGACATCTGAAGTAGAAATTTCACACACACACACACATGTTATACTGAAGACAGGCATTCAACTAAAAGTACACAAGACAATAAGGCAACAACCTAGGGAGGTCTTAAACCAACAAACCTGTCTTTGCCAGTATCAATGTCCACACTAAAGAGATACAGAATGCCCAAGACACACAGAATTCAATACGATATAAGAAAAAAGTAAGCCATTCCTTTGTCACCCCTTCCAGTCTCCACCAGAGCTTCAGCTTCCAGATGTACTTGATGCTAAGGTCGTAACATATTCACATCATACAACATGACAAGATTATCTAGACTATTTCAAGTCATCAAATCAAAGGAAACAACCACCAACTCAGTAGGTAGGAATTCTTCTAAGTAAACAAATATATAGGCACAAAGCTTTCATTTAAAGTATGCTATTTATACTTTCCATTGCAAAATATCCATGAATACATGATACAATTGAATTGAACAAGATTTGCTTTGCTGCTAATACCAAGTATCAAATACATTGGTCATAATCGACGTCTTGCTACCTGTGCAATTACAGAGAAAATGAGATGATTTTATAGTGTAAACAACTACGTGACATATAAACGTCCAGTGGAAAATTGTTGCTTTACTATAAGAAACTTAAGTCCTTAATTATCGGGTCCCTTGGTGATGAAAAGTTTACTGATTTAAGCATGGAAATGATCGATAATATGCTCTATGACATCTGCTCCTTCTATATGCATATCTTCATTTTTAACCTGTAAACGGCATAACACAAGATATTAGACTTCATGTTTTTACTAGAAAGTATGTGGAGATTAATCCTATCAAAATGAATGAACACTATGTTATCGTTCAAGCTTATATAACAACAGAAAGATAACTATCAAGAGAAGATGCAATTAAAAAGCCTTAGGAGTGAGGATAAACAAATGTTACAGATGAGGGATGGCAGGTGAGAGTGACAGACCTGTATAACACTATGGGCAGCAAACCTCTGCCTGCTACTGTGAAAGCTAACATCAACTTTCTCCCATGAGACAGAGGAGAGGCCTTTGATCATTTCTTCTGCAAAATTGACAAGGCACTACGTTATTAAATACATCATGTTGTACATGAATAAGAAAGTAGAAGCACTACATATGGTAGCCCAACATATGAATTGTTTGTACTGAACACTTCTTTTACCAGCTAATGAGATTTAAAGCATAGAAAGTAGAAAGAGAAATAAGAGAAGTGAGCAATAAGTTCTACAAAATCACTGCTAAATGCCTAAACGGTCAGTGCATTAAGTGCAAGCTAACCTTCTATGTCGTCTGAATGATTCTCGCCTTCTCGTATGTCCTCAGCATCACATGCCTTGCAGAGTTCTTCGTAAACAATATGAGGATACTTCTCATTCAGAGAATCTTCCCACTGGTAAACAAGAAATTATTCAATTATCAGAGAGACCCGTTATAACAAAATCCTGAACCAAATCAAGTAATCCAGTCAAAGTCACATACCTTAGGCAATTCACAGTCACGTCTAATAGATGCCGTCTTCCAGCCAACGACGTCTATTCAGATCTAGTGAAGGAAAAAAAATGTAATGTCTGATGCTAAAAAGGACATTACTAACAGTAACACACATAAAGGATACGATCATGGCTGACATTTGAATAAGCCACCCGCCTTTTGAAGGCTCGCAGTGCAGATCTGCAATTGAGGAAAACGTTTTCTAGTGAGAACATCTTCAACACATGGTCAGGTGAACTTACTAGTGACAAATGGGGCATAGAGTGGCATACATGAAATGACAATCATCGGTATCTTCCACCATGCGTCGCAACAAGGGTGGTTTTCCCTCTTCTTCATCTTTCAAGAAAAGGTGACGGCCCGTTCTTTTAAATATCCAGTGGATAATGAGACCTGCAACTTTCTCAATGGAAGAAAAACCAAAGAGAAACGGAACCTGGAAGAAAATAACAAAGTTGTTCTAAATCTTATGAGAATAACATCCAGAAATAAGTGAAATGATAATTCAATCATACAAACAAATTATCATACAAACAGATTTTCATGGTTCAAGAAAGCAAGGATCAATCATATCTTATATACATTACGTTGGTGGAAAGTTGGGACTTTGTTTTTTTTTCAACAATCACCAGAATTATGTTTTTTTTTTGGGCAAATCACGAGAATTATGTTATGCAATGGAATTTGTAGTAGAAAATTCATTTCAAACAATTTGTAAAGACGATTAGCAAAACAAATCACTACAAGAAATGCACTACGCATGAACTTAAGTAGAGTTACCTGTTTATTACCCATAGAACCCAAATGTGGTGTAGCTACAGTAATAAAGTTCATAGCCTCGAGTCCACATATTGTGCCTTTGGGAGGCCCTTCACTACTATCCGCTAACGAGTCTTTCCCATCTTCCTGACTAGCAGGCTTGTACAATTTCCCAATTGCATATCTTGCTGCAAGCCCACCCAAAGAATGTGCAACAAAGGAGATTTTACGGATATTCGGTCTTCTTTGAATAATATCAAGAACCTAACAAGCATTTCGTAACATCAAACAGAGTCCAACTTCACAAAATGTAAATGAAAGAGCACGTATGTGACGCCTTACCTCGGCTGCCAGACGTTCACCCATCACATCCACACCATCTAGAGTAAGTGCAGACACATTCTTTTCACTACCTGCTTTAAAAACGGTAATATCATTAAGAATCTTGGAGTATGCAATATAAGTCTCACCAAGCATCAACATTACAATTTAACGATAATTGCCAGTGACACAGACCCAATAGGAGCAAGAAATTGAATAAAAGAACCTAATTAATAGCTGAGAGATTAGAAAAAGGGTCCACTAACTAAGTTTATATATGAAAAGGAAACAAATTTCCAATTTGCAACTTTCTAAAATCATCACTAAATCAGAAGGAAGGACTACTTACAGTGAACAAAGACTTTATCAGAAAGCTTTTTGACGAATTGCTCAGCTCCAAACTTCCAATCATCCGTACTGTAGAACCAAATTGCTTGTGAGCGAATAGCATAAATTGCTTGTGAAGTAAAAACAGAACAATCTCAAACAACAATTCTCAACTCCATCAAAGTTTGTTTACCTTCCTAAGATCCCATGGACCATAACAACAAGGTGATCAGCGGAAGAAGAATCAGAATTCTGACAACTCCAAACATCAAGGCTCCCATCAACAGATTCCGCCTTGCAAACACCGTTCTCCTCCTCGTGATTCTCCATGGGATCCAAATTACAATCGAATTCGATCGGATCAGATCCAATTACACCCAATTTCAAACTCGTGGATCAGAAAAACTGGAGGATAGGATTTGGTAAAAAGTAGAAAGTGTGAAGTGGGAATTGAAGAGAGCACGTACGAAGCAGACTTGCCAGAGAAGGAAACGGACAGAAGAAAACACGAAAAATGTGTAACGTGGAAGTAAGGAATCGTGAAGTCGGCTTCGATAGAGAGATACCGACTTCCTGGGAACAAACTCCTTTGCCTTTCTTTTTTTTCTAACAAAATAACAATTTGGGGACACAAACAGCTAAAAGATAATGACTTTTTTTTTTTTGAGTTTTTCTGAACTAACAACAAAATATCTTTGACTTCACTGGTTTCTTTCTTTCTTTCATTATCGCCATATAAAAAAAATATCAAGAACGGGTTCTTGGGTTCTTGTTATTTAGTTTTAACACCATCTGCATTGGGGGATCACCCCCTGATCTAAGCATTATTTAAATCCAAAAAAATGGGTTAATGGGCTTAAGATCAGGAACTGGGCTCTTGACCTGGATCTGTTCTTGTGGGTGTTGCGGGGTGACGTGGCATTTGGGCATTAGTTGGAATATTCAACATATTTGGAATAAATTTGGATAATAAACTATGTATTAATTAGATAAAATGTTTTTGTGCTTTTATTAAGTAATATGTTTGTTTGTTTATTGTTATTTATATTTTTAATGTTTTTTTCATAAATATTTAGTATTGTATTTTCACTTTTATTTTCAGTTTTTCATAAATTTGGCATTTGCAATTTATATGTTATTTTTAAATGTTTTAATAATTGTAAAATCTTAATTTAATTTAGATTATTATATTATTAAGTCTTAAGATCTTACACATGTTCTCCCACTAATCAACTTCTAAACAAAAGATCTAAACACATGACCTTACATTATTTTAACATTATATTCTCTATAAGAACACCCTCACATGATCCCCCATTGATGATGCCCTAACGGAACTCGGTAAATGTTTTCGAGAAATTCAACTGTATTAGACTGTTAATTAATACGGAAGTTCCCATAATCTTTCTTAGAGCAGTTAACAATGTTGCTGTTTTGATTTTTTCTTACTTTCCTTTTGCAATCATATTGGTTTACTTGTGATTTTTGCCCAAAATTGCGCTCTCATTGGTCCCAAAATTCAAGTCTTATAGTTATAGGCATGTGATCTTGGCATTAATGTGGAATACTTATGACTACCATTACATTAACCGCATGCTCTTGGCCTCTCAGGACAAGTATAGAGATCGTTAGCCTTGGATAATATTAGTTTTCCGAGTATTAAAAAGAACTGCTTCAGACATTATGACGACATTGGCTATTGATAATTGGCAGTGACTTTGAATGTTATAATCAAATTACAACCAATAGATAATGTTTAGTTTCATGTTCAATTAATTCATGGAAACAATTTTAAAGGATTAGCCTATTTGTGATTTGTCACTGAACTAGAGTCTACTAAATCACACAATTGAACAAAGTATGATTCAGGAGCTAACTGTTGTAACTTCACTTGGAGATGCACAAAGTATCTCTCAGATCAAGTGTTGGATTAGATTAATTTTGCTTCATCATTATCATTCATCTAATTGCTTTGTTCCTAATTTGAAAAAAAAAATCAATTTTCAAAACTAACTAATGAGGATTAAGGAGATAACTCAGTAGTGGCTAGTGATTTAGGTTCGATTCTGCCAGCAATTCTCTTCAGCTTAATCAGAAGAGGGAGCTGTATATCCTCATCGTTATCTCCAAAAACCCCATCATCATCAAAACAAGTTAAAACGATTTCAAAATCAAGTAAAAAAAGCAAAAATCGAATGCCAGAGAAAAGTTCAGATTCCAAAACGAAAACAAAACAGTATTAAGGGAAAAGAGAGAGACGAAGGCTCAGATCAGCGGGGGTATCGACACAGAAACGAATCAACCAATAATGGAAGAAACGCCTAATTCCGGTCTGTTGAGCTTGAAATTTCCGAGTCATCACTGCCAAACTCTCTATCTCTTTTTCTCCATTAGAGAATTCTATCAAGAAACTTAAAAGCTATAAATCAAAAAACCAGAGAAACCATAAAGACGAAGATTGAGAACAGAAGAAGAGAACCCTAGATGCAATTGATAATGATTCCACCGGCGATTGGTGTCTAATTTATAGGAAACGTAATTAGGGTTTTGCTTGATCTTCGGTGAAGGCCCATTATAAGCCCGTTAAAAGATTCCGAATTCTGCTGCTTTGTTTTCGCGGATGGTTAGGTTTACATTCGGTTCAATTTAATTTGGTTCTCTAAGAATCGTTTTGGTTTAATCTGGTTCATGCTTGAAATCAAAATCTGGTTTAAATTATTTCTCTGTTTGTTTTTTTTTAATTGACCGGCGATGGAAGCATTGAGAGCGTCCTACGGCGACTCTTCATCGGACTCCGATACCGACGATCTTTCTCCGGCTAGTTCCATATCTGAAAATTCCAGCGAGAAATCAACAGCTAGGAAGCAAGAGAAGGAGTCGATTTCCTTGCCTCCTCCGCCGCTTGCGCTTCTCGATTCCATTGTATCCACAGGTGAAGATGCTCATGAATTGTCTCTATGATTGTTCCTCAATCTAATTCTTACACTCATCACTTACTTTTGATTTCGTCTGAACTTGAAGGTTCGCTGGATTTCTTCTCAACAGAGCCTGGAATTCGTGTAAGGAAATTTCCTCACATCGATGGAAATTACGCGTTGCACGTTTACATACCTGGTAATCTCTTTCAGAATCTGTTCATGTTTCTGAGGTTTTTGAATTCTGAAGTGGGGTGGTTGTTTAGTGTAAGAGGATAAGTATGTGTTTGAGAATGTATTTATTTTGTTTTTGGGTTTTAGTTTCTATACCTCCATTGCCGAAGAAGGAGATTGTTTGTTTCTTAAAGAGGGTTGCGTCAGTTGTTCCTCATCTTCATTTGGTTGAGGCTGATGTTCCACTCAGCATTCTATGCAAGGATGACCAGAAGTTTGAGCGTGCATTGGGTAGAGAGTTCCACATTAGCTTAGGAAGAAACGTTCCTCTACGTGTTCATCAGATTAACTCGGTGGTTTCTATGCTTCGGCAAAAGCTTCAGTTGCAGAAGAGGTAAGATCATTTCTTGTCTACCATATGAACCAATTAGGATGTGCTTTGTGAATTGTTTTCTGTTCTGTTTTTTGGACAGATATTCAATTGATTTTAATAAGTGGGAAGTCTTTGTGAATGACGACTGTACTCGCTCTTTCCTTTCTTTGGAAATCACCACTTCAGGACTATCCGAGGTATGTTGTACAACAAGAGTTACCTTGAATGTTGGCTTTTTGCATACTTGGTACCTTGTGTTAGATATTGTATTGATTATCATATCCTTAATTCAGATAAGTAAGCAAATTGATGCTGTTAATGAAGTATACAAGCTTCACAATCTGCCAGAGTTCTACAAGGTCTAATTGCTTTTCTATATAAAAGCTTGATAGTATAGAACAAATGTCACTGTCACCAACACTTAAACCATCGCTTCAATTTTCTTATAGGATCCGCGGCCGCATATATCTTTGGTCTGGGCGTTGGGTGATATTAGAACTTCCCTAAAGGGAGCTGTTGACGGGGAACTGAGGAAGCTTAGAGCTGGCAGTTGCGTGCAGAATCGTATCTTCACCTCTAAGTTTGGTGGGATCGAGTGTAAGATAGGAAACAAAACACACAAAATATGTAAACTCCCAGATGAATAAGAAAATCCCAAATTTCTGTGTTTGCTGACCTATCAGGTATGCATTTGTAACGACATAGAAGCATGAGTTGATCTGTGTTCTTGGGTATTCCATAATATATGTCTTCATAACTCTTAGAAAAAAAGTCTTCATATATCATAACATCACTCGTAATAACAATGGTGACTTCTGGACAATGCAACAACAGGTCCTTGTGATTGGAAGAAGGTAGATATTGAACTGGCTACTATTATGTTACAAAACGTTTACATGAAAGTGAAATTATGGAACATAATTTCTGTGACCTGGAGTCCAAGAATTGAGCGAGCATGGTAATAGGCTGCTCGAGCAACCTCATCAAACTCGGGGTGGTAGCAGCGAGGATGGACGTGATGATAATGCAATAAATCTTGACATGATCAGGTGCAATGCTGGCCATGGCTGTGTTGTGCGAGAAATACATAGCAGTCATACAGATCTGAAGCTGGAACCGTAATGGGAACCCGAGGGTGAGAATGTTGAGCATAGACAGTGAAACCGAAAACCCAATTGTATTAAAGAACACAAACAAAGTGAAAGCAACTCCATTGAAGGTCCCCATAATAGATTGCCCTGCTATATGAGGTTGTTGATTTGTAGTATTCACACTCGTTGTGTTCTGGGATACAGCAGGTATTGAGCTATCTTGCCAAGTTCCACCTGGTGGAGTCAAGCTGGCCTGAAACGTGGCTGTGGCGACTAGTGAAGCCACCACTAGTAACGCGCTACGTGCTTCTGATGGTGAGTCTCTGTGCTTTTTGAAAGTGAAGTACTTAACAAGTTCTTTGTGGCTTTGAGACTCCCTTGCTCTCTCTTGGCATGTGGAAGTAGAAGTGGTTCTCTCGACATTAGTGGTACCAATGTCTCGCCCTCTCTGAGCTCCAGCCACGATGAGTTTCTCATAGATTTCTCTATCGCCAGCTTCGCTCGGAAACATAACCAGCAAATCCATCGCAGATAGACCCATCTTGTTCATAGCATTCACCTCAAACGACCTTGATTCTTCTGGTATTGCCTGAACCAACACTTCAATCACCTGTAGGCAAAAGAAAAACAGAGTTTGATTCCACTCGGAGAAAACTATTCGACCGCAACTTAATTCTTCTTACCTGGCGATTTTTTCTCCAGGTCGCAAGATGAAGAGCAGTGTTGCCCTGTTCATCTTTCTTGTTCAACACATCAAATCGATTTGTCTCTGTGATCAACTCAACAATGGCTATGACCGCTTCGATCTCTTGGTGTAGAACAGCAAGATGCAAAGCAGATTGACCTTGTACCGTCTCGTCTTCTACGCAATCAACACAGCTCGCAACAATCTCTCTGATCACATCGATTTTCCCTCTCATCGCTGCCACATGAAGAGGAGTCTTACCATCTCTATCTTTGAGACGGCAGAGCTTATTTTCAACCCCCAAAGTTGCCCTCACAGTCTCTACTTGCCCGGCTGCTGCAGCTGCATGAAGCGGGCTAAAACCGTCTTTGTCCAAGCAAATCTTTCCGGCTACGACATACTCTTCACTCCTAGGGTTAAAGGAGTTATAGAGAGGATCAGAGACGATCTCCTTCGGTAAACGAGTATCAAAAGCATCCATTTTGGTGATGATTCATAAGCGAGAGAGAGAGAAGATCGAGTTGAAGATACAATGAAGGTGTGTACCGTCACGACTATTGTTTGAAATTTTCTATTACAAAACTCCCTTTGACATTTGACTTCGTAGCATATGAAGAATTCCTTACATGCTTACAAGTGTCAGTGACCCGCAGACCATAAAACCTTACGGCCAATAGAGACAACAGTTTGAGTAATATAATAATGTTTGGATATGAGAATTGAAAGACCAAGTCATATCTTAGCCGAATTGACTTATCTCCATCTGTTTCATTTTCACATAATGAAACTTTCAACACACTGTTTTCGTTTAAGTGAGTTTGTTAAAACAAGGATATAAGGAACGCATTATAACAAAAGAACAAGGACAAGAACAATAAGGAATTAAGCAGAAAGGTGGTACTGAGAAATTGTATTGGAATACTGTTATGGGAGAAGCAAGAGCAATGGTGTACCAAAGAAAAGGAGTATAATAGATTACTGATGTGAACAAATCAAAGCAACTGGGTTTCTGCCTTTAAGCTTGACTCGCTTCCTATAAATCTTCTCCATTCTGCAACTTCTCATTGAAATAAAGAAGAGACAGTTGTTGTTATTACGTGAAAGAAAATAAAACACTTGAAAAGCTCCTAAATCCTACGAATCACTTCAATCTTAAGTTTTCTGTGGAGGAACCCTTCCTTTCTGGAAAGTTTCACATTAACTTCCTGAAATACAATCAAAATCATGATCCGTAAAGGGTCCTTTTTGGTTTGTTCAATTTCAACGTCAGGTGCTAATACAGTATCAGACAGCTTCTGCTTCTAAAGACCAGGAATTGCTTCCAAGTTATACTTTTCTTCTGCTTTCG
Organism: Arabidopsis suecica; assembly: GCA_019202805.1. NCBI lineage: Eukaryota > Viridiplantae > Streptophyta > Magnoliopsida > Brassicales > Brassicaceae > Arabidopsis > Arabidopsis suecica. Next base: position 8,305,248 of record CM032912.1, on the reverse strand, counting down.
GAGTTTCGCCTTCTCGGCTCTCCTGCGTTTTTGGTTTCTTCAATGCATCTAGAGTCTGGAGATATGTATAGGAAGAATTATGAGGGTATTTGCTGCTAGGATTGCTTATTTGACTAGCAAGAAACCGACGGATGAGTCCCCTCAGAAATGGAGCCATCGTATCAGGTTCATATTCTAGGTAGTACATGATTCCTCCCATACATCCACAAAATAAAGCAACCTGTTTCCATTGGTTGGATAAAACATCAGTTCCGCTGTTAAAAGAGGAAGAAAGTTGGATACAACAATAGTTTGTATTGTACCTCAGCATTTTTAATATCGGGAAGAAGGTGGCGATTAATAAGTATCTCCCACAGAGAATCTCCTGCTCGAGGAAGAACATACAGAGCAAGCTCAGACCGTCTCGGTTTTTTCTCCAGCATAACTGAGAGGGCTGCTACACCACCCGCAAACCAATAAACGAGCTTGTGGTCCTTGGTTGCAACTTTTCTATGGGCACATATGAAAGCCTAGTGCAAATAGGAAAGAAGGCACATACATATGGGAATGGTTTTACGAAACTATGAGTATTGTATGAATTGACACAATCAAATGTAAAAACCAGCTACCTGAAAAATCCCAACAAAAGCAGACAAGAAGGACGTCGATCTAACTGAATCTCTGATTGCAAGCCAAGATGTCCGGTAAGGAGAAGCCATGAACTGAAAGTGTAGGATGGCATCAGAAAATACATATCATGTCTGACTAATGCATAAACCATAGGAATCTAAAACACCAAAACTGCAAATGTTTAAAGAAAGTCTTACCTTTTGCAGGTGTAGAACGACATATGGGACAAATGTCAGGGAGAAGTATAATGGAAATGTTTTCTTGAATGTAGCTGACATTGCGTTAGCATTTTGGGCTAGACACGAGTTAGTGTTTGGATGAATAGCTGAACAAGGGATGATGGAAGCAAATTCTTCCACCTTCACGTCACTTGCTTCGTTTTTACTAGAAATATAGGCTGATAAGGAGGCTACATCAATTGGACCACCTCTGCAGCATTCTCTTACAGCCTGGTAGACAGGCCTTGCAACTGGACCAGTCTTCTGAATAAATTCTCTATATGATTTTGGCAAGGTTTCAGGACGCATTATAAAGGAATACATAACCTGCACCGACCTCATTGCAACAAAATTAGCTTGCTGATAATCACTACTAAATCAGATAAGAGAGAATATGTATGGTACACAAAACTTTTCTTCAACGTCTATACCATTTTCATTACTAACTAGAACAGGAAGAAAAGAGAAGAATCTCAATTACCTGAGCACAGGCAAGAGAAAAAAGTAATGAATCTCCATGTCTCCAATGGCTTCCCCAAAGATGGAACTTGTTCTTTGACTTTGCGGAATTATAAGCCGCCTATTATTAAGAAAAAAGATCAGAATCCCAAAATACATCTGTATAGTGATATTACTCGTACGACAGACAATACTATGACCATTGGATGTACCTGGCCTAATCTAGCCAAGAGGTATAGAGCAAGTGTGCGCCGCTGGTTGGAATCATCTAAAGCCATGATAGACAAACCCGCAACTGAACCTGCTAAGACTCTGCTCCACCCTTAATCAAAGTCATAATAAGGAATATACTTTTCAAGCACTATGCACAAGCATACAGGAGATACAAGCCGAAATAAAACAAACTATAAACTTACGAATTCAATGGCGTTTCTTTCTTCCTCCACTTCCTCAAGCAGCATCTAAGGGCATGATACGAGCCTGTAAAGCCACCAAAAAGTAGACCAATACGACATGCTTCTTCCCGAACTATTAAATCTTTCTCCGAGACAAGTTGCTGCAACCATTGTTCATGAGTGAGTGAATCACATATACCATTTTAGAACCACCTCGAATTTTATGTCCAAGTCAATGACCAATTGGCTCTAATTTCAAAACAATCGTATCAAATGGAACACTAAAGCAGAGACTCGTAAGACTCTAAATCTCCAACAAAATTCACTATCTATGAAACACAAACCATGAAATTGCCACAAAATCACAAAAACAATCCCAATTCATCACCTTCAGATCGAGAAGAGACGAATAAGACTGTCCCCTAGCGAGCTTAAAAGCGCGAAGAAGAATCCCGATCCCAACTCTAACACCATAAGAGAGAAGAAAGCTCTGACATAAATTCCCGATGGCATTGGCGACGCAAGAAACGTCAGCGTGATCACACAATTCCGCGTGAGATCCACGCGCCGCGGAGCGTTGTCTGCGTTGAAGCTCTGCCATAGCATCGCGTAGCCTCTCCTCCGCTTCCCGAAGCCGGCGCTCAGCCTCCGAGCTGTCTTGAGACAAAGGAGAAATCGGTGGAGGCGATGAAGAAGGATCCAAAGCCGGCTTGGAGAACGAAGAAGGCATCGTGAATTAAAGGAATTTGAAATCGGAAAGCTTCTCAAGCTAAAGGAAAATGATGCAATCAGAGAAATATGTTGGGAGCAGTGAGGAAGAAGCGATGGGGATATGATGCTATGACACGTCATTATTTTATTATTTTTGATTTGTTTCCTTTCCTATTTTCTTGATTTGGAAATAAATCCAAAATATTTGTTTATAGCTGAAATTGTAATAAAAAATGCAAATGATTTGGTGCAAACCCGATTTCTGGCGATGTGTATTCTGGGACGCACATTGGTGATATTGTTAAATAGTCGGGCGATACGTAGTCGACCATACATAAAATGGTTGGCATGAAGTCGACCATGCATAAAATGTGAACAATCCGATCCAACTACTCAAAACTCGGTTTCGTGACCGAGGTCAAGTATATATTCTATAAATACATACTGTTTCTAGTGAATATATATGGGGATACAGTTTCACACACCAATTTTGGTGAAGAAAATGGAATCATCTACGAATATTAAAATATTGATAAATTACTATAAACCGCAACCATGTTAGATTGTTAGGTCATCTATATAGCCATATAGGTATACACACACACCTTATGAACTAAAATGCTCTAATATCTCCTCTTTTCCATTCATCTCCCGGTTACGTCAAAGATATCTCCTCTTTTCCATTCATCTCCCGGTTAGAATCGAGTTCGCGCAACCGCATTCTCCATCCCCACTCCTCCAAAGTCCAAGCCCCTCTGAAAAATACTTGTCTCAATATTTAAACCATATTTCTAACTGGAACACCATACTGAACCTCAAATCGCTCTTTGATCATTTCCAACACTAAACCAGTTTTTTCTTCCTCTTGATTTCTCTGACCCCCACACCAATCACAATTATCTCACTTCGACTAGAAAATCTTACAGATATCAGGAGAAAAATTCCGAAATTATTGAAACTAATTGAACAAACTGAAAAAACCGACATCAAAAACCAAACTAACCAAATTTTAAAATCCAAACAAATGTTAATTTCGGTTTCAATTTGGTGTCCGTTAAGAAAACTCAACCCAACCAAACTGTCAACTACCCACATAACCAAATGTAGTTCGATTTAAATTCCAATATTTCCTCGTATAATCAATAAACCAATACCAATTTTTTTGAATTGATCAAACCCAAACCGAATTACCGAACGTCTAACCCAAATTCTTTCACGGGAAACCGGTTTGGTACAACTTAAAACTTGGTTAAACCCAAACCAATACGAGTTTTTCCGAAGTTAGATTGACAGCGACCACCGCTAAGATTAATCTAAAAACATGAAACGAAAGCAGCAAGAAGACGACAACGACGACGGCGTAGAGAAAGCCGTCTCTCCCGTCGTCGCCACCTCCTCAAACACCATGAATACTGACCTACTTCTACAGTCACCTTCCAAACTATCACAGAAGCAGGACTACATCTTCCATGGAGGTAAAAAACAAATCCTCCAATCTCCACTCTCTCTTCAATCAACTAACTGTTCGTGTTTACTCGCTTGATTTGCTTGTGCAGGAAGACGCCATGTGAGACCATACTACTTCGAGTTCATTTCTCATGTAAGTATCTTCCATCTTTCTTCTTAGCCCTAGTTTTTGCTCATATAGTGGTGATTGAAATTGGTATCGATGTATAGGTGAACAAACGCTGGACAGGGAAAACAATTGTGGATTTGTTCGCCGACGAATTTAAAGGACGTCCTCGTGACTATTATGTATTGCTCTTGCTCTAGTCTCAAGGAATTATTAGTTTGATGATAAATTTGTGTTTTGGGATTTTGATATGTTTGAACTTTGTAGGTTGGTGCAGTCAAATCTGGAAGAATCAAAGTTGATGGAGAAATTGTACCAGTTTCATACATTGTGAAATCTTCCCAAAAGATTACTCACTTCCTCCACAGGTTGTTTGTTAAGCTAAACTTTCTTCAGATGGTTGCATTTGCTATTTGAAATCACTTTTGCATTGAATGTGTATCCAAATTTTAAATGTGTGAAAGGTTTCAGGCATGAACCACCGGTGATGATTGATGATGTAGTGATCCTTCATCAAGAACCTGATGTTGTCACTGTCTGCAAACCAGCTTCTGTTCCTGTGAGTATTATTTTTGTTGGATAGTTTTTACTCTATTTGGTCTCTGGAGAATGTGAAACACTGTTTTGTTCAGAATGATTGAATTAGACCATAAACCAAATAATCTGATTCTCCTTTATGTTAGTACTATTTGAAGCATTGTGAAGTATACTATTTAATGCTTTGTGGTGTACGATTGATATTTTGGTAACAGCGCCGGTCTTTTTGTTCTTGTGTAGGTGCATCCATGTGGTCAATACCGTAAGAACACGGTTGTTGGCATCCTTGATGCTGAGCATGACCTAGGCACTCTATTTCGTATCCAGCCATCAGAATTAGACAAGGATACATTGTCATAATGTTCCTTTTTTTTTTTAATAATACAATACGAGTTATCCTTGCATCATTTCACAGCTATTCACAGATTAGACCGTTTGGTTTCTGGATTGCTCATCATAGCAAGAACTGCGGCAAAAGCTGATTTTTTCAGACAACAGGTACTGGAACAAGTTGGTCTCATTTTGCTTGGCTAAATTCCTAGGATGCTATTCGCTCTGGTAAATCAAAATTTCATACTTACTACTCATCTTGATTGTTTCAGATTGAGGGTGGAATGGTGAAGAAACGTTATATTGCAAAGGTTATTGGCGTGTTCCCAGAAGATGAGGTTTGAGGTCCTTTTGATGTTAATGTTATTAGATGATTTTTGAACTGTATCTAATTACCAACTTCATATAGTAGCACGAGTGATATTAATCAACATTAGAAAACTGATTTGAGGCCAGTCATAATATCAAAATCTCAAAATATACCAGCTTATCTTGAGGAGTTATAATATGGAGAACACTTGAGGCTTTTTGTTTGGCAGTTCATTTGATGTAGCTGCATGACTTTGATGTGTCAGATGACAGTCGACGCCAACATAAATTATAATGGCAGCGAAGGAAGAAGTACAGCAGAGGTAAAGCCACATTATGCCTTTAGTTATAAAGCATAAAATCTTCCATTAGACACTTATAAGTAAAAATATCGGAATTTGAATGTGGTTTATGCAGGACGTTAATTCAAGTGGTGATGATAAGAAGGTGAAGGGGAAGCCTGCATGTACCAAGTTCACTAGAATCGACACAAATGGGACTCATAGCCTCGTCTCATGTGAACCAGTGACAGGGCGAACCCATCAAGTAAGCATGTGGGTTATACATAATACATAATATGGATTTTAGCAGCTGTTATACATATATAGTGGTAAAAAACTCACAAAGCATTAATCTTTAGATCTTATTGGCCATGAGGATAGTAGATAGAGAGAGAGTTTGGCCCTTTGGGGTTTCTCATTTTGGTTTTGACGTTTGTAGATACGAGTGCATCTACAATATACAGGGCATCCCATAGCGAATGACCCTCTTTATCTCAATCAACACATAGATAATCTTGAGACCTATATTGCAAAAAGAATCGATGCGGGTGAGAGAAAGACCGTCTCTCCAGATGACTACGTGTATTCTAGCGAAGATTTCAGCATCGATCCAATGTGTACAAACTGCCCAAAGTTGATCCCACAAGGGTAAAAAAAATGCTAAAACCACCAACGTTTTATTGTTTTCATCCAAATGGTGCCCTCATGTTTCTAACTTATGCAGATACGAGGAGCATGACGAGGCTCTCTGGTTACATTGTGTTCAATACTCTGGAACAGGGTGGAAATACGAGTGTCCTTATCCATCTTGGGCATCCCTTCAGCTACATTTATTTGATACTGTAATTTTTGTTACCAACACGGCAACACCTGTGGCAACTGTATTGTATGCTGATTAGTACTCTTACATGGAAGAGTATCAAGTTGATTCATTGGGTTCAAAGATTCTCTCATATATCGACTCAAAGTTTTGAATCATTATCATTTAAAACCGTGAACTAAGAGAGGACCAATGGAATTAGATTAGATAGCCTAAGCTGTAGCAAAAAGATTACATATTAGATATGAAGTGACATGTAGTTGCTCTTATATCTTGTGTTCAACCATGTCATAATTTGATTTTCACAAGGCTAATAAAAAAATAAACTTGTCCTTCTTCTTCAATGAGGCATCTGGTTGTTATGTTCATTTCTGGAAAGCAAGAATCTGTCTATCAAACCCTTTGCTTGCACCGGACAAGCTTGATGTAAGATCTTCTACTGTTCTAAAACCAATCTGTGCCAAAACCAAAACACAAGTAATGGAACATGAGGATCCGAGGCCATAGGAGATCAAATGACAAAAAAAAAAAAAAGAAGAAGCCAAGACTAACTCATTACACAAATTAGTTTGAGATAGATTTAAACTGAAACTCTGAATATAACTTTTAACAGCACTTATACAATTGCATGGCAGAATTTACAGATGATGTTGGAGTATGGGCGAGGCGAACTAAGGAATAAAATGGAGTAGACAGAGTACCTTATCAAGAAGAATTTCCTGGAAACGGTCTGGTCGTAAAACAATCGTTCGGTAATTCATTGCAGTTGTCTGCAAACACACAAGGCAAACAAAGACTCAAACTATATATCTAGCTAACTTGTGCAATTAGAAAGAAATTTGTGTATATACACACCTCTGAGACACGACGATTGTTTTCATAAGATTTCCAAGGCTGAGGTTCCATTACAAAGATACCACCCTGAAAAGCAAAGCCAACTGTTCAGTTGCACATATGAAAAGCAAATAATGGGCAGATGATTAAGTATAATATAGTTACCGGTTGAAGAAGACGCCAAATTTTTGAAAACAAGGTGATCAAACCATCATCACCCCAGTTCAAATGAACCCATTTTGTCACACTCAAACTGTCGAAAAGAAACATGTCATCAGTAAAGCTGTTATTTTCAATTTCAGCATAAGAAATCCGAGACAGAGGAAGTTTTGATTGGAACTAAAAATGTGACCTCCTTCTAGAAAGGCTTAGTTACATAAGCTAGCTTAACTAGAAACCTCCTGTGAGGCTTTTCTCAACTCCAGTTGGAATTTCATATGCGCTTTTAGGTATGAGCATTACCAAAAGAACTGGTGACTGTTCTTTTGTTTCTAATCATCCCAAATGGCAGAGGCCAAACGTACAAGTGAGAAAAGGAAAGGGGTTTACCATAGAATTGTATCATAACGATTCTCGTCAAGATTTCTGGTTTGAACAAAATTCTCTTTCTGAAAGGACACAATCTGAGACAAGTCTTTAGTTTCTGCACTATCTGTCTTTGCCTCGCCATTGGAGAGAGAAACAGATTGCTCTTTCGATCCATGTACTCCATCAGCACCCTCCGAACTAGATTTCTTTTCACTAGGCTTAGCAGAATTCTGCATTCTGACAAACTTTCTAAGATGCCAGTGAGCATCCTCAATGCGACCTTCAATCAAAGAAAATGTAGTTCATTGCACAAGTTTCAAAATTATCTGCTTTTCAGTGTTTTCACTTGAGTTAGACATAATATGATATACTTGATTACATCAAACAAGACAGTTAGTGCAGACTTGAATGATAAAGTACTTAATAGTTTAATTCAGTTCATATACAAAGAAAACCTTGAAAGATATTATGACAACCAGTAGTTCTTACTTGAATCAATGTCAACTCCAAGAATGCTCCGGCAACCAAACTTTTTAGCTGAAGAAGTGGAAAAACAGATATCAGGTAACCATTACATAAAATTGTAGATGCTCAGACACAATGAAAGTCATTATCACACTTTACAATAGTATTCTCATAAGGACAAGTATAGTTTCAACAAAATCCTAGTTAGGCCACATCTACATTAACCATTACATAAATAATATAATGGGCATATAGGTTCTTGAACTAGGAACAAATTATGATATTGATAAGCAGAACATACCAATATGGATAGTCATAATGCCGCTGTTGCAACCAATGTCAAGACAGTCCTTGCCTTCAAACCATTCCTTCTTCAAGACTTTAAGCCGAGGATCCTCATCCGTATCATGGCTTATCTAACACATTACATTTTTTATCAAAAGAAATCCAAAAATCAGATACTAAAACCAATATTGATACTAAACAAGACAAAGAAATAACAAGTGAAGAGAGAGTTACTCGGTAGCCATAGTAGTTTCTGTAATTTCCGAAGGGATAAACTTCTTGATTCTTCTTCTTCTTGCTTTGATTACAATTCCCTTGTTGTTGCTGCTTCTGCTGTGTTGGGACTTTCTCTTCATTAGCAACTACTTTCTCAACACTCTTCTCTTTCTCATTGCTTCTGTTTCTCTTCTTCTTATTCTTCTTCTGATCGTTGTCTAACCCCATATTTTTCTCACACGCCGTTGGTTGATGAACAAAGTTTGCGAAGTTAGGGTTTCTTTTATGTTACCGCTATCAGCTAGATGATTAGAATCGAAACCAAAACGATTATCCTAAACAGAGAGATTCGAAGAAGCTAGCTAGAGAGGTTTTTCTTCGAGGTTAAGCGGCGCAGAGCGAGGAAGAAGAAGAAGAAGAACTGCCTTTGAAATCGAAAAGGGTTTAACGAGTCTCTTAATTTTAGTAATTCTCTCCTTTTTTAATTACTATATTTTAAAACCGATTTATGTAAATATACGAAAGTTTCCTTTTCTTTCATTTTTTATTATTCGGTAAATTATTTTTATGTCTTGTCGGTTTTTCACATAATATGCCAAAAAATGCAAGTAGGTGGAGCTAATTCTCAATGGAAAGCTTGTGAGTCATTGTGACTTGTTTTGAAGATAAAAAAAAAACAAAGGAACTCAAAATGTTGCTCTTGTCATCAAATATTGTACAGAAAATCTAGAATATAATTCCCATCTCTCTTTGCCATACAATTCTTCAACTCATCTCTGTTAATCGAAGCAACTACAGCACCCGATGAACCGAGTTGATGATGATAAGCCTTCCTGAAACGAAAGGCAGCTGCTACTTTTAACACCAATTTGCCTAATCAGTACGGTCTGTAGCGCATCGGCCGTCTGAACCTGGGAACTCTCCTGCACAAACCATCAACCATTAGTGATTTTATGAACAACTATGATGAATCAAACAAATGGACTTCTCATATCTCCTTTTATCAGACTCTTTAGTGTCAATAAAACCTAAACGTTGCTAGTTTTGTTTAAAAGAGAGAAAAAGGCAGATTAGTTTCTAGAACGCACCCATAAGCATATGGAGGATAAAATGGAACTCCGGGCATGAATCCCCTCATTGGTCTAAAGGGACGCCTTCCTCGAAATTGCCTCATTCCGGGGACATTAGTTCTCTTTGCAGATACCTGAAAATAGATTAAACTAAGTTTCATTATGACAAATCTTTAGATACAAGACAATTGACTCCATCTCGGTGAATGAGTTTGCACCTTTATCTGGCGACCATGAAGTTCTGACTCGTTCAAAATAAGAGAATTCTGAACAGCTTCTACTTCCACGAATTCGACATAGGCAAAACCTTTAGGTTGACCAAACTTATCTGTCAGAATCGTAACCCTATTCACTGTCCCACAGGATTGAAAATGCTGCTGGACTTCCTCTGGAGTACATGCATAATCCACCTAATATACACAAAACCAAAGACACAGGATAGCTAAAGAATCAGCGGGGAATAACGATTCACATATACTAAAAAACTCCACAGATGGGAGATAAGGCTTTATGAAATATGAAGGCAAGTAGGTTAGCAATTACTAGAGACAAACAAACAAACAAACAAACAACAATCAGCCTCCAAATTTCATTGATACTAAAACAATATAAACACAAAAACTTTCTTTGAAAAAGATACAAACTTGAATAAGAAACATGTGATAAAATTAATGGTGGAAGCCTCACATTGCCGACATATATTGAACGCGAATCCACTTCTTCCTTCTCAGCAGCACTAACACCACCTGAAGGATCTTCATTGATATGCAACAACAAAAAGGGTATTGACACGATTAGCTAAAGGGTATTCTTGCCGATAAGACTCGAATGTTTCAATCGAATTCAGCACCAAAGCAAAATACTACTAATGATTTCCTTCTCATACTCAAACTCCAGTAAATTTCTTGACAGATTCATTGATTCACTAAAAGATTCCAATATGTAAACCGAAAGCAATATCATAATCAACAAGTCACGCTCTAAACCTAATCTATTAATTCAAGGTCTATAAAAAAGCTAGGCATAAAGATTCAAGATTCTACGAAATAGTTAAAAGCACAAACCTTGACCAGCACCCATATCTTTCTCAGCTTTGGCTTGCATTTCACGCAAAGCTCCAGCTTCTTCCTCAATCTCCTTAATTCGTTTCTTCATATCCTCTAAGTCCTAACGAACCCATCAAAGCAAAGAACAGACTAAATACAGTGACAAACAAGAAGAGTCTCAATTAGATAAAAGTAAAAGATAGATCGAAGAATCACAATACCCTAGAGCTAGAGCCAGGTTCAAGCTCCTCATCTCCGGCGGCGGCGCCTTCTTCTCCGCCGTGTTCTTCGTACTCCTCCGTATCCATCTCTCCTTCTTCCTCCTCTGGGATCTCTCCACCGTACACCTCGTGCTCTTGCTCATCGTGCACCGGCATCTTTCTCTCTCCCTCTCTCTCTATATCTCTCACTCGGCGACTGTCGTTAAAGCGAGAAAACAGAATTTTAGGGCTTGAAATCGGGAAAGAAGGGAAGGTTTGTTTGTAATTAAAGATACCCAAAAAGGATAATTTTGGAAATTACAAAATCTTAAGTAGATTCACCAAAAGTAGACACAAAAGTACAATCAAACCCAATGGGCTTCTCAGATTAAATATGTGACGTGTCATGTCGGTCCCATGAATGTTTATTATGGGTCCCATTTAATGATTACGTGGCACCTCACCCATTTTAACTCAAGCCAGTGGTCTGAAAATCGTTTCGCTCTCTAAAACCAAAAACTCTTCTTATCTTCGGCACAGAGCAACAAAACACAGGTTCCGATGGCCGCCACGTCATCATCTCCGCCGTGTAACATCTCCGTCCCCTCCCTCCTCCTCCGTCAACCATCTTGCACAATCCTCAAAGTGTTCGGTTTATTACCACCTACGAGTAGGAGTAACCGTAAACTAGGCCGGTTAACGGTGACCCGGTCTAATCTAGCGCAAGATTTTCTCGGTGATTTCGGAGCTCGTGACCCTTACCCGGAGGAGATAGCGAGTCAATTTGGAGATAAAGTTTTGGGTTGCCAAAGCACTGAGCACAAGATTTTGATACCAAACGCTTCTGTTTTGTCTCTCTCTCAGCTTCAATGTTCCCCTGTTTCCCCTTCACAACCTCCTTTGTCGGCTGATGATGCAAGAACACTCCTCCATAAGGTACTTATACTATTTCTCTCTAGCTCTCCTTTTCTTTGGTTGATCAAAATGTTGTGAAGATAAGATTGATCCAGTGTTTAACAGATTTGTAGTCCATTAAGATAGAATTTTGACCCAAAAAAATAGATAAGCCAAAGAAGATTTAGTAGTATCATGAGGGACGTATTAGGAACAAATGGTTACGATATTAAGAAAAATGAAATGATTAATGTTGATAAGGCTCATGGTTAACTCTTCTCATTGCCCCATTGGTGTTTAAATCTTCTTTGGTTCACGGTGATAACTCTAAATGATGTGCTACATCAATCTCAATGACTATTATTTAAATAATTCAGGTTTTAGGATGGAGTATAGTGGAGGATGAAGCGGGTGGTCTGAAAATAAGGTGTATGTGGAAAGTGAGGGATTCCGAGTGCGGTGTTGAACTCATAAACAGGATCAATAAGGTTGCTGAAGCTTCTGGTCATTACCCTTCTCTTCATGTGGAAAGTCCTACTCAAGTTCGAGCTGAACTATCCACCACTTCTATTGGTATGTCTAACATACAAATTAATATTCGTTGTTTGTGTTTGAGTTTTTAAGATATGGTTTCTTAAGAGGGTTTGTTGTTGGTTTTTGGATGAATAATGCAGGAGGGTTGAGCATGAATGATTTCATAATGGCTGCCAAAATAGATGATATCAAGACTTCTGATCTTTCCCCTAGGAAAAGAGCTTGGGCATGATCTTTTTCACTATTTTTGTAACATTTTTGTTTGATAATATATGTAATGTATGTGATGGATTGATTCTTAATTGTGTATGATCGGTCTACATTTCAAGTTTCATAGAAGCTATGTATTCATCATCATCTTGGAAAGCCTTGTCATAACCGCATAAGAGATGTCGCGAAATATCTTCGAGATTCATTCATCAATCAATAGAAGAAAGAACATTAATCAGAAGATTTTATAACTGAGCAAAATATAGGAAAGGGCACATTATTATTAGATTTAGATCATTGCTTTTTTTTTTCTAAAACATTCTGGGACTAAAAAAAATTTGGAAAATAATGTTTAACACAGCTACATTTTGCACCCTAATGTGCGGTGGTTGGAGGACTAGCACTTTTGGAGCATTGTTGTTTAACCATAGGAGGGAAAAACGGGTTGAATGGAAGATTCGGTGTGCAGTTAGCTTCAGCATCAAGGAAAGCTTTACAACAAGCTGGACCGATGCTGCCAAATTTGCCGGTCATTACGGCTTGTTGAATCTCTTGAAAGCATCCTGGCAAATCCATCACTGTTGACCAACATTTGCTCATGTCGGGCATTCCTGGCATACCGGGACTTGGATGGAACGGGTTTGGAAGTGCTGGCATACCAGGACTTGGCTGGAATGGATTTGGAAACGGGAATGGGAATGGGAGTGGTGGTAACTGCGGTAGCTGCGCATTGACGGAGGCTGCGATGCATACAACCACTAGGAGAGAAACAACACTCTTGATCGACATGATAGATATATTGGGGTTTAGGCAACAAGAGAAATAGATGATGACTTGAGTTTTTGTTTGATGAGATTATGTAATTGGCTCTGTGGTCCAATTTATATGGAAAACAGTGGAGTAGGGACAGTAATTAGATTGGCGAAACGTAATTAAAAAGATATTTTCAAATCAATTTTTTCGATTTAATTTTGGAAGAAAATAAGAAACAGTCAAAACGTTAGATAATGGAGTAATGAGGCACATTAAATTTGATGATATCAAAAGGATTTTTGACCATTTTTTGTATTTGGTCATTCGATATTACAGTTGGATTCTTCACTGTAATTTGGTCTGATCGACTTAACAATAGGAGGAAATTAAGTAGATGACAGAACTCACAAAAGGGAAGCAATCGCAAATTTAAAAAATCTATCTCTTTAACTTTTATTTATGGGTGTGATTGGTTGGACTGTATTTTTTTTTATACAACTTAAACCCCAATATTGAACCAATCAAGTTTTAGCTCTCCAAAAAAAAATCTCACAGCCCAAAACAATTTTTTTTAGTTTTGTTTGCTGTAACAAGACATCTTTTTTCTCCTATATTTAACTATTTATATTTTTACTGCATATTAGTACATGATATTTTAAACATAAAAATAATAATCTATTTACAATATTTTTACTAAAGTGACAGAAAATTATATAAGTTACATATATATATATATATTCATTTCATTATTATAAAATTTTAAATTTTAATATATATTTTCATCAAACATTGTATAATGTATTAAGAGCCGGACTTCAACGCATTGCAATGAAACATTTCAATGGGACCCCCATTTTAGAGGAGCTCCACTTTTTTTTTTTTTAGTTATACATATATATAATTTATTGTTAATATATGAGAAATATTAAGTTTGATATAATCTTTTGCAAAAAAACCCATAAAAGGTTACTTTTCATAATATTTAAATTATTATTACTTTTTTTAGGATATTACTGTATCTATACTATTAATTGGGAATCACTAGATAATAAAAAACCTTTAAGTTGTAGAATATTACATAAAATGCCATTGATTTTTTTTTTTTAATTTGAAGAAAGAAAAAAACAATTAAAAAAATCGAATTAAAATTAATAAATTAATCACTGCCTAATATTTTTGGAAATTGTTTAAGGAAGATTCCATAAAAAAATCAAACTATTTAATTCAAAATTGTATATATGTAAACTTATATATTTTGGTAATATATTATTAGATATTTTTGGAAACGGCAATCTAATTTAATAACAAATTATTATTTAATTTAGATTTTAAAATATTTTCTTAACAAAACTATGCTAATTAATTCTGATTAAATCACATGAAAAATAAACGATTTTCAAATTTTATTTTCCAAATATGAAAAAACATTTAGTATATTTTTCATATATAATCGAAACTAAATACTTCCATCCTTTTAAATATAGCATATTCAAAAAATAAATTTTGGATTTAGATATTTATGATTTAATTAGAATATAACTAGTATAAATTTTGAAATATTTTTTTTAAAACGGGTAGTTTTCAACATTTTAAATATATATTACTAAACTAAATTTGAATTATATAAAAGAAAATATATTTTTGAAACGTATTATATTAGTTACTCTATCTCCAAATTATCAGAGCCAAATTAATTAATACATCTCTTACCAAAAAAAAAGAAGTTTAATATATATTCCAAATCAAATAAATTATTTTATTTCGTATCAAATTGTTACAAGCTTTTGGAATATACATTCTTCTAAATTTGATTAGTTTCTTTTTCAAAAAATAATAAAATATAATTTAAATATCAATGTTTTAAATTTTCAATGCAAATATTTCAAAATGAAAAATATTGATTCACACCAATATTCTTATTTTTCTTTTAAATTTGAATAGCTTCTTTTTTGGAAACAAACATTAATAAAAAAAAAAATTTAACAACTCATTAATTGTAGGGTTTGAAAAATCGTAGTTACCATATATGCGATAATGCATAAAGATAAGTTTCATGGAAAAAATACCAAAATCGTTGAGATCATAGGAAATTTTAGAGTTTTTTTTTTAAATTCGTCATCATAAATTTAAAATATGCAATTAATTTTTTTTTTTGATAAAGATTGAATCCACAAAATAAAACCTAATTTCGTGTGCAATCTATTTCCTATAAATATTATGCATTTATGAATAGATCCACGTTGATTATCTCACAGTTAATCTAGAAAATCGATTCTTTAAAACAATAGATGGAGATCTAAAAGTAAATTACTTCATGTTCTTATATATGATGTTTATCACCCAATTTTACTAGATCACAAGTCGCTTATTGATCCATTCACAAAGAAAATATATTTCATAAACGTTATCATATATTTAATTTTGTATATGTTAAACACATTTTGAACTCTCTTTTTTATTGTCTATTGGCCAAAGCGAGAGATTTGATCGTAAGGAATTCAAGACATAAAACTGGCTTCGTATGGATGTTTATCATGTTTCATGTTTGGTGCTATAAATATTATTTTCATTCATTTCCGGTTTTTCTTATTTTCTTATCATGTTTGATTATAAATTTTTTTTATAGAAGTTCTCTTTATTTATGTTTCTCAGTTAAATATTTAAATTATACTGTATTCATATTGGGTTTTCTTTTCCAGGTTCAACGTCTGATCCAGTACATTATAATTTATATACTACAATATATATCAACAAAACAACAAAATAATCTATATTTACTAAAAATTTATTACAATACATTTCTTAAAATACGAAATCCCGCACGTACGTGCGGGTCATGATCTAGTAATGTATTAAAACAGTAGTTTTGTTTAAATTGATTTTTTGTTTACTCTATAGCTTTTGATATTATAAAAACTACTATATTCCTATTTTTTTCTTAATTTGTATGGACACCGAATTTCATTGGTCCGGCTCTGAATGTATTATGTATATATGAAACTTACTATTTATTATATGTTTCATCTATTATATATGTAATATATTGCAAAATTTTAAAATTCATATACCTTTTTTTTTTTTTGCCAAAAAAATTCATATACTTAAAATTTAAATCTGTAATATTGAATTAACTTTACCAACTCACTTTGACTTTGAGATAAAGAAGGGTCTCTTTATATTTTTGTTGCAGACTTCAGATCAAATAAATCAGTAACGCTTTGAGGTAAGATGATGATTGTTGCAGTGACAGCCATTTACTCATCTCCCTCGTGCTCTCCTCTGCTTCTTCCTTCTAGAGGTTTCTCCTTTTTCTATCTTTCTTTCTCTCTCACTATGAACACTTGGGTTTTTTCTTATATGGGTTTTGTTGGTGAGTTACAGGGCCAAACAGGCGAATGCAATGGAAAAGAAACGATAAGGTTGGTTTTGAAACTTCTCTTTTATCTCCTCGAAGTTCGAATTAGCTGATAAATTCTACAAAGAACTCTTTTTTAAGGTGGTAACATGACTAATGAACCATGTAGCGAAAGTGTTTGATGAAATGCTTGAATGAAACTTAAAAAGTTCTTTTGCTTTAAGCTCACTCTAGTTCTATAGGGAATAACCATTTCTTGACGACTCAAATCACATTCTTTGGTTTTTATCACGCAGAGACAGTTCTCGAGAAAGGTGGCTGTTTCCGGTGTAATCACTGCGGGGTTTGAGCTGAAGCCGCCTCCTTATCCTCTTGTACGTTTTCTTGAATTTGTTATCAATAGTTGGAAACGAGTATATTGAAAAGACTCAGCTTTTTAGGTGTGAATTTTGGTTGATATAATTTTATCATTGAATCAGAGCTTGCTTATTCTGTTCGAGTAATACGGTAGTGATATTAGGCTGTGAAGGTTGACGGCGACTATAATATCGAAGCTATGATGTAACGTGAATTTTTAGTTTAAACAATGAATGTAAGAAAAGCTAATTGGACACTATGTGAATCACATACTCAATAAATCAATGAAATGATGGGGTTGCTGCTTTGGAAACGTATGTGAGATGTTGCTCACTCTGTGTCCTTGGTGTGTTGTATATATTGTAGGATGCTCTGGAACCGCATATGAGCCGGGAAACCTTGGATTATCACTGGGGCAAACATCACAGAACTTACGTAGAGAATCTGAACAAGCAAATCGTAGGCACAGATCTAGATACACTGTCCTTAGAAGAAGTTGTGCTTCTTTCATACAACAGAGGCAATATGCTTCCTGCCTTCAACAACGCTGCACAGGTAAATGCCATATTGCTTTCCACCAGTTTTCTTAAGAAAAATAATGTTAAAAGTAGACTGGAACCCATAAGTACACTGTATTCGTATAAGTGGCAGTGTTAGTGTTGAAGATCTTTAGGTCATGTAGAAATATTGCCATAGATAGGTAGGTAAATTTAAATGTAACAAGAAATCACTTGGTTTACATGCATTGACATGACACATTTAGTTTCTTGTGAACTGTGGATTGGACAAGAAATAACATCCAGGATAAGTGGGCAAACCACCTGACGATCCATATCTTTAATCAGATTAGGACCACTGGTCATAGTGGCCAGTTTCTTAATGTGAGATGGGTTGATTGAATGTGAATTAAAGATGTATGAGGGGGTTACAGGCTTGGAACCACGAGTTCTTCTGGGAGTCTATCCAACCTGGAGGTGGAGGAAAGCCAACTGGAGAGCTCCTCAGATTAATAGAGAGAGATTTCGGGTCTTTCGAAGAGTTTTTGGAAAGGTTCAAGTCGGCTGCAGCTTCTAATTTTGGTTCGGGTTGGACATGGCTTGCATGTGAGTGTTTTTAACTTTGTTCCCTTGTCAAATATGAATACTCCCAAATTACTTACATACATAAGCTTCTGGGGATTCATTGATGCAGATAAGGCGAATAGACTTGACGTTGCAAATGCCGTAAATCCACTCCCAAAGGAGGAAGACAAGAAGCTTGTAATAGTGAAGACGCCCAATGCAGTAAATCCGCTTGTATGGGATTATTCTGTAAGTGCCTAAACTTCCAATATCGCGAAAATCTTTGTTGTTGGCTACTATGGATATTTATTTCCTCACACATTTGGTCTGTCCTTTATGTGCAGCCACTTCTCACCATTGATACATGGGAGGTATAATATATGCTACTCATCTCTCTCTATCTGAACCTTACCTAAAAAGATTGGTTTCTTGATTGCTGACTTAGTTTTCTTTTCCCTCTTTGTGCCACACAGCACGCTTACTATCTGGATTTTGAGGTATTGTACCATCATAACCCCGAATAATTTTTCACTAAATTTGAAAGCAATGGTCTCATGTTTGTTGTGTTTTACGCAGAACCGAAGAGCTGAATACATAAATACATTCATGGAAAAGCTTGTGTCATGGGAAACTGTAAGCACAAGGTTAGAATCTGCAGTGGCTCGAGCAGTGCAAAGAGAACAAGAAGGAACAGAAACAGAAGATGAAGAGAATCCAGATGATGAAGAGCCAGAGGTCTATTTAGATAGTGATATTGATGTATCTGAGGTTGACTAAAACGGTAAAACCTGTGAAGCAATAACATTAGCATTTGAAAATTACAGAGAGCAAAATTTTTTGCATTCTTAAGCCCCAAACATTAAATTAAATTTTGAGACTGTTGTGAGGAAAAAATGACTACCTTAAACAAAAACAAAAAGCTTTGTTACAAATTTACATTCCTCCTATTTGGGGTCTAGTGATGAGTTACTGCGAGGAGACCTGTGATTGGATACACCCAAATATCTTTCTTGAGATGGTGAATGTCTGTAAACTCTTTGTAGACCAAATGGTATTTGTTGTTGTCCATGAATTGGAGGAGAGTACGGTCGTGGATGTCTCTGTCCGTGAACTGGAGACGGAGAGTACTGTCGAGGAAGTCTCTGTCCATGACCTGGAGAGTATGAATTTGGAGGTAGATGTTCATATGCATATACGCTTCTTCCTAATCCACCAGGTGGAAGTGGAACCATATATTCAGGGGATCTTCTGAGACTTGAGCGATGAGGAAAAGATGATGACGGGCCGAGGTAACTACTCACAAGAGCTGAAATTTCATCTCTATCTTCGTCTCTTTGACTAGGAAAGCTTCGATCAAGGTAGATAGGAGAATATGATGACGAAGCTACTGGTGGCATCTCCATGGGTGACAACCTTGGACGTTTCATCTGTTGGTTATACATTCTCTTGGCGAGTACCGCTTCCTCCATTAAACTGATGGATCTTGCTTTCTCTTCCATCTCTTTGTCGAGCTGAAGAGTGTCTTTCTCCAAATTAACAATTTGCTCTTTGATCTGCCACCCTGGTAGTTCTTTCGCAGGATCTAACTTGTGAGTCTCCATACACCGCATCACTGATGATAACGCAGCTAGCTGCTTCGCAGCCGCCTCTTTCTGTTGAGAAATAAAGATATCAATGGTCAGATTCAGATGAGGGTAAAGAGTTCATAAAGGTACATAATGTGCAAGGAAAGGGTTCATACAAATGCCAGTGGTGACTGGGCTTTCCGTTTTGCCCTCTCAAATGACTCCTTGCTCATTCTTAAGAATGAAGTTAGGACTGAAGAAGCTGAAAACTTATCCTCCATCCCAAAGGTATAAACCATCTCAAGAGCTTCAATATGCATTCCACGCTTGATACTTGATTCCACTATACCTATGACCAATAAAATATCGTGTCAGGACCAGTTATTAACCCTAGTAAGCTGGCATTGCTTACGGCGTAATTACTATTGAACAGCAAAGTCCTATGATTTTAACTTGCAATATTGAAAACCACAGCAAACACTACTTTCAAGGCAATAAATAGCATCTCGTTTGGTTCTCCCAAACAACAATTTTGTATCAAAGCTATGGTTATGACTTACGAGTTCCAAGTTCTTTCCAGATTAGATTCTAGCTAGGATTTGGCTCAATCAGTCATTGCACTCTAAAATGCCATGTGATCTCCTAGTTTTTATTGCATGGTACATACAATTCTACTCGAAAGCTAACAAAAAACAAATATAGAACTCAATGCTTATTGATTTTATACAAAAAGGAACCACCTTTGCAGTGAAATTCATTGAGTGGATACAGAACATGGTACCTGAAATCATAGGGACAAGAAAGGGTGACCGCTTCAAAGCACCTGCAATCTCATTCGAACCACTCATCCGTATCAAATCCAACAAATCCATACTCCTAAAATTTGAAGGAACCCCAAAACAAGCAACTAGTAAAAGCAAACCCCTTGCATCCATTTGCTCTGCCTCAGCTAATCCTCCTTCACTCATCAGTCTTTTCCTCCACGCAACAGCAGCCGTCTCCGCCTCATCTTTAATACAACTCTCAATCTTGACCTTCCCTTTACCACGATCAGGCATTAAAAGAAAAGACTCCAAAATAAGAAGCGAAACTTGTCTCGCAGAGATCATAGGCGACTCTTTAGTAAATGCTCTACGCCCTTGTAAGTAAAACTTCCCAATACAATCCAATACAAACTTCGCTGGCTCTTTAGCCAACTTCAAAGCTGAAGGAATCTCTTCCATTAGCTTAGCTCGATCAGAGATATTCGCGTATATGTATTTACGCAGACCTTTGCTACACATCAACTCACACAAACGTTCCCCTTCCTGTTTATTCGACGTCTCCCGTACAATCTCCGCAGGCTCCTCCTGAGACAATTGGCTCACACTCACGGTGGTTTCTACAGAAGCATTGTTCCGCGGAGGCGACAACAACGGCTGATGGAAATTGGAAGAAGCTGCGAGGTTAACGCCGTTACTTTTGAGTTTGGATTCAATTGCGTTATCGATTGAATCGATGTGCTTCTGAAGATCATCGAATTGGCGTTTGAATGCTTCCACTGCAACTGAAAACGCAGCCAATTCGTCTATGGATTTCAAAAACTGAGGCTGCTTAGATTGACCGATTGTAATTTCCATGGTTGTAGACTCTGTTTTGACAACCGCCGGTAATTCTCCACGTCGTCGTTCAGATTGATGTCGCTGGTGCAGCAGGGGAATCGCCGCCGTTGAGGGTTGCGCCGCCACCGTCGGTGGATAATTGGCCATGAGAAAGCGGAGAAGAAGAAAGATTGCAGAAAATTAAATAAAAGCCCTAATTTCGACTCTCCGAAAATCGTTACCTCAAAATCTTAAATTCTATGAAAATTAGTCAAATTACCAAATTTTATTGAACTATATACGGAGTATGTTTTTTTTTCTGTCATCTGATAATTCAGTAGAAATAGTAACAAAGTAAAAGAGCTAAAACTAGAAGCCAAATTTAAAAAAAAAAAGGAATTTTTTTTTTGTAGTAAACGCCTTTTTTTAAAAAAAAATCTTACGAAAATGTTGTAAGAACCGACTAAACCCAAACATAACGGGTAACTAGGAAGCACGGAAGCTTCGTCGAAGGTCCGCTTCCCGCTTCGGAATCTTAGTCGGAATCGGAAGCTCTTGGAAGCTTTTGGAATCTCGCTTCCATAGCGCTTCCAAAAAAATTCACTTTAGAAGCTCATTGGAAGCTTACGATTCCATTTTGGAAGCTTGCGTTTCCATTTAAAATTTTTGATAGTCACATATTAATAAGATTAATCAGTTACCCGATTACTCTCCGTCTAATTCGATTTTTTTCCCGTCTAATCTTGTATAATCTAATTATTTTAAGATTGTAAGTATAAAACAACTGCTTCTTTTGTTATTCATACATTTAAATAGAAGGTTTGTAATGTTTTACAATAAGTTATGTTCGATTTTTTTTATAAAAATCATAAAATTTTGTCTTAAAAATTTATTTTATGTGTTTACTACAATTTTGAAAATAATATGTTTTAAAACAATCCTAAGACTAGTCTCCGATTAATTTCCGATTTTAATCCGATTTTCTGATTAATTGCTAGGCCTATACCAAGCGTCCGACTAACACTTAACGATTTTTCGAAAAGAAACCCCAGGTAAATTTATATATTTGTAGCCTAAAAATGACAAATCCACAAACTATTAAAAAAATAGCGGAATCAACAAAAAAAAAACAGAAACACAAACGAGAGCTACGAAATGAAATTTAAACTTTGCTTTCCTCAAACACTTGATTGTGAAGTCATGAAGGCTCTCCAAGTGCTATGTAAGACTGAAACGTTCTGCCTCAAATCACACTCTGAAAAATAGATCGCGTGATCAGATTTGCGTTTATGGCAATTTGACATAATGTACAAGATTAGAATGCACCAACAACCTCATGAATTTGTGTTAACCAATTTTTATAGAATGGCTATTTAGACGGCTGGAAAATGGCGTTAACTGTAGCTGAATAGTCCAATTCTACTATCTCCTTGGAGACATGAGTATCTAGTATTCTTTATATCCTATAAATTATAAAATGTTTCAAAAGATATGATAAATTTTAAGAAACTAATTAGTTTTTTTAGATTTTAGATATTTTATATTAAAACATAATTTAATAAATAGTTCAAGATAATTTGGCCAATGATATAATTTATTGCACAATCTAAATAGTCACAAATTATACATATTTAATTTTTGCATAAAAACTTAAATTTTCTTTTAAAATATCTTATATTGTGAAGCCTTATCTACTTTCTTTTTGAACTCATAGAAGAAAGCAAGCAAAGCAATGTTGGTCAAAAAAAAAAAAAAAAAAAAAAAAAAAGCAAGCAAAGCAACATTCAACCCTTGGTACGTAGTATAGTTATCCCTTTCCAACAAGAAGTCCATGCATACAACATTATAATTTATGAATTCTTTAAATCATAATCTAGTTAAATTTCGATGCAAATATTTAATACTGACTACACATCTATTAATATGTATGATTATTGAAATAATTTAAATAATCAAAAGAAAATAAATTGATCAAAAGTAAGCAAAAAATAAGCAAAATATAAGTAAAATATTTTCAAACATTGACAAAAAAAAAATCACAAATTCAAAGTTGAGATTCCAAACAAATAGAAACAAACATAAGACCATGATTACCTCATTAAGTTGCTTGTGTTAAGTTACCTCATTAAGTTGATAACTAATTTGTTGATAAGTTACCACATTAAACTGATAATTCAAGAGGACTCATTTAAAATAAAGGTTGGGAAGAAAAAAATTAATTATCACCTTGGTCTAAATCACCAATCTAAATTTTTTTGATGCAATTTTTTTTTGTTATTCTCTATTTTTAAATCGATCATATAATCAAATTATAAGATTCTTCGTTATGATTTATGTTTTTCATCTAATAAGAGTAGTTTATATTATTTTACTCAAATTTTAAACAAAAACAAATAAATAATTGGCTATTAATCTATTATAGTGATAGTTGATTCATGTTTTTTTAAATTGGATTAATAAAGCTTGAAAATGTTGTTAAAATTAATATTTTGTTTACTGGTATAGTTCTTTTTCATAAAACGATGATATTTTTTTACTTTGAATTTTTTTATATGTTCGCCTCCGATCCCCATATATGTTAGCATGGCTCTGATGCTCACTTAGGTAAACAGTTATATCGTGACTGTTATATCACGGGAATGATATACTTTATTTGTGGACGAGGAACGGCCGTGTCTCAGTATTGTGAAATTGTGGCACGGAAGCCGCTTAAAGGACAGAGCAACGTATTAACTGCTCAATCACCCGGGACGTAGAGCGAAAATCCGGATTTTTCCTTTCAAAAATGCAACATAAGTATATAACTGCCAGTTTCGATATAGAACCGATAAAAAGTACGGTCAAAACGTAGATTGAAGACCCTGTGGTGAATTATCAAGGGTTGTGTTTATGGAATGCTTTATGAGTGGCTTGATTGATCTAATGGAATGGATTCCCTGGAATAACATCACCATTGGACGTTTGTCCAGATTATCCTATGGCTAGTACGAAAACAATGGCCTGAGCAAATATAAGCCATTGGATGGGGTTTACGGTGGAAGTTGTCAAGTTTACGGTGGGAGAATTAATAAATAAAGACTTATGGTTGGACGCCACTGGAGTGCCGTTCGAGGAGGGTCTCTGAGATATTCACCTTTAAAAATGAGATTGTAGTACCTAAAATGAATTGTCTGTGGCGTGTTATCTGACCCAAATGATTGCAATAATACTATATTTTACGAATTCTATCATTTTCAAAACTATCATATCTTTTTACTACAAATAAAGGAGAATTGCAAACACTTTGACATTGTAATTTACTGTCTATTTTATTTTTGAAAGTTTATTTTTGTAAATAATAAATTTCACTTCTTAAAACTATTAATTACATCCAAAACATTACTTTTATTTAGATGAAATTGTCTCAATTCATTTTTTTCTAAAATTTTAACAATTGAAACATATATCTTTATAAATTAATAAATATTAATCTATGCTATAAAATAAGAAATGTTAATTTATAGGTAAATTAATATCACTATAAAAATTAGTAAAATATTATAGTTCCAACGTTATTAATTTATAAAGGTGTTAGTTTATGTTCTCAAACATTTGGATTTTGGAACAAACTAGAAATAGTTGCATACGTCAACAACAACTTTGTATTGGTTCTAGTCTTACTTTTTTCCGTTGTCTCACTCTCATCATATGCAAGTGCAATATTACAGAAAGTGAAATCAACGACATCTGCACAAAAAAGATGTCAATGCGTCATTTTGCTTTGAATAGAATTCCTGAAATCGTCCGCTCAAATTGCAACAATGGGTCTGTCTGGTCTGGCCAAAATTTTGATCGATTATGATTCTCGAAAAAACTCAGAACTGGTGAAGGATTACCAGTCACTCGCAAACAGCCCAACTGATCACAGTTCTAAGAGTTCATATGAGCTATGTTCACATACTTTTGACCTCGTTATTGGTTTTTCTGATTCCTCTGTAAAATTTTTGGCATCCAAGAACTATATGACACCTTAAACACCGATGTTAGTAGTACGTTTAGCATCGGGAAAGACTGTGGATGCGAGCTGTCAAGTGTCGTAAAGCCTATTCCACAGCTCTTAGAAGGGGTTTCTATTATTCGATATTCTCTAATTCACATAAAGTAACATAGGCAACCTCAGCGAATAACATAGCACGATCAATAGCGAAGGCCGAAGAGCATGACTTGTGATTTTTGTTTTCAATCCTATCAGCTTGGCT
The DNA here is from genome assembly GCA_019202805.1 of Arabidopsis suecica. NCBI lineage: Eukaryota > Viridiplantae > Streptophyta > Magnoliopsida > Brassicales > Brassicaceae > Arabidopsis > Arabidopsis suecica. Next base: position 8,279,815 of record CM032912.1, on the reverse strand, counting down.
TTATATATAATCAAGTGTATACAGAGATGGTTCATTTCGTTTTTTGATTGTTGTTTCTATAGTCTGGTTTTAGTTGGATTATGTTAATTATACTACCTAGACCTTCTTCGTGAATGATAAAAGTGAAAAGAAATAGAGAAATTGGAGTGTATAACCAACAAAAAAACTATAATTAGGTAACTGACCCAAAACAAAAAAGAAGCTGATATTCTTTATATTACTTACAATATATCCTAAAATACCCTTAGTTCACCTATCTTTTTCATTGTCTTCTTTTTCTTTCTTTTTTATTAGTCTCTGCAACTTAACGTAGAACTTAAAAATTTGAAAGATTCTTTTTTCTCCAACGATTTCTTAAAACGTGGAGTTCTCTTCGAGATTCGTCTTCAACAAACAATTCTCGATTGCTTGTCTATGATTTCCCATTTGAGTTTCTTGTTTGTATTTTCTCATATATCTTTGTTTATATGGTTCTCAGCAAGCATAATAGCCACTTTTAAAAACAGATTTCGCTCTCGCAACGTCTTAAACTCGTTCACCACCGCCGTATTTGCTGTTTATGTGGTGGCCTTGTCGTATGGATGGTATGAGGCTTTTAATGAAAGTGGTACTGACGAAATTTTGATTTTGTAACTTGGACATATAGATTCCAATCCATTGTTGGACAACTTAAACATATTACTATTCTATTTAATTAAAGTCTATACTATATAGTTTATTTTCCTCCAAGATTCAAGTGGAAAACTTCCCAAAATTTGAGACTCAATTATGTTTCTTCTTCTCCTTCCTTGACCCTCACAATCACACATCCTCTCAATCTAGTTTTCATTTTCTTGAATCCATCACATTCACATTTATTCTTATCCTTTCCCTCATTCCATTCTATTTATCAAGTCTATGTGTGTTATTGGTGATATAGTATAAAATGATTTTAGTTTCACACACTATTCAGTTCTATAAGAAATACATAGCTGTTTTTCCAAATTCAAATCATGTTATGCATAGAAAAGAAATCTAGCTTTTTAAAAACTATTGCAAGATTTAGAAAAATTACTTGAACGAAACTAATTCAACATACAAAATTATTTGGGATATTGTTGATTTTGGCCATGTCATCATTACTCTCTCTCTCTCTTCTTTGACTCCTATCTCGCACACACGTCACCTTCTCAGTTTTCTCTCTATTTCCACATGATCTCTTCAGAAACCCAAATTGGTCTTTACACAAGGCTCTTGCGTTACTTTCTTTATTTTGTAAGTTATGGTGCTATAAACTTAATTATATTAGTGAAATAGGTTATTCATGCAATTCACCCAAAGAAATATACACGCTGATATGTTACTTAAACAACTGCAGTCTAATTAAAAAAAAGGGGTAAATTAACACCTTCTTCAAAGGTCAAAGTAAAAGCCCATTACAAAAAAAATGTATATTCTCAAGTATGTTTCTCTAAAACGACATCTTTGTTATAGAGGAATTAGGGTTTTATACCGACGTCGTTTCAAATCTCCTTAAAACTTCTAAAAAGACCAAAATTGGCCCACTTGTTTCCAATTCCGGCACCGGAAACACCGCTCAAACAACTCCAATCACAACGCCGACTAGAAACAGAAGCCTCCGGCGAGCTTCTCCCTCCTCAAAAAAAACTCTATCTGGTATTTTGTCTCTTCTTCTCTTTCGATTGTCACACTTGGTATCTTATTACTAGTCTTGTACGAAAGTGTGATTTAACGAACTCTTAAACTTGTGATTCTTGTCTTTATTGTTCTTCAATGGCAATATAGAATCCTACAGTTGTTCTTGTCTCTCTGTAGTTATCTAAAGTTGTGTCCTTTTTCTTCCATATATCTCAGTGCTGTAACTACATTGTAATGAACCGTGCGCGATCATACATTTCCTTGGGGCTGTTTAAGAAGTCCAGCTATGTCAGTTCCCATATTCCATGGAATCAATGCTTCTATATGATTTCAAAATCCAGTTTGAAGCCTTCATGTGTGACTGCACTTGGACTGTCTAGTGTTCATTGCTATTCCTCAAGATCAAAGACTGCCAAATCAAAGATGTCAAAAACCGCTGTTTCTGATTCGGATACAGATAAAGAGAAAGACGCCTTTTTCGTTGTTCGGAAGGGTGACATTATTGGAATTTATAAGGATTTGATTGATTGTCAAGCTCAAGTTGGATCTTCGGTGAATTCATCTTACCTTACAGTCTCTTGTAATATATATACTTTTTTAGATGGGATAATAATAATAGAAGTTGCTGCTTCTTTTTTTCAACGGCAGGTATATGATCCTCCGGTTAGCGTCTATAAGGGATACTCATTGCTCAAAGACACGACGGAGGAGTATCTTTCTACTGTTGGGCTGAAGAAACCACTCTATGTTTTTAGAGCTTCAGACTTAAGAGAAGATATGTTTGGAGCTCTTACACCTTGTCTTTTCCAGGTTAGATTTTATTGTGATCTGTAATTGCCTTGATGAAGTCTTTAGATAAAACTAAAGACAAGAAAAAAGTAAGCTAAAAGAACAAGGATTTTTGGACTCTTAGATTGTAGTTTGAAGAACTAGCTCAAGTTTAATGAAGATTAGAAAAAGGATTAAGCTCATTCCTTATGTATTCATTTCTCCCAGGATCAACTTCCTTCAGCTTCTATGTCAGTTGTTAATCCTTTGGAAAAGCTTGCTAAGCAGAAGCCATCTGCTGATACCTCATATGTGAGTGTTGTGATATGTTTGTATTACCATATTTCATAATTCCAATGAACTGGATGCAGAATGATTTGCTTAAGTTGATCTGTTTCTTCTTCTCCTCTTGTGGTAGGAAACTTGCATTATTGAGTTTGACGGTGCATCAAAAGGAAATCCCGGTCTCTCTGGCGCTGCAGCTGTACTAAAAACTGAGGACGGAAGCTTGGTATGAATCCTTTTGAACCACGGGTTGTTAATTAAAGACTGCAGTTCTGTATCTTAATATCAATTTTCTCAAAAACAGATTTGTAAAATGCGTCAAGGTTTAGGAATTGCCACAAACAATGCAGCAGAATATCATGGATTAATCCTAGGACTGAAGCATGCTATCGAGAAAGGTTACACGAAAATTAAAGTGAAAACTGACTCCAAGCTAGTCTGTATGCAGGTTCGTCTATCTTTGTGCAATAAGGTGATTTAATGAATCATATATGCTTCTCCCTTCTCACCTTCTCAATTCTTTCTGAAACAATAGATGAAAGGTCAATGGAAGGTAAACCACGAGGAACTCTCGAAGCTCCACAAGGAAGCAAAACAACTTAGCGACAAATGTCTCTCTTTTGAGATCAGTCAAGTACTAAGGGTATGTTTCTACGTGCATATCTTTCTCTCTGTAAATGAATGATTCCGCATAGTTCTCGTCTTGTGCTTGAGAGCAAGAGTTCCTACATGGCTTTTTCTTCTTCTTTCTAATGCGAGTTTGTGCCATTGTGGGCATTTTTCTTTATAGAACTTAAATTCTGATGCGGATGAACAGGCAAATATGGCTGCTCGTCTTTCTGGTTAGACATCCTAGTCTCCCTTTTCTCTGAATTTGACATTATGAGGATCAAATTTTACAGAAAGCTAACCAAATCTATGATGGATTATTTACAGAAGGAGAAGTTGAAGTGGCTTAAAGGATATCATCGGTGAACTAATAGAGAGATTTGTTTTTTTTGTTGTTGTCCAGGCTACACCGAAATATGAATAGCCTTATCTAACAGTGTGAGTGGTGTCTCTAAAGAGATCAACCACTATGTAAATATGACTCTTAGTGGTTTTTCTATTGTAGTAGTTGCTTGCATCAATGTAGAAATAGAATGGTTCCAACTTTTTTCTTTATAAAGGATTAAAGACGAAACTAAACAAAGAGTATAAAGAATTTGTAAATGAGATTCTTTCAAGCCAAAAATTTATTATCGAGGAAATACTAATAGAGCTTATCTTGGATAAATCAAGATCTTCAATTTTATGTTACAGTCATGTACGATCGACTAGTACTTATTCAAATCATTCAACTCTTCTTCATGACTCAATTCTGAAAATTAAAGGATACTTGTAATTCGAGGAGTAACAAATACTTTAATAATTTTAATGTTAATACAATTACCTCACGCACTAATCACTATGTATCTTTTATATATACAGGTTTTGCAACAAGCAATTGAGATTCAAGTATAAGACGAGTGAGTATAATCAAAGAATCTTTATATACAATCCTCCAATGGTGATACTATGCGATCGATGTCTTGTCTGTAACTCGTACAGTGGAAGAATCTGGTTTTGTCCGAACTGATGGGTTTCCGGTATCATCGAGAACTACAAAAGCAGTGTCACCAGGCTTGAAGCTCCCAGCAAGAAAGGCTTCGCTGAGTGGATCTTCAACAATCTCTGTGACAGTTCTACGGAGTGGCCGTGCACCGTAAGCCGGATCATAGCCTTGTTTGCATATGAGCTCCTTGACTGGTTCAGACACCTCTAAACCGACTCCAAGTGCCACTAGCCTCGACTTTAAGTCTTGTAGCATCAGGTTCAAGATCTCCATCATCTGTAAAGTTTTGCATTAAACAAACAAATCAACCACCCCTACTTCATAATGTCTCTGTTTTGGTTCGGCATAAAGCTACTGTTATCGTCTGGTTCAGTTTTTATGCCCACCCCTACTCTTTTTAAAGGTTAAAAGTGGAGAAAATGACTAACCTGAGCCTTCTCGAGTTGTCGGAAAATGACGATTTCATCTATCCGGTTCAACAACTCTGGACGGAAATAGTTCTTGAGTTCTTCGACTACCAAAGCTTTCATTCCGGTATAAGATGCTGCCTCTTCGTCATCATCAAGGATAAAACCTATTGAACCATGTCTTCCCTTTGCAATGGCCGATGATCCGACATTAGACGTCATTATGATTAGTGCGTTCTTAAAAGATACTCTCCTTCCCTGTATATAGATTCCAGAAACAGAGCCCATATAAACTTCAAAAACGTGGAAGAATGTGCAAACAAATATATAATATCCAAAGATGAGTTTCAACTCTAAAGGTCTCTCGATGAAGCAAGAAAGCTCAGGCACCAGTAAATGTTTTGAAGTGTAAATTTAGGACATCAAACCTGTGAATCGGTTAGATGGCCATCTTCGAACAGCTGGAGAAGAATATTGAAGATATCCGGATGGGCTTTCTCTATCTCATCAAACAATACCACTGTAAAAGGACGCCTCCTGATAGCTTCCGTAAGCATTCCACCTTCTTCAAAGCCAACATATCCGGGAGGAGAGCCTATCAACTTGCTCACAGTATGACGCTCCATGTATTCACTCATGTCCAATCTCAACATGGATTCCTCCTGTAATAACCAATGAAAAACTGGGGATGAAGGAACCGGTTCAAAAACCAAAATCATTTGTCAGCATTACGTTGTTAATGAAGCTGTACCGATCCAAAATAATTTGCTGCCAGAGCTTTTGTAAGCTCCGTTTTTCCAACCCCTGTTGGTCCACAGAAAAGCATAGCGGCAATTGGACGGTCAGGATCTTTTAAGCCAACCCGGGACCTCTTAACCGCTCTAGATATGGCAGCTACAGCCTCATCTTGACCAACAACTCTGCTTCTAAGCTGGTCTTCTAGACCCATAAGAAGCATTCTTTCATCTGCAGTGATCTGCTGAACTGGAATTCCAGACCAAGCCGATGCAACGGCTGCAATATCATCAGGTCCCACCAGAATAGGCCTGAAAGCATAATCAAACTACAGTTATGGAGGTTCCTTCATGTGTGTTCTTAAAACAACTTTTTGAAGGTTTCCCCTCAAGACCTAAATTTGTAAAAGAAGGAAGTCATACTCATCGTTGCCTGCTGTAGGCGGCAGAGAAGACTCTTCAACTAGTTCACCAGACTCAACTGCAATGGCATCACCATCATCCTGCTTTTGCCTGCTTGAGAGAACCTAGGTACAGAACAAATATTGAATCTTTTAATAGGTAAAAATGATCAACATCCAATAGCACTGCAGGACTAATGTCTAGTTCTTTTACCACTTCGTGCATGGCCTGAACTGTTTTGATCTCTTGCCAGTAATCATTAGGTGGCTTCGATAGGATACAGATTGCATCCTCCTTTTTCTTCCTAAAAGCTTCAATACGAGCTCTGCTTCCTGCCTCGTCAATGAGATCAATAGCTTTATCTGGAAGAAATCTATCAGCGATATATCGTGATGAAAGGTACACTGCAGCATCTATGGCTTCCATAGTATATTTGCAATTGTGATGGGCTTCATATTTTTCACGAAGGCCCAACAAAATCTTCACCGCATCTTCCTAAAATGTCGTTAAGATGAATATACTAGATAAGAAAACAGGTGTCGGTTGGTTAATAAGATAGAAAGCACTGGTTTGAAAAGAAACCTCGCTTGGCTCATTAATCAACACTGGCTGGAATCTCCTTGCAAGGGCTTTGTCCTTCTCAAATTGACTCCTAAATTCGTCAAGGGTTGTAGATGCAATGCACTGCAAATGGTTGATTAGTAGAGCAAGCTTTAGCACCATATACTCTCAAAAAATTGCATTCATTTTCACTAAAATCTATGAGCACAACCCAAAGTTGTACTCTTTCTCATGCACAAGTAAAAGCAGCAAAACATCGATTCATTCAGTATCCATACCTGAAGTTCACCTCTTCCAAGTGATGGTTTCAAGAGGTTGGCAATGTCAAGCCCAGAACCTTTGTTCCCTCTTCCAACTGTACCAGACCCAATAAGTGTGTGCACTTCATCTATGAAGAGAATGACCTTACCTATGAGAGACAAAAAGAAAAAAGAAAAAAACTGTTAAAAATGTGCCATGCATATTTTACAGTCTTTGATGTATAAAGATTTGAGATCACTAACCTGATTTTTTAACCTCGCTAATCAAAGCAGTGACCCGAGCCTCCAGTTCTCCCCTTTCTTTTGCACCGGCCATTAGCAATCCTATATCCAGGGACATGATGCGTTTCGTCTACATATAGAAACAAATAAAACTGGTCATGTACATGGCTGACCAATTTCAGATAAAATAATTTCATATGATTAGATCTAGGTGCACACCAAGAGAAATCCAGGAGCATTTGCTTCTGCAATACTAATCGCTAGTCCTTCAGCAATGGCAGTCTTCCCAACACCAGCTTCACCAAGAAGAATCGGGTTGTTTTTGGTTCTGCGGCAAAGTATCTGAATGACTCTTTGAACTTCTTTTTCCCGACCAATAACAGGATCAATAAGACCCTCACTAGCACGTGCTGTCAGATCCACACAGAACTGTTCCAGTACATTTTTTGCTGATAAACACAAATTTGGTCAAAGTTTTATCAGTATCTCGCTTCTCAAACTCAACAGAACGAATAAAGAGAATACAGTATCTATAAAAACATTACCTTTCGCTTTTCCACCAGTTCCAGAACCAGCAATTCGACCACTAGGAGGAGCCTCGAAGCTCCCTTTAGATGACGAAGATGGTTCTCTTCCATCTTTAGCAATCTCTCCTTTAAGTCTTGTGAGTGCTGCTGCTGTGAGCAAATTCATATTTGCTCCCAATCTATATATCAATCACACAAACAAATTTCAGCATGTCCATCAATTTACAAATATTAGATGATTCAATTATCTATGGAAATCGTAGTTTTCTGCAACAATTCAAGGTGAGCTATATACCTCTTGAGGACTCTGCCTGCGCTACCGTCATCAACGGTGAAGAGTCCAACGGCTATATGCTCCGGTGCTATATATTGACAACCCATAGTCCTAGAGTACTCAACCGCAGCTTCGAAGACTCGTTTCGTACTGATAGAGAAAGGCATGTCCGTCGATTTCGAATACGAAGTGGAAGAAACTTCCTCCTGTTTCGAATCGGAATTAGCTTCGTCCCAAATACTCCAAACAGCTTCACGAGCCTTGTCGATGGTGATACCGGATCCAAGGAAACCTTGAGGATCACGATCCTCAGCGATCAAACCTAAGAGAAGATGCTGAGTGTAAACCATATCTTTCCCCAACGATTTAGCTTCCTTCTGAGAGAAGATTATAGCTCTGATCGCTCGTTCGGTGAACCGTTCGAAAACCGCTGAAATCGGAGTGAATTTCTTCCGTTTTCTTCCCGGAAATCGTCTGAAGTTCGTCGGAGTGGTGGAGAAGCGGTGGATCGTCCGATTGGAGAGGGAGATTCCGAGATATGAAGAAGCAAAAGAAGAAAGTGAAGAAGCGGCGATGGAGGTGACATGTGAAGAAGATGAAGAAGAGAGGAGACGGCGTGAGTGAAGCGTTAGTGGTGAGGAAGTAGATAACACCTCCATGGTCGTCGTCGTCGTCGTCGTCGTCGGTGATCAGAAAAAGTTTCCGGTGAGATTTTTCTCCGATTTGTGACAAAATGATGAGAATTATTGTTTTAGAGGAAAATGGAAAAAAAAAAAAGGAAGTAAAGGAGAAGAAGCAAAAGGAAGGGATGGAGTAAGATGACACGTCAAGGCAACTTTTTTTTTTTTTTTTTGTTATTCGGTTATTCTTGGTTCATTTATATAAACGAAGTAAGGAACTGTTTGGCTACGGTTTTAATCACGTTTGCGTTTTGATAACCCCATAAAATCAACAAATGTTGAAAACACATAACGTGGGAAAATAAATTAAAGACCAAACGCAGCACATTGGTGGTGAAAGAGAAGCTCAAGTTGCACACGGAAACAAAGAAAACGGTCCCAATCCAAAGATCCAGAATAGAGAAAATGAAATTGATTTCCAAATTAAAACTTAAGAGCCTAACAGTGACAATTTAGTGTTCCTAATTGTCTCCCCTTTTAACTTTTCGTACGAAAATTCTTTCCATGTGAAGAAAAATAGAAAGACATACAAAAATAGAGTCAATTTATTGGTTACCCAAATCGTACTCATGCATGTTAAATGTGAATTCATGAGCTTTTAACGTACGATTCGAAGAATACGCGTGTACTTTTCTAGGAGTATTATTTTGTCTTAATTTACTAAATTTCTGAAAATTAAAACAAGAAAATAGAAAAGAACACGAGTTACGACGGTCAAGAGATTCGTGTGCCGCGGAAGTGAATCTCCGGTGTTGGTTTTGATTTACTCAGATCAGTCGACTTTGTTGCCCCAGAGTTATCGACTCTAGCTTCACTACTTATTCGGGAGAATAGACCCAAAGCATCGGTCGGATTTGGAAACTCCAACTAGTTTTTGTCGTGGTGGCTAGTGCTTCATCTCAGGATTTTCTTCTTGTTATACCGGTAGATTAGATCTCGTAAACCTCTTTACCAATCAGGAAATTTAAGTCGACTATTTTGTTGATCATTCCGCTAAAGTCTGTAAATTTTTTCCAGTTCTTTTATGCATTTTCCGATGCTGTACACGAGCTTCCCGATATCCACCACTGGTGGGGTTTTGATGAAATTATTTGAAATATAATAAACTCTCCATTGAATATGTATCTGATAAGTGATAAAAGGTAATATAGAACTTAATGTTTTTTTTTAAATGTATATATTTAAAATGGCATTATTTATTTCTTAATATACTAAAAAAGGGATTGTAAATATATAAATACTAGATCATCACCCGTACTGTAGTACCGGTTGAATTTCATTTATTACAAAATTTATATATTATATAGTTATAGAATAAAGTCGTGATATATTATAATAGTAAGTAAAAAAATATTAATTTTTTTCTGGCAGTCCATATATATAATATTAGAATGAATATATTTTTCTTTTTCTGTAATCCTCAATTATGGGTATATTTTTTAAAGATATGAAAACGGAAAATAATATTATTTTTAATAATATTATTTTCAAAAAAAATAATATTATTTGAACAATGAGTTAATTTATGTTAACAACCACAAAATGAGAGTGCATATAATAGTTAGATCAAAAATCAAAATATCATAAATGAATCGCATCTAAAACGTAGATTATTTTGAATTAGTTATAAAAGTTAGCTATTATTTTGAATTAATTTACGAAATTATTTTTTCAAATTCTAATTCATTGGTTGTTGAAATAGAGATTTGTTTGAGCTAATTACGGAATTTACCAATTATTCACATAATCGAATATGTTATGAACATATATTTGGTATATAATAATACCAAATTCGATCCGTGTGTGGAGTCTATATTTTCATTTTACAATCCCTATGAAAATATTGCGGCACAATCTATTATTCATTATTTCCAAAATTGCTTGCAGAATTAAATTTTCAAATATTTAGAAGTGTCAAACCTTATTTAACTCATCTCATCATAAAATCTTAAAATCTCGTCTATTATAAGGATCATAACTTTCTATCATATAATACATTACTTTTAACCTGCCGCCTACTATAAATATATTAAACATATCTTTTTAGAATATCAAATTAGTATTTATATTTTTTTATCTTTTTAATATTAAATATTTATGATATTCTTTAATATATTAAATTAAACTTTTTTTAAATGTTCCAAATTAAAATTTTTAAAATTTTTCTTGTAGTATGTAAAATTATGAATTTTAAAATATATATATATGAAATTAAATATAAATATTCAAATAGTTATAAGGATCATAACTCATTTCATCATATAATACATTATATTTAACCTGCCGCCTATTATAAATATTTGTTTCAAAAAATCCAATTAGAGTATTTATATTTCTTAACTTTTTGATCTATTAAGTATTGATGATATTAAAAAAAGGAATATATTACTCAAATATGAATTCCCGTTAAATTTGTTCTTTCATACATTGAACAATTTATATTCGTTTTTAAAAATTCAAATCTTTGTATATGCGGAAAAAAATTTACTTTTTTTTATTATGTAGATGATATAATAATTTATTTATTTTATAGAAATAGAATAATATAAAAATGAGAGGTGAAGTATAATGATTAATAACAAATTAATATGATAAGTTAGATATCAAATCTTATATGTTCATTTTGATTGGTCATTCTTTTTTAAAAAAATTAATAATAGATTTTCGTTTTTATAATTAAATTAAATTAATTAAATTACACAAAATAGTATTTGACTTGTTTATCCTTAATGAGTTGAATTAATTTACTCTATAAATTTTTATTTCTAATGGCATTCTCATGTAATTTTTTACAAAAGGGAAGGTTAGTTAAGGGTATCTTATAAAGTGTACTCCCCAAATAATAGTATAGGATTTTGTAAATCAGTCTCACATTAGAAGATAAAAAAAATAACTATCTAATTCTAATCTATAAATCAAATTTAACTAATGTGAGACTTATATATTAGAAATAAGCCCAAAACGAAATATGGGCAGAATTGGCCACATAATATTTTACTAATGGGAAGTTGAGTTGGTTTTCCAGAGCCCAATAATATATATTTCATTTCTCGATGAATCTAAATTCTAACTGCTGTAATATTTGTGGAGTTTTATGAACATAGTATTCTACGTACATGTACATCTTCGTTAAAATATGTTACATATATGATATATCTAGTAAAACATATATCTTAAATGGTTACTCTTTCATCATGATTTTTTTTTCTTTATTTAACATACGTAAGCATTACTATAACATTTTTTTATGTCGTATGAAATTCATCTCTAAAACATGGTTGTACTCATGAAATATATGTTTGATATTTCGTTGCTAAAAAAGTTCACAGCTATTATCGCTCTTTGATTGTTGTGAATCTTGTGATACTATGTGTATGATCAAACTTTAGTTGTATATATATATGAAGATGAATCCTCCATATTCTATGGGCTGTTTAAAAAAAAAAAAGCAATTTGTACTTTTTTTTTATCAAATACAGTTTGTTTTCATAATTCTTTGGACTTCCAACTAATAATTTTTTTAAACATAAGTTCAAACATTCGCTATGGACTTGTTAAAAAACAGTGGACTATTGTTTCAATTCTTAAATTAAAAAATTAGAGAAAAAAACTCAACTTTGTTATATTATAGTATTTGTTTTTTCTCAATGTATTTGCATTACAAATGCACGTTATAACCTCAATTAGTTGATATTTGTTAAATATTTTGCATCACAGATGACAAATTTGGTGGGCCAAGTCCGACCACGTCTCTCTTCTTTATTCAAATTCTTTTACTCGTCTCTCCTCTCACTATTTATACAAATCCATTTTCTTCTCATTCTCTTCTCAAAATAACATCCACAAGTTAATAACATCGAATATTTTCCCGGAAAATTTCTCTCATTTTCTCGGGAAAATGTTTACTCTGCGTTTACAAAAATTTCCTCTGAATTAGTGAGAGATTCCATAACCAGTTTTGAATTTCTTCTTCCACTTACTAAATTACACATTCTTTGATTTACTTTACCGGTGACTTTAGACGGCGAGGAGAAATTTTCAGGTAGAGTGTTGAAAAAATGAATAGAGTGAGTTTTGAAGTGTCAGGAGGCTATCATTCCGATGCAGAAGCCGGAAACAGCGGTCCAATGAGCGGTGGTCAATTACCACCGATCTATAAAAAGCCGGCGAACTCCAGATTCACGGCGGAAAACAGTCAGAGAACACGTACGGCGGCGCCATACGTGGACCTCACGGTAGATGTACAAGACGACAGAGTCTCTGTACACAGCTTGAAAATGGATGGTGGATCTAGCGTTGAAGAGAGTCCAGAGCTTACGTTGCTGAAACGGAACCGTCTCGAGAAGAAAACAACGGTGGTGAAACGTTTGGCGTCTGTTTCTCATGAGCTTAAACGTTTGACATCGGTTTCTGGTGGTGTTGGTGGGAGAAAGCCACCTCGACCGGCTAAGTTAGACCGGACTAAATCCGCGGCGACTCAAGCGTTGAAGGGACTTAAGTTTATTAGTAAGACCGACGGTGGCGCGGGCTGGAGTGCCGTGGAGAAGCGGTTTAATCAGATCACCGCGACTACCGGTGGACTACTTCTCCGGACAAAGTTCGGAGAATGCATAGGTAAAGACTAATGTTATAATCTTGAATGTTTTTTTTTGTAACAGAATTTGATTTGAAAGTTTGAATGAAAATTTGGTAATGTAGGGATGACTTCAAAGGATTTTGCTTTGGAACTGTTTGATGCATTGGCTAGAAGAAGGAATATAACAGGGGAAGTGATTGATGGAGATCAACTAAAGGAATTTTGGGAACAGATCAATGATCAAAGCTTCGATTCTCGGCTTAAAACATTCTTCGACATGTACTGTTTTCGGTTTCCGATTTTTGTTTCTTTTGCTTTCTCTTTCTCTAGAATGTGAATCTGAAAGTTATGAAAATGCAGGGTGGATAAAGATGCTGATGGTAGACTAACAGAAGACGAAGTTAGAGAGGTAAATACAGAGTTTTATAAGTTCTCTCTACTCTGTTTTCATTGTTAACTCTGTTTCTGGTCTTGTTGTTGTGTTTCACAGATTATCAGTCTTAGTGCTTCTGCGAATAATCTGTCTACAATCCAGAAGAGAGCTGATGAATATGCAGCATTGATCATGGAAGAGCTGGATCCAGACAATATTGGATACATCATGGTAAGTAATTAGCTTGAATTTACCATATTATGGCTGGAGTCTGAAGCATTTGTGGTGAATCTTGAAACAGTTGGAGAGTCTTGAGACTCTTCTTTTGCAAGCGGCAACACAGTCTGTGATAACAAGTACTGGGGAGAGAAAGAATCTGAGCCATATGATGAGTCAGAGGCTTAAGCCGACGTTTAACCGCAATCCATTGAAGCGATGGTACCGTGGACTTAGATTCTTCGTGTTAGACAACTGGAAAAGATGTTGGGTTATAGTACTATGGCTCATAGTTATGGCTATCCTCTTCACTTACAAATATATCCAATACAAGCGTAGCCCTGTGTATGCAGTGATGGGAGATTGTGTATGCATGGCCAAAGGTGCAGCAGAAACAGTGAAGCTGAACATGGCTTTGATTCTCTTACCTGTTTGTAGAAACACCATCACATGGCTTAGGAATAAGACCAGGTTGGGTGTTGTTGTCCCATTTGATGACAATCTCAACTTCCACAAGGTAAACAACAAAAACAAACATATCTTAAAACATGTTCTGTTTCAGGATTTTCTTATGCCAAACCGATGCTTAAACATTAGGTTATAGCAGTGGGGATTATAATTGGAGTAACGATGCACGCCGGGGCACATTTGGCATGTGATTTCCCGCGGTTACTACACGCAACTCCAGAGGCATATAGGCCTTTAAGGCAGTTTTTCGGAGATGAGCAACCAAAGAGCTACTGGCATTTTGTAAACTCGGTGGAAGGTATCACCGGACTCGTAATGGTTTTGTTAATGGCGATTGCATTCACTCTAGCCACGCCTTGGTTCAGAAGAGGGAAGCTAAACTATCTTCCAGGACCATTAAAGAAACTAGCTAGCTTCAATGCCTTCTGGTACACTCATCATTTGTTTGTCATAGTCTACATTCTTCTTGTTGCTCATGGATACTACTTGTATCTCACCAAAGACTGGCACAACAAAACGGTACATTAACTTAAATTTATCTCCTTATTTGAATCATCACAAGATACATAAGTTGGTTACTAATCATTTGGTCATTAAATTGTTGCAGACCTGGATGTATTTGGTGGCACCAGTGATTCTATACGCGTGTGAAAGGTTGATAAGAGCATTCAGATCGAGCATCAAGGCGGTGACTATTAGGAAAGTAGCAGTTTATCCAGGAAACGTGTTGGCAATTCACTTGTCAAGGCCTCAAAACTTCAAATACAAGAGCGGTCAATATATGTTTGTTAACTGTGCTGCTGTTTCTCCATTTGAATGGTATGAACCAAACCGATAACTTCATATAGTGCATCGATCCTTACATATACCTAACGAGTGTTCACCATAATGTAATGCAGGCATCCATTTTCAATCACATCTGCACCACAAGATGATTACCTAAGTGTTCACATTAGAGTTCTTGGGGATTGGACAAGAGCTCTCAAAGGAGTCTTCTCTGAGGTTATTACTATAAAGTCTCTAACTAACCAATCTTTTGTGAATTTAAAGAGTTAGATATGAATGGTTTGCTTTGTCTCATGTTTCAGGTGTGTAAGCCACCTCCGGCAGGAGTTAGTGGTCTGCTCAGAGCCGACATGTTGCATGGTGCAAATAATCCTGAGTAAGTTAAAATCCTAACCACTATATCTTGAAAAATGTGATCCATATGCGTCGTTATCTTAATTCTACACGTAAATGACTAAATCATGCTAAAGAGAGGATAGGTTCTCGAAGGTTTTTTGAGAGGATGAATCGTGAATCGTGATATCCACTTAGGAAAAGCATTGTTGAGTATTTTGGTATATAAAGGGTAACAAATTCAAATAATGTACCTAATACATTATAATAAAGTGGTGTGGGAGACCACAACTAAAACAAACTATGTACCTAACCAAATATAACTATTTTATTTAGGTGATTGAGACGCATTATTTGGTTATATATCATGCAAGCACGATGTTTTTGCTTCTCCATGTGACCGCGTAAATCTTTGGGTTGCAATATCTTATTTCTCAACTTTTTTTCCTTAAAAAACATTGCAAGGTGGTCGGATATATAATTAATTGTGCTAGGTCAATATTCTACGTTTTTTTATCACGTCAATTATATTGCCAATATACTGTATATGGTTTATTTACTTTATCAAGTTCCCATTTTTTCTAAATAAAGAAATAATAAAAGAGAGGCTGACTATTTAAATGGTCTTCGTAGTTTCCTATCTTTGGGTTTGAGGGCACATCACATGTAGATATGTATAGATCCAGGTGTACGAATATACTTGCATATATATATATACTTCGTTAGTTTTGGTTTTAAGTGGTCACATGCCAAAATAATTTGTTTGGATAAGCATGATCTTAATGTGAATATGATAAAGAGATCGATATACTTTGATTTGTGGCAAAATATTCGTTACGACCAAATTGTTTGATTTCTTAATATAGGTTAACCTAAACAATTTCATCTACGTTTGAGCAATATATAAAAATATGATGACATTTGCTAATGGCAATGTCCATTATTGCACAGCTTCCCGAAAGTCTTGATCGATGGTCCATACGGTGCACCAGCACAAGACTACAAGAAATACGAGGTGGTTCTACTAGTTGGTCTCGGGATTGGAGCCACACCAATGATCAGTATCGTCAAAGACATTGTTAACAACATCAAGGCCAAGGAACAAGCCCAACTCAACCGAATGGAGAGCGGAACAAGCGACCCACAACGAAACAAGAAAGAGAGTTTCAGGACACGTAGGGCTTACTTCTATTGGGTTACCCGTGAGCAAGGCTCTTTCGATTGGTTCAAGAACATAATGAACGAAGTCGCGGAACGAGATACCAACCGCGTCATCGAGATGCATAATTATTGTACAAGTGTCTATGAAGAAGGAGACGCTCGTTCCGCACTTATACATATGCTTCAGTCACTAAACCATGCAAAGAACGGCGTTGACATAGTCTCTGGAACAAGAGTTATGTCCCATTTCGCTAAACCTAATTGGAGAAATGTTTACAAACGTATAGCTATGGATCATCCTAACTCCAAAGTTGGTAAGTTCACATCTTTCTTCTCTACTATGTTCGATCGAGGTTATATAGAAATTAAAAGTGATATAGGATTAAAGAATCTTGGTTTGGTATGTGCAGGAGTGTTTTACTGTGGAGCACCAGCATTGACAAAGGAGCTAAGGCATTTAGCTTTAGATTTCACCCACAAGACAAGCACCAGATTCTCCTTCCACAAAGAGAATTTCTAAAGGAGAAACAGAGTAAAAGGCATAAGCAAAAGAAGAAAAGAAAGAAGCATGAGTTGTGATTTCTCGTAATTTCACTTCCCCTTACTATATTTTTTTCTTAATTAATATTTGTATACATATATATACTCTCTTGACTGTAGCTTTTCCTTCTATGCTTTTTGATCGTATGTTTAAATTGTTTTTTTCTCTTGAGAAGTGTAACAACGTTAATTATATTGACGAGAAAAACGGTGCAAAAAAAAAGCAAAGGTTTTAAAAGGGAAAATACGTTTTAGGAGTGTTGAGACTTAAGCTCAAAGGCTCGAACTTTTTTCTTTTTCTTTTTTTTTGTCATCGCTCAAAATCTCGGACTTTTCACGTTTTTGTAGATTTAGATTTAATTTGAGGATCGAAAGATATAGTGCTTGCAAATGAAATAAGAAGGAAAAACAGAAATTGTATTTGTGGCCTTAATTAAACAGTGTTTATCAGTTGTCTTACTCCATGAAGTGTTATTATGTGACACTTAAAAGTCTAAACCATATAGTATTCATAAACAAGGCCGTTTGGACTTAGTTGAACTTATCTTATTATGCAACACTTAAAAGTCTAAACCATATAATCCTTCACTTGAACTTAGTTGTTCTCAAAGTAAAGGAAAAAAAAATACAATCATGATCAGTCTCGAAATGTGTAGTGATTTATATTATTACTAAATAATATGATATTCGTAGATGGTTACAGGCTTCAGAGCCGTGGCTATGTGAGGCAAAATGAAACTTTCGCCTACGGCCAGTTTTTTTTTGGAAAAATTGTAAAGACTTCATATACTTTTGTGTATTGTAATAATTAAAGGCTCACTTCTTGTATTGAAACAACGTGACACTTATAATCTTGGGTATAGTTTATATGGTCTTTCACATTAAAAACTGAATGAACATAACTGCCAGAGGTCGCGAGTTCGACTCTCTGTCGGCGGGGTGGAACTGAAACCTCTCCAAATAAATCCTGTTGTAGATGGCCCCACAGGGTTTCTATGACGCATTAAGGATTTTCCTGGATATGGGGCCTTTCGGGGTGGGGTCAGTCACTATAAAAAGTTTACCCGTAACAGTTTTAGCCCAGACATATGTGGTCTAGTGGTAAGGGAGAACTGGGGATAGGTTGGAAGGAACTAACCCAAATTCGATCCACCCTGTAAACAAAAATCACATATGTGTGGGAAGTCTGGGTTTGGGCCAAAGGCCCAAACAGTTTACCTGGTAGTCAGTAACAAGCGATCTGGCTATCCCCTGGCATTAGTCGGAAAGTATTCCAAACTCGGGACAGACAGTGTGGTGGCCCTTCGGGGAGAAGTCCACTCTGAAGCACTTCGGTGCGTTTCTACCGAGGCTGACCGGATCAGCCGATAGGGTTTATCAAAAAAAAAAAAAAAAAAAAAAAAAACATAACAAATCAAACCTTGAAATTACAAATTACTATTACTAATATATTCATATTCTAAGATTAATATAGTAATGCCCGACATTTTATAATAAAGAAGGGATAGAAAATTATGTTCTAAACTAAATATTTTGTTTTATTTTTATTCTTTATTCATGTAGAATTTTAATTGTTATTTTAAAAGTTTTTGTTTTAAATACCGCCTCCGGCCTCCGTATCTCTAGGAACGGCTCTGACAGGCTTATGGGCTTACATCGGATGGATTGGGGCGAATTGAATGTACTAGAAACCAGTAGTTTAGGCTACTGTTTAGCTGAACAATGTTACAGCGTATCTTGCGTTAATAATACTCGCTTTACATGTGCTCTCTAGGACTCTCGGCGATGCAAGGACAAGTGCTTTTGATACTTACACCAAAGTGAACGAAAATACAAAAACCAAAACGTGAACGGCAGGATTCGAACCTGCGCGGGCAGAGCCCACATGATTTCTAGTCATGCCCGATAACCACTCCGGCACGTCCACTTTGTTGTCATTGTATCATATAACAATTAATTATTAATAAATCTTACTTCGTGATGGACATTACTAACGTTGAATTTGGATTAATCCTATCAGGTGATTTCCCGATTTTTCTTTAGCTTTTTTCTCATTTTTGTGTATCTCAGAACAAATTCTCGAATTCTTTCTCAAACTTTCTTGATGATCATATATACCGAACCAAAACGAGATGTTCTATTCAGTTGAAATCAAAATGACAAGACGTTACCTAACTTGCTTACTCTCCACTTTACCAAAATCTATCTCAAGACAAGAACCTCTATTATTTATATTGCCTTATAGATCACAATTGGAATCATCAAAGCAAAAGTCAAGAAGCATTTCACTACAAATTTCTCAGCTAAGAACTCAAAAAGTAAAGAGAGCTTTTCTACACTTGACAAAAAAAATTTAAAGTTTGGAGAAACAAGAATCTTATAGTATTATCTCATACAAATGATCTTTAGAAGAATTAAGTACGTTAAAAATAACCTAGTTTTATAGGTTCTCCTTTTATTATTCCCGTTTTTTCGTCAATATCAAAATGAAGTGAAGCCACTACTAATCAATCAAGTTCTAGACTCTTTTTCATTGCTTCGTAAACCATATATGTAATGCTTGCAGCAGGAACAACCTTTAGAAGGTTCGGTAGAAGCCCTTTGTAGAGTGCTCTGTAACCTTCTTCACTTATTGTTCTCCTGAATACTCCTGACATCGAGGTTCTTGCTCGTTCCGCTTGCATTCTGCGGACAGTAGCATATATTTCATATAAAAAAAATACTTCAAATGCCCACAAGAACTGATATATGCTTGTTGAGTATGGAGTTTGTGCTGTGAGGGATAGAGAACAGGAGAAGCATATAGGCTATGGAATTACCTTGTTCTCACAACCTGCAAAGGATAAACACAGGTTGCTCCAAGAGCTCCTGAGATTGTTCCGCATCCTAGTTGAACGAGCGGACCTGGTTCTGAAGTCCAAACCAAGCCAAGTTTCATGAGTTTACATTCAAGCAGATTCAGACATATTGGGAAAATATAGCAATTAAGTGATTTTACCGGCATCTTGAAGAATATATGTCCTGGACAAGTCCTTTAATGTTTCATATGCAGCAAGGTCGATACCCGCATAAGGAATAATCCCGAGAATAGAAGGGAAAAGACCTTTGTAAAAGGCACGTGGGCCCTCATGAACCAATATGTCTTTGGTGAGCGTTCCAAGCCTGGGAACAACAACACCTGCTTGGCTTGTGCAAGTCTGCAACCGAGTTTTCACAAGATCCAAAGGGTATATGGAGGCTTGAGCCACTGCACCAGCCATACCTCCAGCAAAAAGTCTAGCTGTTGTGCCTATATCCGCTTTGTCTTCACCCATGTTTTCACCAATAGCGTTTTTAAAAAGCTCATATGCATAGAATTTGATGGCACTCTCTGGTGCTACCTTCACAATATTCAACCCGTTACCTCGAAAAAAACCCCTAACTCCATCCTGCTTCCATATCAACTTTATGGCTTCTCGGATTTTAGCATCAGTTTTCTGAATTTGCAAAAGAACTTTTAAGCGATCTAGAGGTGCAGTAGCAGTCCTAGAAGCTGCACCAGCTATGCCACCTGTGACAGCACTATTATGTTGTCAGAAAACTTCAAAACCAAATCATTTTACGCTGTTCAGAGAAAATAAGCTCCTGACAATTAAGGAAGTACACCTGCGATGAAATAGTTGCTCCTCTTTACATGTTTGCTGATGCCTTCCGGAATAACAGCTTGTTCTCCAATATCTACAAGGCATACTCTTTCCCAGTGATGGTATATATTTTCAATGGTAGCTTCATGAGGGTACAGCAAAAGAAAATCTCTCCATTCTTCAAACATTATAATTCCATCATTGTCCTTGTCAACATGTTCCACAAAACGAGCAAGCTCCTCATCATTTATCTCAATCCCTGCAAAATAGAAACTGTTGTGGCTTATAGGACGAAAACAGAGAGCAAAAAGACGGAAGTTGTAAATAAAATTTTCAATGTTTACACATAGAACTAAGTCAAAATTTGAGCACATGAATGTATATCAACAAGCCTTATTCTAAAATTCACAGAACTGAGGGTCTGGTACACCAAATGAAACCAATACACACCCATCTGAAGTCTTCATAAGTACATTATATACTGAAAGAACCAAAAACTATAAGCAAATTCTGTTTTACGTAACCACTCAGATTCACAAGACTCTCATTTTAACTAATGATCATGCATACAAAATTGACGAAAAGATTGGTAAAATCTTATCATACCGCAAGTAAACAATGAATCTCTCTAACTATCACTCTCATCCTTTACATTCCAAGATTGCATCACAAGAGATAGTACAAACTTCTCCAAATCTATAACTCTCCTGCTAAAGACTAACTCACTCCAATAATCAGCTTAACATACCAATGATCTAACAACAATATAATCTGCAAGTTTGATTCTTGACAAAACAGACTCCAAACATCAAGAATCTGTAGCATGTAAAATAAAAGTATACCAGCCTTAACGAGCGAATCCCAAAGTCCCTCAGGAGAAATGCAACCATTATGCTCAACATCAATAGCTTGAAAGATTCTATACAATTCAAGCTCCTTATCATCCATATATCTACGAAACTCATGATAATCAACACGCCCATCTCGATTCGCATCACAAACCCTAAACAACTCCTTAGCGTATTTATACCCACTTGGGATTTGAAGCGCACACAAACCCTTCTCGATTTGAGCACAATCCAAGTAACCAACATTCTCAGAATCGAAGAAATTGAACAAGCTCCTGATTCGTAAATCTCGCTCTTCTCTCGTCTCACGGAGAGCTAAGAGAACATGATCCATTGAAACCGGTCCGGGTTTCTTAACCGGGTTGCAACAACCTTGTTTCGATTTCGTAGCTTCCATTTTCGTTGGTAAACCAACATGTTCCACGCCATGAGTCGTCGACATGATGATGATCAACAAATCGGAATAAAAATCAGATTTTGAGATTCTGGGTTTGTGATCATATCATCCTTCTATTCAGATCTGCAATGAATCTCCAGAAACGGTCACCATTTAAAACCCGTAACGTAGAGAGAATGTCTAATCCGTTATTCGAGTGAAGAAAGATGAATTGAATACAGAGATTGAAGAAAGAAAGAAGAAGAAGAAGGAAGAAGAAGAAGAAGGAAGAAGAAGAAGAAGAAGAAGAAGAGAGAGAGAGAGAGGTGTGGGAAGAAGAAGAAGAGAGAGAGAGGTGTGGGAAGAAGAGGCCAATCTCTCCAATGGTGCGGAGTTGAGATTCTCATGGGATATTCTTCCATTTTTCATTGATTTATTCGTAACTTTGTTTAGAAATATTATAAACTCTTTTTTTTTTTTTAACTTAAAAAATGGAATTCGTATAACATATTTTATTATTTTCTAAAAGGTTTATTTTTGGGTGATTGTTGACACATGACAGGTTCAAAGAGACTAGATTTTTCTTGACACACCTCCCGGAGCATGCATAAATGGTCCAAATTTGAAACCGTTAAAGAATCAATTACCGGGTTGGGCTTTATTTCAGCAAAAATTAAGATTTAGGACAGATCGTCAGGACTCACGTTTTAGGCATTACTTTTGTCATGGAAGGACCATTTTACCCTTCAAAACTGCAACAACCTAACTCAAAAAAACAAAAATTTAAACTCTGAATTAAATCAAATTTCAACTCAATTAGGCAAAAGAGAATGATCTCCAAAGAATATAGAAGATGAATTGCTGGAATTAAAGATAAATTGTTGGAATTAAAGATGAATGGAGAAATAGCATTTCCGGCCATGAAAACCTCTCTCCGACGGTTACGCATTTACCCTTGGGTTTAGTCTATATTATCTAGGGTTTAGTTTTCTTTATTGAACACTTGATTAATTGAAAAGAGGGTTGTGGTTGGGAAAAGAGATGATGGTTGTCGTCAGAAAAAAAGGGTTGTGGTTTGGGGAAAGAAAGGTGGGTTGCGCTTGGGGAGAGGAGGAGGAAAAGATGTAGAAGACAAGGGTAAATGTGTACCCTAAAACTGAAGCCCAGGTAAATAACCCCAGGTAAATAACCCCTTCTCTGAAATTTTTGGTCCAATAAATACCCAATTCAGTAATAATCCCAAAAGTTAATGTGCAATATCCCATGTTTAAAATAATGGTACTCAGGCTGGCAAAAAAAAAAAATGGTACTCTCATAGGTATCAAACATTGAAACAATTCTTTTAGAGCTAAGCTAGGTCTATAAGTTGGGATGAAATGTTAAGAGTCTACATAAGTTGTAGAGGTGGCTTAAAATCTGTGTTGTGCTATAAGTTCTTCCTTGTTTGTGTTCCTCTTTATATCCTAGTTCTTTTTTAAATTTTTGTTCTCACAAATAAACCTTTACACCAAAATATTATCCTTTCTAATCCAAAAAAAAGACATTATCATTCCTAAAATATAAAAAGATCATATAGTAAAATTTATTTGTATCTTTACTATTGCGAAATCATAAATATTTTAAATCTAGAAATAGTATATTGGGTGGAAAGAATACAACTTCAAACAACAAAAACACATTTGACTAAAATTTGTTTTTTTTTTCATATCTCCCACGATGTGATGTTCTCGAAGAATTTTCTTTTTAGTTATTTTCATCATTCTTTTTCAACAGTATCTCTATAGTAGATAATGATTTACATGGTCATACACCGAGATACTGTAGAAGAAAAGAGTGGTGGTAATGATTAAAAAGAAGATGTTTTTACAGTTCCATCGTAAAAATATTAAAAAAAACAAATCTTATGCAAGTATGTTTATGTTGTTACAAGTTACATTCTTCACACTGATACACTATTTCTATACTAGTTTATGGGTATGTTACATACTTAAATGGACTAAAAGAGAGCTCTTGATAGATTTTGAGTCACAAAATGATAATTATTTGATTAAAATATTGGTTATACTTGTAAAAGGTTAAGAGATTACTTGAAGGATAACTATAGCTGATGTTTTAAGTGAATGAGCATTGTGTTTTATTTTTGATGTGATTGAATGAGCATTGTGTTAAATGAATAGAAGTGATGTTGTTAGCTATGTAACCAAAACACACCCATAAACTAATATAGAAATAGTATATCGGGTGGAAATAATGTAATTTCGGCCAACAAAAACATACATGACTAAAATTTGTTTTTCTTTTTCTTTTTTCATATCTCTCACGAGGAGATGCTTTAGAAGAATTATTTTTTAGTTATGTTCATCATTTTTTTTCAACGGTGACTCTATGTATGAGGTTGTAAATCATATCTACAGTAGATATGATTTATAGGCTCATATACCAAAAAACCGTAGAAGAAAGAATGGTGGAAATGACTAAAAAGAAAGATGCTTCTACAGTCTATCGTGGAAAATATGAAAATACAAATCTTAGACATGTATGTTTTGTTGTTCGAAGTTACATTCTTTTACCATGACATACTATTTCTATACTAGTTTATGGGTGTGTACCATACTTAAAATGACCAAACGAGAGCTATTGATTGATGTTAAGTCACAAAATAATAATTATTTGATAAAAATGTTGGTTATACAGTAAAACCTCTATAAATTAATACTCTATAAATTAATAACCTCTCTAAATTAATAAATTCTGTCGATCTCGAGTTGGGACCGGTGTAAAATATGACATAAATCGATAAGATAATAATATTTTTGAAAATCCCATGTAAACATATGGTCTCATCTATATTATAAATTAATAATTGTATAAACTTATTAATATATATATATATATATATATTTAACTTATATATATGATATAAATTTATATATGTCATATATGAATAACTATGATATATATTTAAAATATTATATGTCAAAAATTTAATGAAATATGATTCTATTATTCGAAAAAAAATTGTGTTGTTTTTTAAACTTAATATTTGCTTATAAAGAAAAAATTTGTTTTTAGATAGAATTTTTTTTAAAAAAATTATAAAATTGGTAAAATATCTCTATAAATTAATAATTATTAGTTTATTTATCGATAAATTAATGCCTCTCTAAATTAATAAAATTTCATGGTCCCAACATTATTAATTTATAGAGGTTAATTGTACTTGTAAGAGGTTAAGAGATTCCTTAAGGGATAAATATAGCTAATGTTTTAGTGAATGATCATTGTGTGAAATGCATAGAAGTGAGGGTGTTAGCTATGTAAACAATACACACCCATAAGCTAATCTAGAAATAGTATATCATGTGGAAAGAATGTAACTTCGAACAACAAAAACATACCTGATTAAAATATATATTTTTTATATCTCCCACGACGAGATGCTCTAGAAAAATCTTTTTTTTTTAGTTATCTTTATCATTCTTTTTTCAACGGTAGCTTTATGAACGAGGCTGTAAATCATTATCTAAAGTAGATAATGATTTACAGGCTCATTCACCGAGATACCGTAGAATAAATATTAATGGAAATGTCTAGAAAGAAGATGCTTCTATAATCTCATCGTGGGAAATATAAATCCAGATTCGAATATCCGCTGATATCTTGATGTTTGGACGGATATCTGAAGTCCGAATATTCAGAAGCCACGGATCTGGATCAG
The DNA here is from genome assembly GCA_019202805.1 of Arabidopsis suecica. Classification (NCBI taxonomy): domain Eukaryota; kingdom Viridiplantae; phylum Streptophyta; class Magnoliopsida; order Brassicales; family Brassicaceae; genus Arabidopsis; species Arabidopsis suecica. Next base: position 8,254,445 of record CM032912.1, on the reverse strand, counting down.
GATATTCAAAAGTCGTGTCTGGATTCAGATATTCCGAACATTTTGGATATCCTAATCCTTTCCATCCCTAGCGATTAGTGAGGCAACAAAAAAAAATCGAGTCGAGGCTTTTTGATGAAATATTTTTTATGAGGTCTAATAACACTCACCTGGACAAAACTAATTCGTTATCTGGAGGATGTTCTTCACAAGATGATCTTTCAAATGATAACCATCTTGAAATCTCTCTTGGTCTGGAAGACCATTGATTCCAATTCACCACATTCATATCTATGTTCCTGCCATCATTCAATTTGATTCTCAATCACCACGTTCATATGTATTACCCTTAAACCATATAAAAAACTAGAAGATCATATATATATATATATATATATATATATATATATATATATATATATTGATTTTACGAATCCAATCTCACCTGAACTCATGGCTAGGTCGTATGTGAAACACGGTGCATACTGTATATCTCTTCATCGATCGTATCTCTTTCTTCACTTCTCCCGCTCCCGCTCCCTCTCTTTCTCTCCCTCTCTCTAGGTATTGGATGCCCAAGTCCCAAATAAAAGAAAATAATCCATCTTTATATCTTTTTGGTCGAGTTTCCTTTCCACTTGTTTTTTTCTTATCTTTCTTTGGCTGATATTCACATTTTATTTTGCCATTAATTGGATTTTATTTTCATATCCTAGCGGGATTTTTTATCTCATTTGACCGATTTTTCCTTAATTGTCAGATTTTTTTTTAATGTGGCTTCCTTTTTTGTGCTTTCCTCTTTCTCCATGGTCAACTGAATTATCTTTTCAACTTATTTCTTTCCTCTTGCATTAGTCAATACTATTTCTTATCTCGAGTCCAACTATACCCGTCTTTATTATTTTGGTTTAGCCCAAGCAAATATGAATTTTTAGCCCATCATTTCGATCCACTTGACTTTCCCATCTTGATAATCTGACCATCAAAGTCCATTTCAAAAATTTCATTTTTTTTAGAGATAACAATCTATTTTCCCACGAGAACTATCACACTGCACCAAATAGAGACAAGCTAAGGCTTAGTGCAAATTTCCCCAAATCAAAGTTCGAAACTTTTGCTACCATGGAGATATAGGTTTCAAACTTTTATTTGCAGAAATCTAGCATTGAGTCTTAGTTTGGGATTTCTTTAGTGCAATGTGATAGTTCTCCCCTTTATTTAACCATAGTTTGGTCCAAAATATTACTTTATGAACAATTGTTAATCCACAGATCAAGATTGAGATGTTACAAATTAGTTCAAATGCCCTGAATATTTTGGACTAACATGCAAATGCCATGGCCTAATCCGACTTGATGGAACTATCAAGAAAATTCAGCCTTTTTTGCATAAATAGTACCGAAGAAAAAATGCACAAAAAGAGGGTGAGTAAAATTTAGGACGTTGGTACCGTTGAGACCTTAATCTGGACAACTGTTTAAACATAAATAACCATGATAAAATCTCTATTTTTGACAGTCCACAACTCTCCTCACATTCACCACTGCTGAAGTAAGAGTACTACATACACAAAATTCAAGAGGCTTACCTTTACCAAACTTGTCCTGGAACTTGATAGATTTTTAGTGCATCCATAGCTTACTAATAGCCGCAGTGAAATTATTGGTTCCACGGTCTCGAATATTCAAACTTGGCACATATATAGAGAATCAAACCACAATCCCATGATACTGATATTACTATCAAGAAGCTTCAACAAACAAGAGTACAAGACACAACTTTGTAATTATCTCAACGTCAATGGACCTTCTTCACGGCCTGGTTCTTTATTAATACAATAGTAAAAGTAATGGTTGCTACGATTTGATATCTATTTTCAGATACTTCATATCATAACGTATTTTCAGTTTGTTGCTTCTGTAAAGAGGAGTTTATGTTTACTGGTTCCCTGAAATAGGAGCATCACGGCCTCTCTTGAAATCGTCCCAGCCTTTGACCCAGGGCTGTCCAGCCGCTGCACGTGTCTCTGGCGCTGCATGCTTGTTCAGATTCTTCATGACTTTCTCGTGTAACGCCGAGAACACCTTTAACATCACAACAAGGATTTGTTTTAATCATTGAAGTAAACAAAACAAGACTGTTTAAACGTAGGCTCAAATAAAGAGATTGTGGTTACCGGATTAGAGCTCACCGCCTCCGGAGGCTGTTCCTGTTCAGTTAGCCATTTCCAGAGATCAGGGTTTTCCTGCATAGAGCACAAAAAGATTGAATTCAATAATCTAACAAATTCCTGATTACCCCTTTGAGGTCACTATGAACAAAATCAAGTTTTAACCATCCACTCTTAGCAAATCCATATGATCGTATTTCACATCTAGTAACCGGAGAAAAGCCAATACTGTGCATGTCCTCTAAACTGACATCAATGAAGAATAACATTCCCCTAACTCTTAATGGATCATTTCAAGCTTAGATCACAGAAACAGCCCAATCTAGCTAAACAATTCCTCAATACAAGTGATTTGGTACCTTCAAATTCCACCAAAACAAGCAGATATTGATATACATAAGAGATTTTTAATAAGAAGAGACAATGAAACATACCAAATTAAGGACATGAATTAGGGATTTAACACCATTTTCGTCCATGGAATTAACATTCTCCTCAACCCAATTCCCCAAAACAAGATCAAGTTCCAAAAAACCTCGTTGCTTGCTCCTATACAACAATCTATAACAAAAACCCTAAAACAATCAATCTCCGACATTTGATTTTTGGAAACAAACGTAAGAATCCGAAATTAAACCATACCTGTTGATCGTTCTTCTCTTATTCTCTTCGTTAGAGAGATCAATATCAAAATTCTGGGCAGACGCAGTGTTCCCACAGAAGAATCTCGTCCCCGAATCAACTCCATTCCTAGAAAAAGATCAATCCCACAATTTCAGGCGTGTTCACGAACAGAAAAAGATCATTATTATTACGGTGGAGGAAAGTTAGATTACCGGAATATAGGATATGTCCGGTTTGCGGCGGAAGGAACGACGGAGCGTCGGCCAACCACGGGGGTGGAGCGAATGATCCGGTGAACGTTAATCAGAGCTTTTCGGGTAGCCATTTTTGTTTTGTTTTCTCTCTTCTCGCTGCGAATGAAGAAAGCAAAGTTTTGTTTTGTAATGAAAGTGGGTACTTATGGACCCATTAATGGGCCTATACTTGACGTGGCCTTCTCTTGATCACATAGGATTATGACTACATTTTTTTTTTTTTTTGGCTTAACTATGTAGAAATTGATATCGAACCGAAAGTCGACAAAAATCTTGAGAAATAGAACAACAAAATCTATTTGATAATTTGATAATTGATAGTTCATTCCATTTTATGCGCGAGTTATAAATTGTAGTACGAGATTTTGTTTAATTGTTTTTTGTCCGTTGTTCTGAGCTTAGTTTTTTTTTACTAATTTATGGTTTTTTACGTTTTAAAAAAAAATTGAAATGAAAATTTTGTAAAAAATATAAAATGATGGCAGGTATTTTAAATGGTTTAAACAGCAATGAAAAGATAACTGTATTTACTCTATACTAGAGAAAATCACTAATACATCAAGCCAACCAATTAGTTAAATAGAACAATCAACGTTTTTCCATTTGGTTTTAATTCCGACCAAATCATGTGATTCAAATACTCGTATAAGCATAATATACTGCCTAACCCACTTATCAAATTATTCCACAACAATTGACTTGCATAAGAAGATTTCTATTTATTTAATAATCCAACAGAGGTAACACTCTCTTGCATGAGGATAAAACAGAGATAAGAAAATCTAATATTATAAAATTTTTTTTGTTAAACTTTAAAATACAAATACATATCAAAACCAGAATAAGTGCTAGATGATGAGAGTGTGTGAGCCTGAGCGATGCAAAAAATGAGTCTCAAATATTTTATCAAAAAGTGAGAGATGCAACGTGACATGCATGTGGGTCATAGTGAGAGTCGAGATACTCTTAAATAAGATTGAATTTTCCATTATGAATTTTAAACATCCACAAAAGACAAAACCAAACGGTCGAATAAATAGAAATTAAAACAAGATAAACAACATTGGTTCGTATAGAAAGGCCACTCTAGGCTCCAGCTAATTATGTTCCCATAACAGATTCTACAACTAAAAATAGGAATCATATGAATTTGAAATGAGAGGCCACAAAAAATTTACGCAGAAATTGGGCGATTGCACCTTTTGACCCACAAAAAGGATGAGAAAAATACGTGAGAAGGAGATGAGAACGATAACGAAGCTCTGTGTTCGTTCGCACCTCCTCTTGTCGAAAAAGAAACAAACTTAGGATCGTGAAAGAGAAAAAAATAAGGAGAAATATGGTAGGAAACAAAGAAAAATCGAAAGAGAAACGAGATAAGAGACTCCAAGAGATTTCCCTCCTTCGTACTATTCCTTACTCTGATCACCAGAGGTATCAATTCCTATTCTAAATTATATTTTTCCTAACGTAACCTCTTTTATGAAGAAATTTGGTGGTTTGGATCCTTGAGCGGGAAACATTTTATGTGTTGATTTTAATGAAATTTTGCTTATAAAAAAGTTTGTATCCCTCACTCATTATAAAAGATTTCTTAATAATGGCTCTTAGGAATAGACCATGATTAATGGCAGGTTCTTAAGGTTTTCTTAAGCTGGATCTTAGCAATAAACGATTAAATTTAAATCCCAATTAAGCCATAATTGCTAAGAGAGTTTCTTAGCTAAGCAACAAAAACATAGTTAAGACCCATATTTTACAAATATATTACTTAAATATTCCTAAGATTTATTTCTAAGACACTATGGATAATCATGCTCTAATGACTCTTAACTAAGACACCTTTCTTAGTATTTTACATGCTTTGTCATTAAATTTTGATCTAAGATTTTGTTAAGAACTCTTTAAGAGCCCACTGTTAATGGTGGTCTAAGGAAGAATTACGTTTAGGCCTAATCAAAACATATAAATTAACTAGTTTACTTGTACAAGTTTATCGTCCAAAGAGATGCAATTACGAAATTCTTGTTTTCATTGCATTTTGATTATTTGATCTCTCTTGATGTAACATGAAAACAATTTTGTAGGAAGTTTAAATATGTTTTTGGTTTCTTATATATGAGATTCATTCGATCTTTTTTTTTTTTGGTCTTTGTTCCTCAAAAAAATATTGGTTTTGATTCTTATGGGAAATTGTTCAGGTGGTGGACCTCTGAAACCGTGGCGGTGGTAACAGGTGCAAATAGAGGGATAGGATTTGAAATGGTGAGACAACTGGCTGGACATGGATTAACAGTAATTCTAACATCAAGAGACGAGAATGTAGGCGTAGAAGCCGCCAAGATCCTTCAAGAAGGTGGATTCAATGTTGATTTCCACCGCCTTGATATCTTGGACTCTTCCTCAATTCAAGAGTTTTGCAAATGGATTAAAGAAAAATATGGATTGATTGATGTTTTAGTAAGTTGATTCCTCTGTTCATTCATTTATATATAGGCTTTTCTCTTGATGAGTTATGATGTGAAATATTTTTATGTTACAGATAAATAATGCTGGAGTAAACTACAATGTTGGATCAGATAACTCCGTTGAGTTCTCGCATATGGTTATATCTACCAACTACTATGGTACCAAGAACATAATCAAAGCCATGATTCCATTGATGAGACATGCTTCTCAAGGAGCTCGTATTGTGAATGTCACTTCAAGGCTCGGTAGATTAAAAGGCCGACACAGTGTACATACATCTATATATCTCTCTAACTCAATTCTTATTCCTCAAACATTATGTAGCAACAAAATTTTTTGACCTAATTCTCTTCAACAGAAACTTGAGAATGAAGCCGTGAGAGCCAAGCTTATGGATGTGGACTCTCTAACAGAAGAAATCGTTGACAAAACAGTCTCAGAGTTTTTGAAACAAGTGGAAGAAGGAACATGGGAATCTGGAGGTTGGCCACATTCTTTCACAGACTACTCTGTCTCAAAAATGGCGGTGAATGCATACACAAGAATACTAGCTAAAGAACTATCTGAGAGACCAGAGGGAGAGAAGATATATGCAAACTGCTTTTGTCCTGGTTGGGTTAAAACCGCGATGACGGGTTATGCAGGGAACATTTCAGCAGAAGATGGAGCTGACACTGGAGTTTGGCTTGCATTGCTTCCTGATCAAGCTATCACCGGAAAGTTCTTTGCTGAGAGACGTGAGATCAATTTCTAAAGAGAAAATTGGATTGGTGTTCTACAAGAGTTGATACTGAAGTTAGTTTTTAGTTTGATTGCTTAAGATACAAGAGTTGATATGAAGAACTATTTATCTATAAACATCTCTAGATTCTTCTCTTCTTTTCCTTTTTTTTTTTTTTTTTTTTCTGTTGTCTTTGTGATTGTGATCAGTTTTTGGTTTATAAATATGTTCATAGTGATATAATTGACCGTTTTCTTTGGCTTTTTAAAATAATTATTAACCTTGTTATGTTCAATAGAACCTTTTGTAGTTTCAGTTTATATGCTCTCACAATCACTTATGCATATGTTAAATTCCAAATCGAATATTTCAACATTTTTGATCCAACTATAGTAAGAATTTATTTTGTTAACAATAAATTAATAGGTGTTATTTATGTCATAAATGGAATTTCAAAGAAAAAAACAAATAAATGATAAGAGTAGATCAATATTACACATAAGTTAAAAATTCGGGGTGTATTATCGAGATTTCGGTTCGGATTCGTTTCGGTTTTTAGGTTACTCGAATTTTCGGTTTCAAAATAATTGTAGGGATCCCACAATTGTATCCAAACTTAATTCTAATTTACCATGGATAGTTTGGTACAGTTTAAATTCAGTTTTTAGTTAAATACATCCTAAATTGTTTTAAAAAAAACTTTGATTTTCGATCGATTTTTCCTTTTCCGGCTTGGCTCGGTTTAAGTATTTCGGGGGTTTTAACCAAACCGAACCGAAAAAAGAAAGCTTACACGTGGCAAACAATCTCACCACTGGTTCGGAGAAACGAAAACGTTTTAACCAAACCGAACCGAAATACTTAAACCGAGCCAAGCCGGAAAAGGAAAAAATCGATTGTTTGCATCATCACCAAGTGAAGAAAAAAGAAAGCTTACACGTGGCAAACAATCTCACCACTGGTTCGGAGAAACGAAAACGTCGATCGTCACAACCTTCCTCCTCCTGCTCTTCCACTTTCTCTAATCGGCAAAATTTTCTGCTCCAGAGAAACAAACAGATACTAAAGATGGAATCTTTGAACTAAATTCGAAACCTTTTAATGGGTACTGAGTCGGGTTCGGATCCGGAATCGAGCTCAAACGGTTGGAGCCGTGCTCGTGGCCTAGTGGTCAAGACTCTGGTTTTAATTGGCGGTGCTCTTCTTATCAAGCGTCTCACTAAATCCACCACTCGTAGAGATCACGCTCGTGTCGTCTCTCGTTCTCTCACCGGAGAGAAGGTCTTAAACCCACAATCTTAATGCTTACATTTTAGGTTTCCTCTACTCGGAAACTACGAAATTTTGATTGTTTTTCATGAATTGAGACTTTTGTTTACATGGTTTTGAAGTTTACGAGGGAGCAAGCGTCAAGAGATCCTGAGAATTACTTCAACATAAGGTTTATGATCTTCTTTAGTGGAATTTAGACCTTGATGTTCTATTTGGAAGTTTGTTCAGGATTGAAACTGTTATATCTCTTGTCTCTAGTTTGTTTCTGGCATCTGAGTTTTGAAATTGTTGTGCAGAATGCTGAGTTGTCCAGCTGCTGAAATGGTGGATGGTTCAGAGGTTTTGTATCTCGAACAGGTGACCGATCTTTTACTTCTTCTTTGTGTTACGGTGAATGATGTAAATGTGTGTTTTCTTTATGTTTAAGCCATTTTTCACTCATTTCCTCAGGCATTTTGGAGGACTCCTCAGAAACCGTTTCGTCAAGTATGCAATCATCCCCTCACGGATTATCCCATTAGAAAATTGTATTGTGTTGCTGAAGTCTTATGCATCGTTTTACTTTTCTTATCTTGGTTACAGAGATTATATATGGTTAAACCGTGTCCAAAAGAGCTAAAATGTGATGTCGAGGTGAGTATGAGTTGTTGAGATCTTCTTATGTATTCTAATGCAACAGAGTTTGACGCAGTGTTATTCCAGGTAAGTTCATATGCGATCAGAGATGCTGAGGAATACAAAAACTTTTGTGACCGGCCTAAGGACCAACGCCCACTTCCTGAAGAAGTTATTGGTGTAAGGCTTTTAAGGTTTTGTATCGACAGAGATATCTATCTGGTTACTGGAAATTAAGCTTATAATGGATCAAACTAATAGGACATTGGGGAGCATTTGACAACTATACATCTCAATTGTTGTGACCGTGGGAAACGTTGCTTGTACGAAGGCTCAACTTCACCTGGTGGATTTCCAAATTCATGGGTATTGTTATTATAAGAAAAATCACAGTATATCAGTTTTACTCTCTTCTTCTTCCACACAAAAACACTTGACTGTTCTTTCTTGGATTGCAGAACGGGGCTAGCTATTGTACTTCAGATCTTGCAGTTCTGAAAAACAATGAGATACACCTCTGGGATCGCGGCTTTGATGAGAATCGAAACCAGGTACATCCCATCTTCCTCGCACTTATTGAATTATAGCATTGGGTTGTTTCAAGATAATACTACCAACAAATTCTCGGAAAAAATCTCATATAAAATGGGTTTTGGTTTTGGGACATGGCAGGTTTGGGGACCAAAGGAAGGTCCGTATGAGTTCAAGCCAGCGACATCATCAAGCATCAACGAAAACTTGTCTGCTTTGAACATCCTTTATCAATCTTCAATCGATAAACCAATCCAAGGGTCCCTCATCTTGCAAGACTAGCCAATTTTCACTCCTTTTCTAATGTCTAATCTTCTCTGTATCACACTTAGCCTCTTTATTCATCTCATCTCAGCCACTTGCAATATAGTTTTGGTACATAGAAAGCTCAATACTTTACTTCATTACAGTGGTCAACAAGTCGAAGATGAATGTTTATACAAAACAAAAATATGATTTCAAAAGCAGAATGTAGCCTCTCTTGATGCAGCATTCATGTGGTGTTGTTGACATAGAAGTAAAGAGCCGCGAGAGCCAAAACTCCAACCGCAATAGCTATAGGCAATGCTTTCCTGCGTGATCGCCATACGATATCTATAAGAAACAGAGTGACAAAGATGTGAAATTGATGAGAAAGGAGAGTCCTTTATAGTTTATATACCCGACAGCTTCGTCTCTTTGGAGCTCAGCTTTTCTGGCCTTTCTCACATCTTTGTCGTTGACATTCTTGCTCACATCAGGCATGTACGGTCTAAAACGCCGTTTAGGAGCAGCACACACTGCAAACAAAACCTTGAACCCATTGAAACCAAACACAATCCCAACTAATCAAAGCAACAACTTGTCGATTCTTTAAACATGAATGACCATACCTGGACAGAAATAGTTATCAGGCAACTTGTCAAATGGAGTTCTATCATTGTAAATATACCTGCAAAATCAAAGAGAAAGAAATAGTTAAACAAACTTTGTATGTTAGAGATAATCAAGAAGAGAGAAAGAGAGATCAAGATTGAAACAGACCCACAATCACGGCAGATATAGGCTTGCTTTGAGGAGACACGCATGGAGAATCTAGGAGCAGAGGATGAAGATTTGGAAAGAGACTTCTTGTTGCCAAGTAGTCTCATCGAGTAATAAGGCAAGAAAGATGATCTGTGGAGGGTTGGAGTCATCAGAGGTAAGACCAGGGAGGATCTTCCGGCGTAAAGAGTTGTCGGAGGAAGCTGCATCGCCATTGAGTGATAGTCAAAAGTGTGGTGGGATCAGAGTCGGAGAAGAAGAGGAAAGTGATAAGAAGGAAGAGTGTAGAATACAAGAGTTGGAGAAAGATGTGGAAGAGTGTGCTCCTCACAAGCCCTCTCACTCGCCACGTCAGATTTATTTTTTCACTCACCACGTCAGATTTGTTTTTTTTTTTTGGTCTAATATATTTGTTGTTGTTCTTATTGCTTAATTTAGATATTGATCATTTTTTTTTTTTGACACCAGATATTGATCATTTAGATTTTGATCTATGATTAATTTGCACATCAAATACATAGCTAAATTTCTATTAGAAACAAAAATATAAAAAATCTACTGATGCTAATTAACTTATCATTTTGACACTTCAATATAGATTATTTACTTTTAGCATATATTCAATATATTTTACTCTAAAGGTGTTTGAGGTTTTTGGTACACATATTAAGAATCTATATAAATTTTCTAATTTTTTTTTCATATACTAAAATATCAATTATCATTAATTAATAGAACATATTTAGAGTATAAGCACCAATCGGAAAACTTTATAAGCACCAATCGGAAAACTTTACCATCTTATTTAAAATAAAGTGTTAAATGTTTAGAAAAAAATGGAAAGTTAAAAAAAAAATATATGATTTTTGAAAAAATGTAAAGTTAAAAAAATTGGAAAATGTAATAAACAAAAAAAAGAAATGAAACTTACTATAGAAAGATATTCAATAATGGGTAAAATTATTAAAATTTTAAACTAAATTTTTCTAATATATATTAAAATTATTCATCATGATTTTCAATATTTTCTACAAATCACGAGACTATTTATTGCTGATTTATATTTTTAGGTTATTCACTTTGATGTGGATCATAATCTAGTTTGTCTATAAAAAGAGTAGTGCCCAAGAGCGTCAAAGTTAAAAACTCTAATTTCTATTTGAAAACAATGACGTCGATATCTGATCTTTCACAGGATTTGGTAGAGGAGATATTGTCTAGGGTTCCGATGACTTCTCTAGGAGCAGTGAGATCAACTTGTAAACTATGGAACACTTTTTCCAAAGACCCGAGCTTTAAGCATTGTGGTAAAGCAGCTAAGGAGATTATGGTAGTCATGATGTATCATTTTGAGGCTTATTTAATGAGCATCAATCTCCATAACCATAAAGACTTGGTAGATCCATTTATAAAGAAAATAGGTAAACTTAAACACGTCAAAATATGTGAAGTATTTCACTGCAACGGCTTATTGTTATGCGTCACTCATGAATATAAGCTCGTGGTATGGAACCCGTATTCGGGTCAAACCAGGTGGATCCAACCTAGAAACGACGTCATATCAGACCCTGTTATATATTGTGTGGGATACGACATCAACAACAACCACAAAATCTTGAGGCTTTCTTATTGGATTGATAATAATTATGTTTGTGAAATCTATGATTTTAAGTGTAATTCATGGAGGGTTCTTGATATCACTATGGAGTGGTATATACGTGGTCAGGGTGTGTCCTTTCAGAAAAATAGCTACTTTATTGCTCAGGGAATGAGGAAAGTGGAAGAAGTAACGTCGAAAGGTTGTTTACTCTGTTTTGATTTTACAAGAGAGAGATTTTTGGGCCTTTCTCTGCCATGTCACTGTCGTATTGAAGATTCAATAATTCTATCTGTTGTTAGAGAAGAGAAGCTTGCAGTGTTATATAGGAGGCGTGATGCATTAGAGATAGAGATATGGATTACAAATAAGATTGAGCCCAATGAAGTATGGTGGAGCCACTTCTTAAAAAGTTGACATGGTATCGGAAAGATTTTATTATTTAAAAGGAAATTTCTTCGTCGACGAGAAGAAGAAAGTGGCAGTGATTTTTAATGTAGACTATAAAACGAGGGACAACTACAAAGCTTGCATGGTTGGAGAGGGTGGACACTACAGAGAAGTGGATCTCGGAGAATCTATGTGTCAGCCACTTATGTGCTCTTATGTTCCAAGTTCGATGCAGATCCAGTAATGTTCCAGTACTTACAAGACGACAAGATTCATTAGTCTTATTATATAGTTTACATTAATACTTATGTTTTTTTTTTTCCATCAAGTGTTCTCATGTCCTTTTGAACAAGACTGGTCAATTATTTCCATGTAGTTACAGGTTTTGTTAAAAGCTTTCAACAATTCGTTTTCTTCTTTGGAGTGATCCCTGAATCTCTTTGCTAGTCTTTTGTTGATGCACGGAACAAAGATCTGTGGTGATGTAATGTTAGAATTTAAAATGTCGCATGTGGGCCGCTGTTGTGATAACATCTGAATTTGCAAGGCAACATCAACAATCCATCAATGTGCCTTCTTTCTGTTTTGGACTTACTGCCTACTGGACTGGTTATCAAGGTTATGTAAATGTCAATGAATGGGGAGGTCATTTGGTAGTTATTGGTTCTTGAAAAAGGTGGATTTCTTGAACAAGAGCTTGTGGATAATTCTGGTCGATTAAGCACATTCCTCTATGGGTCATTTTTTTTTGTATGAATGTAAAATTTATTCATCAAAAGGAGATTGCTTAACTGGTGGTGAACTCTATGGGTCATTACCATGACCACCAGAAGTTCATTGTGATTTCAGTTTCATGCTTCTCAAGTTCACATATGCTTCTCTCATTGAGAATGTTATAGAGGTCACAAGCAAATGATAGAATGGAATACGAGTATTAGAACACCTTTATGCTTTGAGCTGATCTAATGAAAGAAACTCACAAATGTTGAAAGAATCTAGTAGCAACAATCTAGTTGATACGGAATTTGGAATTAGCAAGCTGAATTATTTCTAGAAAACTTGTTACTTAAAGAAAAACTAATTTTTTGACCAAAAAAAAAAAGAAAAACTAATTTAGTAGCAACAATTTTCCTGAAATATTCCAAAAAAAAAAAAAAAAATTAAAAGAAAGTAGATCACGTACAGTATTTATTTATCTTTTTTTTTTTTTTAATGTTAAAGGGCTATACGCCTATACGTATGTATTTATTTATCTTTACTATTTTTTTTACTCTATATATATTAAAAAAAAGAGTAGTGTGGGCAATCCTGAAAGTTAAAAACCCTAATCTCTATTTGAAAAAATGTCGACGATGTCTGATCTTTCCCGGGATTTGGTAGAAGAGATACTCTCTAGGGTTTCAATAACATCTTTGAGAGCAGTGAGATTAACTTGTAAACAATGGAATGATTTATCCAAAGATCTGAGCTTTACAAAAAACCATTATGGTAAAGAAGCCAAGGAGATTCTGGTGATCATGATATATGATTTAAAGGCTTGTTTAATGAGCGTCAATCTCCATAATCACAAAGACTTGGCAGATCCATCTCTAAAGCAAATAGGTAAACTTAATCAAGTCAAAATAAGTCAAGTACTGTTTCATTGTGATGGCTTATTGTTATTGTTGTTATGCAATGCTAAGGATAATTCTAGGCTCATGGTTTGGAACCCGTATTTGGGCCAAACCAGGTGGATCCGACCTAGAAACAACTTGTGTATATTAGACATGTTTTATATGGGATACGACACAAACAACAACCACAAAATCTTGAAGTTCTCGTCTTTCCACCGTGAGTATGAAATCTACGATTTTAAGTCTAATGCATGGAGGGTTGATGTCACTACCGACTGTAATATATATCGTTGCAGTACTGTGTCCTTGAAGGGCAATGCTTACTCTATTGCTCATGAAAAGTTGAAAGTAAAACTATTTTTACTTTCTTTTGATTTTACAAGTGAGAGATTTGGACCGCGTCTTCCTCTTCCATTTCACTCTTGTCCTGAGGATTCTGTAATTCTATCTACTGTTAGAGAAGAGCAGCTTGCAGTGCTTTTTAAGAAGTATGATACATATGAGATGAAAATATGGATTACAACTAAGATTGAGCCCAATATGGTGTTGTGGAGCAACTTCTTAAAAGTTGATATGAGACAATTGACTGAAATATTTTGGTTTCCATATTGGATTTTCTTCGTCGACGAGAAGAAGAAAGTAGCAATGATTTGTGATATAGACAGAAAAACGTGGAACAACTACAAATCTTACATGGTTGGAGAGAATGGATACTACAGAGAAGTGGAATTTAGAAAATCCGAAAGTTATCTACTTATGTGCTCTTATGTTCCAAGTTCGGTGCAAATCCAGTAAGGTTCCAGTAGTTGCAAGAGGCCAAAGAAAATGAGGAGATTTTTAGTCTATTATTACATAGTTTGCGATAATAACTTTTCATTCATTTATGTTTTGTTTTTCTTCCTCAAGTGTTCTCATGTCTTTTTGACCAAGACTGGTCAGTCAGTTTATGCTGATGGGAAACTAAACTTTAATATATATATGGATCAATGAAGTTTTTTTTGGCTTTTCATGGTTCTTGAACATAATCTTCTATATATGTGATCTTGAGAATTACATTTCTTCTTGATGATCATGTACTTTTTTTATTATTATGTTAAATTAATTAATCAACAAATGAAATAAATTACAAAGAATGTGTTTATAGTGGAACCAATTTATAAGACAAAGACAAATGGGAGAGAAGGTTTTGTGCTTCTCCTGCAAAGGCCAACACAGAGAAGTCCGAGAGAAGATCAAGTTCGTGTGGGGCACCAACGCTGCATCAAGTCACTTAGCTTGGAGCCTGGAGGATTATGAAGCGAAGTGATGAGAGAAATAATTTATTTGTACATGATACGGGAGAGATAGAGAGCCGATGTAGATGCTTTAGCTCATTCCTTTCTCTCCAAATATGATAGACAATGGCTTGAAAACAGAGGAGGGTTTAGTCAGTGGTGTTGTACCTTCTACCGTGCAAGTGCAAGGATCAAAGTGTTTCATCCCAGTCCGGTGTAGCGTAGGATCAGAGAAGTGAATTACATATTGCCATCCGAGTAGTCTTCATGATGATGGTCCAGTGAAGTTTTGATGGTGCATTGTGTTGTGTTGACGGATTAGAGTATTCTTGCAAATATGAGAAGATTTACGTGACAGTCTAAAAGAAACATAATATAATATGATTATAAAAAGTTGATTGAAATCACAAACCGACCTTAGCTCAGTTGGTAGAGCGGAAGACTGTAGTTGTTCACAACAGATAATCTTTAGGTCGCTGGTTCGATTCCGGCAGGTCGGATTTTTTTTTCTCAATTCTAACATTTCTTTATTATTACCCTTATACCCTCCGATCCAAGACACATTACTGCCACTTTAGTAGGACAAAATGGTAAATCACCAAGTTTCCATAAAACTTTAACATTCCCAAAACTTACTAAACTTTCTCAATAGTTCAGAGTGCATCTATCTGATAACTCAGCTTCATGCTTCAACTCAGCTTAAAAGTTCCTGTAATATTTCAGTTTCTTGATCGTTCCTTTTGCGAGTTTGCGAAGAAAGAATGCAGATAGATAGCTCTTGTAGCCTATCTCTTTTACCAGTAATCTTTGCAAGAACACAACCCATCTTCAAATCTATGAAACCGTATCCGATCCCGCATTATAATCACTCTATTCAACAACTTCGACACAGCTTTTATCCAGTTGTGGCAATCACTACACATCCGTATATTCTTCTGAATTCTAATTTCTGTTCCTGGACTACTCTTCAAGATCACATATGCCAACGCAAGCTTTTCGCTGTGGTAATTCAAGTTCTCCTCTTTCTCCTCTTCAGAGACATCCATTAACACCAAATCTGTGTCAGACACAAATCCTTCAGACTTCGTTTTCTGTATCAAACCTTCTAATACTTTGTATATAGCCATTGTTTCTATATGAGATGTATCCCCTGCCTTAAACCGATGTATCATCCCTCCAAATTCCACCCAACTCTTTCCTTTTGCTTTACGGATTCCTTCCTTAGTCATCAATTCTCTAACCTTTTGAGCACTCTCCCATTTCTTCGTGGAGCTATAGATGTTCGAAAGCAACACATAGTCTCCGCTCTTTGCCTTTGAAAGATTCTGTATCGCGATTTCTCCTAGCTCGGGATTCTTGTAAGTTCTGGAGGAACTAAGAAGAGACCTCCAAATCACCACATCTGGCTCGATCTGCATTGATTCTATCAACTCATAAGCTTCTTTTACCCGTCCTGCCCGGCCTAGCAGATCAACCATAGCCCCGTAGTGCTCTAACTTTGGCTGTATTGAAAACCGCTGACTCATTAGACCAAAGTACTCTTTCCCTTCTTCGAGCAAACCGCAATGGCTACACGCTGTTAAAAGCCCGAGAAATGTTATAGAATCTGGTGAAACATGTTCTGCTTCCATCTCTGAAAACACTCTGATTGCTTCTGTGGCTAGCCCATGAGTAGCAAAACCCGTGATCATCGCGTTCCAAATAGACACATCGTTCCGTTTAACGCTGTAGAAAACCTCTCTCGAAGTTCCTATATCTCCGCACTTTGCATACACGTCGACAAGTGCAGAAGACAATATTGCATTAAGTTCAATCCCAGCATCAATCATCAGAGAATGCACCCACTTTGCATGGTGTAGATCTCCAAGACGGGCACAAGCAGCTAAAGAGGAAGCGAAACTGAACTTATTCGGTTTAATATCAGTAAAACTAAGCATATTCTTAAGAGTTTTCAAAGCTTCTTCGTACTGAACATTTCTAACATAACCACCAATCATCAAATTCCAGGTGATCACATTCTGATCACTAGCGTTACGAAGAACCTTCTTGGCCAAACCAGACTCTCCAATTTTCATAAGACTCTCAATGATTACGTTTGTGTTACAGACACCAGGTGACAAAGAGAGGAACCAAAGAAGAAGCCGTCGAGCAAGATATGAACGGTTGCAGCGTCTATAAGCTGCAACTGTGGAGACAAGAAGAGATGGATATGTTCCATATCCAAGTTTAAAGATATGAGCATGTGCTTGAAGAACACATTTAGAATTTGAAGGAGCTTTGCATGATTCAAGAACTTGTTTCAACATCCGATGATCTACAAAAGAAAGCATGAAACTTTATAGGTGAATTTTAGCACAATTCACCAAATTTCAAAAAGAGAGAAACTTTAAAGACGAATCAACCCAAAAAGCTATGTAAACACCATAAAACTGGAGATTGATGACAATTAGATAAACCCCAGACCAGAAAAGTAAAACCCTAAGAAACATCAGTCATGGAATTCCACAGAAATGTCTGATTTGGATACAAAGAAGAGATTTTTACCGGTGAGGTTTGAAGCGGAAGATGACGAGAGAGAGGCGACGCAGAATCTTCTGATTCCGGAGACATTAATGGAGATTCTCTGCATCTCCAATTGAGGGTGAGAACAACGAGAGAAAAAGACAGAACTTTGAGATTTCTTCTGTTTTTTTTGGCCAAAAGGTTGAGTTTTTTTTTTTTTTTTTAATCTTAGGTGTTTTGTTCTTTCTTTCTGCAGTAATGTTATAATAAACGAATCCTTTATAAATTTGAGAGTTTAATACAATATGGGAATGATGTTTATGTCTAAACTAAGAATTGGTACGATGACTGATAAAATATTAAGCCACCTGAACCTGTATCCTCAGATAATAAGAAATGAGGAACAAAGACATGTGAGAGCTTCAAAAGTTTCATGAGATCTTGTGTAGACCAATGTTGAGATCAGAAGATATTGAGATGAGAAGTGGTTGAGAGTAATGCCATTCCGCTTTAAACACTCGTTTCTGATGCGCTTTTATTGATTGTGTCGGCTTACGAGCATTGTACCTACCCACAAGTGAAACAACAATACAATCACAATCCAATGTGTGTGTAAACAGAGAGCCATTGATGTTGTGGAAGTGTGTTACCTGATGTCAAAAATATGGATGACCGGGTCGACTGAGCCTGAGGTTAGGTATAAACCATCAGGAGACCAAGACTGGTTTATTAAAGCTGATTGTGATTCACTGCTGTCTTGCTTCCACCCAAACGAATGCAGTTCGGTTTTCCTTAATCTGATATCAAACAGTCGAAGCTGTTTCTCGGGTTCCCTGACATTACAATGTCGAGATTCTTCTTTAGTATAACAGCTAGCAAAAATGGAAACCATATTTGATAAGTTCTTCTTACCCGGACTGAACCATGAATAGATTGAAGTCACAAGGATTTGCGAGAATGCTCATGCATTTATAGTCTATTTGATGCTTGTAGTCTGCTCTACCGACTTGAACATCAAACCCGTATATTCTCTTGTCCGCTCCAACTGATAAAACAACATTCTTGTTCCTCATCCCATCCACTCCCATTACAGCAGCTGAATGTAGATTCCTGTGTAAAGTTTTCGACTTCCATTTGTTTTCTTCATCATCACTCTCGTTCCATAGAACAACAGCGTGATCACTTCCCCCGGTGACAAAGCATGTATTTTCCCAAGGCATGAACTTTATGTTGTTGATAATCCCTTTTACGTGAGGTTTATTCTCCAGGAAAGTAACCTTCACCAACACAAAAGAAAAGTACCTAGTTTGAGATACTTTCCAAAAGCAAAGAACTAGTGTGTTGTGTTGTCTTTGTCTTTGTTATCAGAAACTTCATGTACTAAATGTGGTGCAGTAACATTTACCCCGCGTGTCTTGTTCAGATTTAAGATCGATATCTGAGAATCCCCATCGTCTGCAGTGTATACAGAGAAAAGGGTGTTCCCAGAAGGGTGCCAGGCCATATCTTCTGCCCATCTTCTTTGTTTTCGAGATAAACAGTCGGTAGTACTAAGCAATGATGCAGCCAATCTGAAATTAAATAGACCGCACAAAAATATAAGAAATCACAACAATTGGATTCCCTACATGGAAAGACACAGTCAATATCTATGAGCTAATTTTGGCTCTAAATCAGGTTTGCATTGTTTCTTCCTAATTGGGATAGGACCATTGAATTTGAATTCCTGTCAAGATTTAGCTAGATATCTAAAATGTGTACCATGTGTTCTGGTTATTAAATATACTTATCCTTCGAACAAGCTTCTTCTTTTTGTTTAATCCTTGTTTGGTATTGTAACATTATAGACAACAAAAAGAATACTCTACCCTAAACAAACAAAAATCGGGTACAAAAGCAAAGATACTAAGTCATTAGTGTTTCCTCTTTCAATTAAGTTAAACCAAAGGACTGGGTTTGAGTTTCATACGTCAATGCATATGATTCTATCCAAATCTGAGGCCCTAAACCCAAAAGCTCTAAAACAAGTAAATTAAAGTCATCATTTCTATCACCTCCAATAAGAGACTAGTCCAAACTACATCAACAGAAGAAGTCTGTTTATAACAAACTTGCTATAAAAACAAACAATCAGGTAAATCTATAAACACTCCACAGAGACAAGAGAATAACTATAATGGGAAAAACCCCCACCTTCCAGGCTGCAGTTGCCATAAACTGACCATTCCATCCAGAGAACTTAATGATACATGAAAATACAAAGACAGATATTAGATTCAAGAACCCATTTTAAACCCAACAGCAGACTAAAGAGTCTTGTACCTTGTTGCAAACAACTGCTCATTTACAGGACACAAAATCAAGCTTCTTAATTTCCTCTTATGCTGACTAGAGATTTGGTTACTAGTATGACACTTGATTGTAGTTGGTGAAGAGTTTCTCGCTATCAACCGAATCAACTCTTGGTGCTCCTTTTGCTCTGCAATAACAACACACAACAAAAACCAGTCAAGACTAAAACAGAACTCTCAAATACATACAAGAAAACAAATGTTCAAAAGTGGTTACCAAATTTCCTCTTCATCCCTCTATCTTTAACATTAGGACTATCACGAGATGTTTCAGATTTTTGCTTCACAACAACAGTCTTGGCCTTGGATACACTACTACCACAACCACTTCTGGGATAATCAGAGCTATCACAGGGCCTTCTTAGAGTCTTGCTAGGTGATGGAGATGCATAGTCTTCACTCACATTCCTTAAAGTCTTCAATGGTTTATGATCTTTCTTAGCACTAATGGATGGAACTGAAGCTCCACGAAGTTGAGCTAACTTAGCTTTTGAATTCTGCAAACTTCTTTCTGCTTCAACAAGCTAAGAAACCCACAAATCATTCAATCATTTCACTATGGATAATCTAGAAAACCAAAATAGAAACAGAGAAAAATCAAAACTTTGAAGAGAGAGAGAGACCTTGTTTTGGTAATTAGATATGTGATGGTTAAGACGCTCAATTTCATTAGAACGATGCTCTACTAAAGCAACAAGAACTTCTTCTTGCTCTTCTCTGCAAGAGACATTAGCTTCTTCTTCTTCTTCATCTTCTTTGAGTTTAGGTTTCTTAGGGTTCGTATAAAGCTCACTCATTTCTGATTCCAAGACTTGTGGGTGGATTGGTTCTTGTGCCAACGACAAAATGGGATCTGAATCGTCTCTTTGATTTCGACAAAATTGTGCTTTTTTTGTTTCAGAGACCCTCACGTGGAGAAACAAGCTCCCATTGGTATGAATGGATCAATGGAATGCAACAAGAAAAAGAGAAAACACAAATTAATTAAGAGAAGAAATAAAGTAAATGAAATAGCGTGTGTTTAAAATGAAAGGATTATTAACTAAATCTATTTCTTAACAATTAACTAAAAATCAGATAAATAGCTTTAATGAAAAGAATGTCATAACATATAATGGACAATATCCAAATTTTTCGCTGGTTAAAATTTAATTTTGTGAATTTAAATATAATTGGTAATATCGTTTTAAAAAATTAGTTATTAATGTTAATATAAAATAAAATTTAGTCGACTGAAATATTTATTTGAAATTTAGTTTATATTTAGTTAAATATATCAGCAAAAATGATTTGATAATCATGAATTAAAATAAATTTATGATACTATTTTAACAAAAAAAAGTAAGCTTATACAAAAATATTTATTATCGTCATCGACGGTAATAACTGCTCTGATTTCTATCCAGCAACAATGACGAATTTTTTTTATTCATCGAGTAGCTTCCGAATCTGTCCCTACCTCTATCATACATAGTCGTCGGATTGTTTTCATTTTAGTTTCCACTGCCGGTAGAAATTTCTTGGAGTTGAATATCTTTTGTTTTGTATTAATATTAATTCATGCTCTTTGTTTTATATTTTGTTATGGATTAATTTGGAGAAACATCGTAGAAACATAAACACAACAACAATCATAATCTCGCGAGATCTTGAGGGCTCACGAGCCACCCATCTCGTCGGCTGTCGCAACATGTGCCTCCTCTTTTTTGCAATCGGTTTCTTCTCCTCTCTCCTCTGTCATTGATGTAATTGTTTCAGTTTTTTGGTTAATTGTGATTCATTGAGTAGCTTCTGAATATGTCCCTGCCTCTAACATACATAGTCATCCGATAGTTTCCTTTGTCTACTGCCGGTAAAAAAATTTGTAATTGTCTTTTATTTTGTTTTATTCCATGAGGCGATGAACAAGAACAGCCACACAAACGTACATTTTGACTATGGTGCATATTATTTAGAAGAGCTTGAGTGGATTTCAAGAAATTCTATACGTTTAAGACCTCATCTTTGGAGAATATAACTTTTGAAATTGAGTTACAGTCTATCTAAATCTTGAAGAAAGTAATACATTGTAGATGACGAAATCTTTTTTTTTTGTCATCCGAAATTAATTAAAGCTCAAAAGAGTCATTCCTGGGGAATGTTGTTTACATACGTGATATGAAGCGGTTCTGTACGAACTTTTTGTGCCAGATTGTCCGCTTTTACATTTGCACAACGAGAAATTAAAGATAAAAAGAATTTCAAAAATTCTTCCTTGTCGCTCTGAAACTCCTCCAAATACGCTGAAAATGCCGAAATCATACCAAAATAAATCTGAATCAGTTGGTTATTACTCTTTTCCTATTAACATTTACAAATTAATTATTCAACAATCACCAGACAAGATTTTATATTAAAACGTAGAGTAAGTTTTTAGGGTGTTCTTAAACATGCGTGTTTATCCGATTAGAGTATTTAATCAAAGTTACAACTTTACAAATGGTCATAGTTGTAATGAGAATTTTATGTACTTTTTAACAAAACTTAGGTTAATTTAAATATGTACTCCCCCATTAATTAGTAGTAGGATATCACAATCAACTTGGGTTTTCACTTTTCATTTGACAAAAAAATTTGACCAATTACAATCGATACAATATAACTAAGCCGAATTGAACCAATACGGACAAAGGATCAAAACATAATAAGAATGAGTTAAACTTTTCATACTTCTAAAAATTACATAATGGCCTATTCTCGTACTCTACATTTTCATGATATACTAAAGATACAAATGGAAAAAATAAAAGCTTCAAAGTTGTTCAGAAATGATGAATTTTGCCTTGGGTTGTGGTGATGATTATGTTGTTTCCGCATTTTCTATTTTTCACATGAGTGTCCAGCTCTAGCCATGCTCAAACAGAACTATAATAATGATCGAATGGTTCAAGTAATGGAAAAAAGTAAACACTAAAACAACTACTAATTATGTATTGTTTGGAATTTATTTGACGACACCCTCATATACCAAATATCTTAAAGGATTGGACTTCTTTTTGTGATATTAAAGTTTGGGTATGGTCTGAATTTTGGTATGAACCAGTTGCTCCAAAGGTACAACTGACTCATATCCAAACTCAGTCCATACCCAAACTATGACATCACCAGAAGAAGTCTAAGGCACAAAATCGACGGAGAATAAAGATTTGAATAATGGGTTCGAGAATAAATGAAGCAGAAAGCTTTAGAGAATAGAATTAGAGAAGACGAGAATGCAAAAGTTGGCATGAGTGTGAAATTTGAGAGATCTTTCTATCTTCTTATATGATAGATTCAAAAGTCAAAAAAGTAAAATAAAAATATATTCAAAAGTATCTTTTCACTAATAGATGTTTTCAGATTTTTACCCTTTATTTGACTATATTCTATTATAGATAAAGCTCTCATTGGTTTAAATTTTGAGATTATAGAAACAAAATATTTTCTTTCCTTTTTGTAAATAAATTGGCATAATGAATTTTTTATAAAAATTGACTTTGACTAGAAACTTATACAGTATAATAAAATGGTAAAATGAAGAAAGTGTAATATTTTATTTGACATATATAATAAGATGGTTGAATAATAAATTAAGAAAGAATCTTTAGATTATGACCAAATCTAAAAATCTAATCACCATTAACTGTGTTACATGATTTGACCAAATCTAAAGATTCTTTCTTAATTTAATATTCTATAATCCTATTATATAAATAAAATAAAAATAAATAAATTTTCTTCATTTTACCATTATATTAGATAAATTTCAGTCAAAATATATTTTTTATTTATTTTTTCATGGAAATTTATTTACAAAAAAGTAAATAAATAGTTTGTTTCTTCTTTTTTTTTTCTTTTATTTGGACAAAAAATATTTTGTTTCTAAAAATCCCAAATTCTAGACAAATAAGAGAAATAGCATAAAATTGAAAAATACAAAAAGGATGCAATCTGTGAGACTTTTCAATATATTTTCTCATTATGAACTTTTGAATAATTATATTAAAATTAAAGGAGACTCACAAAAATGCCCCTTTTTCAATGCCCCTTTTCAAAAATGCCATTTGGCTGTCCATTTTTAAAAATACCCCTTTTTATGTACAAAATGACTAAATTACCCTTCTTTTAATAAAAGATATCACAAATATATGAGGAAATATAACAAAATTAGGTCCACAAAATACAAAATATTTTTTGGCGGGAAAATTGATCCCGCAATTTTTCCCGCCAAAACACTTGTAAAACCTTTAAAATACCTTGTAAAATTTTTCCGTAAAATTTTTTCCCGCCAAAAAAATTTTTTTTGCGGGAAAAGTGATTCCGCAATTTTTTTGGCGTTAAATTTTTGGCGGGAAACATTTACAAGGTATTTTAAAGGTTTTTTACAGGGTATTTATAAGGTTTTACAATGTATTTTAAAAGGTTTTACAACGTATTTATAAGATATTATAAGATTTTACAAGCTATTTTATAAGGTTTTACAAGTTATAAGGTTTTACAAGTTTTTTATAAGGTTTTACAAGTTATAAATACCTTATAAAACCTTATAAGTACCTTGTAAAACCTTTTAAAATACATTGTAAAACCTTACAAAAACACTTGTAAATACTCTGTAAAACCTTTAAAATACCTTGTAAATTTTTCCCGCCAAAAAAATTTCGACAAAAAAATTGCGGAATCACTTTTCCCGCAAAAAAAAATTTTGGCGGGAAAAATTTTTACGAGAAAATTTTACAAGGTATTTTAAAGGTTTTTACAAGTGTTTTGGCGGGAAAATTGCGGGATCACTTTTCCCGCCAAAAAATATTTTGTATTTTGTGGACCTAATTTTGTTTCAAATAAGGGTAAAATGGTCATTAAAAATTAAAAGAGGGCAAACTTAAAAATGGACTCTCAAAGGGGGCATTTTTGAAAAGGGGTATTGAAAAAGGGGCATTTTTAACAATTTCTCTAAAATTAATTATATCAAATTTTTCATCAATTATATTTTCTATATATAAATATATATATATATATATATATTATAAACATTTTAAAACATAACAAATTTATTAGGGCTATACTTAAAAATACCAAACAATTTTGTTTTCTTTTCAAAGGTACCACAAAATATTTTTATAAATTATGTTTACCATTTAAGAAAATTAAATTTCGAAGTAGATCCATGTCGGATCTAAATATCTTGTTTTTCAATATTAAAATATTTGGATCCAGATCCGGAAGTTTCATATATCATACTTCGGATCAGATTGGCTTAGATCTCAGATAATATTTCCACCTCTAAATATAGTGTACATTTATCAAATTATGTTATTTTGTTGAAGATGCTTTATATTAAATTTAGATGATTTTGTACCACTATGAATTCTTTTTTCTTTTCATTGAAAATTCATGAGTCAAAATAAAAACCATCAAGCAATCAAACTAATAGTAAGATAATGAATGAGTATTAGTAATAAGAAAACCAAAAAGTTATGCAAATATTTAAAAAAATTCAAATAAAACTGAATGAATGTAAAAGATCTCAAACTACGTTTTATCAGCACATACCTTTTGCAAAAGAATGTAATCGGATTTGAGGTTTCTTCATTGATGCGATCGAATAATTCCAAACTTTCATAGGATATGTATTCGCTATGTTTGTAACAGAAAAATACGGCGGATATGATGAACACGTAAAAATCTGTGAATTGGATCCTTTTATAGAACCAAAATATTAACCTAGGCGACTTAAAATGGAATCATGTCAAACGACGTCGAATAGATTAGTATCCATTCGACGTCGTTTCACATGTTCTAATTTTTTGTTGCCTAAATTAACTAGTTTTACAAAAATATCTATACGACGTCGTATGCAAGTTTATCTAAAGCTAATATCTTTTAGTATATTATACGTTGTCGTTTGGCAGGTTTCAATCTTTGTCATGTCTAAGGTAATCTTTTGGTTTCGATAAAGGATGTCTAATTTAAAAAAAAAAAAAAAAAAAAACTGTATCACTAAATCGAGCGCCAATCAATCTTACATAAACTTTAACATACATTTTTTTGTAGCTTCTCTTGTAACCAAAATCCCGAATAAAAAACAAAATTCTAGAATTGATGTCAAGATTCGATTTTCAAAGTAGTTATCTTTTAGTGTAAAAATCCTCATAACTTCAACTAGGCATAATATTTGGAGGAAATTGAAATTTAAATTCTATAACAAGATTTGTTTTACGTACATCCTATGTTTCACATGTCTCCGAAGAGCTAATATGCGTTGTATATTATAAGTTCGGATATTTTTTCTTGTTTAGCATTCACTCATCATCATATTTAATGTCTTAATGACAAATAATGATAATTGGAACTAATATACAAAGACGCAGCATGGGTTTATCATGTCAAACAACTACACTAGAATACTAGATTCTGGAAAAAACAAATCATTCACTTTGAACAAAATACTCAGCACTGTGAGATATTATATCAAACCCAAAACTGATGTAAAACCATTGTTCTAAAAAGTTGTCTAGGCGGTCGCCTAGGGCTCCGAATCGGTAGACGCTCAAGTGACGCTTAAACAACCGTTTCGGCCGCCTAAGTTTTGTTTCAATGTATTTATCCAATTTTCAACTGCATCAATTTAAATTATAAATTTTAGTTCCATATATATTGTACGATATGAATTAAATAAATGTTTTCGTGTAATTTTTGTTTACAGTTTAATATTTTTATTCTTCTAATACATAGTTTTATATGATTTTTATCTTAAATATCATATTTTAAATGTGTTAGGTTGTAAACATCTAAACCACCTAAAATCGCCTAAACCCCGATTAGGCGTTCTAGGCGCTAGGCGCTTGGGTCACCGCCCGATTAGCGTCTAGTGCTAAAACATCATGCATCTCCTCTTGTCGTTTGAGAAAGTAAATGTTTTCCAAAAGTCGCAAACTCATAACTCAATATTTAGAGCTCTTTCCATCATTTATACATGAATCTATATCTCAATACACCCAATATCTTACCTATTTCCATCCATTAGGATCCAGACATGCAGTGATCTTCGTGGCTAATACCGGTAAGGTACCAGCTTCCCTCGTGATAATTTGGCCAGAAGAGTTTTATAACTTAAGCACTTTCGCCAAAAGTTTTATAACCCGGTTTAATTTTGGATCAGTTATTCCGGTTTTGGATCGGTTTGATTCATCTAAATTGAAAAGACTTTATGGTTCAATCTCATTATAAAAATCTTATTCGACATGTGAAACATTGCCTATAACTTACACAAACAGCCTATAACTTCGAGAAACGAAAGATAAAGCTCTCCTTTATGTGAAAATTCATCGTCTGTTCACATAAGTTTTACATAAGTTTCTTCTTCTTCTTCTTCACTCGGTCATCACTGTTGAAGGAACGACTTTCTGTATGATGCTTTTAAGCGCAGGTGCGCTGATTAAACACTCGGTATCCTCAAAGCATGACTTACCTTGTTCAGCTGCTTTGCAAAGCTGCGGATCCAAAGGAACTTTCCCAAGAAACGGTACTCCCATTTCCCGACACATTCTTTCTGCACCGCCTCCGCTGCTGTCAAACACTTCGCTGCAAGCTACGATGTCGAGAAGCTCTGGTGCGTTTTCTCTTAAGCAAGCGATTACGTCTTCAGTCACGTTAATGGATGAGCCGGTCTCTGTCGCCAGCTTCATGAACTTGACATCCTTCAACGGTTGAGATAAACCACTCATGTTCTCTACTACTCCTAGCACCGGGACTCCAACTTTCTTGCAAAAGCTCACTTCTTTTCTCACATCAATCAAGGAGACTTCCTGCGGTGTCGTGACAATGATGGCACCGTCGATCCCCGTGGGTAGAAGGTACTGGACGATGGAGATGTGTTCATCAGAGGTTCCTGGTGGGGCATCAACAACGAGGTAATCAATCTCTCCCCAGTAGACGTCTTTCAAGAACTGTTTGATGAGCCCATTCTTGCGTGGACCTCTCCAGATCACAGCGTCATCAGAGTTAGGGAGCATGAATCCTATGGACATGACACCAAGGTTATCTTCCACATAAACCGGAGACCATCCAAGGTTACTCTGGTGAATCTCTTGCCCTTCAAGTCCTAACATTTTTGGGATGCTTGGACCGCATATATCAATGTCCATCAGACCTACTTGATGATCCATGCCCGCAAGAGCAAACGAAAACTGAGCTGAGAAAGTACTCTTACCAACTCCACCTTTGCCAGACAAAACCAGAATCTTGTGCTTAACAGTGCTCATTCTCTCCGCAATGGCAACCAAATCTACAGAAAACAGAAAACGTCAGCCTAAATATCCCCCCATAAATTCAACTAGTAATCAATTGAGTCTGCAACTCAAACACATATGGAGCTTAGACATTAACATCAAAAAGATCAATCTTTTAATCATCATATGGAGCCACACCAAATCGAGCTATTCTAGAGTTCCAAATCTATTATAGAGCTCCAAAAACAAAAAGATTCAGAAGTAATCGAACATGTATAATGTAAATAAGAGATACAAAGCTCATATAAACACATTGATACAAAACCCATCTTCAAAACCAAGTTTTGAAATGTAATCCTAAGCACGAATCGCAAGCAGAGACATTCAGAAACCTAGCCACAAGTAGTAATTCAAGTGAAATCGAACCTGGGTCAGGTCCTTTAGGAGCAGTGGCACAAGCTTCCTGATTAGGGCAACCAGCACAAGAATCTGACTTCCCAGCAGTTTCTGATTGAGGACCTGGGCAATCTATTCACAAGCAACCAACAAACAAAACCCAATTAGGTTAAACCCAGCGATTGAAGCTACAAGAAAAGTGAAAAAAGGATTGATTTTTCTTACGCTCGTTGGCGTTCTCAGGAATATCTCCGTTCTCCATATCGTCGACTTGTGATTTCTGATTGGTTCCTTGAAGGGAAATTTTCGTTTATATGTGAACCTCTCTGCTTATGACGGCGATGGTTGAGAAGTTGACGACGGACGACGACGCGTATATAATCGATTCAAAGTCGGTAAAACTGATATATACAAAGCCCATTAATTATATTGGACCTTCATGGGCCTTGTCGACCGATTCATATTTTGATGATATTGTTTTTTTTTCCCTCATATTTTGATAAAATGTCGCAAAACTCACATATAATCAAAGTCTATCGTTTAATCCCAAATTGTTGTTATCAATAAGTGTTTTGTTTAATGGTAGATAGAATCTACATATAATAGCAATCTCAATAAATGGTTTTTGCACCTCTGAACGGTTGCGTTTTTTTATCGCAACATTTCGTTTAAATACTTACGGATATTTTTTTCGATGGTCTTTTTTTATCGTATCTTTTCGTTGAAATATTTACGGTTATTTTTCTATAATTGTACTTTTTTTATTGCATCTCTTCGTTAACATATTTACGATTTTTTAATAGGTATATTTGTTCAATTACAGTAATATCTTTTCAATTTACGGTTGTGTCTTCATAGTTGCATCTATTCATTAAAAGTTACGTCTCATATTATATATATTTAAATTTTGTTTTTTAACTAAAAAATATATTTTACGGTTGTTTTTTTCAAAGAGTTGCAATGCGAATAAATATTTTCAACGGTTGCATATCTTTTATCGTAACACCTCATAAACAATTGCGATTGTTTAGTTGAACCATTACAACATTTATGTTTTCATAAAAGTTGCATATGTTCAGCTTTTAACTATCAAAATTTTGAACAATTGTGTTTTTTGTTTGTTGCAACCTTTCGTTAAGTTTTTTTAATAACTATAAAATATGATTTATGGTTGTGTTGTTTTTTTAAAGGTGTATATATTCAATTTTTAACTATAAAATATAAATTTTCTGGTTTTGTTTTTTAGAAAATTGCATCTATTCAAAGGTCGCAACGGTTTGTCAAATAAACTTTTTTCATTTTACGGTTGTGAAAGTTGCATATTATCAATTTTTAACTGTAGAATATATATTTTTATGGTTTTGTTTTTCAGAAATTTTTATTTGTTCAAAAGTTGCAACGGTTCATTTTTGATAACTATAAAATATAATTTACGGTTGATTTTTTTAAAAAAATTGCATCTGTTCAATTTTTAACTATATAATAAAAACCTTATGGTTTATTTTTTAGATAGTTGCATTTGTTCAAAGATTGTAACAGTTCAACAAATAAAAATTTTCAATTTTACGGTTGTGTCATCTATTCATTTATTGTTATGTCTCTTCATTATATTCATTTTTGCTATCTAGTATTTATATGTATAGATTTTGTTATTTATATTATTATTTGTTTTTTCCTAAATAACTATCAATTTTGGTTATTAGTTAATTTTTTCCGAAGATTGTCTCTCTTTAACATAACTTAATTTAAATATTGCGTATTTTTATCATAATGTTTTGTTGAATATATCTATATAATTATGTTAATAACTATTTTAAAATTTTGAAAAAATACGTCTACTCATTATAGCTTTTTGTTTAATATTTTTGTTTATGATCACATCTTTTCACCATAATATTTCCTAATAATAATATAAATCTTAATAACTGTTTCTGAGGATTACGTCTCTTTATCATAATTTTCGTAAAGTATATATGATTTATTGTTAAAAAGTTTTTTTTCTTAAAGTTATCTCAATTCATTATGATTTTCGTTTGGTATATTTTTTAAAAAGATTTTTGAAATCCTTTCCCCCGCAACATCGCGGGAGTCTGAGTCCTAGTTTAAATAATATTAAAATAAAATAAAGTTGGAGAGAGAAGGAGAAAAGAAAGGAGATGTTTCTTAGTTAAGAAACACACCTAACAAAAACTAGACAGATGTCATTTTATTACTGATTCATATATTAAAAATAATTAAATTATATTTTTACAATGAAAATATTAATATATTTTTTTAAGAAACTCACTGTTCCTCTCTTGCGTTGGGGGTGTTTTAAGTAACTTTTTAGCTCTATCTGGAGGTATGGGCGTCGTCGAGTCATACGAAAAAGAAAATGAAAATGGAAACTATCAGAACTCAGAAGAATCAAACAACGTTCTTCTATTATCCAAGAGGTATTAGCTTTCTTTATTTGAATCTCTTCTCATGGCTTCTTATCTTCTTCCGCATCTCTTTTTCTTTCTTTTTGTGTATCTTCTTCAATGGCTTCTCTTCTTCTACTTCTTTTTTCCCCAAAACTTCTTGCATTCCAACAAGGGTTGTAATGTAGAAACCTAAATCACCATCTTTTCTATTGTGTGCCAAACAGAAAAAATCTGAGCGTGAAACAAATTTTTTAGCGATTTTCTAGATGGTGTTGTTAAACATTTATATTTACCAAGTCACACTGACTTGGTAAGTTACAATATGTGGAATTTGGTTAGTGAAAAATCATTGCTTGAAATGGAGGTAGACTATGAAAGAGGTGATGAAGAAGGACGTTCTAAATACACATTTCAAAGCTTAAGTGAAGAGAAGGCCAAGATTATCTTGATGGAGAAGAAGTTTTTATATCTCTTAAGTGAAGTGATATTTAAAGAAGAAAAGTTCTTCAATCTCATACAGAGGAAGAGAAGGGAAATTGAAGAAAAAGGAGAGATTGATGGGTATCAAATAGCAAGACTTCTCAAGTTTTCTAATCATGTTTCCCAAATTGAATAAAATCATTTAATCCCAAATTGTTGTTATCAATAAGTGTTTTGTTTAATGGTAGATATAATATAAATAATAGAGAAAATATTTATACTTGCAGAAAGATCATGCTACTAAATAATAATAAAAAGATGAAAGAGAGATTTTGTTATTACTGAAGTTGCGAAGTTGTGTATTTATAATAAATGCATTGTTCTATTTATAGAAGTAAAAAATAAGTTATTGTGTGCTCGCATCGTTCTATTTATAGAGATAAAAAGATAAGTTAGTGTGTTTGTATAGTAACGGTACGCTGCACATAAATTATGTAACATTTATCACATGTATGCATCTTTTTGCGACTCTGTGATCTCCTCCCTTTTATGACTTTTGTAACACAACAACAATATTTGACATTTTCATACACATTTATTTCATTAGACTTAAGCATATATTACAAACTTTATGATAAATTACTTAGAATACTATAACCACATGACTCTAAAACATATCCAAAAATTTGAACACAGGCACACAAGCATGCATATGCAGCATTTTATTACAAAAGAATAAACACCACTTGATCCAAAAAAAAAAAACCACACATCCACTTCTTTTTTTTTTTTTCACACATCCACTTTGTATTTGAAGCTTTTGGCTCCATTATAATTTTAATCAGAGGGACCAATCATCTTCTCAGGAACAACAAGAGTATCAAACTCTTCCGAAGTAAGAACACCTAACTTCATAGCTGCGTGCTATAGAATAAATTAAAGCAAAGATTTAGGGATCTTAAAGATATTGTATTATATATTTATGATCTCTATTGAAGAAGGTTTAAATCCAAAATAGAACAACAAATATATTGCTAACAAACTTATACAAATAAGAACATGTTTTGTCTTGCTGCAAATCAATTTCAACTGTGTTTAATTTCCGATTTGTTTTATGAGAAGTGTTAATAATAGTTTATTGTTTACCTTTAATGTGCATCCTTCTTTGTGAGCTTTCTTGGCAACTGCTGCAGCATTGTCATAGCCGATTTTCTGGTAAAGGAAACAAGGACTCGAAAAATTAGCATTAAGGCATATTCATTTGTAATCATAATGAGAAAATGGATAACTTGACAAAGAAGTTATTTGGAGACTTACAGGATTCAATGATGTCACAAGCATAAGAGACTATAGAGAGATATACACAAAACAAAGGATTAGTTCCTGTATATTAATCATTTCCACACATGAATAATTAATTTAAGGCAAATCAACGAGAAGAAGCCTACCTCGTGCAATAGCTTTGAGATCCTCTCTCTGTTAGCCTCAATGCCTCTCACACAGTTTTTGTCAAATGAAGCTGAAGCATCTGCTATTAATCTAATGGACTGGTAAAGACATAAGATCATATGGTTAAGATTGATATTTTTTAAAGAGAATAAAAGAAAAAGATGCACAATGAAAGAAGATTAATGTACATGTAAGAGAGCGCTTGCGATAACCGGTTTGAATACATTCAATTCAAAATGACCATTTGACCCACCAATTGTCACAGCTACATGGTTTCCCATAACCTACAATTTTGTTTGATGCAAGCAAAATAGTCATGAACAAAACAACCTTAGCAATTTAAATTCATATGTTAGTAAAAATGTATGGATGAATAAAAAACTTACTTGAGCACAAACCATAGTCAATGCCTCACATTGTGTAGGATTTACCTTTCCCTGAGAGATAGATTAAAATTCATCTGAATCAAAATATAAATGAACTCGTAACAAAAAAGAATTATATAAATGAAAAAAGGAAAGGTTTATGGACAGAGGAAAAGGACTAAGAGCCAAGAAAATGCATTCATACAGGCATGATACTGCTTCCAGGTTCATTTTCAGGCAGAGAAAGTTCACCAAGACCACATCTTGGACCACTATATAAAGACATGTTAAAACATCATAAGAGCATAGTACATCCTGAAGAAAGAAAGAAAACAGAAAGATTAGATACGTACCTTCCAAGGAAACGTATATCATTAGCGATCTTCATCAACGATGTGGCGATTGTATTAAGAGATCCACTTGTTTCAACACAAGCATCGTGTGCAGCCTGTAAAAAGACAGAATAAATCAACAGCTAATTTCATATATATCAACCATTCAGAAGTATCTTGTATGATTTAGCACCCAGAGCAAGATGCTAGGAATGAATTTGGACATTGATGATGATGGAAGTGGTTTAGAGGCTAACCAAAGCTTCAAACTTGTTTTCTGCGGTGACGAATGGCAAGTTTGTTTCTTCAGCTATTGCAGCAGCTATCTTTACATCAAACCTGTAAATAAAGTAATAGTGTTACTAACAGTGAACTATAATGATATGAACTTGTAATGGAAATAAAATTAGAAATGAGATATACCCTTTCTTTGTGTTTAATCCGGTCCCAACGGCGGTTCCACCTTGTGCAAGCTGGACATACATTTTTAACAAGTTAGAGCTCAATGAAACTTGGAGAAGTATATGAAATCAGATCCTCTAAAGATATCATTGTCAAACCTGATAGATGCGAGGTAGAGTACATGCGACTCTATTAAGTCCATACTTAACCTACAATGATGATTTCAAAAAATCAAAAATTATTTCTACATGGCATGTGATTTACAATTTTGTTGGAAAAGCAGAGAAAACAGAAAAAATAATATTTTACTTGAGTAGCATAGCCGCCAAATTCTTGTCCTAGGGTCAAAGGTGTAGCATCTTGAGTGTGAGTTCTTCCAATTTTCACAATGTCTTTGAACTCGAAGGACTGCCGAAAACCAAATAAGATGAGATAAGTCTTAAAATGTTAGAACGCAGAGCAAATAGACTATGAATTTTGAGTGCTTATGCAACATAAATATGACAATGACTATATAGTTCTAAGAAAAGTTGGATAAAATAACAAAATGTCAAAGGTCAGAAGATGTTTCTTAAATGTAAAATTCCAACATATACAAAGCAACTCTCGAATAGTAACACATTGAACTGAGGTCACAAGTGTTCCCTGTCACCATTTAGGTCAGAGCAAGTTTCATGTTGGAATAGTAGTGTGTTGCAATTTAGCGACTAGATCAAATGAGTCACCTTAGACTCCAAAGAGCTATGCAAATTTTTTAAACTAGGGATCAGCCTTGAAGTAATCTCGGTTGCAACTGCAATGTGCATGACCTAGACAAAACCAAAATAATGGGACCATCAATTAGTACTAAGCAATTAAATGAACGTTAAGCATGCAAAATTATGGTAATGAGAATGCAAACTAAAGCTTACAGTCGGAAAAGTGTCATTAGAAGATTGTGATCTGTTCACATGGTCATTTGGGTGCACAATTTTTTCCCCACGTTTGTGACCAAGAATCTCAGCTGCTCTATTAGCAATAACCTGAAAAAAAGTCAATAGTATTTCTCTAATTTTCATATTAATTATAAATTTATGGCAATAAAAGAGAAATTTGATGAGGAGACACTCTAGTTGGTGAGTAGTACTTATTTTGATATTATACATATACTAGATAAGGCCCGCCTATTTAGGCGGGTGAAAGAAATAAATATAATTTTTGATAATAACCGAATTTTAAATAGTAATATACATCATATTTAATCCAATTCTTTTAAACCAAATTCTAATCTGACACATTCTATTTTGCAATACAATTTAAATAATTATTTCATGATGATAAATTGTTTAATTTTACACGCTCCATCTTAATAGATTAGAGCTAAACATTTTAATTCTACATATACTCCATCTTATTTTTTTAGTTTTTTTTCTGCTATTTCAATTTTAAATAGAAATCCACACATTTTTCTATATTAATGTTCTAAGTAACTCTCATCTCAATTTATCGACTCTATCTAAATATCCTTAAATCATGTAAGTTATTTTTTTTTAAACTACCATAATGTGAGTTAAACTTTATATATTAGTAACTTGTCCTAAACGTATTACTCGAAAATGACTATACTTAATTCTTATTCATCTTTGATACTATTGAGTTCTTTTATCACAATCTTTATCTATGCATCTCAACATTTTATGTATTTTGTTGACATCTATATTTTTTACAGTTAGCTTAACAAAAAAAAAAACAATTCGACAAAAGATACGAAAACATATTTGAACGGGTCCCTATTTTTAAAAAACTCGATTCTTTATGAATTATATGTAACTATAGTTATCTTTATTCTAAACTAATAATGTATCTTTTTCTATTTCTTTTTTTCGATAGGATAGTAAGAAATTTTCTATTTTTTTTTAATATATTAACGAATTAAGATTTGACATGTGTTGATATCTCATTAAGAAACTTGAAACGTGGCACAATCCTATGAATTACTAACTTTGAAAACTACACTTTATATAATAAGATATGATTATTATTATTTTTTATTTAACTATTTATCATCTGTACTATTATTTTATTAACTTCATTTGGATAAAATAAATAAATAAAAATTTTATAACATTTTGTTACGTTTTATAATTAGGACTTATAAGATCTTTATAAAATGTTATATTTTTGAGAAACCATTTTTAGTAGTATTTTTGAAAAAAGAGGTCAATATTTCTTAATCCCTTTCTTATAATTTCTCATAAAACTAGTCAATCTCTTTTGTGTATATTCGATCATTCTTTGAAAATAATTGGAATTATTTTTCACAAAAGGGTAAATCTACTGCGGTAAAGAACCGAAGCCGTCAATATTATTGTTAAAAAACTGAAGCCGTGAAATATGCATCGGTTTTTTAGATAAAAGTATATATTAGGAATTTACGAAGATACAAAACATTTTGTCTTTGTTAGTTTCTTTTTTTTCTTTTTCTTGGATCCGCTACTGGTAGCACTTGTATGAGATCCTACAAAACATATCTTCAACACTGACAGAATTGTGTTCACAAAAAAAACACTGACAGAAATTATTTAACAAAAAAAAAACACTGACAGAAATTATTTAACAAAAAAAAAAAATACACTGCCAGAAATTACCTCATTAGCATTCATATTACTCTGAGTGCCACTACCAGTTTGCCATACAACAAGAGGAAAATGATCATTGAGCTTTCCTTCTGCTACTTCTTGTGCAGCTTCCATTATAGCTTCCCCAATCATTGGATCAAGACCATACTCCATGTTAACCTAAAACATCATCGTGAACTTACGAACCAAAAAAATAAAAAAAAAATTACATAGAGACTTTATAAGTGGAAAAACCTTGGCAGCACATTTCTTCAAGACACCAAAAGCTCGGACGATTGGTTCCGGCATTCGCTCGCGGTCACCACCAATCTCGAAGTTCTGAAGCGATCTCTGCGTCTGTGCTCCCCATAATCTGACACAGAACAACAATAAGAATGTGAAAACGTTTTCCCTCGAGATCAGAACGATATATATCGTAAAGATAAGATCCCAAACTTATCGGAAGGAACTTGGATCGGCCCGAAAGTGTCCCTTTCTTCCCTAAACAAGGTCGAATAAGATCTATGTTGTTGTTCAACTTGATCTTGCTTGAGGGTTACGTCTGCAACTTCGGATAAGTTTTTCTTCTCTCCTTCAAACTGCATTATCAAAGCGGCCATGGCTACAACTGTTAGATAGCAACTTCGGACCTCTTTAACGTGTAAGTTTTTCTCATAATCATCATCCATTTTATTGACATTTTTATAGATCTATAATGTCTTTGTCTAATGGTGGAGCACTAGGCTAGTGATAAAACTGAAGAGACAAGTTTTATTTTGTTATTTTTAGGTAAATTATTCTTCTAGATTTAAATATCAACCAATCAGAATAAGCCACATCAACTTATTATTCAAACTCTTATCTACACGTATGAATTTGTAGAGCCACCTGAAGAGAAGTGTGGGTCTATTAAATCTATAGAAGCTTGTTTGCATGTGATTTATTGTTGTGGAACTGATTGTAATCTCTTAATTTTGTGCCCCCAATGTCTTGCAATCACAATCATATTGGCTGTATATAATATTATAATTATTTTTTCATTCAATCATTTTGAGTGAACTGATTGAAAATGTCTTACTACTTGTTCTAAAAAAAGTTATATAATATTTACGTATTGCAACTTGGAACACGAAAGAAAATATCGACCTAGCTAATGTAAATACAACAAAAACAAGCATGGCAATTTTATATATGTAAAAACCATGCAGAGATACTTTGAGCTACAACAGAACTTGAATAAATTACAATCATGGCAATTCCCCTTATCATAATTATTAGTGCACTCCAAACTCCAAAGTTTACTAGAATTTTTTGAGCAAACATTACAACGTAAAACTTATCAAAAAAAAAAAAAAAACGTACCACAAGTCTTTTATCAAAAAGAAAAAGAAGAAAAAAGAAAAAAGAAACTTTATCACATGTCTACACAAACCCAAAAACACCTTTGTTTGTTGGAAACAACTTAACTTCTTGTAACAACTACAGTTCTAAAGTCTACTCAGTCTCACAAGTAATTTCCACTTATGATGTTTCCTTAATTTTCTTACGATGTTTCTTTAATTTTTTTTTTATGTGTCTTTAATTTTCTTATGAAACATATATGCCCTCAATATCCTAATACGCGGTGTAATTAAGTTTTTATTTATTTTTATTTTTATATAAACGTGATTTCAACACCTTAACTAATGTATATATATTGCCACGAAGTAAATCTCTACTTAAATCTTCTTACACTAATCTCTTTCCCTAAGGTGAATTGTTACAGTTGATATATATAATCATCAGTTTCTTTGAAATTAAGAAATGTTTCCGTGTCCAGCTGATCAACTTTGGTAATCCAAGCTCAATGTCTCTATCATGCTATTGCAACTGCTCCAAAGATTCGTAGACTTTTAAGTCATTTCGAAATTCTTATTGACAAGAATCGTTCTAAGGCGGAAGATTCACTACCTGGAGTCAGGAGATCATCATTAAACACATTCGATATATAGTTGTTTCTTATCATTTAAACCTCTGCAATAACTAGGACAAGTTTCATTTTTTGAGTAAATTCTTCATCCACATAACATTAGATATCAACCAACCATTATAGGCCACGCACGTCAATTTTATCAATTAAACCCTTATCCACACGTGCATGAACCAAAGAGCTTGAGAACCAATGAATTTGATGCCACTTGCCACCTAAAGAGAAGGTGGTCGTCACGTGTAATCCTTTCAAAATCTATAAAATTTTATTTACACGTGATTTATTGTTGTGAAATTGATTGAAATATAATCTCTTAATTTGCCTTCCATGTCCTGCCATAATAATCATATACAGGTGTTTAAATTATATCTTCCATTCAATCCTTTTCCTTTATTCCAAATTTCCAATTGTCACAAAAAAAAAGATCTTACATCGCAATTTGTGAAGCCTTTGTATCGGCTTGTAATTTTCAAGTCTATTTAATCCATTTAATTTGTTTAACATTTTCAGGTGTATTCAATCCATTTATTTGTCTTTCCTTATCATAAATGATCACGTAACATCCGTTTTGTAAATTTATGAGATTCTAGCTACTTGACAACCTAGGAAATTTATTGCATTTGCCTTTCGTCTCGAGCAATAGTTATGGGAAGAACATCAATATCGTCGTCACTTCGTCTAACTCCATTAGCTATGCTTATGTTGAGTAGATGGACTGAAAATATTTTTATGAATTATGCTTCCATATTTTTATCTTTTTTATCATGAGACCATTTGTATAAGTCTATAATCTTCTTACTGTAAACTTAAACCGTTTTCATTTATAAAGAAATCTTTACATTCTTAGCAAAAAAAAAAGTCTAGAAAATTTAGACCAAACTCAAACTTCCCTAAATTGTTTTTTGTTGTCCTTGTTAACTAGGAGGGTTCAGGCCAAAGCCGTTATTCTTCCACTGCTCGAGACTAGCCTCTGCGAATACTTTATGATATGACGTGATATGTGCATCCCTCTCACCAAGGTTGAGCACAACATGATAAACCACTGTTTAACCACTAGCCAAAACCATCCGGTGGTGACTTTTTCTCTCAGTTGTTTCTTTCTAACAACCAATCCTAGACCTTTATAAAACAAAATAAAAACAACCAATCCTAGATTGTAAACTAAACTAAAGAATGAAAATGTGTTGTAATTTTTTCATGATTAGTATTAAAAATTTTAAATGATAAAATCTTTTGAAATTTTTTGCCCAAATCAGATTGTAATTTTTTTTGAAAATCTTTTGAAAAAGGCTCTTTCTACTCACGGTATTATTACCTGCGATAGACACATGTGACATGACTATCGGGACCTCAATTATTATAGCGTGAAAGCATGCTTGGTCAAGTCTTTTTTATTTTATTTTACTTTTGAAAGCAATTCAAAAAGTCAAATTATATGCTTAACAATTCATGAACCATTAGAAGGCCAAAGTAATCTATACACTAACTAAACAGCCGATACAATCGCCGGAAAACAAAATCTTTCACTATTTTTTCTGATCTACTTATATATAAAGCATAAGCTTCATCGTAAGAGGCTAGGATGAAGAATACATAACATGTGCTTTTTGAGAAACACGAATACTCTCGACCATAACAAAAGTGGACCATAATTAGCAAAACCATAGGTACTACACTACCACATGCGGAGTGAAAACAAAGATCCGTGATTATCGTTAAAGATTCCAAATCACAATAATTCAAATAGAGAAACATATATCCATGACATGCATATATGTTTCAACTAAAGTACGTACTATAGAGTCATCAGCCATGTTATGATATATATTTTCATTTTCCTTGCTCTAATTATCTATAATAGACATTTCTTTGGAATCTTTATCATTCTACGAGATCCGACAAAATAATTCAAAAATGACAAAAATCAACCTTGAATTATGAATTCCGGAGAAAGAAAAAAACATTAAGATCCAAAGGAAAGCATAAGCAACAGTAATCAACAAGATCCAAACCCATATCATTGAACAGATTAAAAGAAAAGAGAGACTATAATATCATTACACGAGGAAGAATCATTACCACAAAGACAACATGGGTTTTAGAGAGGTGAAGAATCATTGCTCTAGAGTCTAAAGATTGTTGCGGAGGGAAGTTTGCTAATTTGACAATCTCATTTTTTATATGGAACCAATTTAGACCAGAGCTTTTAAATATATTGGTGTTGTCTAGACATGAGAAATGGGGAAAGATAGTTAGTATTTTAAATATACTGGTGTTGCTGCATCAGACGTGGGATATTCATACTCGGCATGGACTTGCTTAATAAGAGCTTCACAATCTTTCTGAGAAGATGGTTTCTTAGTTTCCTCTTCCATTGGTTAATCATGATTCTCCTGAAATTATTGTAGCCAAATTTCTTTCAGACCCCAAAAAAAAACAGAATAGTTGAGACTTGAGAGTAGTAAACAAGAAGAAGAAATTGAGCTAATTATGACCAACCTCTGCTAAAACAGATTCGATAAGCTGCTGCGTAAACTCGATCTGTAAAACAGTTCCAGTTAATTCCACTGGTCTTTGTGCAGATTTCAAATCAACCTCTGAATCCTTCAATATATGGATTCGAGCACAAAGGTTGTGCTGAAGAAACCGTAAAGTCGCCGCAGCACCAACCAGTAGAGCTACCTGCATAGTAAATTTCAGTAGGTGATACTGAAACAAGAGTCAAGAATGTAAAACCAAACCTTTGAAAATGAGACATGAATTGTGCGAGTGGCCTCAGCTTCCTGGTAATTTCTACCATCCACATGGCTACTTCCATCCCCAATCTCCTTGATTGGATCATTGGTCTTGTTTTCAGCTTCCATGTGCTCAGGACCATAACCATCATCTTCAGGAGGAGAGCTCAAGATAGGGCTGTGCTGAGTAGAGGTAGGGTAGTTTTGAGGAGAGACAGGGCTGTGATCAGGAGAGACAGGGCTGTAACTAGGAAAGTTAGGCCTGTATTTATGAGAGTCAGGGCTGTGACTAGGAGAGTTAGGCCTGTAAATAGTAGAGTCAGGGTTGTGACTAGGAGAGTTAGGCCTGTAAATAATAGAGTCAGGGCAGTGACTAGAAAAGTTAGGCCTGTAACTAGGAGATGTAGGGCTGTAATTAGGAGAGGTGGGGTAATCTAGGAGAACGGATCCAGTTCCAAAAGGAGAACCACCATAAGCATAAGGGTCGTAATGTGCATGCTACAAAAATGAAAATTCAGACAATTCACACAAAGGACATAGAAATACACCAACCAAAAACAAGACAAGACTTTCAATGCAATCGCATCTCTGTATACTTGTAAAGGATCAACGTTTTTGATCTTCAATAAAACAGATATACCTTCGCATTCTCAACTTCATTATCTTTCTCTTCTCGAATCTCTACAGCATCAATCTCGTTCTGAGATTTTCCTTTACCTACAACAAAAAAACACTCAATATTTCTTTGCTACATTAACCCTAGACCAAATCGAGATCCCTCATACATAATCTTCAATGTGTAATAACCAAAAGGATCAGAAAAATATACCTAAACCATCATCCAGCTTCGTCGGAGAAGAGCCAGATTGTGACATTGTTATCTAGCGCGGGTAGGGGAATTATCAGACCTAGCTTACAATATTTTGGCTTATACGTAATATATAAAAGCAAATCTAAAGAGAATATAGAAATAGATTCTCGATATATACGAATATTTTTTAATTTTCTGATTGGATATACTAGATTGTGTACCCGCGCGTTGCGCGGGATTTAATTTAAAACTTTTATTTTTTTAATCAATTGAATTAAAAAAATATTATACTTTACTCATGTGCATTATCTTTCCAAAGTAGTAAAAAGTTTCTCACATTTTTCACTACAATTTTTCTCGTTATCTTCTATGATTCACTCGTTGTCTCCCGACATCTACTCTTTTCTCCTTAGCTCGTAACTATTTTCTCCTTCACATCTTTCAATACTCAATTTTTTTATAAGTTTCATGATCTTTTTATTTAAGTGAACATCGAAAACAGAAATCTGGGGAGATGTTTGTTGTAATATTTTTTTGACCATATTTTGGTGCATCTAAAATTATTTTATAGACAACAAATCTCATATATGGACTCATTCCTATTCATAGACGTAGAATTTCAACATAAAGTTTTGCACTTTTATCTTGACCATTTGAAAAATACAAAATCCTCTTTCTATATATATAATTTAACGTATATTATGATTCTAGATAGTATTTTTAATGTTGACTTTTCTAAAATGTGACACTTACGAACTCATAAAAAATATTCTAATTTTAGAATACATTTATTTTATAAATATCAAAATCCTTCTTATTTCTAATAAAAATTTTCTTTAGTCTACCATTATTATTCTAATTCCAAACAGCATACTCGAATATTATTATTACACAGTTTTATTATTTTATAAGATTATTTTGTTTGAATTTTGGTGTTTAGGATAGTTTTTTTTTGTTTTATTTCAAATCACCTTAGTTTTTTTCAATCTATGTTAATTTTTTAAACACTGACTAATATTACGGTTTTTTTAGGTATTCATTTTTTAAAAAAACAAAGCACTACTTTTTAACTTAGAAAACATTAATTTAACTATTTATATTATATTATACTTATAAATAATAATATGTCCTAAATCCTTCTTATGTTTTAATCGGTACTCACATTTTGAATGTCTATTTTCAAAAATGAATTACTTTTTACTTTAAGTAAAAACCTTTAAATTTGGTATTTGTTTTTAACTCTTATTTTCTTTACTCTACTAAATAATTGTAACTCTTAAAAATAATTGTTGTACCGTTAAAATATATGATAAGTTTCTTTTTTCCTATCTCTAACTATTTTAAAATATTTACTCATATGTTAAAATATAATTATCTAATTTATATTTATCCAATCTCCATTCAAAATTTTCATATTTTAAGTTGTATATTTATTTTTTTGTTTCCTCATAATATTTCATTTAATTTTTGTCAAGTATTGTTTTTATTTAATGTGTGAATTAATTTTAGTTTTAATGTTTTTGTTTTAATAAATAAGATATGTGGAGCCCACAAAAATGTAAAGTATGATGACATGGATGCTGATGTGGACACCCTAGATGGAGAGAAGACTCTCTAATTAAATATATAGATTAATCATTTAAAAGTACAAAAGGTTAATGCAAAAGTCTTCTATATAAATTTCCAAAAAAACTCCAGGGCTTTTAATAACAGCTTCTCCATGGGTGTGTATTTACACTCTGCTTGAAGAGTTACAGATCGGTCGTGATGCGAACGGCATTGCTACTACTGGCTTTGTCTTCTTTCTTGGCTGATCCTTTCTTGCGTTTCCTATCCGATTGTGGCTCTTTTGCCTTTAACTCATTGCACAATGACCTCAAAGACGCAGCTAAGTTATCGTTTCTATGAGCTGCAAATTTCAGAAATAGATATGAAATTCAGAACTACGAAACCATTAACATGAACGTGTGAGAGTTGAAACAGTTTATACCGGAGAGAACAACATCGTCCATGTTCACAACTTTGCGTCCAGCATGATGAGCAAATAGTTCAAGGTCCTTTGCAACATTTTCTGTTACTCATAACAAATAAGCAAAATTTCAGACAAAGCTACTCTGGAAACTAAAACACTAAATTTTGATTTAGTCAACTCTACTATGATTTGAAGCTTCTGCAAACAGTTTACCACACAAACATCAACCAAAATAATCCTACTCAACATAAGCACACACCATGCTTTAGATTGCCATTTCTGTGCTTTTTTTAGGCTAACTACCACATAAAGGCCTAAGAATAGATACTCTTCTTCACCACTGATAAAAATCCTAACATAAACCAAAAGATTACTTCCAAAGCATTGACCAATCTGTATTACCCTGAAGCTAGATAAAGATTCAAAGTGAATAGTAGTAAGCAATGAAAAGTTTTAATGAAATGATTAGAACTTAGAAAACTAACATTGCACATTTCATTAATGTAAAACTAACAAGACCAGAATTCCTCTAACAAAAAGGTTACTTACAAAACATATTGACCCATCTATATCCCCCTGAAGCTAAATAAAGATTCCAGGTGAATAGTAAGCCATCTAAAGTTTAAAAGAAATGATTAGAACTTATAAAACTAACATTTCACATTTCATTAATGTATAACTAGACCAGGATTCCTCTAACCAAAAGATTACTTCCAAAGCATATTGACCAATCTATATTCCCCTGAAGCTAGATTAAGTTTCCAAGTAAATAGCCAAGTATTAACTACTATAGGGTTCTTCAAACCATAAGAAAAGAGAGTTGCAAAATTAGTGTTCCAATGCATAGAAAACTGGTCTCACCTGCATATTTGAAGGCTAAATCCGCCACACATGCCACAACAGGTCCTCCTATTTCCATTCCATTTTTCTTCGCTGCTCAAACCAAAACTCAAATCAATCAAATTCAACTCTTCTCCAGGAAGAATCTAAATTTCAACTATGTAGAATTTAAATTCAAGCAGCTTCGTTACTATGTTGATTCACC
Organism: Arabidopsis suecica; assembly: GCA_019202805.1. Taxonomy (NCBI): domain Eukaryota; kingdom Viridiplantae; phylum Streptophyta; class Magnoliopsida; order Brassicales; family Brassicaceae; genus Arabidopsis; species Arabidopsis suecica. The sequence continues at coordinate 8,209,916 of CM032912.1, read as the reverse complement.
AATTCTAGAAATTGAAAATCGCCAAATCTGATTCGAAAACATTTAATCTATGTTCGTCGTCCACCAGAAGAAACTAATCGGAAGCCAAATAGATTCTCGGACGAAGGAATAAGTGGAAATGAAAATTGAATCCTCAATCAAATCAGCACAAATTTCAAAATCAAATCGAAATCCAGACGACGTTTCATCGAATATATTCATAAAAAAACCGTTAAATCGTCGGAAATTTTGAGAAATCGAATGAAATGGGAGGAGAGGGAGGGAGAGACTCTAACCCTCGGCTTCGGCGATAGAGATCGCGGAGAGTCTGAATCGGTCTCTGATGAGATCATCCATGGAATCGTCTTCAACGATTTGGTCTACCTGGAGATCGCTTATGTCTTCTCCTCCGACGTCCATGGCGAAGCAAGAGCTAGGTTTTCGCCTGTGTATTTGTTGGGCTATCCGATAATAAAGGGAGAAATATACGCGGGAAAACAAAATATAAAACGCAGCGTTTTAAGTATCCCTCCAATTCCAAAACGCAGCGTTATATGGAGAATGGTACTCTATTAGCATTTTTAGCATTTTGCTAAGTTACAGAAACTAAAATAAATATGTATTCCGTGGCTTTATCGATTACCATAACCAACATTTATGTTTTGCTGATGATATTATTGTGTTCACAAAGTCAATGACAAGATCCTTATCAAAACTTTTCAAGATTCTAGCTATGTTTGAGAGAGACAAGGCGGATGCATAAAATAAAGCTAAATGCATAGTTATACCTTTCATTTAAGAAAATCTAGGACTCTCTGTTACGCGCCTACCAGTTTAAATATTTTAGCGTTTCGTTTAGTTCAAGAAAGGTTTAGACATGTTTATGAAGTTCTTATCAACATGGTCAGAAGTCATCTTGATTCTTGATTATATATGTTCCTTATCCGTCATTTATAACAGTACAAGCTTTTGGCTATATGCTTTTCAACTCTCGAAGAGGTGTTTAGGGAAAACTAAAAGTCTTTCTAATGCTTTATTCTGGTCCAATAACCATCATTAATCTAAAGTATCTTGTTTCTAAGCCATGACAAAAAAAGGTTAATCTTGGACTACTTATGTGTAGGTTCGTCGACAATTTCATTATACCTTTATGCTCCGCCTGATTAATTTGGCTTTTTTTTAACCCAAGCTCAATTTTTTCATGAATTGTATGGGTCAAAGTCTTTATGGTATCTCAAAGAATCTAACGTAAGCTTAGAACATAAAAGAGCCACGAAAGGATTCACAATGAACCAACTTTATTTTCGTTTATAAACTCGGTGTCTTTGGCGTGGATTAATAATCTCCCATGCTGTTTAATTTATTTGTAGTATTAACAAAGGAGATGAAAAAATCATATAGTTTAAACAAATATTACCAACTTTTATACTAAAACGTCACTTTACCTCAAATGATACTATATAATATAGGGTTGGAAACTTGGAATATTTGGTTTTTAAAATAACGAAATTTTGTCCGCTGGGAAAAACTTAAATGTTATAGGATAGAATTCGTCGAAGATGTAGCTAGACAACTTTGATGTAGTTTTCTTTCTTTCTTTATAATGAAAAGTACATGTCTTAATGCGAAAAGATATTTCTACATATTCTTAAAAAGATTTTACAAAGTCGGCTTATCACAATCGACAAGTGATTTTAGCCAAGATGGTATGCATGCAAGTAATGAACAGAGAGCAGGGCCGGTCCTATGTTTTAGGTGGCCTAAAGCATTTTTAAAACATGTGGCCTTTTATATAAATATTCACGATAAAAAAAATTATATTAGAATATTAGAAAAAGTACTAAAAATTATTAAATATTTTTAATAAAGTATAAAACATTCTACTTTTTATAAAATTAACTTTCTAAATTATTCGCAGCAAATTTATTGATTTGTCGAGGATTTTTAATAATAAAAAACAAATCTCTTATTTATAAAAAACTGATAAAAACCAAATATTAATGGTTTTTTTTTGCCAAAGAAAAAAGAAATCAAATTACTAAATAATAAGTGAAGTGAACGAAGAAGAAGAAAAAAAAAGAAAGTGCATGTGATGGAAAAAAAAAGAAAGGAACATGAGTGCCAGAAAACAAAATACATAAAAAGTTATATGGGAGGATTCGAACCCAGAAAATTTGACACACTCCCGGACTACTAACACAGCAATATAAATTACTCTTATTGTTTGTGGCCTAAAGCAAATGCTTCATTTGCTTTATGGACGGGCCGGGCCTGACAGAGAGGATAAGAAGACAAAATTAAGATTTTTTTTAGCAATATAATCATTTACATCATTATAGGTTAAAAAAAAGCACCTTAATTTTATAATGCCTAAAGAGAAGATATTTCCCATAAAATAAGAGGTTGAACAAAAACCATGTCACGCTCTCGTCGTCGAGAAAAAATAAGAGGTCGAAGTAAACATAAGTGGCAACGTCTAGAAAGATTCGTCCGCGAGAAGTAAAAGTAGTAACCGAAAAAAAATAAAAAAATCGAGAAATTGGTCTCGTACACGGAACCTCTAACACCAAACACAAATTACCCATTGAGTCCTCTGTCCAGATACATAGCTAGAGACCAATATCCTCAGGGTAGAATAGTCATTCCATATCTAACCAATCATGAAATGTCACGTGTCACGATCTTAAACTCTCTATAACGGACGGTGGTGAGGTTGTCAAGTTCCTTACCGTAGTTCTTTTGGCTACTATACCAAATTGGTTAAGTTCTTACCGTAATTCTGTAAACCGATAATGAAACCATCTATTAAATTTAAAATGATTTGAATAGTAGTAACATATTGTATTTTATCCTCTATACATAACAACCAAATGCGTAAATTTGATGAAAAATTTGACCAACTACTGTATTGAACTATTCGTTAGTGGGTCGGTTACTCTAAACCGGACGGTAAATTACGTAAAATTGAGTTGGTAAGTAGGTCGGTTTACCACGTGATATTTTCTTAGAGAGTTTGGAAGTATTGCTAGCGTGCACGATGGTGCACCGAACAAGTGTAATAGACCCGCACCGTATAAAGAAAAAAACTAAAGAATCAGACCCGAGAGAGATAAGGGAGGGTGAAAAAAAAATAAGCACACACCATATCCATCTGTTTTTTTTTTCTTTTCATTTCTCTCTCTCTTCTTCTTCGATTCGTTTTTTCTTCATTTGATCCTCTGTTACGCTTCAATCGAACTCGGTGAGGGTTTCTTCACTTACTTTCTGTATTCGGATTCTTTGTTTGTTTCTGATGTTTGTTCTTGAAGCTTATGGTTTCGTTTTTGTTCAAAGCTAGGGTTTTATGTTTTACTTGTTTGTGTGGTTTAGTTCGAATTTGTTCGATTTATGAGGTTTCAGATCGTGAATTTTGATGGAGATGGAGCTGATTTCTCTCATCTTTGTTAGTAGCTGATTTTGTAGCTTCTATTGATTGGAGTTAAGTGGAATTCAACTTTCTGAGCTAGCTTTTGTTTGGGGCTTCACTTATCCAAAGTTCTTTCTCAGTATCTCTCAGCTTTTGTAAATCTAATTCGTTTTTATGTGTATAACTGTTTCTTGAGGTAGAGTGATAGGATTGTTTACTAACTCCTTGTTTTATTGTTGAATTTGTTTTAGGAAGTCATGGCTATGGCCACAAGGGTGCTGGCTCAATCTACTCCACCATCTTTGGCTTGTTACCAGAGGAATGTTCCCTCACGTGGATCTGGAAGATCGAGAAGATCGGTGAAAATGATGTGTAGTCAGTTACAAGTTTCTGGCTTAAGAATGCAAGGATTTATGGGGTTACGTGGGAATAATGCTTTAGACACTCTAGGAAAAAACCGTCAAGATTTCCATTCGAAGGTGCGGCAGGCGATGAATGTGCCCAAGGGGAAAGCTAGCCGGTTTACGGTGAAAGCAATGTTTGAAAGATTTACTGAAAAGGCTATCAAAGTTATTATGCTTGCCCAGGAGGAAGCTAGAAGATTAGGCCACAATTTTGTGGGAACCGAACAAATTCTTCTAGGTCTTATTGGTGAGGGTACTGGAATTGCTGCTAAAGTTTTGAAATCCATGGGGATTAACTTAAAAGATGCACGTGTGGAGGTAGAGAAGATTATTGGAAGGGGTAGTGGCTTTGTTGCTGTTGAGATACCATTCACTCCTCGTGCGAAGCGTGTTCTTGAACTCTCACTGGAGGAAGCTCGCCAACTTGGTAACTCCCTTCTCTATAGCAAGTCTTTTACTTTCATCTTTTGCCTCTGTATCTGCAATCTGTATATTGATTGATTGTGAAGTGTATTATCCACTGTGTTGATTGTGTATAATTAAGTAATGTAATCCCAGCTTCGTGCTTAAAATATTTTATTTATACTTTAAATACCTTTCTCAACTTGTTTTTTGTCTAACTCCCCTGCTGCTAGCTGTTTGGCATGGACTACCCATTTAACTTTCCTCTTTACCTTCTAGTCTAATTCTTTGTGTTACTTGTGTGAATATCATCAGGTCACAATTACATTGGATCCGAGCACCTTCTTCTTGGATTGCTACGTGAAGGTGAAGGTGTTGCAGCTCGTGTCCTGGAAAATTTAGGTGCAGATCCTAGTAATATTCGCACTCAGGTAAAGTAGTTGCTTATGTGGTAAACTGATTTTTTCAGTTTCTTGATATATTGTTGTGAAATTGATATAACAAAGTATAACTTAAATGTATTGGATGGCTAGGTGATACGCATGGTGGGTGAGAACAATGAGGTAACTGCTAATGTTGGGGGAGGAAGCAGCAGCAATAAGATGCCAACTCTTGAAGAGTACGGGACAAACTTGACGAAACTGGCTGAGGAGGTAGTTATTTGTTGACCTGACCATATGAGATTCCCTTGAAGAGGTAAGATGAATTGAGACTTACTCATAATCTTTTCTTTTGACCTTAGGGTAAATTGGACCCAGTTGTTGGAAGGCAGCCACAGATAGAACGTGTGGTACAAATTCTTGGCAGGAGAACCAAGAACAACCCTTGTCTTATTGGAGAACCTGGTGTTGGTAAGACAGCTATTGCTGAAGGACTTGCGCAGCGTATTGCCAGTGGAGATGTTCCTGAAACCATTGAAGGAAAGAAGGTAAGCATGATGTTTGTCTGTTTTTCAGACTTGTTGAGAAGTTTGCGTTTAAATAAATCAATGGCAATGAGTGAGTATGAGATCCAGTCTTATCTCGACTTTAAATCTTCCATTCACTGCATACTGGTTCATGACATGTAGGCACACATTTCATGAGTCACAGGTTCCAATTTACTAGCTTAGTTGTGATTTTTCCATGCCAAAAGGGTCAATACAAAATGATGTTTCTGCAGAAGTTGTGAAACAAAGAATTTATGTAGAGAATGTATCCAGTGAATAATGTGGTCTTTATGCATTCTGGTTTGTGTAGATTAAATTTCTGGCACTTGTTTTCGTGAGATAATGCCCATGCTGATGTGTTTTTGTTACCGTAATAATATGAACAACATACTTAACAGTTTAGATTCAGGTCACCCTTATTTTCCTGTGATTATGCTGGGTAGTGCAACAGCGATCTAATGGTTCTTGCATTTTCTTTTTGTTTGACTTCAGGTTATTACACTTGACATGGGTCTTCTAGTTGCTGGAACAAAATATCGTGGAGAGTTTGAAGAGAGATTAAAGAAGCTTATGGAGGAAATAAGACAGAGCGACGAGATAATCTTATTTATCGATGAAGTGCATACTTTGATTGGGGCTGGAGCAGCGGAAGGTGCAATTGATGCAGCCAACATTTTAAAACCAGCTCTCGCTAGAGGTGAATTGCAGGTAATTATTCTTTTTGATCCGTTTTACATGACAATACTCTTACAGTTATGTTATTTATTATCAGTAATTTAATCATTGAATAATCATGACAGTGCATTGGAGCGACAACATTAGATGAATACCGAAAGCACATTGAGAAAGACCCTGCGTTGGAAAGAAGATTCCAGCCGGTGAAAGTACCTGAACCTACCGTGGATGAAACTATTCAGATTCTTAAGGGTCTGCGAGAGAGATATGAAATTCACCACAAGCTTCGTTACACTGACGATTCTTTAGTAGCAGCTGCACAGTTGTCATACCAGTATATTAGGTGGCTGATCTCTCAGATTACGTGTTAATAGTTTAAGTAAGGGTGTCATAAATATTACTTACATCTGATTGTCCTTTGATTCCAGTGATCGTTTCCTTCCTGACAAGGCAATTGACTTGATCGATGAAGCTGGTTCTCGGGTTCGACTTCGTCATGCACAGGTATGGTGGAATCACATGCCAGGTTTATGTTAGTTTACCATTTTCATATTTTGATCATTGTTTAACTTGCTCATTTATGCAGGTCCCTGAGGAAGCTAGGGAGCTTGAGAAGGAGCTTAGGCAGATAACTAAGGAGAAGAATGAAGCTGTCCGTGGCCAAGACTTTGAGAAGGTACATACCGTTTGTATATATTCCTTTCGTAATTTTTTGTCAATCTAGGGGAAAAAAGATGTCTTATGAGATGTAAATTTCATTTCAGGCTGGGACACTTCGGGATAGAGAAATTGAACTCAGAGCTGAGGTATCTGCTATCCAAGCGAAAGGCAAGGAGATGAGCAAAGCAGAGAGTGAGACTGGTGAGGAAGGTCCTATGGTCACGGAGTCAGACATCCAACACATTGTATCTTCATGGACTGGTATTCCCGTAGAGAAAGTATCAACTGATGAGTCTGATCGCCTCCTCAAGATGGAAGAAACCCTCCACAAACGTATCATAGGCCAAGACGAAGCTGTGAAAGCCATAAGCCGAGCCATTCGACGTGCACGTGTTGGACTCAAGAACCCTAACCGTCCAATTGCTAGTTTCATATTCTCGGGTCCAACTGGTGTTGGGAAATCCGAGCTTGCCAAAGCTTTGGCAGCTTACTACTTCGGCTCTGAGGAAGCCATGATTCGTCTAGATATGAGTGAGTTCATGGAGAGGCACACTGTCTCCAAACTCATTGGATCACCTCCTGGATATGTCGGGTACACAGAAGGAGGTCAGCTAACAGAAGCAGTTAGGCGTCGCCCTTACACCGTCGTTCTATTCGACGAGATCGAAAAAGCCCATCCAGATGTTTTCAACATGATGCTTCAAATCCTTGAAGACGGTAGATTAACAGACAGCAAAGGAAGAACAGTTGACTTCAAAAACACACTTCTCATCATGACATCAAACGTCGGAAGCAGCGTGATTGAGAAAGGAGGAAGACGTATCGGATTCGACTTAGACTACGACGAGAAAGACAGCAGTTACAACAGAATCAAGAGCCTTGTGACCGAGGAGCTGAAACAGTACTTCAGACCAGAGTTCTTGAACAGGCTAGACGAGATGATTGTGTTCAGACAGCTAACAAAGCTGGAAGTGAAAGAAATTGCTGACATACTGTTGAAGGAAGTGTTCGAAAGGTTGAAGAAGAAGGAGATCGAGCTTCAAGTGACCGAGAGATTCAAAGAGAGAGTAGTAGACGAAGGTTATAACCCGAGCTATGGAGCAAGACCGTTGAGAAGAGCCATCATGAGGCTTTTAGAGGATAGTATGGCAGAGAAGATGCTTGCGAGAGAGATCAAAGAAGGAGACTCAGTGATTGTCGACGTTGACGCCGAAGGTAACGTCACGGTGCTAAATGGTGGAAGTGGCACTCCAACTACTTCCTTGGAGGAGCAGGAAGATTCTCTCCCCGTTGCTTGAATAAAAAGGCAAAGTGCGTTTCTCTTCTTTTGCTTTGGCCCCTAAATGAATTATGGCAAGAGAAGGTTATGAATTGAGATATTTGGGGGCTTTCTTAATATACATTTTCTAAATATATGAAAAAATGTAATGTATAGATGACATTGTGTAGCTTCTTTTCTTCCATGCTTTTTAAGGACTTTGCTTTGGTGCTATGCGAAAAGAGTTAAGGATTGAAAACAAAGATAATACCCATGAAATCAATCAAACTTAACATGAGCTTGAAGCAAATTGTCCATAAGATTAAACTGAAAAATTACATGGGATTTGCAAAATGTACAGAGACTTAAAAAGTTAAAAATTATGGTTTCTGCCAACCATTTTGGCGTTATCTTGTAATTGGGCCATTGCTCATTATAGTTGGTGTCGAAAGAGGAACTCAAATTAATTACGATAACATACATTAATTAGATTATTACAGCAACAATTATGTAAAGTCACAATTCAATAGAATCATGCATGCTAAAGGAAAACTGAAATTGATATAACGTAGGATTAAGATAAAACGTTTCATGTTGAATTTGGTATTAATGTAGAAGAAAGCGATGTCACATATTGGAACATAGCTAGTGCCAGTTGCACAGGTACTATTAAATCTTCTTGGGAGATTTTGCATAGATTCGTAATTTGAATGGAAAAAACAAAACAAAAGGAGAGTCGTACCATTATAAAACTCATCAATTTTTTTATTTGAACAAATTTCTCTTTGTTATTTTATTGCATTGTAGGCGATGATATTTGGTTGTGAGTAAAAGGTTATCTCTCGTATCATGTGGATAGAGACTTCTATGAATATCTATATCGTAGATGGAACCATACGTTAATCTATTTCTAGGTTGATTTATTTGTATTCTTCTTAGTAGAGAAAATCAATACTTCTCTAAACAAAATGGAAATAATATGGCACTATTATATAAGACCATCTCCAATGTCCAACTCTATTTTTTCCTTTATTTTAGAGTTGACTCTATTTTAGAGGCATTTTGCTCCAATGTATGTCTCTAAAATAGAGTTTTCTCTAAAATAGAGAAAAATATAGAGTAGTCTTCTTTTTTACTCTATATATAGAGTAATCTCTACATTTTTCCTCTATTTTAGAGCTAACTCTATTTTAAAGGCATACAATGGAGCAAAATCAACTATATTTCCTCTAAAATAGAGGAAAAAATGAAGTTGGGCATTGGAGATGCTCTAAGGACATAAAACGGTTTTGATATAATAGTGAAGAAAACATAGAGATGCAACATTATTTGAATAACAACTAGCTATGCTGAGATTAAGCTAAATAAAAGAAGTATTTGTTAGAGATCTATAACAATTATCAACCTAACTTATAAGTATTATATGTTAGATACTTCATATATTTTACAATCGTCACATATTTCACTAGACTTGTCTGAAAACGCCATAAAATGGAAGTTGTGTCTTTGCATTTGTAAGTGTAATGTTTTGGGATATCGGATGCTAGGAAAAGACTTTGAGTCGATTTCTTAGAGTGAAGTAATCTACCTAATATATCTCGTAGTTTTCAAGATTCATTTTCATATATCCTTTCGTAATTGGTCTCGGGCACCTATTCTTTTCTTTAAATGTGATCTTGAATATTCAAAACATAGTACAAATAAATGAATAATAGATCAGCCGCTAATTAAATGCGTTAGATAAAGAATAAAGGTTTTTGTGCAAGTACTTGATTATAAAAGAACAAAAGAGATATACTATTGGTGAAGAAAGTATGATGCCAATAAATGCTTAATTCCTCATCCGGATGAAAAATGTCTATCATCTTTGGATTATGATAATTAATTACAAGTCTCTCTTGCTGACCTTTGATACGAAAAAAATGTCAAAATACAATCATAATGTTTTCTTAGTTCCTAATTAACATGTTTTCTTTCTGCTCTAAACTGATCTCAAAAAGAAAATCATAATATATATATAAAGTCCATAGATCGTATACAATTGATAATAAATAATTAATCGTAGGTTCTTATAATGTTTTCGTAAACTATGTGTCATAATAATAAATAAAAGAAAACGTTAAAAAGAATAATAATAGTCCAAATAATTAAGGACATAGATTGCGATAAATTTTTAAGGGTGAAGTACGTACGTACTCGTTTTTTTCTTTATCGTAAAAGTTTCCGATGATTATTTTTCTATAAGAGTACCCGATTATATCAAAACAAAATGGTGGATTTATGATTATTTGTCTTCTATGCATAACCAACGGTATCATGGGATTGGACTTCACACCTTATTCACATTTTTTTTCTTTTGTCTTTTTCTGAGAAGGAAATTTCCTATGTCGATCCAAAGTGGGAAACGAACAAAAGTTTTTATTTTCTCTAACAAAAATGGACAAAAATATTGTAGTATTATGGTATCCACATAGAGATCATTATTGAGAAGATCACGCGGTATTACATAATATTTAACTCTAAATGTACAGTATTTTGGATAGTGTAATTTCTCTAGTCTTTATGTCCGACTGGTTAAACTGTGCATATAGCTTCGATCTATATATTGACTGTGGCAGTAGGTTTAGCAATCTGAGTAAAATCAAAATTATATGATTGATAAATGATAAATATTGCTTTTTGTTGTACAATAACTTTTTGATATATGTATTATAGGTCCGACCCTCTTATAAGGTAAAACAAGCCATTGCTTTAAGCCACTTCTAAATATAGTTCTTTTAGGGCCACGATATTGAATGCTTGCTTGAAGTGTAGTTGATGGTCAACACAAATACATCAATTGGTTTTAGAAAACATTTTCCTCGAGTTCGACTACCCACGTTGGTCGTTCTTTCTTTCATTTAATGGGTTTAGTTGATTAACTTTTTAATGGTACTTTTATTCATTTATTGTTTTCACGTTATGAGCTTATTCTTATAAAAAAAAAGTCTAATCAAATGATTGATCATTATTTGTCTTGTTTAGTTTTACAACATTGTTGTATTACTGTACCTTCTTCTTCTTTATTTAAAACCTTTTAAGGTGTTTTCTTATCTTTTCTATATCAAAACATTATTTATTCTCTAAATAACATAAAACTCTGGAGAATACGAATCACAACAGAAATTAAAATTTTAAGTGTTTACATAAAATAATGAGAAAATCATTTAATTTGAAACAAATTCTTTTTCTAACACATATACCAATATAGTAATAAAGTTAATGAAATAAATAGACAAGTATATATTCCATGAGTTTGCATTTGAAAAAAAAATGAGAGAACATATCTAAGAATGATGAAAGATCATTTAGTCACCTAATATTTGAAATTCATCGTTATTTACTTAAATGTGCATTTTTACTCTTCCATGGTTACTAAATGCAATTACTTAAATATACAATCTCGATATTATATATCATCTAACACAAATTACCCGCCGAAATATGGTGTAATCTCTTCTCAAATAAAATGGTATTTTCAATATACAAGTGGTCCCTAAAATACTCTTTCTTCTGTTTCTCCTTGTCTCTTTGAATAGTGAATACACAAGCAATTGCCTATATATAAACCATATCAAGTCCTTAATCTCTCACAAACAAAAAACACTCTCTCTATCGACAAAGATAAGAGAATTCAGAAGCTTCTACTCTCAAAATGGCAACTTTCTCTTATTTCCAAAACTACCCTCATTCCCTTCTTGATCCTCTTCTCTTCCCTACACCTCACTCCTCCATTAATCTCACTGGTTTCATCGATCAAAATCATCTCCATCCACTACCAAACAGTTCCTTAGTTGAAGACATTTCGTTTAACCCATTTCTTGATGACCAAAATGTTGACAGAACCGAAAACTCTGGTTTAAAGAAACAGGCCAACACAACCAAAACCTCAACCACGGGTTCTTCTTCCTGCGACCACGGACCATCAGCCATCACCACCACTGGAAAAAACCGTGGGAGGAAGGCCAGAAATGTTTCTAACTCCAAGGTATGTTAAACCAACTTGTAATGTTAATGTATCATCTATATATCATCTATGGGATGGGGTTGTGATAGTCAGAAACATAAATGTTGGGGTGGTTTGGTGAGTTAGGAAGGAGTAGAGGGAAGAAAAAGCAAAAAACAGAAGAGAGGAAGCAAAGAAGAGCCTCCAAAAGATTACATTCACGTTCGAGCTAGAAGAGGCCAAGCTACTGATAGCCACAGCCTTGCTGAGAGGGTATTTTAGTCATTTTCTAACCTATTTTTGGTTTTCGTTAATCATTTTCATAAAATACATTTTAGTTAATATTTGATGAAACATATATATGTGTAAAGGTGAGAAGAGAAAAGATAAGTGAGCGGATGAGAACTCTGCAAAACCTTGTTCCGGGCTGTGATAAGGTTAGCTAGAGAGTAGAGACAATGCTTTTAAAGAAATTGATGATGTTTTAATTTTATAATGTTTCTAGAAAAATGTTTTTAAACGAATGTGACTTTAAAACTAATAGGTAACAGGGAAGGCCCTCATGTTGGATGAGATTATAAATTATGTCCAGACCTTGCAGACTCAAGTTGAGGTGCATTTTTTTAATAAAATTTTTTTCTTGTAACATTTTAGGTTAAAAATAATATTTATAATTCATAACTTTTTCCTGTTTCATTAGTTTCTCTCGATGAAGCTAACTTCTATAAGTCGGGTGGTCTATGACTTTGGTTCCGACCTTGATGGCCTCATACTTAGATCTGAGGTACTTCATCTACACACCATCTCTTAATCCGGTTAACGACAAAATCATTTCATGTATCTCGAAAAGCCGGTTATCGATCTCAATAAAATATTTTCTTGATGAGCAGATGGAATCTCCAGAAGTAGGAACGTCTTTTACCAATACAATGCCAACAACTACTTCTATCTTTCCTTCACTATTGGATAATTCTATAGTTCCCACACATGCACAAGTTCAGGTTTTTTTTTCTTTTATTCTATAAAAATGATTGTTTTCAGATAATAATATATTAAGGAGGATCAAGATAGATAAGAATCAATTATTGAACATTAATAGATAGTGATGTGTTGCTTAATTTAGGAAGAGGGAGAAGGAAGAGAGAAGTTTGTAGACAGAAGTGGGTTCAACAACAACAACTTCTGTTCTTTCCCTTGATTAAAATTACATGTCGACACAAACACAAAAGCCTGCTTTCGTGAGTTTCTTCTGGTCTTGTCTCTTCAACTACCTAATTATTATTACAATTATTTTAACATTTCTCGTGTATAAATTGTTAAAAATCTTGATGTGGGTTCGTAATTATTGCTATTGTTATTGGATGTAGGTTGATTTAATCTCCTCCCATTTGCATGGAGGGAATAAAATCTACGTTAACCTGGGCTCGTAAAAGTGGATGTACTTATTTATTCCTTTTATAGAGTTTCAAGAAAAATAAAGTGTATTAGAGTTAAAAAAGCTCATAATCATTCATAAACGCAATGGATAAAAGAGAACGGCATATGGGGCAGAGGCAAAATTTCGATGGAGAAAATAGAGACATATAAACGAAGAAGACCTCTCAGCTTAATTATTGTTTTTTAATACGTACTATAGTTTAATTTGGATGGTTTATTCAGTCATTAATAATCTTTCATTAGTTCTTTTACTTTCACCGCTTGTGTCTGTCTGATTTCTTGCACCAAAGTTTCCTTATTTCCTCCAATTTTTTAAAATGTAAACTGTTATCCACACACTCGTGTTATATTTCATATACATACAAATATTCGGGAGATAAATACTTATACATGTATATAAATCTAAATGATTCGTTTCCTGTCAATTTATTTGGTTACAAAATAATGTCAGAAGAAAAGATTAGATTTCCCTTCCTGAGAACACTTTAATGTACCTGTTGAATAGTTTTGGTCATGCTTTTCTGCTCTCACTTGTCACACATTGATAACTCCCATTCCTCTGTCTTTTCACAATACATATGTTCTAAGTTTTATTTTAGTTTAATGTATGTCTCATATAGTCATATATATACCAAAATTATTGAAAGAGATATTTGATATTGTAGTATTTGTAAAATATGACTTGTTGGTAGTCTAACATTTTCAAGAGGTGGTAATGAATCCTTGAGCTTATTCAATTCTAAATTGCAGGATTTATTTGTATGCACCTAAATAAAAATATGCAAGATATATATATATATATATATATATATATATACTTATTAAATTACATAGAAGTTAATAACATCTTTTTATTAATGAACCTATAAATCCCTCGTCAACTTAATGTACGTAAAAATTTAAGAATAGAGAAATTTTTGTATAACTTTCATTTCTTGATGTATATATGTGTCAAGATGTATATGGTTTGTGAAATTACCCTCCACAAATCAACAATTTAAGATATTTGTTAAATAAGTAAATTTTAATTAATATTATTTCTTCTAAGATTTAAATTGTTATGGACTATATATATATGGTTCAAAAAGTTCACTTTTTTGGCCTTCTATAAAAAAATATTATAAATATGATATGTTGCTAGATGAATAAGGTCAAAATAAATTTCGTCATGAATATGATATTGATCGAAAATCCATATTTTTGTCGCAAAGTTTTACGATGAATTGATCAGTCATAAAATACAATAACAAAAAATGCAAAGTCTCGTGGCACATAGTTGTATCTGCGAGCAGTTTCACCCTGAATCTCTAGACAAAACATTTTGTATATGTGAGTTTTTCCAAATATGGTTCGTCTAGCAACATTTTTTGTATATGGTTCAAAAAATGCATACTATTTTTCCAAATAACTCTTCTAACTTTAACTGTGCGTTTTGATTCGTTGCGTCAAACTTATCAAACCTAAATATCTGATGACACGTTTTATGCGAGAACGATTGTAAGTTAACCAAAGGGTCCGCGATTCAATTGATAACACGCCTAAGTGAGAAAAAATCTTGTACATTATTATTACACATCGAATAAAGCCAAAAAAATGTAAATTTAAAAGCAACAATTCGAAGGCATGATTAAATGAGCAGTCCGGCCGTTAGTCGTCCAAAGATTTTCATGTCTATGTCTAGTCCCATCTCTTTTATTACACTTGTTTTTCTTTCTTTGTTTGCATGTACCTAACTTCATTTCCACTTGTACATGAATCATTCTTCTATTACAAAAATATAAAGATAGTAGCCAAGATGGCTGGTGAAATTGCCATTCTTCTATCTCTCAAAGTAGTGAATGGTAAGTGAACAAGTAAACTCTATAGGATCATATATTGCGAACATATATATATATATGTTCAACTTGTACGTAATAATGTTGATGATAGTTAACAATTCAGAATTAAGGTGAATGTGATTATGTTAGAAAGAAAACAAATTGGTTATGGGTAAAGTGGATTCGAAGAGTTAGATCTTATGTCTTTCCGTCGGGATTAAATCCTTCCCATTCCCAAGCGGTGTTGGCTATGACTTCTCAACTCCTTTGGAAAAGTCTAAAAACGTCAGATTATGATATTTTTTTTGGGGGTCAAAAAGTTAACCACAAATACATTTTCTTTGTGTTCAAGTAAACATCTTATAAGGAACAACCCACCATTTTAACATGAAAATGTAAATACATAAAAAAGATAATTGGGTAGTAATTTTAGAAAAAATACAACCTTATTAAACGAAATAATATCATCAAAAGTTTTGAAAGTTGAGGAAACACTGATAGTAGTTCATAAGCTTTAAGATTATTAATTTCTATCAGTATATTAATCCAACTATTGGTTCAGTCTTTATCAGTTGGGTTAGCAAGACCAAATAACTAACTTGTAGACCAAACAACCACTTTAGAAAGCCCACTAACAACAACGTTTATGGGCCCATCAGGCCGGTTAAAGAATTTGAGTACTAAACAAACCTTAACTACTCTTATTGTGTTAAAGACAATTAGATTGTTGTGGTAGATCCGTCCGTATATGTAATGGTTCCACTTCCACCGATTGTCTTTGCTATAACACCGGATCGATTTTAACAAATATTTTACATCAAAACTTTTGAAAATGAATTGGTATTTTTTATGTTTATGTTTAGAAAAAGTTCATAAGAAACTTGATTTCGTAAACCTAATTTTAACACCTATATTCACACCCGTGCTGCTATAAAATATATTAACTTTGTCATATTTGTTTTAGTACTGAGTGTCTGAGTCAAGTGTATTAAATTCATTTCATAGTTGGGAATAATTAGATATAATTAAAGATTTAGAGTTGTTATATTATTTAATACATCAGCATCATTTGTTATGAACCCTAATTGTTTTAAAATAATTAGTTGTTCTAATATTTTTGTGATTATTTTCTTGACGTATCTCTTACTAATAAAAGGAACTAATTGAGGCCTCTTAGGCCATCCACATCAGCAATGGAGAGGTTTTCTAAGAGGATGCCACGTCAGCAAACATATGAAGTCAGATTGAAAAGCGAATGACGATTTGCATTTTCGTTTGTTTGTTTATGGGCCCATTTCAAAGCCCATCAAAAAGAAACATTAAAACGTCGCCGTAGCACTACATCTTCAATGGACCCATAATGAGTTAATGACATTGACCAACCAAAACCTTTCTTCTTCCTCTCCTTCATCAGTTAAAGCACTCGCACGTTTGCAGATCTGTATTTTCAAGTCATTTGTTAAGGCATTAACTTTTTATCTCCTAAGATCTCACTCTAAATTGTCCTTTTCTCTCCCTTCTTCTCTCTCCTACAACAGTCTTCTTCACAAACAGAAATCTGAATCGGATCGAATAATTCGAAATTGGTAGCCGGAAGAGTGCGGGAACGCTCTACATCCTAGGTACATCACTTCCTCTCATCCCTTTCCCTGCAAAATCTCTTTTTTTCCCTTTGTATTTACACACATATACATTCTAACCCTTCGACTTCTATTTGTGTCGAGCAATGGTTAGGAGGAACCTGTGACACTATACAAAAAAAAAACAGCAACAAAGCCGTTAATCGAGCTGGTAGCTGGTTCTGTGACACATGGTTATAACTTATAAGCAATCCTCAAAAGGTACATCGATTCTCTTCGTTTCTCTTAAGGATACATCGATTGTCTATACATTTATGCTTTCTTTTTGTTTTTTTGGGTTTTTTCCCCCACATTCCTACCTAAATTGTGTTTCATGTGTTTCTGTTACCCGCCTTCTTATTATACAAATACGTTATTTAGGTCTAAGCTTTGGATCCCTCGATGGAACAAAGAATAACCCAATGGCTTCACTCCCCAAATCAACAATTTCAGAAATTCAATCGTCCAAAGGTTAGATCATCAGTTTTTGTATTCTTCTTCAATCTCCCCTAAGTACATATTTGGACGTTTTCTCCACCACCTTTTTCTTATTTGTTTCACGGTTTCAGATTCCATATATGAGCAGAGGATATCAAGAGTGTTCTTCAGTTCAACCTTAGTCATAAGAGCATTGAATCCTTGACATACAAAGAGGACGATGTTTTAACGTAGATACCCGCACATCTCTGTTGGAAAAAAAAGGTTTCTTCTCTTTTCCTCTTTTATGCAACGTCAAGTTGTACAAGTATAGTTATATTTAAACGTTTTTATAGAGTTGAACCCTCTACTTTCTCATACATTGCCGTCTTAGTTGATCCAACGGGTTGATTGATGCCATTTTTAACACTCTTGCGTTCTTGTATAAAACTCAACAACATTTGATAGAAAAAAATCGCGTTATTGTACAATGTGTTTAGTGACCGGCTTTGTTTTGTGTTAAAATATTTTAGAGTGTTATTGTACAAAGTGTTTAGTGACCAGCTTTGTTAGTCGTGTATATTGGTTCAGTAAACAAACAAGCAAAGGTTATTAGAATGATAAATGTCCTATGCTTTATTCGCTTAACAAACAATCAAGAATATTAGAATATTGATAAAAAAACAAAAAAAAACAATTACGATTATTAGAGTACTGGTGTTTCCTTGGAGATTCCAATTATTATACATAATTAATTGTTCTAACATACAATTTCAAGTATATGATATCAACTTATAAAAATTTGGTAATTTGTTTTATCTACCTAATAATTCTTTTTGGATATGTTAATCTATCATGTAATTGAGTTAGTCATCATATATTTGGTAAATTATATCAATTTGTTTTTAAAATGTCAACTTGGTAGCTTCCCCACCTTTCTTTTCTTAAAGTAGAAAAAAATGCCTCTACATTAACTTGGTAGCTTACTCAACTATGTTTACTAACTCAAAATTTCAAATGTTAAATATATACATATCCGGGCGTAGCCCGGAGTAACCCCTAGTCTCCAATAAAGACGAGATTCCACCCATGTACAGTATAATTAGAATGTTAGGGTCGACTTTATATTATAAAGTACTCCAAGTTGCATGCACATAATATAAAATCTAATCCAGGTTTAGTCATTGGTTAACTCATACCAACCTTAGCTTTAAATTTAGCTTTTTGACTTTGCATTATTAAGACATTATCTTTTCGTTTTTTTCCTTTTTTTGGTTAAACATTAAGACATTTTCTTATAACATTTACTATCAAGTCTTTTACAAGCCAACTTTTCCTTCTGAAGCCCAATTAGCACCTTTGATCCACAATATCCCTTATATATTATTTGAAATCCAGCAAATTGCTTTGTTCATATGTCATTCCAAAAGTAATTTTCGAAATATTTAATTTTGACTTTTTGAAATACAATAAGCAATACTAGTTAGTGTTTCAGCTAGTTTTAAGTGTTTTTGAAATACAATAAGCAATATTTATTTACCCAAATAACAATTTTCCATTAAACTAAAACTAGTTGGCTAAAAATCGTTTAAAAGACTCTTAATTGCTAAGCAAATTAGTTGTCATTGCAAAATACTTCCATATAAAATTCGACAAATCTACAAAAGAAAAAGAGTCGTACATCAAAATCAACCTTTATTACTATATTCCTACAAAAAAATCCAAATATTAGCCCCCAAAAAAAGTCCAAATTAAAAAAGTAGTACTACTAATAACTTTTTAATAATTAAAAAAATAAACACAGATATTGGTTTGTCCACGTAACATGCATGAAGATTCTGATCATTGGGGTTGACGAAGTTAAGTCTTACAAAACAGTGAAACTCACGCGCTTTCAAAGCGCGTTTACTCTCATTTCCCTCCCTGTATTTCGCATTTTCCCAACTGGCACCATCACACTTCCCATTAATTCACACCTCTCTCTTCCACTCTCTCTCTCTTCTCTCTCAGTCAAACCCTAATTCCGATGCCGGTACCTAATTCCGACGACGGTGACCGGAGTCTAACGGAGGTTATCACCTCTCTCCTTGACTCTATCCCTAACCTTCTTAGCTTCAAGTCCAAATGGTCTTCAATTCGCGCCAAACTCTCCGATCTCAAAACTCAGCTCTCCGATTTCTCCGATTTCGCCGGCTCTTCTTCAAACAAACTCGCCGTAGATCTTCTCGTTTCAGTTCGTGAGACGCTAAACGACGCTGTTGCAGTTGCGGCGAGGTGTGAAGGACCAGATTTAGCTGAAGGAAAGCTTAAAACGCAGAGTGAGGTTGATTCAGTCATGGCGAGACTTGATCGTCATGTGAAAGATGCTGAGGTTTTGATTAAGAGTGGTCTTCTGATTGATAACGGAATCGTCGTCTCGGGGTTTTCGATTTCGTCGAAGAAGGAAGCTGTTCGATTAGAAGCGAGGAATTTAGTGATTCGATTGCAGATCGGTGGAGTTGAATCGAAGAATTCAGCGATTGATTCGTTGATTGAATTACTTCAGGAAGATGATAAGAATGTGATGATTTGTGTTGCTCAAGGAGTTGTTCCTGTTTTGGTTAGGTTACTTGATTCGTGTTCTTTAGTGATGAAGGAGAAGACTGTTGCTGTGATTTCTAGAATCTCTTTGGTTGAGAGTAGTAAACATGTGTTAATAGCTGAAGGATTGTCTTTATTGAATCATCTTCTTCGTGTATTGGAGTCAGGAAGTGGTTTTGCTAAAGAGAAAGCTTGTATTGCTTTACAGGCGTTGAGTTTGTCGAAGGAGAACGCGAGAGCAATTGGTTGTAGAGGCGGAATCTCGTCTTTATTGGAGATTTGTCAAGGTGGGAGTCCTGGTTCTCAGGCTTTTGCTGCTGGTGTGTTGAGGAATTTAGCGTCCTTTGTAGAGACTAAAGAGAATTTCGTTGAGGAAAACGCGATTTTCGTGCTTATTAGTATGGTTTCTTCAGGTACGTCTTTGGCTCAAGAGAATGCTGTTGGATGTTTGGCTAATTTAACGAGTGGGGATGAGGATTTGATGATATCTGTTGTTAGAGAAGGAGGGATTCAGTGTTTGAAGAGTTTTTGGGATTCTGTTTCTAATGTTAAGAGTCTTGAGGTTGGAGTTGTGCTTTTGAAGAATTTAGCTTTGTGTCCTATTGTTAGAGAAGTTGTTATATCCGAAGGGTTTATCCCTCGTTTGGTTCCGGTGTTGAGTTGTGGGGTTCTCGGTGTGAGAATCGCAGCTGCGGAAGCTGTTTCTTCGCTAGGTTTCAGCTCAAAAAGTCGAAAAGAATTGGGTGAAAGTGGATGCATTGGTCCATTGATTGATATGTTAGATGGTAAAGCCGTTGAAGAGAAAGAAGCAGCTTCTAAAGCTCTATCGACGCTTTTGGTGTGCACGAGTAATAGAAAGATTTTCAAGAAGAGTGAGAAGGGTGTAGTCAGTCTTGTTCAGCTCTTGGACCCGAAGATTAAGAAATTGGATAAGATATACACAGTCTCTGCGTTGGAACAGCTTGTTACTTCAAAGAAATGCAGGAAACAAGTCGTTGCTGCTGGTGCTTGCTTGCATTTACAAAAGCTTGTGGAGATGGATATCGAAGGAGCTAAGAAACTGGCGGAGAATCTTTCCCGGAGTAAGATTTGGGGGGTCTTTACAAGGCCATAAGAGACTGCGCGGATACTTTTTAACCTGTATGTAAGAATCATATATTTTCCGAACGACGATTCTTGTTTTTTCGTTTGATGTTGTTTGATGATTTGATTGTTCATAAGGCTTGGCTGATTGAAGTTAGAGAGAGTAATTGCTGATTAGTCTGTAGACAATAATAATATCTTTGTAGAGTTTGTAATCATCTTTTTTAATTTGCTTGGTGAGCTAATCATATCAGAGTTTGATTTGATCCTTCCAACTTTTTTTCTTGTCCTCTAAAATCCTAATCCTTCCACAAGTGTTTATCTTTATCTAGGAACAGTGTAATGACCCTTCAATGTCTGCAATTTGAAACTGTTTTTGTTGCATAATATGAGTTGGACTGTGATGGTATGTCCTGTCTGATGATAATGTTGGTCGAAAGCACATGGCATTAGTTTTGTTTATTTGTGGCCCCATATGATTGTTACAGCCGTTAAGTTCTTTGGCACAATTCAATTAGTGAATCACCAATCTAAAATCCGCACATGGATCTGTTACGACTGTTTTTGTAATATGAATTGCTCTTAATAACGCGCCAATGGTGGGGACACAACACATTGCTCTTTATGGATTTGAGATTCTTAAAGAAAGTTATCTTCATTTTTTGTTTTCTCTACAAAATGTTGCACATCAGTTACTACTGATCTTTCTTACATTTATGTTGTTACATTTCCTGAAAAAGTGTTCTTAGACATAAAGAGAGAGAGAGAACAAATGTGTTTATTCAACGATGGAGATGTTTACTTGATACTGTATAATGACTTGAGTTGCTGACTGATCAACCTGCTGCTGTGAATAGCTGATTGAAGCTCTAGATTATCCGACCACCATTGTTCTAGCCCGTGCGCCTCGTGAAACTTCTGTTTCCCTTTCGACATCACGAAAAGCTTTGCTGCTGCTTGAGAATTAGTGTTCACAACAGGGCTATTGTTCTCTTTGTTGTTCATTTCTCTCTTCTCTGTTACTCCATCCTGGTCAGTGTAGTGGCAACAGATATAGTCGCTATCGTTCACATATAAATGAGGCACCCATTTTCTCAAATCCACAGTAGATTTCTGATTCGACCCATAGAAACTCGGTACCCAGTTCCTAAACCCTGAAGAAACATTGCCAGGAGAAACCTGTCCTTCGTTACTATTCGGTATCAGAGGCTCGTTTTTGGGAGGAAGCATTGACATGAGTCTTTTCCAAGCAACACCAGCTTTTTCACCGATGTTTCTCAAGCTCATAGCGACAGATATAGAAGGTGGGTTGAACAAATGAGCATCCACAAATAGCCCTTCTTTTGCCAAGGCTTTACCAACTTGTAAAGCAAAACCAGCTCCTAATGAATGACCCACTACACAGACATTACTGCTCCCATATCTCGTTGCTACTGATTGCAGCGCCTCGAGAGCGACGTTAAACCTCACAGAACCTTTAAGACTCTCCCAAGCTAAAAACCGGAGATCATCTTCTATATCACGCCTCATTGTAAGACTCTTTAGTATCGTTCCACGCAACGCCAGTACTGCCTTTGGTGCCCCACTTGGTCTGATGACAACCAAGTCTGCCATTGCAGCTGCTCTGTCCCATTCAAGAACAGCGCCAAATATGGATCCATCTCTCTCGTCAATCAGCGTTTGCGATAACTTGTACTTGAAAGGAATCCACCATTTTGGTGCGAGAGCGTTTTGCTCGTTTCGATTCTCCTGTCTGTCGAGTTCAAGCAAGTAAGCTGCTTGAATAAAGCATGCCATTACTGTCCTCTTGTAGTTAGGATCCTTCCTACATATACAGAAATACCAACCCAAAGGTTAAAACTTGTTAAGACTAATTAGCATTTCATACTAAACAGATTCCTCAACAGAACAAAGACAAAAGTATTTAATTCTTCAGACACCATATAAGGTTAATTAAGCACAATGCTATGGTAAGTTTAGCTTGTTCCTTGGTTTCTAAATTGTTCTTAATCATGGAAGAAACATAATAAGCCTAAGTAGATCACATAAGTTAGAGACAGAATATAACATGGCCAAACTTGGAAACTTATGGATTCTCAAGTGAAAAAAATCTAACTTTCTCCTAAAAACAACAAATGTCGGAGATTACAATAAAAGGAAAAGATCTCTGTAATTAAGACAATATGACTAAACAAAAAAAAAAATCAATCTTTGCTGCAATGCTCGTTCTCTATATTCAAGTTGATGTCTCAAAAACTTGAGATTCAAAGAAGTAAACCCAAAATTAGAAACTAATTTCATTAGGAAAGCAAAAAACAGAGCACTTACCAACTGGAGTTGATGAGATCTCTCCAATTAGGAGAAGCAACATTTCTCGGACCAGAAACATGAAACGCGTAAGGATGATGAGTTTCATCTTCCTTAACCACCACAGTCTTCGGAGTCATCGGAGAAGAAGCAACAGAATCCACCATTAAAGTCACAGATTCAGTAATATCTTCTTCCATCGCCACACGATTCGCCGCCATCAAAACCCTTCTCTGGTTTAGGGTTTTTTTTCTACAGTTCTACGCAACTAGAGAAGAATCAGAGAACTCTCTTTTAGTGGGTTTTTTCTCGAAATTGCTTTGGAATAATGCAAGTGGAGAGTTTTAGGATTCGTTCGCTTGAGAATCGGATTCAAGCGTTTGAAGTGGAAACAAAAAAAAAAAGTTGAAGTTTTTAAGATTTGTGATTAATTTGGAAATTAATGATTTGAAACGCCTGAGATTTGCGGATCTATCAAACGGTCATCTCCTTTTTGTTGTCGGTTTCTATTCAAATACCATATTTACCCTCAAACTTAATGCGTGTGATGGTTTGGTTTCAGGGGTAAAACAGGTAGGCAATTAAATTAGTCCATGGTGTAGAGTAAGCGCGTCTGAGAGTGTTAAGCTTTCACCTTTCAGTATTCCTTACGCTCCTTACTCGTTGACTTTGTAAAATTATTTCTAAAAGTTTGATTTAGAATCTGCTAATATTAAGATTATACATAAAAATAAATTGGAATCATTCGATTGATTCTTGAAGATAGGGCTCAAAAATCTCTAAATTTGATCGAAAAGACCAAGTAATAAAACTACGACAACGTACGTGGCTTTACACGATCCATTAATTTACATGTGAAACGATGTATTTAAACTAAATTACGTACGAAGTAATTCGTCGATTTTTGGTGACGATTTTTGGTCCAAATAATAATTGTGTAGATGTTATGAACTTATGATAATAGTATATATGATGATGATGATGATGATGGTATCATGATGAATTGATGATATAGTGATTATGATGGTATCATTGTCTGTTTTTTTAATGAATGTAAAATTTATACAACCAATAAACCTTTGGCTTTTTGGATCGATTTTAAAGTATTTGAGCCCAATCATTCAAAACCCCTTATATGTATTTGGCTACGCTAACAAGAAACCTAAGCTAGCCTCAGTCAACAACCGTCACAACATTTTATTAGCAACCCCAAATTATCGAATTTGATCAGTTTGTATGGAAAACAACTCTATAAGCAAGCACAAGGTGATCGAACTATGCATGTGATTAGCGTATATATACCTGTTTTTTTAATTTATAAAACGCTAGAAACTAAAGGTCTAACTTCTAAGTATGAAATTAATCAAATTATCAATTAGACCAACGGTGTGGTCGTGGTATATATCAATTTTTAATTATTTTACTAATTAGATGCTCCAGATTAAAATGGAAGTACTAAAACACATTGAACTATGATCCAAATTGAAGTATTCCTCGTAGATTACTAATTATTTTACACATTTTACTATAGAACAACGCAACAAATTTGTGAGTTACTCTCCAATTGTCATCTGCATAAACATTCAAGTGATCTATATATATATATATATCAAATATAATAATAATTTTTAATTGATTTAAAAAAGAAGAAGAGAATGATGTGATATGTAAATTATTTTATTCAAGTTAAGGCTCCAATTCGTAACACATATAATTAATAGTGGAATAACGCAAAAAAAATTATGCGGTGTTACCAATCGGAGCATCATCATGCTTACCCTGATTTCGTTTCTTGCTTCTCTTATTCTCTCTGTCTCTACATTGATATCTCGAGACTCTCCACACTCGTCATTGTATTCAATCTCTGGGACAATCTAGTTGCTTCTCTCTTTCTCATATTGTTTTTAAAGCCTTGTTCAATTTCCGAGTTAGCTCCTTGAGAAAATGGCTGAGGAAACTTTCACGCTGAAGCTCGAGAACACATTGTATACCCAATTACGAAAAGATGATGAAAAAACAAAGCCAATCCGCAAAGCAAAAGAAAAAAAAAAGACTCACAATATCAACTATGGTACTCAATCAGTATGGAACTTGTGGACGTATGTTTAGTCGAAGAAAGTCAATTACGTCCTTTACTTTACAAAAAGAAAAATCTAAAAACACACGACGAGGAGATGAGTCAAGAAGTCTCGTGATGACCAACTCTAATGGAGACTCTTAGACCATCTCCAATGTATTTCCTTATTTTTAGCTCTATCTGTATAATAGAGGTGAGTTTTCTCTATTTTTACTTCAATGTGTTCCTCTATTTTTTCCTCTAAAAAATTTAACTCTATTTATAGGGGAAAAAATAGAGATTCTCTATATCATCCTCTATAGATAGAGGAAAAAATAGAGATCTCTATTTTAGAGGTGAGAATAGAGGTGGGTTGGAGCAAATTTGCCTCTAAAATAGAGTTTAGAGACAAATATAGAGGTGGGTTGGAGATGCTCTTAGATACCAATCAAATCTTCGTGCTACGAGTTCACAAAGAGTGATCAGAGGATTATTTGATTAGTTTTGGATTTTATTATTTTCACGATAAAACGTGCATTGGATAATGTTTTTAAAATTCTTGATTGTTATATCATTATTTTTAAAAAAATAGTCATGCCAACTTTGTTACGTATGCCATATGCATGGGCATGATGTTATCGGTTTTAATTTCATATTTATTGTGTCATTGTGTGATTCGGTGGCTCGTGTTGGGGTTGGTCTGTAAATTAAAGTCAGATTTAAACCGATAACCACAATCGAAATCGAATTTAATTTCGGTTTATTCCGGTTTCACTTTAACTTCCACAATTGAATACGAAGAATAAAAAAAAAAAAACTTATGAAAAACAGAAAAATACCAAAAAAAAAAGGAAGGACAAAAAAAAGTGGCTGTTCGATAACTCGCTTAAGATGCAAGAAAAGAAGCTCAATTTATTCACCAAATAATAAAGTTTCAATCTTTTTCTTTAGGGTTTGGGAGAATTTCAATCGGATCTCTAAAAAGATGATAGATTTCAGTCGAGTCCAGAAAGAGCTTCAAGATTGCGAGAGAAACCAGGATTCTTCGGGTATCCGGGTCTGCCCGAAAGCCGATAACCTCACCCGACTCACCGGAACCATCCCTGGTCCAATCGGTACTCCTTACGAAGGCGGGACTTTTCAGATCGATATCACTATGCCAGGTTCTAACCAAATTCGTCTACTTTTTACTTCTTTGATTGTCAAATTCCAAGACCCAGAATCCAGTTTTGGGGATTGTGGTGTTGAGTGAAGTTAGGAACTTCACTTGATTTTGCTTCGATTGGTTAGGGCTTGTTGAAATTACATGTGTGGAGTCTCGATTGCTGTTGTGTTATCTTTAGACTAGTCCACTTGACTGATTGCGAATCGGTGTAGGAGTTCAGATTTTAGGGTTTATTGGTGTTTGTTTCGTGTTGTGTTGTGCTCATGATTAAGCGTTTTTATCGATTGCAGAAGGTTATCCATTTGAGCCTCCAAAGATGCAGTTTTCAACTAAAGTTTGGTAAGGAGATGACTGTGATTCGTATGTTAATCACTGCAAACTTACTATGTATCTGTAGTTTTCGAGATTGTTAATGTGAAAGAACTTAAGCCTAGTGTTATCAGAACATAAGAACTGGTTATGAATTTATTATGGAGCTTAAATCATTGTTTTGTACTACTATTTTTCATCGGATATATGTTTTGGTAATGGGTATTTGTTTCCTAATATGTGGTGAGAAGTTTTAATCTTCGTTTAAGTTGTTTTACGTTTCTCTTTACCTTTCTCTCGAGTCTTGACAGACATTTTACCATTTATAACTTGGCTAATGATAGTATATCAATTCTCTATTAAATCGTAAGAATATCTTTGGAACTGCATTGTGTGCTAATAAGGAGTATTTTTTCTGTTGATTGATCTTATCAAAACCAAAGGCACCCGAATATTAGTAGCCAAAGCGGAGCAATATGCTTGGATATCTTGAAAGACCAGTGGAGTCCAGCTCTTACTCTGAAGACAGCTCTAGTTTCTATCCAGGCTTTACTCTCTTCGCCAGAGCCCAAAGACCCTCAAGATGCTGTTGTAGCTGAACAGGTTCTTCTTCTACATCACCTTAATCGTCTTCGTTTTTTCTCCCTTTTCCTTAGTCATTTTGAAGCAATCCATTATCTCTGATGTTTACAGTACATGAAGAATTACCAAGTGTTTGTATCAACAGCTCGTTACTGGACCGAAACTTTCGCCAAGAACTCTTCTCTAGAGGAAAAAGTGAGTTGTTGAATGACTTTCTAAGGTTAAATGTGGTAGTAGGGTTTGTGTATTAAAAGGTTTGTGTTGGATTGATTTGTCCGCAGGTAAGGAAACTCGTGGAGATGGGTTTTGGAGATGCTCAGGTTAGGAGTGCAATTGAATCAAGTGGTGGAGATGAGAATCTGGCGCTGGAAAAGCTCTGTTCTGGGTAGGATCTATCAAACAAGGTCTCATTGTTGCTAGATATGATATTAACTTGGTTTATAACTCTTATGTGCTACGTTTCTTCTCTTGCCTGCTGATAAGAGTGAAACTGCTTTAAAAAGTTTATTAAATGCAATGCTATATCCATAAAGAAGATCTTATCTAGTAGATCATTGAGCATGGAGTGTGTGTTAGGTTTATTCATGATTGTTCAATGTCTTTTGGTTGATATAATTGGTTGGTTTAGATCGGTTTTCGTTATAGAACCGATGGTTTTCTGTAGGTATGTTCAATCCAGATAAACCAAACCAATCGTCTCTGAAACCAAACCGGTCCTCTTGAATCCAAACCGAAGTAACCACTCCAAAAAATTGAACAATATACAACCTCTGGTTAAAATTGATTCACCTTTTTAATAGCTGAATGATTAAACTCATAACAGAACCAAAATCTTACCAAACTATTCATACTATACTAGATTTTTTTTTACTGTGGTAATTATAGTTACAAATTCTAAATCCAAAAATGAACTAAACTTGAAGTAAAAGTACACTGAAATTCTGATGGAGCAACCTCTAGTCTTTTTGGGTAGTGATAAAATCCAAACCATATGTGAATCTGTCAAGTGCAAGTGTGCAGAGATTGAGAGAGAGATAGGTTGGACCATTAAAGGCATTGCATTTAGTGAAGAAGAAAGCCAAACGTCTAAATTGGTTTGCCACTGATGACTCAACTACCCAAAATTCCAATGTTGACTATTCAATTACATCTTTCTGCCTTTTCAAATTTCCCACTTTTTTTTGGTCTTATAACGTTTTTCTGACTTAATAATATACATAATTGTCTTTGAAGAACTCAAGAAAATTCTATCCTCGACAAAACGTGCATAAGCATTGTCGTCGTCGTGGTTTGGGTTTCTTACTTTTTTTTTTTTTTGGCTCTTTAATTGCTTGAATTTGAATGAGTCTTTAGTGTAGACTTAACTTCAACATGTTGTAGTCCATTGTCAAAAAAGTTAAGTGACTTTTGGTTGCATAAAATCAATTTTTTTTTTTGTGGAACATTACTTGATGATTATGAAGTTGCTTTTAATGTTTATTTTTCAATAATTTCTCGAATTTAATAACAATATAATTATTGTTATTGGACCAAAAAAAAGTAATATTATTGGTAATAAGTGAAGTGGAGTGTGAAGCAATGAGGAAGGAATCTAGAGGTAGCTTTTTAGGTTAGAGAATACATTCAATTGTGGATTGGTTTAGTCCACGTGTCAATCTTACAAAAACTGTCATTGCTGATTATATTCTATGGAATTAAAGGACTAAAATTGATTGATAGTGTACCAAATTAATGTTTTTGTTTTTGGTATGCGCACCGAAACTACGATGCTCTGTTTCATATTAATTGATAGTACCAAAGTATAATCTTGTGTAATTTTTTTCAGGTGTTCGTAGTGTTTTTTTTTTACGAGTTCTTTGGTTAACTATAGTGATCGAATAAATATTTACTACAGTTTTTCTTTAAACGAGATTTGTTTAACTATGAGAATTGTTTTTCTTCTCTTTTTTTTTTCATTGCAAATTGACTAAGTGGGTTGAGTAATATTATTGGAAGGGCTAAAAATATTAATCCCTCTTTTTTTTATTATATTAGATATTTTAGAGATTTTATTTTGTTTATATTAAAAGATGATTTACAAGTTTCAATGTAAATTTAAATGCATTTGACTATTTATATTCAGTAGTTTTTTAATTATTGGTCGAACTTTTATTAACTAAATGTAAATGATGTTTTAAATTTTTTTTATTTAAATATGTGTGCATTTACCTTAAACTTTTTATATTTTGAAACAAGAAGAAGTAGATAAAAATGATAAATGAAAAAAAAATCTTATGCTATTATGAAGTCGAATAAATTTGGTTAACTTATTATAAATGACATAATTTAACAACAAAAACTGTACTTACTAATCTCTTTTGATCTGCTCAAAGAGCAAACAGCAGGAGTCTATCTAAGCTGACTTGTAACCTTTACATATATAAAAAACAACATAGATTTTATTTTCATTTTCAAATTAATTTATTTCGTTGACAAAAGGCCTACTGAGATTAAAATATATTATAGAAATAAATAATATAAAAGGAAATATAAAAGCATAAAGAGGAACCTACAAAGTCAAAAATTAATTTGAACAAAAAAAAAAGAGTAGAATTAACTTTTGGGCTTCATTTTTTACAGATGATAAAAAGGGCTTTTTAACTTTTTAACCACTTTTCTTACAAATACCAAAATTCCTTTTACCTTTTAAGTTACAGAGAGAGGTAAAGTGAAACCACTCGTTTACTTAAAAACTATTAACGGAAAACCGCCATTTTTCACTCCTACGTGCAAAAGACTCGACTCCACTCAAAAACGCCGTCGTTTTACACAAAATCCGATTCTCACTCTCTCAAAGAGAAAAAATCAAATCTTTGAGCTCTTTCGTCGATAATGTTAAGCTAAAGAGAGAGAGCTTTCACCGATTCAGCCGATGGGATGCGTTTTATGCAAAGAATCCACCGGAGACAAACGGAAAAATAATAATCCCGATGAACCTCCTCCTCCGGGAGACGTCCGTAAGACGGAGGAGGATTTATCTTCTTCTTCTTCAACCACCACCACCGCCGTTGTTTCTGTACCGGAGGTAGTCGAAATCGGAGAGAAGAAGAAGGGTTTAGATTTGATTCAGATTCAGCCGCCGAGAACATGGCACACTGGCGATTTCTCCGCCGGCTCTTCTCGCCGGCCGGGGATGAGCCTCCGTACGCCGGAAGGATGGCCACCGTGGCTGATTTCTGCTTGCGGCGATTCGATCAAAGACTTAACACCTCGCAGAGCCACCACATATGAAAAGCTCGAGAAGGTAACAAAACACTAATCATTAAATTTAAGTATAATTATTACAAGGTTTGGTATAATTAGAAAGTCTTTTGTTTTGTTTTGATTAGTTTTATGTTTGGTTTAAATTTAATGATGTAATGTTTTTGATTGTCGTAGATTGGACAAGGAACTTATAGCAATGTGTACAAGGCGAAAGATTTATTGACTGGGAAGATTGTAGCTTTGAAGAAAGTTAGGTTTGATAATTTGGAAGCAGAGAGTGTTAAATTTATGGCTAGAGAGATTCTTGTGTTGCGACGGCTTAATCATCCTAATGTTATTAAGCTTGAAGGTTTGGTTACTTCGCGGGTTTCGTGTAGTCTCTACCTTGTTTTCGAGTATATGGAGCATGATCTTTCTGGTCTTGCTGCTACTCAACGTCTCAAGTTTGATCTTCCTCAGGTATGATTAATGTTATTAATGCATTATCAGTAGAAGATGATTAAGTAGCATGGAAATTTGTGATAAGCTGATAAGGAAGAAGTTAATGTGTAATGTAGATATGATTCTTGTGATTTTAATGTTTTTCAGGTTTTTTCTTTGATTCTTTCTTTTATTATGTCCCCTTTGTTTTTCTTTTTTTTTTCTTTAGGGTACTTTTTTTTTGGTCACATATGGTAATGTTATCGTCTGATTGGTTTTGTTTCTAGTGTGCTTTTGGTGATGCTAGAATTATTTGTCGGTGGACCCAATTTGCATTATGTTTTCTGATTCTGGTGAATTTTCAACGTCCTTTATGAATTGCCATTCATTGGATTTGGTTCTTTTATTATCTCTGCATATTTGATATCTTTACTTAATGTTAAGTTGAGTGATTAGATTAGTATAGAAAGTACATGTTGAATAAAAAACATGATCTTCTCATCCTGTATATTATAATTATATCTAAGATCATTCTTAATGGAGTTTTAATTTTCCTGGTTCTTCAGGTTAAATGCTTTATGAAGCAGTTACTATCTGGATTGGAGCATTGCCATAGTCGAGGAGTCTTACATCGGGATATCAAAGGCTCTAATCTTCTTATAGATAATGATGGAATACTAAAGATTGCTGATTTCGGGTTGGCCACGTTTTATGACCCGAAGCAAAAGCAAACAATGACTAGTCGTGTTGTTACGCTTTGGTACCGGCCTCCCGAGCTTCTTCTTGGAGCTACCAACTATGGAACTGGTGTTGATCTTTGGAGTGCCGGTTGTATTTTGGCAGAGTTACTTGCTGGCAAGCCCGTTATGCCAGGAAGAACCGAGGTAAACAAAACCGTGTTTATCTTCATTTAATTAGTCTGCTTAGGATTTTTTAGTTTCTATTAGATTCAAATGTGTAGGCCCTCTTATTTGAGTTGCATTATAGAGAGCAATGAATACTTCTTGGTGAGTTGATTTATCTTTGAAAACCAACTGTATGATCTTGGACCACAAATAAATGTACAAGCGAAAATTAATAAGATTGTTGTTTACCGTTTTTTCTACCTAACTTGTTCTTTGTAGGTCGAACAACTTCATAAGATATTCAAATTATGTGGCTCCCCTTCAGATTCGTACTGGAAGAAGTACAGACTGCCAAACGCAACTCTTTTTAAGCCGCAACATCCGTACAAACGTTGTGTAGCTGAAGCCTTCAATGGTTTCACTCCATCCTCTGTGCATCTAGTTGAGACACTTCTTGCTATAGACCCTGCTGATCGAGGAACTTCTACCTCGGCATTGAGTAGTGAAGTGAGTTATCCTTTCCATCCAATCTTTCAATTGTTTGACATATGAAAATTCAGATTTTGAGATTTTGCATTCTTTTTGGTTGGGAACAGAAAAAAATCGGTTAGTTTGTGATCAAATGTTATGCAACCAAAAGCTCCTGATTAAAGTGCTATATTATTTGCTTTGCATGTGCAGTTCTTTACTACTGAACCGTTACCTTGTGATCCTTCAAGTTTACCAAAGTATCCACCTTCCAAAGAATTGAATGTAAAGCTGAGGGACGAAGAGGCAAGAAGGTACGTAATTTTACATCTTTTATGTGTTTTCTTGATGCTCATGCCCTCAGTTAGTTTGATTTGTAATTGGTCATTTCTCGTGGCTGCATTCATTAGGCAAAAGGGTCTTGCGGGAAAAGGTAGTGGTATAGATGGAGCTAGAAGAATAAGGTATCGTGGGGATCGCACTGGACGAGCTATTCCAGCTCCAGAAGCTAATGCCGAGAGTCAAGCAAACTTAGATGTGAGGAATTTCTCATCTTGTCCCATTTACACTCATGGACACGCACATAAACATACAATCTTCATATGTGCATAGATATATGCTATTCCTCTCAACGCATTCACTAGTTTTAGTCACAATGCTTGCATCAAGTTATTGAGAATACATGCATATGCATAGGCTTATAGATCAGCTATACATATCAACTATCTAGCATGGTAATTTTTCGTTTCAATGCAGAAGATTTTGTAATGTTTCCCCTTGCTAATGTGTGTTTGCAGAGATGGAGAGCAATATCACAAACAAATGGAAAGAGCAAGAGTGAGAAGTTTCCGCCTCCTCACCAGGACGGTGCAGTTGGGTACCCATTGGAAGATCAGTCAAAGAGAAGCTCAATATTTGGTGCAAAGGCTGAGACTTCTTTGGGGTTATCGAGATCATTAAAGTCTGGGGAAGGGACATCAATGAGAAAGATTTCAAACAAAGATGGGGCTCGTGGGGCTTCTTCTAGAAAGTACATATGGGGACTTAAACCTCCTCCAGCGCTCGGGCTATCGATGGACTTACTTTTCAGGAGCAGATCAGAAGTTTTTGGGATCCGGAGATAGGATAGATGATTGAAAAATGAGTTGAAGTTATATTAGTGCATCAAAATAAGAGATTGGTTGAAGGAGTTCAAATTCTTTGTAGCAGAATAGAGAGAGTGCCCAAATGGAAAATATGGTTTTGACTCTGATGTAAAAACATAATTCAGGTAGCTTTAGAATCCTACTTTTAAATTGTATAGTTGTTGAATAGGATTTTGAGGCTTCAAAGAGTGGTCTTGTGATAAGAGTGTTGCAAAAAAATTGTCGGTGAATTGTTCAAACATTTTGATTGCTGCTTCAAATATTTAATTTGGTTTAAAATTGTCTTCTTGCTGTGCAACACAAGCATAGCAAAGTCTCTGGATGTGATTGTGAAGCAGATAAAAAAATATCCATTTAGATTCCTCTAAAAAAACAAACGAGTTCAAATCAATAATACCAAAATAACATAAATGTAAATCAAAGCTTTTCCGTAGTTGAAGCAACTACAAATGACGAGGTCATGTAGAGGCTGGTAATCTTCTCCTTCATCAACATTTTTTCCCACACCTTTCCTTTTTTTTAATCCATATGAGTTGATCAATGGCGTTTAAATCAAATTACAATCATATCATTATCACCATATTATAGTATATGCTAAACTTCATTCGATTATAATTCCGTCGTACACTTCTTAAACAACAATACCAGAATATAGAAAGCATGATTTAGGCACACCTCATTCATTATTTGATGGAAAAAACAGGTGTTGTCAACTCCTTTACTAGCGTTCTCGATGAATTTTTTGTCAATTAACCCCAAAGATTAGAATTATCAATTTGGGAAGGACAAAGAAAAACGAAAACCGCTGCAGCGAAGAATAATAGCAAAAAGATGAAATTAAATCACGAGGAATGGTGGTTTTTTTATAGCAAAAGAGAGAGAGAGAGAGAGAGAGAGAGAGAGATCATTTTTCTCCTTTATCTTATTTTCCTTTCCCTTTAAAGATCAAAGAAGAAATGTGTTGATGTTGACGATTTTATTTCGATCTGTAACAAGCTCTCTTTGATGCTCGAACGATATCCTCTATCTGCATCATTAAAATCTCAAATTCATCAATAAAGAACGATATATTCATATGAACAAGTTTCTACGCAGATAAGGGACAAAACAAACCTGAGGAAGAGCCAATCTCTCTAGGTTAGCTGCATAAGGCATTGGAACATCAGCTCCTGCAATCCTCTCCACCGGTGCATCCAAGTATGAAAAGCTCTCTTCTACAACCGACGCACTGATCCATAACCATAAAAGTTAGCCCGTGGTTTGAAAACTATTCTACAATCCAACTGATAATAAGATCTCTACTGAGAGAAGGAAATGAAGTCAACCAGATTTCTGCGCAGACTCCGTGTTGTGGGAAACCTTCTTCAACTGTTACCAATCTACTCGTTTTCCTCACTGAAGCATTGATGGTGGCTCTGTCAAGCGGACGGATTGAACGAAGATTTATTACCTAAGCATTTTGATAAATAAAAAAGTTCAGAGTTCACGTATTGGTTTCAAGGAGAATCACAAAAGAGAAATCTGAAATCTTCATACCTCAGCACTTATTCCCTCTTCTGCGAGCTTCTCAGCTGCCTATGATCAGGTACATTAAATAATAATTCAGAGACGGAACAAAGAGAAATACCAATTTGTAAAAACGAAGCATGCGAGGCAAACATCATCCAAAAGGAATATTTGAGCTACAGCCATAAAACTAGTAAAAACGTTCTCAATTTCAATCACTAAAATTAATGTGGGGAAATGGCAAACCTTGAGGGCGAAACCGACCATCTTTGAGAAAGTTACTATCGTTACATCCTTTCCTTCTCGTTCAATCTGTTAAGGCAAAGACAACGTTAAAGCATCCAACTGCTAGATAGAAGAAAAATGAAAGAGACACACATAAAAAGAAGGCGATAGATATCGAGTGACAGTACCTTGGCTTTGCCTATGGGAAGACAGAAACTTGAATCAAGTGCTTCTTCTGAAATAGGGAATGATTCACCATATCTGCATGACGGAATCAATTTAAGGAGGTATTGATATGTGACTGTAGGCTCTAATTACATGCCAGAATTCAAATTAGGCATACTACTTACAGTAGCTCGTTTTCAAGGAAGACAACAGGGTCAGGGTCTCTAATGGCAGCTTTAAGAAGACCACGAGCATCTTCAGCTGAATATGGAGCGAGGACTTTCAAACCAGGAACTGAGGCGTACCACGCTGCATAGCACTGCAAGATGTAGAACAGAATAGCTCCATTTAACATCCAGAGATACAGATACAAGGTCACTAACAGTCGTAAACACATACAACTTTTGAATTCTTGAATTGATTATATTAGTCATATAGTGAAACATTCTACAACCCACACAGTCATAGTTTCATGCGTGTTATCACACTTAAGAGAAAACAGTTGCATGCCACTGTGCTAAGAACCTTGGTCATAATCAACCAGTTGAATGCCTCAATTATTTAGGGGAAATTTGACTAATGTTAAAACAAAATCCAGTTCCTTCATCCTATTTGAATATCAATATCAGTTTCACAGTAGCTGGTATCTTTTGAAAGAATGCAAAGCAACAAATTATTCATGTTCTTTTGGGTGAAGAAAGGTTTTTGTACAGAGTTTGCGTTAGCGTTTACCTGAGAATGTTGAGCCCCAACACCAGCAGCAGCACCATTGGGTCCTCTAAAGACGATGGGTACATTTATTTGTCCAGCAGACATGTAATTTGACTTTGCAGCGGAATTGATGATATGATCAATTGCCTGAAAGAAGTCCAATAGATATTATGATACACATTGGGGAATAAATATAACTTCTGTGGACTTTAATGTCGATGCTAATAAGATCCGAAAGAAAATAAAGTCTACGATGCCTGGAATTATAGTGCACCAGAATGCGTGATCACATAACGTAATAATTATGCATAATGAAGTCAAAGAAAGAGGCAAACGAGGTTTTCAAAGAATATAACAAAAACCAACGCTAACCTGCATAGAGAAGTTAAACGTCATAAATTCTACAACAGGCTTTAAGCCAGCATAGGCGGCACCAACTCCAATTCCAGTAAATCCAGCCTGAAACATGGTTAAACGATGACTGTCAGAAATCGTCTCAATCTAGAAACATTGGCAAAAGAATTAAGACTGCACTGCAAGAAAATAGTAAAAGAATCCAAACCTCGGTAATTGGGGTATCATAAACTCTCTCAGGACCATATTTCTCCAAAAGGCCTTTAGTGATCTATGAGCACATGATAGACCTCCAGTATCAGATCAGGGTCAAAACAAGAGAAATTTAACTAGAAAAAATATATTTCCATCAGGTCAAATAATTCTAACCTTGTAGGCACCTTGATATTGACCAACCTACAATAACCAGATAAAAGATGAGATATCGATATCTGATTAGAAATTCCAGATGAATAAATCAAACATGTCAGCTGCAACTAACCTCTTCACCCATGACAAATACTTTAGGATCTGCAGACATTTCCTCATCAATTGCAGAATTTAGAGCATCTCTGATTGTCATCTAAACAAGGATTTGCACACAAAAATGTAAGCAATGTAACAATATTCTGGGAAATTCCACATACAAGGATGTTTCAGATATATTATTGACAAAGACTGAAGGCCGCATCAGCTTTACCAGCTATATTTTATTAGTCTATCTTAAGCTACAGTTGTTGGGATTCCAAAATGTTAATACACTACTTAAATGAGTCAGCCATCAATCCACCATTTTAAATGACAGAACTTAGGAGAGAAAGCCAAAAGGCTTAACATAAGGTAATCGACATAGTTCGCAGAAGACAACACTAAGTAAGCTATCATCCAAAGGAAAAGTATAGAGGAGAAAATTGTTTTGGCAGAAATCGGCAGCCTGAATGAGTAATTATCCTAAACTGACCAAAATTATCTTCCCTAGATCATAAAAAAATTGGAGAAATTAGCAGCTCTAATCATCCTAAATTGACCAAAAATATCTTCCATAAAAAATTGACGAAACAAAACCAGACCTGCACAATATCGCTCTTAAACCATCCGAAAATTCGATAAAAGATATTTTACCTCTTTTGCACCAGCTGCATAGCTCCTAGCAGAAACCAATGCGAATCGCGTCCTTCTAAGAGTCTGATCAAAGTCCAAATTTCGAAAATCAGACAATTGCCAAAAAAAAAAAATACAAATCCGATCCTAAAAACTCCAAGTAAAAATCTCAAATCGTAATCGCACTGAGTAAAGAAGCCTCACCGAAGCAGCCAAGCCTCCATCGATGGCTCTTTGCCTCAAGATTCCCAACATTCTCTCTGATTAATAAACAAAATCAATAGTAATCGAAAGATCAAAAACCCCGTAGATCTAACAATCATCGAAAATTGAATAGAGAAAATCATATGTCCAGAGAAACCGAGTAGATCGGTACCGGAGACAGAAATGATTACCTGAGCTTTGTACGATCTAACCACGCCGGCGAAAAAAGCGAGAGAGAAGAAGATACGACTCAAAGCGTGAGCGAAAGGGCACTGTTTTTTTTGTTGTTGTTCTAAAAACACAGCGAAATGATTTCAACTAGATGAATATATGAGAGAGTAGGTCTTATGAGAGAGTAGGTCTTCTCTTC
Source organism: Arabidopsis suecica (assembly GCA_019202805.1). Lineage (NCBI taxonomy): Eukaryota > Viridiplantae > Streptophyta > Magnoliopsida > Brassicales > Brassicaceae > Arabidopsis > Arabidopsis suecica. The sequence goes on along the minus strand of CM032912.1, from coordinate 8,172,111 downwards.
TTCATCGAATTTTACAGGAGCCGTCCGATTAATATCTGCTGGTCATGATCAATGGTTGATATTTCGATATATACTTTTTCTTTTCCAATATTATTATTCCATTTGTTGTTGTTGTTGAAGTTTATAAAGGAGATGTGACCCGATTTACGTTATACTTATTTTAATTCAGAGAGATTCGCATTTTTTAACGAACCGAATCCATAAAGATGCAAACCGAATCATAATCCATGTACAAATTCTATACGGTTTAACTTTTCTTCGGTTCAAACGGTTCGGTTTCGTTTATAATTGCAAAGAAGAATCAGCTGGTCAGGCTGAGGCACCTCATATTCAAGTTATGAAGAGTGTATCGAAACTGAGTAAGATCTTGTTGACGGCTTTGGTTCACGAGCTTTACAAAACAAGAATGGCAGAGACAACCTTTGCCAGAGTAGCAACCACAGTATCATCTCTTTGCTTAACCAATGGAGAAGCTTTCCCGGGTTGCGACATTCTTCTAATCGGTTGTGATCTTAGTGAACGCAGAATCATTCTCTGTGAACCTGGAGAGAAGCGCAGGTTGCAGAAGCTGCAGCTGACTTAACTATAATGAATTTGCATTTTTTTGTGAGATAAAATGGACTTTGCTCGCAAAGAGCAGAATCAATATGATGTGATATGTCTCTACATTTTAAAGTGAATTTGAGGTCTAATTGTAGTTTTGTAATCTCAAGTGCTAATTAGTTCAAAACTCTGAAAAACAAACAAACAAAAAAAAATAGCAAAAAATTGAATTCATAGTCTCTCTCTGATTCATGGTTGAACTGTAGAATCGGCACTGTTAGTTTCCTTCTGTTTTCTTTCAGCTTGAAGGGATCTGCAAAGCGATTCAAGCTTGTCTTTTTGTTTCTTTGTCTTCTCCAACTGTTTCTTCAATCTTTCACGCTGTTCAATGTTAAACCAAAAGAGTAGGTTTTACACTGGTTCATAATCAAAATCTACAAACCCCACAAAAAATGGTGAGAGTTTTGATTGAATTTACCTCTTCGACGAGTTCTATGAGACTGATATCTGACTTCTCGGTTTTGCTCTTCAAGAATGCGTTTTCTTTTCTAAGTTCTTTGATTGCTTTGGACATCTACTCAAAACACCAATAGAGATGGGATCAGGTTAATAAGATCACATAAATGGCATTTATGATCTTTCAAAGACCATTAAAGGAATGAAAATGTTGTTACCTTATCGATTTCTTGTTTGAATGTTTCAAACACCTCATTGCTCTTCACCAACGCGTCCTGCATAACCAACAGTCTTTCATTTTACAGTCTTTTCACAGTGTATAATATCAGCAAAAAACAAATCTTAAAAGAGTATTGTATCACACTCAAATCAAGCAATCTTATTATCGGTGATCATAATGAATCAAGAAGACGACAAAGACTTATTTAGGAAGTGTAAAAGGGGAAAAGTGCAGACCTGGAACTGCTGGAATTTATCTCCATCAGCAGTTAGCTGCAACCGCAAATTTTTCTCAGTAGATAATAGCTGCGAAACTTGATCTGCGTAAACTTTCATCTGAGATTGTTCATGGATGAGTTTCTCCTCGTGCTGTTTAATTTTTAAAGCAGAGATCTGTAGCTCAAGTGTTTTCTGCTTCAACTGTTCATTCGAAAATGAGATGTTGTCAAGTATACATCACAGTTAAGCCAATTATTTTGGCTATATAATGCTTCATATATAGTTGGAAAAACGAATATGTCATTACTCTTTGCTCATGCTGTTGTTCTGAAAGCATATATTGATCAGCCAGGTGCTTCAACTTCGTCCTCAACCTGGAGATTAAGAAACAAATCCACTGTAATTAGACTGGACCATTAGAAACAAATCCACTGTAATTAGATACAAGCAAAGCCGTTTTAAAAGTGATATGCATGTAAGAATATAGTTTGCAGAATGTAAGTGAGCATATTCATACAGATTTTTTAACTTAAACAGCAACAAAACTATACATATGATAAATACACTAGAATTTTCCTACTCTACGAGTGAACCGTTAATGTTATGATTGAGTTCTTTCGGCTTACATTTCATTTTCTTTTAGTTGCGCGAGGCTTTCATCCTTTTGCTCGTCCAACTTAATGCTCACATCCTATTAACCAAAGAGGATTAGTAAGGTAGAGAGTATAAGAAAAAATTAATTAAATTAAGTAAAATATTCTGATTTCGTTTTTGTAAGTTTCTGATGTTGCAAAAAAGCCTACAAGCAATTCATCAAACTTATTTCTATCAATCTATTACTTGAAACCAATATGGACAATTTTCTACTTTGTTTGAGTTCCAATCATTTCCAAGGACTAAATAGGTCTATAAGATTTCGATACTAACATGCCAATATTAGTGTAGAGGGTTTCTCAAAGAAGAAAAAGAGAGTTCCATGACTCTCCAAAGCATATAGAACGGACGATTAAAGAAGATAATCTCCTAAGGTAATAGAACAAGGATCAAGAATGATGTGCATTTAGGATTTGCCTACTTAGGAACACAAAACAAAGATATTACACAATATGTATTCCTCTTTAGAACTGCCAATACCAACGGCAAAACGACTCAAATTTCTATATCCAGCAAAGATCAAAACCCTGGGAAGAGTTCACATCGAATAAAAATGTATTCAACTTACCTTAATCGCATCCTGAAACTTTGTCGATAAATCTGATCTTAAAGTCTGTCCCTCAGTAGACACCCGCTTGCATTCTTCCTGTTATACGAAGAAACATTCAGTTTACACACCAACAGGTTAGCTCCTCAAAACAAGACACACCAAAGTAGAGTAAGCGAAAAGAAGAAAGAAAGAACATACCATCAACATTTTGTTTTGACGTTGTAACTCTCTACAAAGTGATTCAAGCTTGTCACGAACAGTAATAGCTACAGTAACAAAGAGAAAAAAAAAACAATAATGATGAGTAAAGACTATAAACCATAGAACAATGAAGGTAACACAAAACTAGATTGGTTTTACTGATTCTCTATTTACCAGAATCTCTTTCAGAAAGAACTTGCTGATACTTAAGCATAAATTCCAAAAACTCTTTCTCTGATTTGAACATATTCTTTGAAGCCTTACGCTTGCTCTCAACCACCTCCTGCTTTCAATATCAGCACAAAAATCAGATACATCATCTTCTTCTCAAAGCAACAATGACACACAAAGCAACACGATTGAAGAACTCATCAAAATACTAACTTGTTTTTTGGGTTTGAGTGAATCCATTTCCGTAGACAAGGTTGAATTTTGAGTTGACCCTTCTGATACTAACTCAAAAAAAAAAACAAAGAATCAAACTTTAGGTTACAAAAGAAGTAAATTCTCATAATTAAGTTTCATAATCATCTCTTACATGTTTGAGGAACAGGAGTAGATGTTTCTTCTTGTTTCTGCTCTAACTCTGCCTCTAAGCTAAGCTTTTCTGATTCTCGAATTAGGTCATCTACTTCGTCATCTTCATTACCATCTGTTTCACACAACGGAACTGGAAAAGTTCTCGGCTTCTCTGCTTTCTCGATCGCAACAGTTTCATGGTTTGTTGTTGTGATACAATTTTCTTCCTGGGTTTTCGGTGAATTGAGAGACGGCTCTGTTGCGCCGTCGACGAATCCATCGGGTAAAGAATCGACTTCAGGGAGCAAATTCGAGTGCGGTGACTCCATTTTTGAGACTGGATCTGAAACCAATTACGAATCAGTTGAGATTGAATTGATAACCTAACAATTGTGATGGAATTGAGCAAAAACCTTAAAAGGTTTTAATCGAAGAGTTTGATTGGTACTAGTTTTTTAACAAAATTTAATTTTAACTTAAATTTATTGTTATTTAATTTTGACTAAATTAAATGTTATTCTGATTTTTTGTCGGAAATTTTAATGTTATTCAATTATTAACTTTAAGTGTTTATTATTTGTTTCTTCATCAAAAATGTTTAAAATAAATGTTTGAAATGATCAACTAAAGAATGGTGTTGTTATTAAGTTTGATAAATTTAGTTGGATACGCACAGAATACCAATTCGGACCAAAAGCATATAAGTTGTGGACATCTTCAGTTATGGGTACGATTAGGTTTACACTTTTATATGCTGAAAAAAACTGGGTCTTGAAAGATTCAGAAAATCTCAAATGGGCTTAACCGTAACAAACATGATCATAAACAAATTCTATTTGATCATAAATCTCATCCATATGTGTTTTAGAAAAAGAGGTCTTATTGTTTTTTGAGACTAATGTATTTTAAAGGGTTTAAGCTTAGTTGCTTCTGCTTTTAATTGATGGGTTCGTCTTCTTTCGTTTTAGGTTTAAAAATCTCTATATTTGTGTTTTTAGTGTCATTAGTTGTCTTTCTATATGGGCTAGATGCCTAGATTACAAGAAAATCACGTTTCTTTCGGCTGTAATTTCAGAGATATTAATGTCGTCCGTCGGCTTAATTTTTTTTTTTGGACGTGTATTTTATTTTGATTTCACAAAACGTTTATCAATAAGATTCAGAAGACAAAGAGATAGAAAATCACATTTTAAAATAGGTTGCTATGCCAAAACTCATGAAATTAATTAAATATCTTAGCCTACTAAAACAAGTTAGTCTGGTTTGACACCGCTATTCAATCTTATACACTAATTTTCTCCTCACGCAAGGTTATTGTCGTTCATATTGTATAGACAATTATAAACACTAAAATCTAGGCATAATTTTGGAAATGTACATGTTAAAGATGGACATAGATATTACAAATAGAGAGCATTTCTTTATTGCACAATTTCAATTACTTACACCTTTAATATGTTTTTTCTTCTATAATTCTAGTTTCCTATATGTTTTTTTAATAAACAGTTTTCTCTGTGTTGGTCAACTTTTATTTTAATTGGATAATGTAAATAATTTTCTTTTTTTTGGTTTGAACAATCTATTTCACATTTAGACAACACTTTTTTTATTCAACAAGTTCAATTACTTACATCTTTCCACGTGGAAAAAAGTAAATTCGTCAAACACTAACTTAATTATCCTGATCAAAGAAAGCAAAGGTGAAGAAGAGGTTGTACAAATTCTGAAATTACAAGCGTCTCTTAAAACAAATCAAAGGTCTAAAATCGTTTCCATAGTGTGGTGGTTTTGATTAATCATCATCATTCCCGTACGTACACCACACCATTCTTACTTCAACAAATCAGTCCATGCAAACATATCACTGGTTCGATTTCTCTTGCACCAAACGAGAATGAGTGTTCCCCATGCATCCTCCACCGGCATAGCATGGCGCAGTCACATTGGCTAAATACTTCCTCGGCAATCCCATTCCGAACCTCCTTCCTCTTCTTTCCCTTTTATCCTTTTTGACGATGCTTCCGTCCTATAGAAATAAAACATATCATTGTTAGAAAGCTCCATAGTATAGATCAAATCAATAATGTGAATTAATGTGATTGATCACCTCTTTTATCTCTGTCATGACGCTTTCGGTTTCCATCGACTTTCTCGTGTCTTCTCCATCTTTTTCTACAATAGTGAATGGATATATTGTTTCAATAACGTAACTACATATAGAAATATGTCTCTAACAAACATATACATACGTGCATGCATGATGCATCCATATATAAATAGTAAAAGAACGTATGATTTACCTTCATCATCATCATCAGAAGGAACATCGACGCAATAAACCCTAAAGCTTGGAGATCCAGGACCTATCATTCTCTCATCAAAGTTGTTCATATTCACTTCATTATCATCATGATTCTTAACAACATCTTCTTCTTTCTTAACATTGATGGCCACATCATCATCATGATTTTTCTCATCATCTTGTTTCTTCACAACCTCGTTATTTTCCTCCTCTTGTTTCTTCACAACATCTTGATGATGATTGTCCTCTTCTTGTTTCTTCACAACCACTTCTTCCTTCACCTCTTTAAAATCATCTTTGGATGGAATCTTTTCATAAATAACCTCTTTCTTCTCTTCCACGTTATGATCAGGAGCCGGAGCCACCTTAGCCGACGACTTCAAGCTACCATCATTCTCCTCCGTGTCTTCTCCATCCTCGGAAGAGTTATGCCTAAGAAGCTCTTTCTTAGACAACGTCTGGCTCCCTTTCAAGACGCCTGCATGGCTCCGTTTCTTCATCTCCTCTAACCTTCGCCGGAGAAGCGGACGTATTCCCGCTGGAAGTGGCACAACACCGCCTTCTTCCGCCCTCGTCGCCGCCACACCCCCAAGTCTCGAGCCACCGCAACCCATATTAATAAAGTAAACTAACAAATTGATGGTGTAATCGCCGCCACCAAAAAGATCATACGGCGGCGGGTGGGTGGCCGGAGAAGATTGTAAAAAATAGGCAAAGGAGAGGAGAGAAGAGAGCCAATTAATTGGGAGGATGAGGAATGAATGATAATATTTAGGAATCCGAGAAGAAGAAGGAAGAGAATGTGAGATTATTAAAGGGTTGAGATTGTGTGATGGGTGATTGGTTAGTTACAATTTATTTGCTAAATTTGGTACATAGTGATTTATTTAGGCAAATATATGAGTTGGTTCTTATCTTTGTGACATCTTCATTCTTATTGTCATGTTTGACTAACAGTTTGTCTCTCTTGAATTTGCAGATAACTTTGATGTCTATATAACTGTATTGGTCATAAGACTCGTCGCATTATCATAAGATTATTTGTTATAGTCAAAAAAATCCCGAAAAACAAAATGGGAAAGTCTTTTGTGAGGGTTAAAGATAGTCTAAAGACTTCTTGTTCAACATAGAATTGGTTGATTGCAAACAAAAAAATGTATTAGTAATAATTAAATCCTACTAAGTATGCGTGAAAATCAAATTGTTAAACTATATATATTGAAATTATATAGTGATTTAATCTTACTATCTCTTGTGTAAAACTTCACCTCTACGTCGTCACCAGAAGTACATGCAAAGTATTACATACATTTTGCTCATTAGCCTAAATCAAATGCGATCACAACCATGTATAGATTTTAAGAAATCATATACTTAGAAATCTTGAATTCAAAACAAAATACTAATTAATGATGAAGGATAACAGATCATTAATATATATAATTGGACAAGAACAAAACAAGACCGGAGAGTGAAAGCAACTTGTGGCATCTTTCACCACATCCTCAATTACATTCCATTCCAAAGGGCTTGGAAGACAATAATTAAGATAAATCAAGCATATATATATTTCATTTAGATGTTCCCTAATATTCTAACAATACTTAGTTACTAACTAAATTCAAATGATTCACCACAAAACCAAGTACATATATATGGCATCAACCTCGGTCGTCACCGGCTTTGAATAACTTCCTCGCCATCAGACTCGTCAGACTCGTGCTCATCCTCCACCATCTCTTCCTCATTCTCTTCCTTAACCACAACTTTCACCGCCCTCCATTTCCCTACCTCACCCTTTAAACCCCAAACCATTGATATAGTTAGCTCTAAACTACTACTTACAACAAAAATATATGTTACAGAAAAAAGATTAAAAGTCCAATGAGTGGCTTACCCGAGGTAGAGGGGACGATAACCACCTTGTAGCTCTAGATGAAACAAGTCGGAATTCGTACATGATCCATGGAGTTATTGTTCCTCGAGGTTTTTTTCCAATATAGAAAGCAAATGTCTTTCTCCTTCCTTCTAAATGAATACAATCACGATCACCAGCCTCCATTACTTCTTCTTCTTCACACTCTTCCCAATAACCCGATAACGTCTCTCTTCCCTTCCTCTCTCGCTCTTCCTTCTTCACGAAGTAATACACTTCCTTGTTCTTCTCTCCTAAGTGTACGTAGACATCCAATAGACCACATTGTTCAGTATATTTCATGTGATATATATGGTATAGTAATTAGAGAGAAGAGTTTGTAGCAAACCTAGCAAGTCCCAAGGATCAACATTGCAAGAACGGAGCTCAGGGAGATCGAAGTCCATTGGACGGTGGAGGACCTTCTTGGCAAGATACTCGAACACAAGATCTTCATCATCGGGATCAAACCGAAACCCGGGAGGGAGTCTCATGCTTCTTCCGTTCATAGCAAATCTCTGCGCAGAAATGTCCATTGCTTGCTTATCAGTATCTTTTGTGTGTTGGTTTAGGTTGTTTATATACTTATAAGTTATAAGAGTGTGTCACCTTTAGTTTGGCAAAAGCGGATTCTACTTTTCCTTTAGATACTTTTTACGTAGTACTATTAATTTCAAGAGATAAATAGATAAATTTTTTTTGATAACTGCAAATTCAGATATGGAGTTAGATTGGTTTATTTTTGTTTATTTAAATGCGAGGATCATCATAATAAATTGTGGTGCATGTACCCATGCAGTCAACGTTGTTAAGATTTTGAATATAACGAGTATTATTTTTCTATTCAAAAATATATCTTTAATTTTTGGTAAAGGTAATTAATTTCTCTTTCGTTTCTTTTGGCCGGGCAAAGGTAAGTATTATTTTCTCAACCAAAACAAACGCCTAGATCCACGCTATTTCATTACCATATAGTAACATTGTCAATAACTAAAACGAGCACATTTCTAACAATTGACCCCGAACTAATTTTAACATTTGAAAAACTTTGATGCATATACTATAAGAAAAAAGAAAACAAACCTATATATATTAGTTCCCTAAACATGTGTATGTAGGTTCCTACATTTTTGTCCATCGAAAAACATATGGTTATCGAAAAACATATGGTTCTTTTGTAGTACGTATCAAAGAAGTGAATGTACATAAAAGATATTGGTAAACGAAAAGTTTTGGACGTTCAACCTAAAACTTGGTAGATAAAATCATTTCTTCGTATAAATTTATACGTGGGAAAAGAAAACGAATATCATCGTGGAATCAGAATTTTCTTTTGTCTTTATCATTTCGCATGTGAAATAATAATGTCGGGTACGATACAAATTTTAAAACAAGAAATCCAAGTAAATATGTATAAGCAATGATTAAGAAATAAGAAAAATAAGAGAAAGTATATTCAGAAAACAAAAGTGAATTTGAAAGAGAGTCCAAGTCGATCCCAACTTAAAGATTTGAGAAGCTGACTTAACGAGTAAGTTATGAGATTGTTGCTCTGACTCAATTTTCTACTCTCATGCACTTCTTTAATTTCAATTATTTTAGATAAATTATTGTATATATGTTTTTCTTTGGACTGGTGGTTTTGCCTTTTATCCTTCCTTTTTTTCCTTGGATCAATAAAGCTCCCAAAGCCCACCAAACCAAAGTTGTTCTAATTTTTTGCTGCAACTTTCCAGCATCAGCCTTTGAATTTTACAAATAGCATTTTAGGTTTACTCCTTTTTGTATAATGTTATCTTTTATACACTAGAAATAAAGGTACATAATTTGTCTATCAAAAAACTAAGATAAGAAAATGAAATGAATAAAAGATGATTGTTTCATTGTTAAGGAATTGAGATTAGTTTAACTTGGAAGAGAGTATTCATCAGCTTTCTTTTGCTGAACCTGAATTCGAATGCAACACTAGCTATATATTTGATAATATTTCAAATTGTTAACAACTAGCTTTAATTCTAGACCGAAAATTCTATATATAATTTTCATGTGTTTGAACTAGGCAAAGCTTTATTTGTTTTATATTCATAAAGGATATAGAAAAGCATAAAATTTGTCAATTTAGAATCATATGTTTTACTCCTCCCACGCAGCATTTTGGATTTGGTACTTTTCTTCACCTCGAAGATGTTGGCTTTCCATTTTCTTTATTTGTTTGTTTTCAATCTTCTTTTTACTTTAAAGTTTAAATTTTGATGATTTTAGCGACATTGCTTAAGCAACGACATACATCGATGAAAAGTTTCATTTCTTTATAACTTAATGTTGTCAATTTGATGGTTGATATTGATATATATGGTTCATGTATCATCTACATAATTAATTGTTTTTCTTAACCATACATACACTTTACTTAAAACTTAATTTATTGATTGGTTGTCCAATGTAGAAAATATAGCTCTAATTAAACGGGTTAAACAATGCGGGAATTTACCCTAAAGCATATTGAATTTGTCAAGTAAGTTCGATAAAGCTAATCACTCATAGGAGATTGTAACATTTTGTCATCTTAGAGCAAATTCTTAGAGAAATTATTTGACAGTGCCAAAAAAAAATAATACTCCAAACCACTCAACAAATAGCTGGTTCAACCGCTAGTTGGCGGGTTTGGCCAAACTTTCCCGATTTTATCCGACTTTTTAAGAATTCGGTTTTAAGACTAGTCCAGACCGGAATAACTGCCGGTTCGCAGTTAATCCGGTCTGGTCCGGGTTTAAAATCATTGATCTACCCACCCTCCCTATCCGTCTACTCGGCCCAGATCATGATCCATATTTAAACAAAATTAACATATTTGATCTGAATATGATACAATATTTAACATTTGGGCTTTTAATGGGCTTTTGGCCCAATAACTAAGTAAGCGGCGTCTCTTGAACTTAATTGTATCCTTTTGGGGTTTTTGAGTTTTTTAGGGTTTCAGATTTCAGTCGCTGAGAGCAATTTTCTTCTTCTTCTTCTTCTTCAAGCAGAGACGCTCTCTACTCAACCGACATGGATCCTAACATGGCAAACAACCCAGAATTGCTTCAATTCCTCGCCGTAAGTCTCCGATTTGTTTTTGTTCTTTCAATTTAAAGCTTTTAAGTCGATTCACATGGAAACTTGAGCTTTTAGACAACGAAATTATAAGTAGAAGATATGTTTAAGGTCCTGTCTGAAATCATAGAAACCCTTTATTTTGAATCTTCGTTGCTGGGTCAAATTAGATTCGGAAGGTTGTAAATTTGGATGCTTTAAACTTTAAAGATCTGATTTTTTTCATGTGTGGTTTAGAATCAAGTTGAATTTAGATTTAGTGTTCTAAATATGTGTTTACACGAATTGGGTTTTCTAGGGTTTATGCAAAGTAACGATTTTTTTGTTCTTGGGTTTATGTTTTGGTGAATTGTAATAAAATGTGTGTGTGTGTGTGGGTGGCAGCAAGAGAAGGAAAGAGCAATGGTGAATGAAATGGTAGCGAAGATGACAAGTGTGTGTTGGGACAAATGCATCACAAGCGCACCTGGAAGTAAGTTCAGCTCGAGCGAGAGTTCTTGCCTCACTCATTGCGCGCAACGCTACATGGATATGAGTATGATCCTTATGAAACGCTTTCAGCAGCAGTAAGATTGATGAAGTTGATTTGTTATCATACTTGTTGGAATTTGAATTTATCCTTTTTGTGTTTCTCTTGGCAAGTGTTAAAAACCTTTTTATTACTCTAGTGATCTTGCAAGAGTATTCGCGGATAAGTGTTTTAGGACTCCTTATGGTTGTGTGATTGAGATTGTTATTGATGGCTAGTAATAGAGTATGATTCATTTGTGTTAATAAGGAGATCAGTACTAGGATGGGTGTGCAGCTTTGGAGAAACTATCGTGAGTCATAATAGTTGGCCAATAAAGTCATGAACCAAAATGGCTTTGGATTCGTGTTTTATCACTGTATTCGCCAATAACCAAAGAAGTGGAACCAACTAATAATAAGTCAATAACAGAGTAGGAAGTTACATCTCTTCTTAGATGAGATAAAACAGTAATTATTTATATTCGTAGTAGCAATGATGAAATTAAGAAACTAAAGAGAGGAAAAGAGAGTGCTTGTTGATTAAATCGAATGCTTCTTTCGCTACTTAGTTAAATTTAGTAATTAGATTTTAATACATTCCAAATATAGTGATTAATATTATGTTTAATGGGCCATATATATTATTTTGGGCAAGGTGGGCCTAGTCTACGAGAAAATAAAATAGGATGCAAAAATAAAGGTCCTACCGGGAGTCGAACCCAGGTCGCTGGATTCAAAGTCCAGAGTGCTAACCACTACACCATAGAACCTTGCTTGTGAAGATTTACACAATATAAGTAGTTAATAGTATTACTATCTGAAAAAATTTCCTCCACCTCAAGAAAATGCCAGAAAAACCATTCAACGAATAGAAAATGTCAAATAAATAGTTGAATAGCGGAATACCTGAATTATGAAATTGAAGAATCGATAGAACACCAACTTTTTAAAACTTAACAGAAATGATTTTGTTTTAAAACACCAAAAAGCTATTATTTAGTAGATGAACGAAGTTTCGTAATTCAGTTATAATTTTAAAATATGCACTATAAATCGAAAAAAATACAACTTTTATTTTCACGTTTTATTATTAAAAACAAGTTTTTGTAAATGGTATGTATATGGTGGAATTACGTTTCCAAAGCGTGAAAAAGTCGCATACCATTCAAGGTCAATATATGTATCTAAAATTTTTTAACAACAATAGAAAAAACATGAATTAAATACGTCATTTTGGTTAGAGAAAAAAAAAGACACATGACACAAACGCTATTTTGTTTTTTTCAACATAAAATTACATCAGAGTTTATACTTGTAATTTTTAGGAATTTAATAGGGTTTTAACTTGAAAGAGAATGAATTTCGAATCGAGTTGGATAAAGTTTTATTTTGGACATAATAATCGACCAAGAGATTAATTGATTCTTGATTCGGATTTGATCGATACGGTTCAACTAGAAGTGAGTAGAGAGCTTAGTCCTTTTAAAACTCCTTGGACAAGCTTAATAATTTTAAAGGATTTTCGGATAGACTTGTGTGTAAATGATATAATCAAAAATAGCTAACAATTTTCTTTGGTTAGATGGTAGGCATGCCTCTTGACTTAAATGTGTCGAGTCTGATGCTCATTAGTCTTCATTCAGTGATTTTTATTTTTATTTTAGATTTTCTTTTAATGAAAGGTAGAAACGTTATTTTGTTTCATCTTTATTCTTTTCTTGAAAAACTGAAATTTAAAATTAAAATCTTAAAACACGACCATCATATTTTCCTGCCACACACAACATCGTTCAAACTCATTTTCTTGTCGGTTTACTATAAACTATATAGATCCGATATGTGTAGTTATTATATGAAGTAATTTTGATATGTTTTTCACTTATGTTTGTTTTATTAACGTCAATAAATTTTTCGTAAATGAGTGAAAAACTTAGGAAAGTTTCTCAAACTTAACATAGGGATTATTGTTGATTTTGCCCTTTTTTATCAAAATCTTTTGAAAATGCCATTTTCATTAAAATCTTACGGATTTGCCATTTTTTTACACTTAAAAATGTACGTATTTCGGATTTTTTTTGGTAAAAATACGTAGTTTATACAAAATACTAAACCCTAAGAACAACTACAACCGACTAAACCCAAACATAACGAATAAAACGCATGTTAAATCATATTTTCGTAGCCTGAAAAAGGGCAAAATCCATAAACTATTCAAAAAAGGGCAAAATCCACAAATGCCATCCCAAAAAATGGCAAATCCATAATTGATTCCTTAACATATCTCGTACCTCATGTTTCTACTAGGCTAACAACAAGCACACTACAATTTTCATGAAAAGAGTGACGATTATCAAGTTGTTAATGGTGGAGCTAGGGATAATTATCGCGGTTAAAGGGATTGTCTTGCCATTTGTGAAAATGTAAATTAGAATTGCAAATATCTTTATTGTAAAATGTATATCATTTAAAGATAATGCTTCCTATTATAACTTCACAGTTGTTACAAATGAAGTTTATTCTTTTCTTAACAAATAAAAGAAAATGGAATAAGAATCGTACTCTGAATACTACATTAAAATGTCTTGAATCTTTGCTATGCGATTACAGTAAAACTAGATCATAACCCCTGCTATAGCACGGGTGTAAATTTTTTTTTTATAAAATTAAAATATAAATTGGGTGATATAATCCACCCCCAATCAGAGATATAATCCATGGAATATGAAGAGATTGATGATTTTGTTTTTTGTGTTTTTAGAGTGAGTTAGAATAATGAGGCTTATGCTCCCTATATATAAAGATAAACGTTTATTGCTTTTCTTCTTTGATTCAGAATAGATAATAATGATAGATTTTGCTCATTCTCCCAATGCTATGAAGAGAAACGTATCAGCTTCAATTCAGAGAACCTAATGATGAATGATTCATCTTGCACGTTTCTTTTATGACTTTTAATTTCTTTTATCTTTTAAAAGGGTTTTTGTTATACGATGGTTGAGTGTTGTTGTTTAGGATAGGTTGGTTAGATTTTATTGTTTAGGATATCTTCTTAAACCCATTTTAAAACCCATTGACCCGTTTTCGGTTAAATGGATAGTGTGCTAATTGTCTTTAATAACCTTAATGAATTTGTTTTAAAATAAGTTTTTTGTAATGGCATTCTCATGTAATTTTTTACAAAAGAGAAGGTTAGTTAAGGGTTTCTTATAAAGTGTACTCTCCAAATAATAGTATAGGATATTAAATAAATTACTGAGAAAGATGGGTCAAACTATGTATTAAAATACTAAATACTATGGATCTAAATATGCAGACACGTAAAGAGTTTCTTTTGGATTTGACCACGCAATTGTTGATTCCTAAATGCGGAAAGTTAAAGAGGATAACAAAAATTACAGTTATATGGATTGAACTAATTGATGAGTACGACATTTATCAAAGTAGGAGGTATAACAAATGTCACGCTAATATATAAAGGATGTAACTATTTTGTTTGTTAAGGGTTTAAGGAGATAATTAAGTCGTGGGCGTTAGGTATTCGGTTCGGTTCTTTCAAGTTTTTTGGCAGTTCGGATCAAAGGTTTAAGATCTATATAGGAACTGATTAAATTTCAGTTTGATTCGGGTAATAGATTGAATGATCGATTTGGAACCAAAATTTTTTGGGTATTCTTTGGTTTGGATATAAATTACTAGAAATACCTAAAAAAAATAATGAAGTATTCAGACTAAACATAACTAACCGAGAAAAACTACCATATATCTCACATAACTCTGATAGTTCAGTTACTTGACAAGACGAAAACCCACCATGCCACCACCAAGATTCGTGGAGAGGACAAGATCGAACTCGAGTTTCAGATATGTGTCTGAGACCACCACCAATATTCATCGGTAGGAGGAGAAGAAACTCGAGAAGACTTGTCTTAACCCTATTTGTGTCGTTTTAGAGTTATATTGACATATCTAGGTTTTACACAAAGCCGCTCCAAGATATATTTATTAAATCGGCCGCATTTGTTATAAAATATTAGTTAGATCTGCTTGTAAATGTGAGATGCTTAGAGGTTAAGATCGCATGTTCGACCCTCTAAAAGGAGGAATATTTTTTTTTCGTTCATCATAATTATTTGGTTGGAAATATTTTTTTGTTGCATCTTGAATTAAGACCTACTATTTTTCTACGACTAACCTACAAAATATCTTTCGTAAGAAATTGGTAAGAAATATTCCTACGAAATATTTTTGGTATAGTTTTCGCAGAAAATTAAAAGAAATATTTCTCACCAAATTCCCACCGCATCTTTTCCTATAAAATTTCAAAGAATTTTTCTACAATAAATACTTTCCAAGATTTTTAGTAAGAAATTTTCTACGACTTTTTCCGTAGGAAACTTCCTTCCAATTTCCTAACTTGTAGGAAATCAATCCTACCAAAATTTTTGTAAGAAATTTAGTAAGGATTTAACAATGTTTTCTTGTAGAAGTGTTGATCACACCATACTTTCAAGATGTTGTGAACCAGAGATATATTTTTAGTGGACCAAAAAGCTCTCTCTAATAGTTGAAAATATAAAAGGCATAGAGGCCAGACTTTCTCTCCTCCTAGTACATGACAAATTTAATAATTGATGTGATACTTTGGAATATTCTTGAAATGTAAGTGTGAGCCTTTGAAGTGAAGTGAGTCAAAAACTTAAGCTCAACCATCAAAACAATCTGAGAAATTGAAAAGACAAAGACTTAAAGCTTAGAGATTCACCAGAACAGTGAAGCACTTTCAACGGACAATGAATTAAAGGGAATTTGTTAGTATGATACACTAAACAAAACCAACATTAAATTCTTCTTTAGTTTCTTTCTTTTCATCATTTGTGTCTTTTTTTTTTTTTTTGAAAAAAAATCATTTGTGTCTTTTTCTGTTTTCTTTATTTTATACCAATGCTTTGAACTTCTGTACATAAAAGTGAAACCAAATTAGTATCATTAATCACTTCTCTAAGACGTAAAATTTAGAAGACATATACACATCACTACTTAATCCATAGAACATTATATTGTGTAAATATGTATATCAAGTTTATTAAGATAATCATTAAAAATGTTAATATCTATAATACGTTAGTTAACATATGAACGAGAGGCATAATTAAGACATACTATACTACATAATTAAGGCATGGCTAGTGAAAAAATGAATAGTCATGGCAAATGAAAAATCATTCCACTTTATGTTGTTCTCGCAGAGTCTGCTAAAAGGCATTTGCTTGGTTGAATGTATGGGAAGGAATTTTGACCGTCGAATATGGCATTACCTTGGTTGGAGGCAAAACATTCCTTTTTGACTTTACAAGTACCACAAGACTATAGAATAAGAGTCAATTAAATCAATAATTAACTAGCTTTCAAATCGCGATTAATTATTAGCCCGTTTAATTCTGATTATTCAATTTATTTTATTGAGAGCCAACCAAAAGACGGAATACTCTAGGAGATGCAAATGGTTTACCCTACATAAAAAGAAGAAAAACAACAACAAATGCAAATTGGTTTCAGAGATCTCACTTTGTTTTATTTTTATTTTAAAATTTTAAAGTCATTTTCACACACTTTATATTTCAACCGGAGGATTTCTGTCTCTTTCCATTGGTTAGATGTTAGTATTATATTTTCTTTGAAATCAGTAATCTTATGAACTTATTTGCTAGTTTGTAAAAACTGATACAATTTTACTTTCATACAAAAAAAAAACTGTAAAATTTTGAGGAATTTAGTATCTTTATTGAGATTGGGACCCTTCAAGATTTTGATTAATTATATGATGAACTTCCGAAAAGCTAAATGTACTAGACTAGAGGACACAATGATTTAGTCCAAAAAAAGAAAATTTATTCTACTAAAATGCACGATGTAAAAGTAAACAATTAAAAAACACATATACATTAGAGAAATACTTATAATAATATCAATATTCGACGGGAAAGTAAGAACAGGTGTTCGTGATCGTTCCTTATATCGCACCCTCTTCATGTATTTACTTACGAAGGGAGCTTTCTGCTTTTGCTTTATTTATTTATATAGTTTTGTTGCGACTCACTTTATTTATTAAATGCTTCTGAAGCCTTTTAACAAAAAAAATTATTAAATGCTTCTGATTTTTGAAGACTCCAAAAATATCTCAGTGCGGCGACATAATTCATTGACAATGATCCACAAATTTAAAAGTTTTTGCTAAATTGCTAAAACATTTTTAGTTCATATATTAACACTTAATTTGATTCCATTAATTCACCATATTTTTCATTGTTAAAGATAAAACAAACTACATATTTTTTAATTATACGTTTAATTTACATTTTGTTGTCGTCCAGTGGTTCATTTTATTGACACATTACGTCTCAAAACATATTACTATCTTATGGTCTAGATGAATTATAAAAAGCACCATTCCAAACTTTTGGGGGTTACAAAACGACCATTAATTTTTCTTAAAAGAAACTTTCTTAAAAAGATATTTACAATGCATATGCTTCAACATGTCATAATTATGTTTACCATTGGATGGTTGCGATTTCTTTTTACATTAAAAACTTATTCTCTTACATAATTACATTTCTGCTAGTAATAAATTTCTACGGTTTTAGCGGCATATTCTCTTTGCTACGACGCATGGTTGCAAAAATAAGATTCCTTAATAAATACGATGATATATATATCATTTACATCGAACTATCCCTAGCACTCACCAATCACCACCTTTAACTTCCCACCCCAAAAAAAAAACATCACCATCTTTAACTTATTTATAGTACTTTATAAAATAAATAAAAACTTATCTTCTTATTCTTTTTTTTTGTTGGGATCAATCTACACTAACACTAACACATCTATTCGAACAAAATTGCGTCCACATTTTATTCATGGGATGACAAAAATTGATAATAAAGGACACAAATGCTCAAGGAGCAAGCAAAAGACTACTAAGTAAATTAGAATGATACAAACAAAAACTAGAGAAAGTTGAACGTCGGTACATGGTGACAAGTGGCATGGGAACATACGGCACAACACAATCGGGCTGTGTCTATATGAGTAGATAGAGTCATGTGATGTTTTAATATGCACTTACCAAGAGACTGTCTTGAAATGGTAAACGACAGTAAAAGCAAGCGATGACTCATCAACATCAATTTTACACTCATTCTATTTCACATTCACACGTACCCAAGAAACTCTGACACTGATTGACGTTGGAACTCTTGTGATCAATTTGAGTTTCTTCATATATTGTCATTCAAAACTAAGTTTCCAAGTGAGATGTTTATTTATTGCCTAGCTACTTGGAACAAAGATACGTTTCATAATACTATAAGATTTTAAAAGTATCCCCAAATTTGGTTTAATAAAACTTATTGATAATAGTTTCCAAAGTTTTAGTCAGTATAAGGTCAAAATAATAAAATTGGTCTCGTTTTGTATATTGAAGGACATGAAAAGAAGGTGGCCTAACTTAAAGTGTCACGAAGTTTCATCTTCTCATTTCAAAGTGTTAAAAAGATGCAAGAGACTTTGATTATTTTGCTTCACCGTATGCTATGATGATCGGGATGAAATGTTTAAAACTTTGTAAACGTGTTGTTCTCTCAACTGATGTGATAACCTCTTTACTACATTTCGCGATTTATAATTCACAATAAAAGATGATGCGACAACGACCTTTAGGGTAATTGACAAAGTCGATATGCAGATATTAGTAAATGACTGAAAATATTGAACCAAAATGGAAATCATAGATTTATCCAAAAAAAAATCAAGTCTTTTCTTTCTTATTTATTTACATAACAAACATCAGCAATAATTTTATCACTAGACATACTCCTTTGTCTTAACAAATTGATCAAACTATAGATTTTTCAAATGTCATTGTATTTTGGTGCTTGTAGAATTAAGATTTTGATTAAGATTTGTTCGTTCCCAATCTCAGTTTTGGAGTTAAAACTTGAACCCATCGTCAATAGGTTATTGGCTAGATAACCAAATGTGTTAGAAATATTACAATAGCAAAAATATGGTGGCAAAATCGTAACTAACTGGTGTGTTATTTTGCTTGTAAATAACAAGTAGCATGTCAATGGATATAATAACATGATCACTTAAAAATTTCTATTTTCGACCGTTTTTCTGTTTTCTGACCACCAGTTTTTCGAAAAACATTTCGATGACATCGTAACTAATTTTTGTCATATTTTTAAATATATTGAAAATCGATCAAAAGTTTTCAATAGATAGAATTAATTGAAAATCGGTCAATCCTTTTCGAAAAGATAGATTGGTAATTTCTAAAAATACGTGTGAGAACTATGGTATCAAAAACATGCATAAAAAATGAATAGACTTATCTACCATTTTACATCCATTGTTTAATGAAGGTAAAAAGTTGGCAATCAAGTGGATGTTTTATTAAATCTTTTATTTGAATATTGAAAACTACGTTATTATATGTAAAGTTTGAGGTGAATATAGATACTTTATAATTTTGATAACTATCATAACAAAATTTAGTTCTGATTTTTTTTTTAAAAAATATTTGTTGTATTCTGAAAAAATATTGAGACTGGCAGAAGTATATTCCTGTATTATGAAAATAATTCGCCGGTTGTCTCTTATGATTCACGTACATGCTACACAATTTTTGTTTATGTTTATATGTCAAGTTTGCGAATCAATTTGTTTTAAAAAGTTATTCAGGGTTTTCATTTGTTTAGTATTTACTGCTTCTATCATCATTTAGCGTTTGTAATGTACACGCTTTCTCGTTTTATTACGTTTAAATTTATATGCATGGACGGTTCAACAATTTGTATGAATGTGTTCAAACCGGCCATAGTTATATCCGTATATGTCTTTTTTTGTGCTTATGCTCGACTATAACTTTTACAAATTAAATTCAGTATCTTTATATTAATTAAAAAACATGACAAGTAAACCAATCAAAAACATTAAATTTATGAGAATAAATTTAATTTTTTTCATTATATACAAATCACCCGAGTTCTAATCTAGTTGCATCCAAGTCTAAAATGATTTACTTCCACAATATTTGGATACTTAATAAGAATAAATATATCAAAAGATATTTAATTATGATTTGAGTTTGATAAAACAAACAACAATATACATGAAAGTTGAAATATCCAAATGATATTTTAACAAGAAATGTTTTCTAATACACCCTTTTAGCTTTGAAAACTACCACTAAAGTCGTAAAGTTAAAAAAGTACTATAATTTGTGCTTTAAGAAGTGTTCATTTTGAAAATCTTCCTTAACTTTTAGACGGCTTTTGTGACATCTTTGCATCGACAAGGTCCGATCCATAGCCAATCTCTACTACGAGGGGTAACGAGATTTAGACGGTCTTTTCTAAAACACATGTTTATGGTACTTTTTACAATATACAGTTTGAATTTGTTTGATATTTATGGTAAATTTTTGGTTTTAAGGAATGCCTTTTAAAGTTATATGCAAATTACACGTATTTTATTAGTATATATATAATCTTTTCTAAATTGAAAATTCAGTAGTGACCAATTAACTTCAGTCAGCTCAAATAGATATTACATGCATTTTCATATAAATATTTTTATGAAGATATAAATTTACGTTTTCTTTTTGTTAAAATATAACTTAATTTACGTTTTCATCATTTGTTACAAACTAGTCGATAAAGTTTTGCGGAAGGTGGAAGCATAGATTGATAAGAGAAATTCATTTTATAGAGAAGAAAAGGTTAGTGAGACAATTTGCTTTGATACACAATATCATTTGTGTAAACGTATATAAATTTAGATAACACGAAAGTAGCCAAGTGGAACATCGAGAAGTATGATGTTGAATCCTACCTATACCCACACGACAGTCACGTTATTAAGATAAAACGCAATACAACTCTTTATTCTTATTTTATTCCTTGATTTTTATATGGTAAAACAAAATATACAAAAAGTGAAAAGTACCATTACTATTTTTCTTTGTGATCATTTCTTCTTAAAATTTTAATTTTTAGTGGTTATGACTTTATAATGACTAATTAATTATGAAATTGTTTCTGTTTGAAGGAAATAATTAAAAAACATACCCAGTCATTAATGCAATTAATACTCCAATAAATAGATTGATTATTTAACAAAAAAAAACGATGGATATTTGGTCACAAGATTTAATAAAGATATACGATGAAGAGATAAACACAAATGTGACTTTAAGAGTAATAATAAATTAGTTACGGACCTAACTTTGGCTGCCAAATCATTGAGTATAATGGTGCTCATAAGTCATAAGCAACATAAAATATGGCACACGTGGTGCAGACTCAATGGAAAATGTTCATGTTGACTGGAACGATGAACAAAAGGAGCGATCACGGTTAAGATTTTTGATGGTTGTACCTGCTGTTGGACCGCCTAATGCAACTTCGATGTGACTTCTTCTTTTTAGATATGTTTTAATACTATATATAAACTTCTTTGTTGTTACAACATAATCATATTTCCCTATTAATTAATTAAGCAATTTGATACGGCTAATGATTCTTTGGATACACATACAATATATATTTTGTTACAAGTCATATAAACAAATCCAACAATAGCCGTCAAAAAAAAAAAAAAACAAATCCAACACTCGAGTGCTTAATTAAATTTGTTTTAAGTCGGATAACTCAAATTTCTGTAAAATTATTTAATATCAGTTTCGGCAATATATTTTGATTGGCTAATCTAGAAGAATTTAAAGGTATTTAGGGAATCATTTGGCCCGACTCTCTCCTGATTAAGTATTAGAGAATCATATACTTTTAAAGGTGATTTATATTGAATAAAAAAGGCGTATATATAATGATGATCTATATTACTTTAATGGTTAACGGCCGATCAGGGGCTTATTGGTTACCTCTAAAATGATAAGTAACCACTCGTTAAATGGCTTTCTAAATAAACCTCTAGCGACCGTTCTTTAAATTTTTCTTTTTTATAGAAATATTTGCTAAAGCTCATTCGTATGAATACGAAATTAAAATATAAATCTAGGTTCGGCATAAAAAGTTTGATACTAATGTAATAGACGCCAAGAGTGCATACCACATGAAAAGGTCATACAATTTACATTTAAAAGAAAACATCAATAAGAAATATCTGAGACCAATAATGTGACACGTCCTTCTCTCACCGCTCTGTAAACGATGTCGTCTAAAACGTACTAACATTGCATCCTTTCACATGTGAACCCTCTATATATATCTTCCATCATTGGCATTGTAAATTCATAGCTAAAACTCACAAACTAGAGCTTGGCTTTCAAGTGTTAGAAGAGGCTTCAAGAGCTCTATCTCTCTCTCTCTCTTTCTCTTGGTCTTTGATACTTCTTTCCCCGTTCGACCAAACAAAGGGAGAGAAAAATAATCAAGACATCAAGAAATGGCTTTAACTCACAATGTATGGGCATTTGTGTTTGGAATCATGGGTACGTGCACATATATAAGCATTCATAAAATAATTCATCAGATATACTAGAAAACTCTACCAAGACTTTGAGTTACGTTTTAAAACTCATAATGTTTAATTACTACCCTGGAAATTTGCAGGTAACATCATATCATTCGTCGTGTTCTTGGCCCCAGTGTAAGCATCAACATGTTCTCACAAAGTCTCTCCTTTTTCTTCGTCGTTGTTTAGAAATAATTAAACGTTTCTTTCATATTATTTAGGCCCACGTTCGTACGGATATGCAAGAAGAAATCAACCGAAGGATTTCAGTCTATTCCCTATGTTTCAGCTCTTTTTAGCGCGATGCTTTGGATTTACTACGCTATGCAAAAGGATGGCTCAGGCTTCCTTCTCATCACCATAAACGCTGTTGGATTGGTCATCGAAACCATCTACATCGTCCTCTTTGTAACCTATGCTAACAAGAAAACTAGAGTATGTTAAAATACCTTTTTAATACCTATATATACTTTTATCGTAGCTTTCACGTTGATCATAAACATGCAGATACACATACGTTAAATGCTTTTGTATCCGTTTTGCTTATAACTAGAGGCTTGAAACGATGATGCAGGTATCCACTTTAAAAGTTCTTGGTCTCTTGAACTTTTTGGGGTTTGCCGCCATTGTTCTTGTTTGCGAGCTCTTAACCAAAGGTTCAACACGTGAAAAAGTTCTCGGAGGGATTTGCGTTGGATTTTCCGTCAGTGTCTTTGCAGCTCCTTTGAGTATCATGGTACGTTCTATTACATGCATGATGCATATATACATTTATAAATACGAACGAGCCATGTTTTACGTAATTTGACCTATGAAGAACATAATAAATATTCCTATTAATGTATTGTATGTCTTGTCATCGCTTTATATTACATAGTTTTCACGTTGGGAATATTAAAAAAGTTAGAAACTACTATTTTTGGTGCAGAGAGTGGTGGTACGAACAAGAAGTGTGGAGTTTATGCCTTTCTCTTTATCGTTGTTTCTTACAATTAGCGCCGTCACGTGGCTCTTCTACGGTCTCGCTATTAAAGACTTCTACGTTGCGGTGAGTTTATTTATACAAAATTCTCAATTATTTTATTCTGTTCCGATCATTTTTAAGCATAAAGGACAGCAAAACATTATATGAGTAGATTATTATGGGTGGTTCTTTAATAAAGTAAAAACAGTAGTTACCTTTGTCCTTTTTTTCCTCACTTCAAATTATATACGTAAAGGCTTTTAGTCTAATATGAATGTCGTGGCAACGAATATATGATTTTGAACCGTACACATTACTTCGCTTTATTACTAGCATGATATAAATAATTGGACCCCCACTAAATGTGCTAATAAATTGAGAGTACAATAGGATACTAAAAACAAAAAATCTAATTTGTTATGTTGTGATGTCGGTAAATTTTCATTTGTTATTTTTCTTTGCCAACTTCTTTTAACGACAAGAAATGGAATATTAATGTCCTTTACACATATCTGTTTACTATTGAAGCTTCCAAATGTATTGGGCGCGTTCTTAGGAGCTGTTCAAATGATTCTCTACATAATTTTCAAGTACTACAAAACTCCTGTGGCTGAGAAGACAGACAAATCTAAAGCCGTGTCCGATCATTCCATCGACATAGCAAAGCTAACCACCGTTATACCCGCTCCAATTTCGGATTCAGCAGTTCATCAACCGCCTGTTAATCACAATGTTCCAGAGACTCAAATTCAAGTGACTGAGGTCAAGAGCCAAAACATAACTGATCCAAAAGATCAAATCAACAAGGATGTCGAGAACCAAAGTCAAGTTTAAGTAGTGAATCTTATTTAGAGACTCATTAATAATGCATTGTTTGAGTTGTGCACTCTAGCTAACTTTCCTTCTACTCTAGCTTTTTCGATTTTGTGGTTCGTCTCTTTAAATCTTAGTTCTCCTGTACCACTTTTTTCTTATCATTTTATTTTCCAGGGTATCTGGAAATTGTGTTATGATCAATAAATAAGTTGTTTTCTAAAATATAATTATAACTTATCTCTGCTCTACTAATAGTCATTATTATTTGAATCCTCTCTTGATTGATCATAAGAAAAAAAATAACATCATTAATTTGCTTCCGAGGTTCTACTTTTTAGAGACTATACACCATCAACTTCAATTGAAAATCCTTAACAAATTGGTGCACGTTATAAGTCACGGCATGGATTAGGCCTCTTGAACGAGACAGGCCCAACTTCTAGTGGCCTTGAAATATTTTTTTACGAGAAGTGGAACATTCCGAAGTTAACTAGAAGGCTTAAGCAATTATAATCAAACTAAATTTAACTTAAATGCAAATGATTTTTTTTTTTTTTGACTTCTTTGGATCGACAAGGCCCGATCCATAGTCAATCCCTACTACGCGGGGTATCGCAACTTAGTGGAATCGAATTCCGGTGGGGAAGGCGGAGTCAAATGGACTTAACCACTTGATTAAAGGCACATCTCTACTTAATGCAAATGATTATAACATGCAAAAAAAAAAAAAAATGATAATGGGAATGAATTATACTAGAGAGTAGAAACTGGTCGGGTAAAATTTCCTTTTGCTAGAGTGGGATTCAACTCTGGTTTACTAAACCCTTTAACAAAAAAAAAACTCTGGTTTACTAAGAAACCCAAACATTAAAGAGGCATACTCATTTTGAGGTTAAGAGTTCGCAACTCTAGAAAACAAACAAAATATTTATAAGGATCTGAAATCAAAATCAAATTTTCTGAATCGTACCGTTCCACCTAAGATTTTGTCCTCGGGATTTTGCTACACAAATTTACAAAAGTCATTTTGAATCTAACAATTTCTTTTTTGGTAATCTAAACCAGAGTTATATAATATTTAGCCTACAAAATGTTATACGATAAAGATACAATAAAACACATATTTCCGTCAAATGTTTAAAGATTTCTTCTATCAAAGAAAATTTTGCAAACATCAAGTAAGTTCACCATTTTATCTACAGTCAATGGGAGCTTACAATAATTAGTTTTATTGTTATTTTTTCTTGCAAAACTTGGATATTGTATTGTGTATATAGGAATATATTTGAATTAGCATGTATAAGAATTGAAGACATAGATAGTACGATAGTCCTTAATCAAGAAAAGACACTTACGTACGATCATACGAGAGGCTCCAAAATTTGAGGCTCACATGGGAACCCCAAAGGGGAATAGGAAATGGTCTACCACACACAAAAGTCTTTTGTACCCATTTATACTTTCACAACGGTCTTCTTGTCGAGATTCCACGTCCATTATTTACGTTTAATTCTTCTAACATATATATATATTTTTCATTTATACCAAATGAATCAACATATCATTATTTTCTGTATCTATGCACTAGAACAAAATTATCTTTTTCATACCAAATAAGAATTCAAGTACGGTTTTTTATTTGGAAAAAATAATTGTGGAATGTGAATTCACTATATGTATCAACTATGAAATAATTATAAACCAACCGTGTAAAACTTTGACAAAGGTAAGTCAATCGATGAATCAACAAGCTATTCAAAGGGTGTATATTTAATCTGTTTTGGTCCCCGACCAGAAGATTGATGTTGACTGGTTGAAGATGAAGGGTGACATTGGACAAAACCGACAACAGCAATAGCATCAGATTGTTTGTCTTAACCGCCACATGTTTACATTACAGATACACGGCGAAATTCATGCAACCCCAAATGAAGCCCTTAAGTTTTCAAAGCCCATTGGAATAGAAAAACCGACATTAACCAATTAAATAATATCCGGCAGATGAACCAAATCATGCGACCTATTATTACTTATGTCACTATGTGGTGTCAGAAATCAAAGTGGCATCAAAATGAGAGAGAATGCTTCGGAACCACATAAAAGATATTCCACTATGTGCTGAGTTTATTTTCTTATAACACAAGCAAAATTACATCGGACACCACAAGCAGAATTACTTAGATATTAGGAGTACTTGTAACCAATGACAAATAGTGTGCGAACAATTAAGAAACTAGCTAAAAATATGATTTGTTTGTCAGATTTTTGAACATAAAGATGATTTTACTTTTTATTTAAAGATTACGGGATTGATGATTTTTCTAATAAACTATTAATTTTGTATTTGGGAATCTAAAATAAAATGGAAGTTAATGTTTAGATTATAGTTTAGCTTTTGTTAGGACGACATGTTATAAACTAGAAATAGAAATCCACATATAAAACATAATATGTTACATGAATAAATAAGATGTTATTGAAAAGATCAAATTTTATATATGGTTTCTATAAAAGTTAATGAAGGATAAAATTTAAATTGCAAAATATAAATTTAATTTTGTCTTATTTCTATTTACATAAATTCCTACCATTTACTTTCTCTCATATATCTTGCCATTGGACTCTATTAAGAAAACACTCATTAGGTTAGCTTTTTTAACGTGAATTTAAGAGCTCAATTATTATTTGATTGAAGCTCATAAATATGATTTACTTAAGGGTCAAAAACAATCACGTAGCGCAAGCAAATGTTCCGGAAACGTAATGAGAATCAAATTATATATAGGTCTATGTAAAACGAGACTTTTAACTAAGCAATATTCAAAAGTAAAATTGCTACAAATCCCTTAATGAAACAAGAAATTAACAAGAAACTTCATTAAAAGTTAAAACTGAAAAGTGTATTCATGGAAAAAAGAGAGTCAATTAAATTTCCTAATATGTCCATCGTGCGTAGATGTCAATGATGATCGAATATTCAAGAAGTTTTTTTTTCTTATTTTTTAAAATACCACTTTTTAAGAATACAAAGATCTTATGTGAGGGCGGTGCCATTACTCTCACGAGGAAAAAACGAATAAGGGAATCTTTGCGTACGTAAAACAGAACATTCTCTTACAATGGAAAAAAAAAACAGATCGGCTCTAAGACACTGGATCTGTTCTCAGTTCCCGTTTGCAATTTGATGGTAAAGATTCTCAGTATCTTTCACTGCCATCAATGTCATACACATCATAAAGGTTACTCTAATTAAGTGGTTATCGCCAAAATCATTTTGTGTCCAACAATTAATATTAAGGTGGTCATAGTATTAGGGATGAACAGTTTGATTTTTTTTGTAAGTATCTTTCGCTAATTTACTTTATATGATATCTAAAAACCCGAAGGAAAAAACTTTTATATGATACCAGTTGTCGTTCCAAATAAAATGAAGTTACCCTTTATTACTGGTAGTCTGGTCTAACCTCTTTGTTGTCGAAATATATATATATATATACTTGCTACTTATATTGGGTATTTCATTAATTAAGACATACGTTGTAATCGTGATTACTGTATATGGTGTTGCATTAGCATAATATTTCAAAGTGTATACAGAAAGAACATGCAAACTATCTACGATTACATATATTTCAAAAAACTACTATTTTGTAGTTGACGTTATGTTTTTCACATATCTAAAAACAAATTTCAAATATGCACTGATTTTTTTTTTTAACTAATTGTGGTGAAATAAGGAAATATCCTAAAAGGACACTTGTCATAAAACGGAAGAAAATTAGATATAAGATCAAAAGCCAAAAGGTATAGGACTACCACGCTAAAATGTTGGTTTCTTTTTAGATAACGACGGTCCAACGGGACTCTGTATAATTTCTTTGTGATTATGCACTGGTTGAGCATATTTGGTAAATTAAATATAAAAGAATCATATAATATGGTTCGAAAATCTTAGAGCATTTATGGAGTTATATTCCAAAACTATTAGCTCTGCGAGAAAACAAAGACAATAGGTATTACGAGTAGATTTTATTCAGAGAGTATTTAAAACAGAAGAAATTTTCACGTTTAGTAAGGAATTGAGTTTTCCTTTCATCATTTGACACAGTGGATGAAGAAACTATAGAATTTTACTATACGTATATTATTTAACGAGAAACTATATTAATAAAATTTCGCATTATTAGTTTGTTAAAGTACATGGTTCAATAGATATGCGGACTAATCCAAAAGTCAACCAAAACCAATTCCAAAACATAAAAATAATTATATTTATAAGAAGAATGGACCAAAAACTTATAAGAAGTTAATAACTATAGAAATTCGTGACAAGATATAAGTGAGAACTAACCGATTACATGATTTTTTCTTAACTAGTTTAACAAAACTGAATATGGTTCAATTTATACACACACTAACCGAAAAATAAGGCAATCTAGACATGATTAGAAACCAATTAGTATTATATTACAAAACTTTCCCCTCACAATATAAAACTACAAAAAAAATTGAGGAAAAAAGCTAATCATGTCTAAAATTTTAAAAACCTAAATTTATTACACCACAAAATTATGGAAAAGAGCAAGATGTAATATATTTGTAATCAAATATGTTCAAACGATTATCAAAATTCACCTAAACCAACTTCTGAACACTATGATAATTTATTCAATATGTTTAGTATGTCTATTATAAACAGATTATTTGCGATGTAAATAGTAGCGCGTATTATAAGAAAAAAGAGATACAGTAGATCTTCGATAGGATTTAAATAAGTGGAATCAAGTTTTGGGTTTTTCACTTTGATACCATATTATATATACAAGAGAGAAAATCGTTGCATATATCTCTTTATTAAATTTGTAAATTAAGGTGTACGTAGTTAAATTGGTTTATATACAAAAAAAAACAAATAACTCTACACATTGTGGATCCACCAATTAGAAGTGTATTGATTAATGAAGCTTGCATCATTTTTTCAGAGAGATTACATACCTAAATAAAAATGTTTGGGGAATGTATATACTCTCTTTTTTTGTTTTCTTTTTGTTAATATGTTGGCGGAAAGATTTCAAAAGGGAATTTCCCTAAACGATACATTTACATTTAGAAAACGAACTATGAGCATGACAATTCGGTTTAGGTAAAAGACCAACTTGCTCTCATTGCACTTGCAAAACCCTAAGCAAGAGAGTTGAAAACAGTAAACGTCTGAACACCTACTTGGTTGGTGACACGTCAGAAAGGCCAAAATTTTGGTCCACTAGAATGTACCAGAATGGTACTTGCAAGATTTTTAAGGTTTTAGTGCTCATAAGTTGCTGAGCTGGATAGATACCCACCCATTTTAGGATTTAGGGTTTTGATTATTTCCCACAAATTTTATGAGATAAGATTTAGGTTAATTTCGCATGCCGACATCAATGTGCGCACAACATCATTCGTTTCTATGTTTTTTACATTTGATGAATAAAAACAATGGAGAAATTACCCTTCTCATCAAAGATATTATTATAGAGTGGAAATAATGTGAATTTTCTTGAGATGGAGAGGATTCTATTCCTCACATTTTTAAACAATATATCTAGCTTATATATTTCATATTTTAATTTAAAAAGACTTACTGCTTTATTATATTGGTCACCCCAAAATTGATCCCACCCAATTACAACCTTATTGTTAAAAATTCATACACGACTAACGCTAATAGAACAGTAAATATATGAATCATATTATGCTATTGTGACCAATATTATTCTTTTTGAGGAAACTGAGTACTCAAGTAAACTTAATCATGTTTAGATATGCATATCTAAAAGCATAGAAATGATTTAACCATTTACATAAAACACAGAAAGTACGTATAATATTAAGTACATGAATCATAAAATCGATAGATATGGGTAAGATTAGGCTTAGGTTAAAGAGAAAAAAAGGGAACCTTCCGAGGCAATGGGGCATGAAGTATATACAACTGTAAAGTAGAGATAATGCTCTTTGATTCTTTTTTTCCCCCACTATACACATCCCATTGAGTTCAAACTCTTCTTTCTCTCTCTCTAGGTCTCTCACTCACAGACGCATTTTGCAAGTTGATACACTTTTCTTCTCCCTATATAAATCACTACACTTCTTAATCAAAAATTGTATCATACATTGAACAGATTCTCAGTATGATCCTGTAGAGTTTACTCGTTCGTTCACTTGTATTCTCTTTCATAGAGGACGAGAGAGGGAGAGAGTTTCTAACTAGAAGATTTAGCTTTCTTTATTTTCTAAACAAGTATATATTACACTACTTTAAGAGATATATATAAAAATGGCAATTTCACAAGCCGTCTTGGCTACTGTCTTTGGCATCCTAGGTATATATTTTTTCCTATTCTTAATGCGTTAGTGACTTTGTGTATATCTTCTCACGTTTACGTATATATACATTCAAAATACATGCATTTACATGAGATATTATGAATTCTAATTAACCTAACGATAATTATTTTGCAGGGAATATCATCTCCTTTTTCGTCTGCCTTGCCCCAATGTAAGTACTTTATAAATCTATGCAATTTTGTCTTATATAAATAACGCTTTAACTTGAGCATTTACCGTGTTTTGCTTATATATTAGACCGACGTTCGTTCGTATATACAAGAGAAAATCATCTGAAGGGTATCAGTCGATCCCTTACGTGATTTCTCTGTTCAGCGCGATGCTATGGATGTACTACGCAATGATCAAGAAAGATGCTATGATGTTGATCACCATCAACTCCTTTGCCTTTGTCATACAAATCGTCTACATCTCCTTATACTTCTTCTACGCTCCTAAGAAGGAAAAGGTCCTTATTCTATATGAATATAACTTATTGTCTTGTTTTTACACCACAATAATTACTGCAGCTTTAACGGAACGTTGTGTTTCAATATGGCAGACTCTAACGGTGAAGTTCGTCCTCTTTGTGGACGTTCTCGGGTTCGGCGCAATCTTCGTGTTGACATACTTTCTGGTTCATGCCAATAAACGTGTTCATGTTCTTGGATACATTTGTATGGTCTTTGCTCTATCTGTTTTTGTTGCTCCCCTTGGTATCATTGTAAGTCTCTCTTCTTATTTACGGTTTAAAATCTTCTTGCATGTTATGACTAAATCTTAAACATGATAAACATCGATTGACACACAGAGGAAAGTGATCAAAACGAAGAGCGCCGAGTTCATGCCATTCGGTCTCTCCTTCTTCCTCACCTTATCGGCTGTCATGTGGTTTTTCTACGGGCTCCTCCTTAAAGACATGAACATTGCCGTAAGTCTCTACTAGTCTTCATATTTGTATTTCTTAGTTATTATGCTCGATCGAGCTATCGCTAAAAGCCTAAAACCTAATGTTTTTTTAACCTTGACATGTTTTTCCAGCTGCCAAATGTTTTGGGTTTCATATTTGGAGTACTTCAGATGATTCTTTTCTTGATCTACAAGAAACCTGGGACTAAGGTCTTGGAACCACCAGGGATTAAGCTTCAGGACATATCTGAGCATGTTGTCGATGTTGTGAGGCTAAGTACGATGGTTTGCAACTCACAGATGAGAACTTTGGTGCCACAAGACAGTGCCGATATGGAAGCAACCATTGATATAGATGAGAAGATCAAAGGAGACATTGAGAAGATTAAGGATGACAAAGAAGCATTTCTTATTTCTAAGAATTAATTAGCTTGTAACTATCAAATGTCAATGTGTGTGGGTGTGTATCTCAGTTTGCTTGCATGTTAAGTTAGGGTTTAATCTTTAATTTGGGTTTGATCAGCGATCAGCGATCATCGTGCATCTCTCCCACCTATCTGTGATATTTGTCTCTCCCTCTCTCATCTCGAATGTAAGATATGTCTTGTTAAATTAAATAAATGAATATGTCGTTGTTTATTATTATGTATTGGTTTCTTTTGTACCAAATAAAATGATCTGTGTAAATAATGGCGGATTTAGGTAACATAAATACATAAATCAATATTCATTACCTACTTCAATAATTCGAAGATTACATTAATTATTTTTTACATATAAACTACAAATTGCTTATGGGCCATAGGCCATAACATGGCCCAATATTAAGAAAATGGAATTGAAATCAAATAAGGAAAATAAAGTGGAGCATTGAAAATGCAAATGTGAAGAGCAAGCAAGCAATCGGAACAGTGGTTATCTTTTTAACTACCCAAATATAAACGTTCTAAACCATGCACCAGTTTCGATGTTGTTGAATAGGGAAATACTCCAAGAGTAAACATCTCATATACAATAAATCTGGCTTTTATTTTTAGACTTTCTTTGATGAATCAAGAGATGTCATGTCCCTCAAGAAATAGACGGATCTATATGATCATGTAAGTTAATTTGGTGAGTCTAATCATATTACTGACTACAAAAACCGATATTTGAGGATTGAGGAGAGGTTGCAAATGCCGAATTAAATTCAAATGATTCAAACATTAAACCAATAACCTCACTTTACAACAATATTCTACTTCTCTACTAACTCTGTTGTGGTCAGGTCCGAGACCACACACCACTACAAAACGTTGATGTTAAAGCAATCAACCTAATCAGTCAATTATGTAAGATGCCTCTCAATACTATCATCAATGCACCTCTAACGTCTGCGTTGAACGACTTATCTGCCTCGAGCTTTTCCATCTAGCAACTTTTGGATTGTGTTTAACGCCTCCTGGAATAACAAAGTTAAGTCATTCTATTTCTTGAATCTAAGAGACTATTTAGAGAAATGAGGTTTGAACGGATGGGAACCTCTAGCTTAATTTTGAGATTTTCTTCCTCCTTGTCCCGTCTGTCTCTATCCTCTGCGAAAACATCGATTAAACTCGCTTGCTCTTTATCCATTTCTTCTAACTTGTCCTTTAATGTCTGAACCTGCAATAACAGGAGGAACCCATCAGTGAGTGTTGTTATAGGTTTGCAGGCAGACACAGTAAATGTCCGAAAGTAGAAGTTACCTCAGCTTCAAGTGTCTTGCGAAGCTCTTTCTCACGTCGCAGGTCCTTTTGCAGTAACAGGAAGACTTCTTCTTTTTTATTGAGCCTGAGAAACAAAAAACACAGCTTTCAGTGTTCACACAAACAATAAACATGAATCTTATAGGCAAATTAACATGGTACGTAAGGTGGTAACAGACCTGTCTCTTAACTCATTATTCTCTTGTTCCAATTGACTGAGGGTACGCGAGCCAGACTGAGGCTTGGGTAATTCAGAACTCTGAGAGAAGAGGTAGAAAAGGTTATGTTCTCAATCCTATATACCGGAGAAAGTACCGATAGGAGGGAAAAAAAGAGAGGATGGGACCTTCTCAGGAAGCTCAGTGACATTTCTTTCTGGCGAAGAATCATAATCATCATCACTATTTGTGACCTCCACAGCACGAGCTAATTGAGGCTTCGCTCGTTTGTCAGATTTGGAAAAGGAGTTTCCAAGTTTACCACCACCTTTCCCTGATGATTTATACCCAATGTCTTTAGAATCTTTCACAGATCCTTTTCCTCCTCGAATAACATTTGATCTTGTGTTGAATTTTTCTGAAGCTGCGGTTGGAGTATTAAAGTTCGGAGCAGCAGTTGGAGTTTTAAAGCTCGAAGGAGCGTTCCTTTTCCTGGATGAGTCAGATCCTTTAGGATCATATTCTGGTGACGATTCTACAATGAGGGAAACATTTCCAAGAGATTGTTCAGTACAAGTTAATGTTCCGATGTTAAAACCGATAAAAAGATATTGTACCTCTGTCTTCAGTATCCTTAACAGACTTTCTGCCTTGCCTTGAAGCATATCCAATTTTGTGACAATTAGATCTCCTGAGTTAACGCAGAATGAAAACATCACCCAAATAGTCCAATAAAGCAGCCAAGCTTAGGAAGCATGAGTTAAAATGCACTAGAAGAGAATCAGACCAATAATTCTTCTGCATTTGAAGTAGCCGTGCCTCGAGTCTAGACAAAACTGTTGTGCGCTCAAACCCTTGCTTATCATGAGCAGGCTCAACAAAATTAGCTTCCAAGACACCTTATTAGCAGAATGAACTAGCATTAGACTTCTCGTTAATAAGGCTAATCAAATATTAGACCTTCTAGCTAAAACCAATACCTATGACCCCACGACCATCACTTCCTGCTGCATTCCATATCCTCCAAAATGGCTGAAAACAATTGAGAAGATATTAAACGAAAGTGTAAAGTTGATCTAATTTTCGCCAGATTTTTTTAAGGCATAGTGTAAAAAAGTAAGCAAAAAGAAACAGAAACCTTAATAAGGCGATTTTTGTGGTAAACATTGAAGCCTTGAACATCCACATGATGTTTTGCATCTTTCACAAATCCAATGGTCACAACAGCAGACAGCTGTGCAAGATGTCACACACGCAGACAAATGTTTTAGTTATCAAAAAGCTGCATGATATCATTAATAAAATTACAGGAAGAAATCTAACTATGTTAAATTATGAAAAACATACATTTGAGTACTTAGCGCATCCATCAGCCCCTTCTTTTGGCCGATAAGTAATTTTTTCTGTCTGCATCATGTCATTTACTATGTTGTGATGCTCAACATCTTTTCCTCGGAGAATGATACGGAACTCACGTGGAATCTTTAGGTAGAGAATAGATGCATAACTCTGTGAACATAACAAAAGGTAACAAATAAAACCTTTAGAAGAAATGAAAATGCAGCCAACAAATAATGGGATTCGTAATCATTCCAAATCAAGCTTTTGATTTCTACCCACTACCAGATTCCTCAGTTTCGATAATTTAAGAACTACCACTGTGATTTTAGCAGGAGACTGGACCAAACTAACTTCGAAAATAACCACAACTAAGGAAAGATGGAAAGAACTGTTTATACCCTGAGTGAGTGCTTGTATGTCAGGTAATGTCTAGAGTTAGGGAATTGAGAAGCCATATCAATATTTTTCTCATCCCGATTGACCCCTCGAAGCTGGATATCCTGCAAACAAACCATATGTCAATTACATATTTACATGAATACAGAAGCTTCTGCATCATTGCACAACGTAATCTATGCATATCCAGCAATAAAAACACATACATGTGGATCAGTGTCAAAATCAAGTTCTAGCATTCCTTGGTCATCTTCCCAGAGGTTATATATGATTATCCTTGTCCCATGTTTCTTCACTAGATTAAACTACAACAGCCGGAGCAATAGATTAGTGGAAAAACTCTCACAATATCAGTAAAGAGGTAGAAGCTTTTGAGAACCCACATCAAATGAATGATAGAGAACTCAATCCATATGATATATAGCTACAGAGTATTCTGAAAAAATCAATAGAACCGAGTCCTTTGTTTTTCTATAGGGTTCTCCTTGTAATAAAAGCTCTCTTGGAACTAAGGAAAAAGCTTTACCTGACGAAGAAGATCTTCTTCAGTAGGAAACGGCGACCATTGAACTACTGTTTCCACATTTTTCTCCCAATCACTAACTGAAGACCTCGTTATTGGACACCATTCAGAATCTCTTCTTTCATAGTCAAGCTTTCATTTAAATCATCATCAGAAGAAGATTAGAAGAGATAAATGGGCTACAAAAGCCTAAGAAACACTTAAAACATTCATAATGGATATGAAGCAATTTCAATTGTGTGAGCGAAGCGATATGCTGAGAACAGTTAGATGTTTGATGCCTAATTATATGAAACTTCTAAAGAACAAATAAATTTAGAATCCGGACATCATATTTCTAATAGGATAATGTTAGCTTTCTCTGCTGACTATATTTTGCTCATCTGAAAAAGAAAGTTGAGTAGACATATTTCTGCTTTAACATTTCCTTCAACTTGAAATAAGAACAGTATTTTGAACAAAAGATGATCTGAAACGAACGGTGTATGTAACTTAATCTATGCTCACAATTTAATCACATTCTAACAAACATCCGAAATTATCAAGTGGATTTTTTACCCTAGCAGTTCCATACAGTTAAATAAAGGTAAATTACCATGGGTACAACTATGTCCTCTTTTCCCGTGCTCTTTAGAAATGTATATGATAGAAGCCCAATGCTCTGTGTCGAGCTAAAGCAACATCAAAAATATAGAACTATGGTCAGATGTATATAACTTTAGCTGTAGTTGATTATCTCAATCAATACTATAAAACCATTAAAAACAGCTGAAAGAAGAAATCGCGTGGTAACAGATAACAAACCTCTTTCCATCTTTTCCAAGGCAACGTGAGAAAACAATGACATCTGCTCCGAGTCTCATTGTACTAGTCTTGAATCCATTACCATCTATAAGAAGTATATGAATTTAAGCGTCTTGATCTAAAACATTTGATACACATTTATCTTGCAGGAAGAAGAAATGGTTACATTGTCCAATGGTATCTGCAAGTTTGCTCTTGGCAGAATATCCTAGAGACATACAATGCCGCATCTTTTCAGGATTCATCCCACCTCCATCGTCTGCATTTCAAACATAAAGATTAAGAAAACGCTGCATCCTCAAAACTTGATACAACAAAAGAAATACTAAAATCAACTGTATACCCTCGATTACAACCATCTTGCTTCCATCTTTCTTGTTCTCGATCATGTCTACATTAACAAATGTAGCTCCAGTATGAACCTGATAATCAAAAAGATGAGAAAACCAATACTACCAAACCTTTGTTATACTTCTAAAAATAGAAACAACATCCCACCTCATCCAAAGCATTGTCCAAAAGCTCAGCAAAAGCTGCAAGAGATAACATCATTTTCATTGCATAAAACATTGTTCAATAGACTGAATCAAACTTCATTCAAAAACATACCTCCAAGAGACCATTTGTGACTCGTTGCATTAGAATGCAAGAACTTAGGATGTACTCTCACATGATCAAAGCCACCTAAAACCACAATTTCCAAAAACCAAATTTATCATCCTAAATTCAATTAACAAAGAATCAGAGAAATATAAACACAAAATCACAAAAGCAAAGTAACCTGCAGAAACTTCCCAATCACCACCAGATGTTCCTTCATAATCACCAGCTTTCCAAAATTGCTTACAACTTCCCCAAGGCGAACTAGGCGCCGCCACAACGTTACAAGGCGTCGCCGGAAGAGCCAAAATCGCTTGTCCAGACGAAGTCGATTGTAAAAACCCTTCGTCATCCTCCGGAATCATAACCGCTAATTTCTTCGCCGGTGAAGCTATAGAATCACTTCGCGCTCTCTTCGTTCCAGAAACATCACCACCGGTTCGGTCTACGCTTTCGATATCAGCGATTCCGTCGAGATTTTCCCCTAACTCGGATCCTTCGTCGCTACTACTAAGTTCGATAACGGATTCTCGCGGCGGAATGGTTTTGTTTCTAGCGGCGGGTTTCCAAGTCGAGAGAGTAGTCGAAGTAGTTACAGGATTCTCTTGCTTCACGCGAGTCTCCATTAAAAAGAAGAAGAAGAAGAAGAACACGAAGAGACCAAAAAGAAACAAAAGCGAAAGTTTTGAATTGAGAAGAAGAGAGAATGATGAAGAAGAAGAAGAAGAAGAAGAATCGATTTTTTGTTTTGTTTGTTTCTATTTTTTCGAAAAGTTGGGAAAAACTAAAAAGCAATTACAGTGATAGATCTCGAGAACTGCGAAAAAGGTTAAAAAGGGAATTCGAATTTACTGATATGGAAACGCTGCCGTTTTTGTCCCTTTTTCCCAACCTTTCCTCTTTCTCTGTTTTTTGTTTCGGCGGAAGTTTGATAGTCAAACCGCGCCTTTTGAACCTATTAATTTGGCTGTAAACCGATTACCAAGAAATTTTAAGTAATGATTATCAAAAATTTGGTTCGGATCTGAGGTTTACTCTCACGCATTATAAAAAAATTAAAAATTACCCCTAACAAAATCTTAATCTTAAAAACTTCTATATTTCATTCTCATCACTATTTGTAAAGAAATTTTTTTTCACCGAATTTTTTTTCCCAGTTTTTGCATATACACTTTCGAAATTCTTACTTATCTTCAATTTCAATATTTGAAAGACCATCATAAAATATATTTCTTTTACTTTTAAATTTTAATCCTTATCGATTAATACTTCATTTGGATTACGTTGATTTTATAGTTAACAAAATCTTATTGAGATTTTAATATATGTTATATTTTTAATTAATGACTGGAGAAATTGTGGCTTCAAAAATATCACTTTTAAAATATAATATTTACGAGTAATATTTACTATTATTATTTACTTTTAAAAAATATTTAATTTTAAAATATAATATTTACAAATATTATTTACAATTAATAATTATTAATTTATCGATAAATTAATACCTCTATAAATTAATACAATTTTTCGGTTCCATCATTATTAATTTATAGAGGTTTTACTCTATTTGTTCCAAACCATCCTTAAGCTCACAAAAAGTGTCCATCCCTTGTTGAAATGAAGTTAAATTAGAGAAATTTTTAGATTTCATATGTTATGGTTCTTTAAAAAGAGAAAAAAACAAAAAATTTAGGGTTAATTTAGGATTATAGTTTCATTAGATGAAATAGGGGGCATTGAGACCAACGATGAGTTGGCCTAGTGGTTAAGTCCCTTGGTTACCGATAATGTAGTGACTTTGGAGGTCACGGGTTCGATTCACGTTGGGAGGGGTCTGCTCTCCAAAGGAGAGTTACATTACATGGCTTGGACCTCGCCCTGGGGGATGTACGGGCCTACGGGCTCAGAACCTCCTCCTAGTCATTAAAAAAAAAAAAAAAAAAATAGGGGACATTGAGTAGATTTTAAAGACTAGCAAGTTTGAGGATGTTTCTCTTTTGATTCAAGGCTTCAATGTTGAAAATGTGTGCTTTGACTTGTGTAATTGGATTGGTAGCTAGGAATGAGTGTTTTTGATACTTGAATTGTGGTCTAAATTCATACTTTGATGGACACTTTGTGAGCTTCATTGCAAGGATGGTTAGTGGCTCACCAATTCACCATGAGCCTTACTAACTTTTTCCAAAAGTGATCATTTATCTTGTAGATCATCAATGACGAGGACTAAAAGCTAACAATTGAGGAAGGAAGAAAGCGGAAGCAACCCTAACACGAAAAAGAAAAAGCTCAACCTTCTAAGCCACAACCCTAGGCACAATCAAGTAATCTCAAAGATAAGCAAATGGTTGTGGAAGAAAGCGAATCCGAGACCGAGTCTGAAAACAAGATCTCTACGACAAGAAAAAACGACGAGAATGAAACCCCTTTGCCCTCGGAATTCACAAGGAAATATTATTTGGAAAAAAAAAATTTTGGAAAAACTTATGTCAATAAGCTTCACTCAAACTAGATTTGGGACCATGGGTTTTGATTAAGGAGCTTTGATTGCACGAAGAAGTCCACACCATCTTCCAAAACATGGGCATATGCAAATTTTCTCTATCGGGCTATTTGGGTCGTTGCAAATTGCAATTTCTCAATCGGGCTACCTAGGCCGATGGAGATGTGATGGGCGCAAACTTCTCCGAATCAATTCTTTGCCTTTCAACTTATTTGTTATCCAAATCCTCTCTTTTAACTCTATTACTCAAACCATATGCTACAACCTAAAAGGACAAGTGAAAGGCATAGACACTCTAAACCAACTATAAATGAACGCAAATGCATGCAAATTTATACAAACTACTATCTAAAATCAATGAAAATTATGCTAACACGTGTGGCCGTGTGTGGGCATATCAGCTTGTATGATTGCCACATTACCATGAAAGCTTCCAACAAGATAAAGCAAAAAAAAAACTTAGAACGGAAAGAACAAGAAAAACCATTGTGAAGCAAAGTCCTTCATGCATGGATTCAATCAACAAGATCATCAACTTTGTGTTTCCTCTTTTAACCTTGTATGCACTTCTTGTCTTCTATCCAACTTACCAGAGGCTCAAATCCGCGTTCTACATCTACCGGAATCTGTTCTCGGAAAATGTCGCTGGAAAAGTTGTTGTCATCACCGGAGCAGCTTCGGGCATCGGCGAGGTAAGTCAACAAGCAAACAAGCAAAAATGATGATTAATTAGGGTTAAGTAAAAGTGGGTGCGATAGTGTGTGTGTATAGGCTTTAGCGTATGAGTACGGGAAGAGAGGAGCGTACCTAGCACTTGTGGACATAAGAGACGAACCTCTCTTCCATGTCGCGGCTCTAGCTGAGCTCTATGGCTCCCCTGAAGTCATCCCCATCGTCGCCGATGTTTCCAAACTACAAGATTGCGAACGTTTTATCCGAGCCACGGTTCTTCATTTTGGCCGATGTAAGTCAATAAGTATAATTACATTCTAAATGGTTTGTTTGCAGTACAAATTATGAGATAATCTTTTTTTTTTCTTTTTTGCATTTGAAACTATAACCTAGGCTCTAGTAGAAATCTTTTTTTTAAAGTAAGTCTTAGAGCATCTCCAATGGCCTATTTTTTGGGTTCTCTCAATGAGTTCTCTTCAAAAACAATTGCAAAAATAAATCAAAACTGAATTAAGATGAGAGAATCGATTCTCTTGAGAGAGGTTTGAGAAGTTGAGAGAACCGGACACGTGTCAGTGTTTTATTGGAGGGAGAGTTATAACAAAAGAAGAAAAAAAACATTTATTTTTTTAGTTTCTATCGCGACAAAAAAAAAACACTCTCTCTCGCTATCGCGATTGCGAAAAAAAAACTGATGAACACCTCAAAATCATCGCGATTTCGTGAGATTCCGATGAATCGACGCCGGAATCGTGGTTTGTGTCATAGATGAACACCTCAAAACTGATGAATTTGTCATAGATTGTTTGATTTAGGGTTCATAGTTTCGGTGAAAAAAATTATAGTTTGGTTTTGTCATTTGAATCGAATTGGATGCTCTGTTTTACTTATTAGGCATTATTGAGCAAAAATCTTGATAGATATTGTTTTATTTTGGTAAATAGTTTGGGATAGATTCTTATTTTTCATAGATTCTTATTTACAATCACATTTTTTGTCATTAATGATGACTAACAGGAATGATCTTTAGACTTTTGGTTTTTGTGATGATGATGATGTCTTGTTGTTTAACTCTCTGCAGTGTTGTCTGCTCATAGTGATCCAAAGTATGTGATGAAAGGAGTTACTCATGGTGCTTGTGACTATTTGTTGAAGCCGGTTCGTATTGAGGAACTGAAGAGTTTGTTCGTTGTGGCTGCAGAAATTCCGCCTGTACTTGAAGAGGATCAGTGGTGTGGCTAATCAACAAGCTATTATGGCAAACTCTGATTTACATTTTTTGCAAATGAGTTCATCTCTCAATG
This sequence comes from Arabidopsis suecica, assembly GCA_019202805.1. Taxonomy (NCBI): domain Eukaryota; kingdom Viridiplantae; phylum Streptophyta; class Magnoliopsida; order Brassicales; family Brassicaceae; genus Arabidopsis; species Arabidopsis suecica. Next base: position 8,130,300 of record CM032912.1, on the reverse strand, counting down.
GACTTGACGGTTTCCACCACCGCCCAATCCATGTTGGATCTGGTCAGTTCCATGGTGGGGCTCCTGCAGTGAGATCTTTCCCTCCTAACGGGATTCTTGGCCGACTCAATACTCCTTCAGGGATCGGTGTCCGTAACCTTTCTTCTCCTCCTGCAGGAATGTTCTTGCAAAACCAGACTGATCTCAAAAAGTTTCACCATGTCTCATCACTTTCTCTTAACCACAGTGATGGAGGAAACATACTTCAAGGGTTGCCACTGCATTTAGAGTTGGACCAGCTTCAGACAAACAACAACAACATTAGGAACATGAGTCCTTCTGCCTTGGATACAACAAATCCCCGAGCATTCTGCAGAAACACGGACTTTGATTCAAACACAAATGCGCAACCTGGAGGCTTTTATGATACCTTGCAGACTCGGCAATCAGGCAATTATGGTCCAACCACGGATGCTATGTTGAGTAGTAACCCGAAAGAAGGGTTCGTCGTAGGCCAGCAGAAGTTACAGAGTGGTGGATCCATGAGTGCAGAAGCTGGTTCCTTAGATGATATAGTCAACTCCACAATGAAGCAGGTGTGACATTAAAGCTAGTAGAAACCTTTTTTTATTTGAAAGAATATTATGATCTCTGACATTGTGATTTTGTGAATGTGACAGGAACAGAGCCAGGGAGATTTGTCTGGAGGATATTTGGGATATGGAGGCTTTAGTTCACTTAGAACATGCATATGAGAGAGAACAAACATTTAGACATAAATCAAATATCATCATCTTGTGATTGCTTTTGTGTTTAGAGAACCTACCATTGGACACAAAAAAAATCAAAAACAAAATCAAAGGTTCTCATCTTACACTTTCTCAAAATTTATAATAAAAAATTTGAGAGAGCTCATAGAGAGAACTCTCCCATTGGAGATGCTCTTACAAACCCAAACGCAAACAGAAAAACATGTATTTGCTTTAGGAGATTTTGCGTTGACACTTTTCTTTTTACACTTTACATAAAAAAAAGCACACGATGTGATACATTTGAAAAATGTAATTATATTTTTCATGTATAAAACACAAACATATAAATTAGCGTCTAAATCAATCGCCAAAATTAGGTAGGACAATCCAAAAAACTGGAAGAGAATATATATGAGTAAACTAAAATAGTATTGCTGATTTTAAAATTTTCTTATTTTCTTTATGTTTCTAATTTGGGCAGTGGATCATCTAGTGACAAATGCAGGAGTTGCTCCACTCTATTTGTTTGAAGATATCGAAGATCTCTCTAAAGCTTCGCCGGCTATGGTCAAGTTACTCCGACCAAAGATCTCTCTACGAAAATTGTTTTGTACTAACCAATTGTGATAAGTTTTTTTTTCCTTTGCATAGGACATCAACTTTTGGGGATCTGTGTATTGCACCTTCTTTGCTTCTCCATACCTAAAGAAGTTTAGAGGAAGGATTGTTGTGATTGCTTCTGGATGTGGATACATTGCTTCACCTAGACTGAGCTTTTACTGTGTAACATTTTGTATCCATTTCCCTCTTCTAATTTACTAACCATCTGATCTCAAGATTCATTTGATACCTTAATTTCATGTCGAATCAGGCGAGTAAAGCTGCTGTGATCGCCTTTTATGAAACACTAAGAACTGAGTTTGGATCAGATATCGGGGTTACGATAGTAGCACCGGGGATCGTCGACTCGGAAATGAGCCGAGGCAAGTTCATGACAAAGGATGGTAAACTCGTCGTCGATAAAGAGCTCAGAGATGTAAGCATTCCGGGAATCTCTAATGTTCTTGAATGGTTATAAGAAAATATGGCTATATATAACTAATGATTATTTGGAGTAATATATGATAAACATAATGAATGAGAAATTCTAGTAAGATTAACTAACTTAAATATAGATTTACTAGTAAGATATTACCAGCGTCAATGGTAACTTTTTTTATGAAATCCAGCTATTCACTGATTTTTGTATGATTGAGGAACCAATTTTTTAATGGTGGCATTCAAATTCATCAGTTGTAGTTACCATGAACAACTAGTTGCTATGTAAAATTGAGAGAAAGAATATATATGAATCAGGTGCAAATAAGCGTATTGCCGGTGGAATCAGCAGAAAGGTGTGCGAAAGCGATAATGAGGAGCGTATGTAGAGGAGATAGGTACTTGTTGGAACCCGACTGGATCGGTTGTGTTATATTGTTGAAGGTTTTTTGTTCAGAGGCAACAGAGTCGGTAGCCCGGTGGATGCTAATAGCCGGACCAACATTTCCAATAACGAAGGCTCTTAGCAAGAAAATCCTTGATGTTGCCAATGCCTCTATTTCTTTCTTCTCTTTACCTCATTATTAGTAATATCGATGTTCTAGTCTCTGTGTGTGTGTGTGTTTTTTTTTACTAAAACTATACAACTTCGGGTTACCATGGTGAATTGGCCAGCTTGAAACACCAAATTTCAAGCCTCCAAGTACTCTCCTCGATCCTTTCATACATAGTTTAAAACTAACTAATTATATTCAAACACCAAATTCTAGATATTGCATTCAAATCCTTAATCTGGATGATGCACCTAGATGTTTATTCTACATATAACATCCAAGATAGATAACAAACTATAAGTTTATCTTACACTCTTTTATATTTGGTATGGTTGCACGAAAAGTACATGGAAGTCTTAAATAAATAAATAAAAACAAATTTCTTCAAAAACTCAATTATGAGTCACACACGTTGCATGATTCACCATGAGTTGGAAAAAATTAAGATAACAAACAAAACAATTTACATACTTAAATGCACACTTGGTATGAACCACACCAATTGCTTACATCATTTTCAACTTTTCATATGAGCCACAATTCTTTCTTTGCCGCCTCTTTGACGGAAAATTTTACTATTTTCAATCGGATACAAACCAAATTTAAAGTCGTCATAGATATAATTAATTAATATGATTCGTAATTTCCTATATATATAACTAATAGGATGCTTACCATTTACTCATTTGAATAATTCAAGTACTTGGTAGAATGGTGCGTGCCTCTTAGAATCATGCAAGGAATTAACAACTCTTTTCGTTTCATTATATGCGTCTTTTCGAAAAAGAATCGCACATATTAAAAGGTTATTATAATATGTAAGATACATTTTCTTAATAAATATACCTCTTATAGAAGTCTCGATTACTTTTTCCTTTGATAATAATATTGTATGTTTATATTGGAAAAAATTAATAATAAAAAAAAGAACTGGATTTTTAAGGCTACAACTAAGTTACATCAAAAAAAATTACTAAGTTACATTTAAAAAAAAAAAAAACCAGTTCTTTTTTGTAAATGTAATTTACTAAATTTAATTTTTTGTAATTTCTATTATAAAATGACTCTGTAATTCTGATTTGAATTCAATACAATTGTTGGCTGGAAAAAAAGAAGTAAATTTAACTCTTTAAGATATCTCTTTAACTCATCGTCTCACTCATCCAAAACCTCAAACATGTATATGTATATTAAGCTACAAATCAGAAATCAAAGTATATTAAGATACAAACCATTTATCAATAATAACAATGTGTCAAATATGATATAAGCCGATATCAAAATATTTGAAAGTATTTCAAGCTAATTGTTTCAAATTTAGTAAGAAGTGAGAGGGTTTTCTTTCACATTTCCACTCATGCCAAAAAAAAGAAAGTATATGATAATGTTATGAACAAGAACTTAGATATATAAAAAGAAGAAAAAATTCAAAATCTATTCAACTTGAACAAAGACGGAGATCGAAGAAGCTTGTATGAGCCGTTCCGTTTCATGGCCAGAGGATCCGTACCACCACCACCGTATGATCTATATGGACTACAGATGAATCCGCAAACCGGAGAATTAGAGAAACCATCATCATCATCATAATCATCATCATCATGATGAACATTATTAGACTTCATATCCGCCAAAGCCTTGAAGAAGAAGTCAACCTCACAAGGAAGAACAATGGGTCCATCGCGTCTATATCCATACTCGGTCTCAGCATCTTCTAACAAGTTCTTGAACAAAGGATGGTTTAGAAGTTTTGTCTTCACGACAATTCTCTGTTTCGTGGGACCAACGTAAACCGTGAAAAATCCATGTGACGGCAACTCTTTCTTCGACTTTTCTTTTGATTCATTGCTCTTAGCATCCTCGAGACGAAAAGAGCCCTGGCAAGATTTGCTCTTCGTCAACGAGGGTGTGGTCGAAGAGCTCGTATGCCCAAAAGACTTCACTTTTCTCCATGTCTTCAATATCGGATTCTTCATTATTCCTATGAGAAGATGATGTATATTAAAAAAAATTCTTCTCAATGACAGAATCAAGAAGTGTTTGTGGGTCAGACAAGTTTTGGTTGACCGTTTGGTTTTTTTTTTTGGTCTAATAATATATCGGCTTCTTCAATCTTTCTTATATATAGAAGATCTTGATTGGGAAAGAAGAGATAGGGTTTACTTTGATGACATTGACAAATTGATGAGGGCAGGCTTAACTTTTGTATATACCCCCATACTTCACCATATATGCACTCACGCTCTAATAATTGAGTTTCTTTATAATAGATTCTGATAATCTTAGTTATCTCCAATATATTCCATATTAAACAATAATTGTTTTTGACATCACTTCATAAAAAATTATATCTTTCAAGCAAATTATTGGGAATTTGGTATGTTTGTTTTATTCAAGTTGGTCAACGGAAATTGTTTAATAAGTCGCCTTTCAAGACGAATACTACCTGATTTTCCCTTAGAACATACGTATTTCAATTTGTTTTTAACTGCCAGAACACACATCCTCTCTTCAGCTGGATTTCCTTTTTTAATATTGTAGCATTTCAGTGGAATTTTAAATGGTTTTGAATGATTCCAATAGAATCCGAAGACAATTTTTGTTAATTTGAAGGATTATATTGCTATATAGACTTGGATAGATTATATAGCATTTATTTTTTCATAATCTATAAAAAATATTATGGTCAAATAATTACTCTGCTCTTTTTTTTTTTGGCAGATTAAAGTTTTTTGTTGTTGACGTTAACATTCGACCTTGCTTGTATATATTTATAGTCCAAATTTTAAAATCAGTAATTAAATAAGTCGACGAGACAATAAGGAGACATGTTTTCCACATTTTCCACGAAGTGCATCTCCTTTTGCTTAGGTCAACCCATTTTTATTAGAATAAAATCGGTACAAGGAAACTAAGCTTCTTAAAACCGAGAAGTAAGATTACCGTAAGAAGTTTTTTTTTTTTTTGTTTGGTTGTCTTTACGGAATTGTGCCACTGCAAGGATTAACATTCAAGACCAAGAACTAAAAATACAAACAACTCACAACATATTATATAATATATACTATGAGATAACGAAAACTATTATTAAAACTTACCAAATAAAACAAAACCATTATTAAAAGGCCAAAAGAAAAAAAAAAACAAAACCTCACACGTGTACGTTAGGAACATGAAGTGCATCTCTTTTGTCGTCATGAAGTGTATCTCTAAATACAGAAAAAGTCAATATGTGACAAATAATCGTTTTTGCATTTTTAAATTTAATTTAATTTGTTTGATAGATAATATCAAGAGGAAAACAACAGTTATTGCTGTAGAAAGCCTTCCTCATATTACAGCTACCCGAGAAAGACACTCCCAGGGGCGGCAATAACAAGAAGAAGTATAGTTGAGATAAAGTTTTATTTCTCGTTAAACGACAAAGGTTTTTTGATAGATAACTGCAAAATATAATGCTTGTTTTAGAATAAATAGATATAGCTAATTAGAGTTCCAACGAATTTAAATGCGGAGACTTGGAGTAGTTGGTGGTGGTGCAAGTTATAAACAACATTATTGATGAAATTCGATTCCTATCCCATGCGTATGATTAAGTGGCCTAGTGGGTCAAAACCATAGGCCCAGTTTTTTTTTTTGAAAAGGTCGTCTTATTTAAAAGCAACCCAATCCTATATATTTTGACTTTTTTCTTAGGTGAGAAATTGAAGCTTATGAATTATTATTAGAGATCATTTCACGATCTAGTAGTATTTGGAGTGGACCATGATCTCAAATGCTGTGTTAACCATGATTAAGATCATTCTGTGCAAGAGTATAACTAAATCAACGAAGACATCCATATACTAGAAATAGTAGATATTCTTATTCTTCCAATCACGCTTAATACGTACCAAATTATTACATAATCACGCACACTTCCAAAAAGGAGAAAATAAATACAATATCAAATAATAAACTCACAACCTACTTATTCATTTAGCAACAAGAGCTTCACTCATTATCTTCATCCCTTGGCCTTGACATCTTCGCCATCGCTCTGCGTCTTCTTAACCGGCGGGTTAAGCTCCTCCCACGCCTCAATCCAAGTGACCATTGCATCTGCCAGCTTCTCAAAGTAAGGATCCACTTTAGTAAGCTTTTCTTTTGTCATCTTCGAAAGTTCCATATAGCATTTAGCTGCAGTGTCAGATTCTTTCGAGAGACGAAGGTTTTGGAAGAAAGGAACCATATCTTCTTGCCAGTGGAGTCCTTTATGCTCTTTCCTCAGGTTCACGAACGGGTTACTGGCTTTGCTGTGCCACAGATACGGCAAACCAGTCTTGACCCCAAAGCCCAAGTGGTCACACACCACCTTTGCTGCCCAACCAGCCCACATGTCATCGTACCGAGAAATGGGCTGACCTTCACCCATAAGGCCAAAGTACATAGCAGGCCCAACAAGCTCTCTATTGAAAGCAAGATTCATGCCACACATTGGGTACAATACTCCTTTTGGGATTGTCATCACTGCATCAACATACCTGCAAAGGCTATTATAGCGTTTATATGCATATTGTAAAATACCAAAACAAATATCCTCCTAACAGTTTCTTGGAAAATAACATTCACTGTATAAAAAAATTATTTGCTGTAATATCAACCATATAATCCATGGAATACCAAAATCAAACCGAACTGAATTTTTTTTTGAATATTGAATTGTTAAAATATGTTTAGACTTGAATAATTAATAAAAGGAATCACAAGTTGAATAAATCTAAATCCTCTGATAATTAGTATGCAAAACTATATTATAACCTCGTGTTCCGTTCGCGGGGCTTCACGAGTTGGGTTGGAGCATCGTAATCAGGGATGTTGAGCCAAAGCCCATGAGATATGGCAGTTTGGACACCTTCCCTTAAACTGAAAGGATACCCTCTGACGAAATCAGTTCCTTCTCTAAAAGGGTCATAGAGAGTGTTGAAGTAGTGTGGTGTTGAAGGTGTTTCAAGGTTCTTTATGTGCTGAGCTATCACATTGATCTCTTTCCCACTTGGATCCTTTGCCACCTTTTTTTTTCATTTTCAAAAAGAAAAAAAACGCATGGATTTGCATGAATATAAGTGAAAACGTGTTAAGGAGAGTAATGCAATAGAGACTTACAAAGCAATCATCATCAATGGTGTAGATATACTTCTTTTTGGAAACCATGAAGCCGAAGCAACGACAACCACCATCTTTGTATGATATACAATTAGCTCTACGACCAAGGATCTTGTTGATATCATTACGGTTGTAAAGCTCGTAGTCATAGCCCTCGGGAACTTTAATCTTGATCGAAGGGTCTCCATCTTGGACAATGATCAAGTGGTAATGGTGCAAAAATGGTCTCCATTGTTCTAGAAAATCTAGACTTCTGATGGTTGGGATCACAATATCCACATCATCCTTCAAAGGTGCCGCTTCGATAGCTTCGAGGTTGTAGCCCGCCATTTTTTGCTACTTAGAGAGTTAAATAGATGTGTATAAGATGATTATTTTCGAGGGGGATGACTTGGGATTTATATAACGGTTCTCAAAATCCTTCATTAATTTCGTTAAAGAAATAAAAAGATCAACTAGATTTTCTTCATATCGTAGTTGTTAGAATATTGCGATCACTAGGAATATAGGTTAACTTTCGTTATCGAGAAGTGAAAGACTCTCATTTCAAATGCTCTATTTTATAAAAAGAATCCCACTTTTTGTCCCATTGCTTAGAAAGCATAGATGTTTCTATACTGAACATATAAGATTTTTGAGTATACAAATTAACCATTAACCAAAAACAATAGGCATACACTACCTAACTTCCTAATTAGTAGCTTATACGAAATAATTCTTTCGATAAACAAACAAAAGAATATTTGCCATTATTTTACCTTTACTAGTTAATGAAAGAAAAAATAAAGATATTTAGATACTACTTTGGAATTTCTTGATTTAGTGGAACAACAATACCTTGACGGACCAGTCAATTGATTCGTTGAACCATTGTTGAACAACTGGTTCATCATGTCATATGTTTGCAAGTACGTACTTTTGACACTAGCGAGAAAAAATCTTCTTGTAAATTGATCTATCGACATTTCACATATTTTTTTGCATCCGTTTTCAGTCAGTTTTATATCGTTCTTTGTAATGAAAAATTTCTTATAGATCGGTATTTAATATATTCAAAATCTATTTTTAAGAAGCTAAATTAAATTAAATCACAAAATATCTTATCAGTTTTAGTATTTTTTTGTTTTTTACTAGTTTTTTCCCCTGTGTAGTTTATAACTTTATATATAGGTAATAAAAAAAAAAAAAAAAAAAAAAAAAAAAAAAAAAAAAAAAAACTTTATATATAGGTAAACTTTCAATTTTTTCCTTGTGAGTAATATCTATTCCTCGTGAACTTTCTTCCAGTTCTATTTGTATCGAAAGATAATAAAATTTTGGGAATATGCACAAAATAACCAAATTTTTGAGGATAATTAACAAAATAGCCATATGCTTAGGGATGTCAAAATGGATAAAAATTGATGGATCAATCCAAACCAATCCAATCCATGGATATAATGGATAAGAAATTTGGATCTTAATGGATTAATGGATTAAATGGATTAGTGAGTTTAATGAATTGGATTGAAATGGTTAAGATAAGAATGGATTAGTGGGTTACTCATAACCAAACCAACAAAAATTAAATAATTTAATTCTGATGTATAAACCAAATATAACCGAAATAAATGTCTAAACCGATTTAGTAAACCGAAACAAAACCTAAATTTCTCACTCTCTCACAATCGATCTCGCTCTCTCTCTCTCAGTCTCTCCAATTTCACCATCGTCGTTTAGAGAATTTCTCCTTCAAAGCCTCAAAACCAATTCCAACGACATCTCTCTTTTCAGATTCGACGATGCGTTCCCGTCAATCTCGCCGGAAGGTGACCGATTCGCGTTCATCTCTTTCACAGGCGTTTTTCGTTGTGTATAAACCAGACGGTTCAGGTCTACGTCAATTGCTTTCACAAATGGGATTTGGAAGGGATCCAATTCGACATGGAATCGTCTACACAAGCTCAGGTCCAGCTTTAGCTCCAGGGAAGTCTCAAATCGATATTCTCGCCATTAACGTCGACGCACCAAATCCATCAGCCGCCGTTAAAAAACTAACGACTACCGGCGAAAACAACGCCTTTCCGTGGCCATCACCTGACGGTAAACGGACCGTGTTCCGTTCTTCTCGGTCCGGTACTAAAAACCTTTACATAATGGACGCAGAGAAAGGTGAATCCGGTGGTATGTTCCGGTTAACAAACGGAAACTGGAACGATACGATAGCTACATTCTTTGTGCCTGATTTTTTGTTTGTTTTCGATCTCATTATTTTTAGCTATATCATATAGCGAAACCTGGAATTTTTGTGTACTTTGTTGTATTCAATTACAATTTTTGATTTTAGATCTCTCGATTGTATAATCTGTACTTGTAGTGATGATGATCATGAATAATGATGGTAATATGATGATGATGAGATGATGATGATGATATGATGGTAGTATGATGATGATGATTGTAGTACAATAGTTATTAATTATGATTATTATTTAGAATTTAAAAATTATTATATGGATAAACTCATTTAATCCATTAATCCAACAATTCAAATGAGTTATGGTTTCATCCAAACCATTTGCTAAATGAATTGGATTGACTCATTATCCATTAGGTACTAAATTCATATGGATATGGATTGGTTTGGTTTGGTTTAACCAACTTGACACCCCTACATATGCTACAGTAACTTGTCGGTATCATGTCGAAAAGCACATGTAGTTACGTATATGCCTTTTATAACATGTTTTTTTTTTCTCGAATTACATGTGATAGAATAATATATCTCTTTTTATCATATTATTTTCTCGTATTACACGTTATTTATAAAGAGCACATGATATTTCTTGAAAAAAACACTCTATTCAGTTTAATATCTCTCTCTATCATGTTATTTTGTAGTAATACACGTTTTTTATTATGATCACATGTGATTTCTTTAAAAAAAGATTCTTATTTTCTAGTAATACGCGGTTTTTATTAAGATCACATGTTTTTTTTAAAAAAAAAAAATCTATTCAAGTTTAATTTTTCCATAACAATGTTTAAAAAAAAAAACACTACGTAACAATGTTTTTTTCTTAAGAATTCACTACGTTTTTTGAAATAGCATGTCTTTTAGTTAAATATAACATGTGAAATTTAGATCTTACGTGCTATTTTGAAAAATCTCACGAAACAATCTTTCCTACTATTGATCTCAAAACAAACGAAGGATGGTTTTGTTCATATTCTGACAACGTGGGTACATAGCTATTTTCCGACAAAAACATTTCTCTCTGCTAGTTTCCTAATTTATGTGTTTTATTTGGCTATTCCCTAATATTACTCTAAAATTTTTATAACTCTATTCACCAGCCTAGCTACTTCTAACATTTTGACAATTGAATACGGAGTTTGGTATTGAGTTACAAACTTACAAGAAACTCATTGTAGTTTAGTAAAACATATTCTTTTAGTTATGAAAGAAGTAGGATTAACAAGTAACCTTTGAATTGTGAATCGAATTTTTATTCCAAAAGAAGGTGAACTTAAGTTTTTTTGGTCGGCCAACTCATTGTATTAGATTGAAAACTTAATTTATTAGAGGTTACAACCATTCCACATGGGACACTGATAAACCCATTGAAAAGTAAACTAATTTCAAACTGTAAGTAATCTGATATACTTAGGTTGTGTGATAGGTATATACTTGTATATGGGATTATACACTTGAAGGGTTCAATTTGAAATTCTATTGTGTGTTTGGTAATGGGCTTCGGGTAAAATAAATTGGGCCTAAAAACACTCTTATATGTTTTCTTCTTATGCATTTATTAAAAGAAAAAAAATTGAAGGGTAATGAAGGTCATTTGTAAATGGTTGGTTTTAGACTTTAGTTTTGTGTAATGTCATATTTTATTTTCTTTAATGTATTTATTGTTATGGTATTTCAGTTCTTGGCACAATTTTTTTTAATCTATGCATCGCCTTAGCCCCGTCACTCCGTTCCCTATAGATATTCGAAATGTCGGCTATCTCAATAAGTTCGTGTATTTTTAATACAGTTTTTTTTTCCAATTAAAGGTTAAATTAGAACTCATAAGATATACACATTAAGATTTTCTCAACGGGAAACTGAGGCTTTTTCTGACATCGAAAGAATATCATTTGTCATAGAGTGCAACGTGCCTCCTTATAAAATTCTTCCAAGTCTTTATAGTTTGTATCAAATAGTTTTTCCCCAAATACACCTCCATGTGAATTTCAACATATTTTATGTTCTGGCCTTTGCAATACATTTTATTTGTTAAAACTAAGGTTGTACCAAATAGTTGAAAAGTTATTTAGAGGAGTTTTATTTTTTTGGCAGAGTAAAAAGATTTGATTATATGCAAATTAATATTAGGCTTAAGTGTAAAAGAATAAACCGTTCTAGGTAAATACTGTACTTTGACTAGATCTAAGTAAGTCAAGTATTTGTTCCTCTCTCACGAGATTTTCGTGGTCAATTATAAGAGCTTTCGAAAATGACACAACGTCTAGAAATTTTGAACTCTTTCTTATCTGTGTTTCAACTTTCAAATTCCAACCTATAAATAACGTATCTTACCAAAACAAAATTAGTCAAAATCTCACCATTAGTAGTTTATGTGAAGCAAACAACATTCAAGTCTAGCATTAACAAACAAAAAAACATTTAAAGCAATGACAACAAAAACAAAATCTATGAATTATTGAATGGAAAAATAAAATAAAATAAAAATATGTAAATAAGAAATTGGTAGTAAATGCGCTCTGTCTCTGTAGGGTAAAAGAAAAAAAGAAATGTGTGTATATAAACAGATCTAAAGCACCACAAATCTGACGGTCCATAGAAAGAAAAAAGGCTTTAATAACTGTGCCACTAGAAACCCTCTCAAGTCTCAACACTGACACTAAATTCAATGGGAGAGGTTAGTGTGTTTTTCAAACTTATTCAAATTTACACTATTATTGTCTATTGACCTCTCAAATATATTTCTCCTTATTTTTGCCATTTTCAGGAAGATAAGAAAATGGAGGAGAAGAAAGCTGAAGAGCCTCAAGTGAAATCAGAGGATAAGAAACCAGCAGAAGAAGAGAAGAAGAAAGAGCCTCAAGAGATTGTGCTTAAGATTTTTATGCATTGTGAAGGTTGTGCTAAAAAAATCCATAGATGTCTTAAAGGCTTTGAAGGTACTATTTAATTATTTATCACATTCTTTTAGTTATAACCATAAGAGTGTTTAGTACTTGAAATTTTTTTAGCTAATTTTGGGATTATTGAAAATGTTGATAGGAGTGGAAGATGTAACTACTGATTGTAAAACTAGTAAAGTTGTGGTGAAAGGAGAGAAGGCAGATCCATTAAAAGTATTGCAAAGATTGCAAAGGAAGAGTCACCGTCAAGTGGAGCTTATCTCACCGATTCCGGAGCCTAAACCAGTTTCCGATGTACCGGAGAAAAAGGAGAAGGAGAAACCTAAACCTGAGGAGAAAAAAGAAGAGGTATTTTGTAATATGTGGAAAATTTTGGGGGTTAGATTTGTAATTTAAAGAAAGTTTATTGGCTTTGTGTAATTAACAATAAGATTTTGTGGGCACTGAGAAAAAAAACAGGTAGTGACAGTGGTGCTGAGGGTTCACATGCATTGTGAAGCATGTGCCATGGAGATTCAAAAGAGAATCATGAGAATGAAAGGTTTGTATTTTTTTTATAACTCTTCTATGTGTCATAAATTGATTCCAACTCTTTTTTATTTTAGTTGAAAGTGTGTGTACTATGTAGGACCTTTTTTAAACATAGCAATTTGAAAAAGCATGTGTTTAGTGAATCTTTCATTCACTATTCACCAGATTATTGTTTTTATAATCATATAGTTACAAATCTTTCTTCTTCACATATATTTTTGTTTCTTTTGAGTGTTTCAAGATTACATATAAATTATACGAGTTGTGTTGAATCGAGTCTAACTAAAGTCAACTACTTTAGTTTCACTTCACCTATTCCCCAAGAATCCCAAAGTTCTAAACACTTTTCTTTTTTAATTAGGGTTTATATTTCATATATCATGATTTTGTACTTTTCTGAAACTGCAATATATATCTGTATGCCATGTACTTTGTTTCAGGGAAGTGTGGTTAATTATGTTAGGTAGAAATTTATTGGCCAAAATATTACATTGGTGACTAGAGAATTGAAATTAGTTTCGTACAATGACCTGATTGGATAGTTGATTCGACTTTTTGTAATGCAAGTAGTTTATTATTTGAATATAATATATAATTAGTTTACATTTTCATATAGAAAATTAAGTCATAACATGTTTTTGTTTTTTTGTTTGTTTATATATAGGAGTGGAGTCTGTGGAACCAGATTTTAAAGCATCACAAGTGAGTGTAAAAGGAGTTTTTACACCGGAAAAGCTAGTTGAGTTCATTTACAAGAGAATCGGGAAGCACGCCGCGGTTGTCAAGCAAGACCCGCCGCCAAAACCACCGGAAAAAGAAAAAGAAACGAAAGACAAAGATGAGAAGAAAAAAGAAGAGGGACAACCCAAAGAAGGAAAAGAGGCCAAGGAAGATGGTGGAGGGGGAGGTGCTAAAGGCGATGGTGCTGCCGCGGGGGAGGGGAACAAAGTGGTAGACCTAAAGAAGAACGAATATCAGTACCAGCCACCGAGGTATCCGGTGGAGATGTTTGCTTATCCACCGCAGATATTCAGTGATGAGAACCCCAACGCTTGTACCATTATGTAATAAAACCGTCGGTTTAAGGGGTTGTAGGATTTATTTATTTTTACTTTATGCCGTATTTTATTTTGAATGTACTATTTTTGGTTTCAACCGAGTTAAATGTCGTATTTTTGAATATTGTAAAATAAAATTATCCTCCATGTAGAGAGATTTGAGTCTCTGAATCGATCCAAAAGAAAACCTCTATTCATTCTTGCAACCTTTTGTCCTTATATTGGGAAAAGCTCCACTAAAACTTGTTGATAAGAAGTGTTTTAGTTAACATATCACCATGATCTATCAGAGTTATAAACTTAAATCAGTTTTTCAGTTACCATTTCTCTTATGAAATGTTGACTACATTTGTATGCTTCATCATTTTATGGTGGACACTATTTTATGAAAGACAATTAGCTGACTAATACTCATAAGTCATAAAATACTTTAACACGCTTTACTAACAACCAAACTCTTGTAAGATTCTTTTACCCGAATTTCTTCTCTAGTAACATCAGTCAAGGTCCATACATTCAGCTAGTGTTGTTGACAAACTACAACAAGCCGTAAAGAAGACCTCCATTTAACAACATTCCTCTAACACGGAAGACATAAGTAGAGATTAATTTTCTTCTGTCAAAATCAAAGGCATAATCTGAATCACAAAATCCTATATTTATGAAATTATCACTAAATATAAAGTATAATTTTTTTTTACCAATTATTCTCTTTATATGTTTTAGCAATTAATTTAGTGCTTGCTAGCGATCTCGAGAAGTTTTTGTAAGGAGTTTAAACCATGACTTTTACTAAGGTTTTAAATGTTACCAGGTAGTGAATGGTGCTCTCTAAGTAAAGGCCAAAATGATTTTAAAAGTGGAAGAGAGAAGATCGGCTGTGTTGGAATCAGTTAAGCATTATCTAACATATCGTCCTGTCATTCTAGAATCGTGTGACTATGGTTGATAGCCAAAGCATTATTTAACATATCAAAAAACCGTTGCACCTCTATTTTCAGCTCCATAACAAAATTCCCAGCTTCCACAATTAGGGATGTAGTATTACGAAATACAATTGTCACCCTATATTCAACAGTTCCTCTAATGTTTTTAGACATTTCAACCAATGTTATAACTGCTACGTTGTTATGATACATAAAAAGAAAAATATGTAGCGTGTAACTGGTGCATGTTTAGAAAAAAAATAATTGGAAGAAGTTAGAAGAATTTTTGCTTCTAAAATTCATGAGAGTAATATATGGGTCCAGAAGATATCATATAAAAATTATTTCTTGTCAATGTCCACCAATGAGCAAGCCTATAAAGTAAAGTAACCAAATTTTCTCTATGAATTATAAAATCTAAATAATAATTTGGCAAAAACCCATTATGATACTAGGGCTTTTAAATACCATCCACATGGATATATCTTCATTATCGCAACAAATACTTGAAGTATAGTTACTAGAGTCTCATATTTGCTAGTCTCATATTTGCTAACAGCCCATGGATTCATTAATTTACATCCATCTTTGTGAAGTATAGTTACTAGAGTCTCGATTGGTAATCCGCATAATAGTAGAATAAAGTTTTTTAATGTAATTCTGCTTTGCAAGTAAGATATTTTTTATAATATTAAACAAAACGAAAAAAAGAAACAAATATAAGTGTTGGAAACTAAAGTTATTTTCTGACAGTCGTAATTTATGAAGATAATTCACGAAATTTTCAAGAAAAAACGTTTTTTATAATTTTATTTCCGTTGAAAATTATATGAAAATTTCATTACCGGCGAAATGTCATCTATAACATTTCATATAAATTGATCCGTCATAAAAGGTATATAATTTTTTATATGTATATATATAATGACAAAAAATCAATACTCGTTTAACATATAAGACTTTATCACTATTTATGGAATATTTGGAAGAGATCTGTGAAATATTTATAGAATATTTAAACATTCATATATTTATTGAATATATTAAACTAATAATGAATGGTATAAAATGTAAACTTTCATAAAAAAATAAATATTATATTTTCATTTTATTTTAATTAAAATATAGAGGATTTTATTTTTACTCTTGATTTTATCCTTGCAAAATATATATTATTGGTGATAAAACATGATAGATATAGATAATATAGGTTTAATATTATTGTTTGGATAAAAATTGATTTAAAGACAAGATAAGATTTACTAGTTAGTATTTAGATAATTAACTAGTTACACTGATTTATAAATAAAGAACTAATGACAAATATCAAGAAAAGCATGGAAAATCACAATAAAGAGAATCCTACCGACATCTGGCCTTCATTGGCCGGTGACATGTCGGACACGCTCAAGTTAGAATCTGATACTCTTTGTCTCTTTCTGCCCACGTGTCCGGTATACTCATGACACTAAACCAACGAAAAACCGAACCAGAATCGTAAACCGGACAGTTTTTTTTTTTTTTTTCTTTTTCTTTTTACCGGACCAACTTACTCGAATTTGATCGACCTTCTTACGGTATTATCGTGCCAAATGCAAAATTATTATATGACTACTGAAGACAAGAAAGAAAAAAAAAAACTAATTTCATCGGTTTGGTATTTACAATAAGAAAACCAAATATCCCGGTTTGAACGTGAACCAAAATTTACATAACCGTTTGTAATGTCCAAGACAGTATAAATAAGAAGATCTCTCTAATCGTGTTGTTTCAGAAAACAAGAGAGTCCTTTGATTGGTTTAGGCTTTTGTTGTGTTCCTCTCAAAATGACAAAATTATGGACTCTTCTCTCTGCTCTTCATTCCCTCGCTGGGTATATTTATTCTTCTTCTCCTATTCTTGTTAGATTTTTGATATTTATTTAGTTTCCTTCAATTTATGGTTTGAATATTTTATGATAAGATTAAATTCCACAACTGAAAAATAATATTATGATTTTGTGTTTTGTTTTATGGTACGATCATACGCAGACCCGTGGTGATGTTGCTTTACCCGTTGTAAGTAATTTCATATTGTTTCTATACATTTTTATTTGGTTTTATTTTAAAGATTCTGATTTGGTTTTCGTTTTATTGTTGATGATATTGATAAAGATATGCGTCGGTGATAGCAATAGAGAGCCCATCAAAAGTAGATGACGAGCAATGGCTTGCTTATTGGATTCTCTACTCTTTCCTTACTCTATCAGAACTCATCCTTCAATCTCTCCTAGAGTGGTAACAATCGTATTTCCTATGTCTCATTTCTTGTTATGTTTTTGTTATATTAAAATCGAGATGGTGAATATATATGTATATAGGATACCGATATGGTACACGGCTAAGCTAGTGTTTGTGGCATGGTTGGTGCTGCCGCAATTTAGAGGGGCTGCTTTCATATACAACAGAGTCGTGAGGGAACAGTTCAAGAAGTATGGCATCCTCAAACCTAAGGTTAACTAATTCATCCTTCTCATTTTTCCCTTATTCGTTTAATTTCTTATGAACTAAGTTTCTATCTTAATTTCGTAAAGACACTTGATTAAAGTTCTCTATAGAAACCAAAGAAATAATAGTGCAATCTAGCGATCGAGGGAAAAACTTGGAAAAAGTTCTAGAAGCTGGTTTTTTTGTAATGGATAGATAAAGTGTTGTATATATGGCCATTTTATATTTTAGTGTGATGTGTGGAATACAGGTAGAACATCAGGCTGAGTGAGTCAAAAAGAGGATGGGCCAAAAGAGGGATTCACTGTTGGGGCCTCCAGTTTTTAATCTCTTTTGCTTTTTCTCTTTTGTCTTAATTCTCTTTTGATATACGGAAAAATGGGTTTAGATGTTGACTACATGAGTTCTTATGAGCCTCCTGCTTGAATGTATGTGAAAAGAACTTTTATTCGACGTTAAAATATTATATTAAGAGATTATAAATTTTAATGGTACCGGTGGAATCTTGTGTTGCCACTTCTTAGTCTTTCAAGACATCATTGCCTTAAATTCTAATCTTTATGTAAGATCAAAATATAATTCTTATACAACTAAACTAATACAAATCTCCGTAGATTATATATCACTTATAAACTGAAAACACTTATAATTTTAAAACTTGTCTAATGAAAGTTTTGGTCTCACCCCCTTCAACCTTACACAGTAAACTTCAAAAATGCACGCGTTAATATATCCAAGAAGAGGAGGCGGGAGGATCAGTAAAATGATGTTCTTTGTCAACACATAAACTTAACATTTCAGACATAACTCATGTAGTGGTGGATCCAGAAACGATTTAACAAGGGATAAAATTAGTTCAAATTTAAAACGTTAGGAGCAAAAAAGACTATATCTAACCACTTTTTCCAATTTGCTCTTATTACATAGATGGAATCTTTTTTGATGGAGACACTTGCACCCATACCACAAACCGTTCACCAACCCTTAGTCTCATACCTGTTCTAGTTACCCTATACAGGTCAACTAGTTAATTATGTACATCGGTTTGTTTTTTCAACACCCTCTTTTTTTTACTTTTTAAACTTCACCTCACATTATCTCTCTTCCACATAATCATTCAACATCTACTTAATTTTTAACATCTACAATAGTTTGTTTAATAAAATTTTAACATCATACCCCACTATTTTTATCTCATATTTTTATCTAAGAACTATAGTAAATAGACTATTTTTTTCTATATCCAAATCAAATGAAACAAGTTTATATAGAGGAAAAAAATTGATAAATTTTGATATAAAAACCCATTAAAAAAATTAGTTTATTATACAGTAATTAATTTTGAATAGTAAGGGTGAGAAAAACATCTTAAAAATTTCAACATCCAGTAAAAAGAAAATACATGTCACATGTGGTCCCCAATTTTTTGTTTTCAACATGTTGAATCTTTTCAACTGTGTTTAATCCACCTAGGATTTTTTGCTTTTTCAACACCCTCATTCCAAGAATTCAACAGTTGAATAAATTTTACAACAGTTAAAAAAGTTGCCATTGTAAGTAGTCTGAGGGCCGGTCTTAAGGAGAGCAAAGTGAAACCTTGATCTTAAGTTCATTCTTGTGGGGCTTACTTAAAAACTTTTTTTGTAAATATTAACATAAATGATTTTAGAAAAAAAAAAAGAGAAAACGTAACAAAAACATTAATGTGGATTATGATTTTAATCCTTTTGATACCTCGTGAAAACTCTTAACTTTATCAATTGATTTGTAACCTTTGAACGAAAATTTGCATTTTCCTTTATGTTAATTGGTTTCTTGGTAACAATCAATGCTTTCTCTATGTGGCCATAACTATAATGATATACGGCCTTCGTCTATGTGGCTATGTACCAGCCCAATTTCAAGCCTCCTCTGTCTGTTCACACGAGCTATCAGGTCATCAGCCCTCTGGTTTAATGAATCCATCTCCAACGGACTAAGCTTACATCTCTTGCCCTCTCCGAGCCTCGGTTGATCAATTTTCTCTTCCGAAAATCGTGGACATTCCATTTCCACCCTCACATTTTCATGAGACCACAAACCACAAGAATGGCTTCTTAGTACCTCGCTAGCTGGAAGAGAAGATCTTGATCTAGAAAACCTTGATTCTCCGATGAGGGTGATGACAATGACATTTGTGAGAAGGAATAAAACCTTAGGTTTTAAGATGTAACTAATAACTCTAGGGATGGTGAATAAGAAAAAACTATTAGAAAATTGAAGCCAAATCGGGCTAAAAACTACAATAACGCAGAAAACAACTACGATAAATGACAAGGAAAGGCGGTCAAGAAAATTAAGAACTGGCTTCTTGTAGGTTCTTGGTCCGTTGTTATATTGGGTCTCTTGCATGGCGGTTACGGGATCCATTTATGCTATAAGTAAATATGGTTTTGGTGAAAATAAGATGGATTATCTTAATGTGGCAGCAAAAGAAACTTAGGGTACTAAAGGATACGAATGTGACTAGACATGGAGTGGCTAGAGTCTTTTGGAACAATATTTATAGTGCGTACTTGCATGCAGCACATGTGGGTTTAAGGGTTCTTCATCGTTAAGATTAAACTAATCACATGCTTGAGCATTTTATTTTACTTAATTTTAGCTTTCTTAGTAACCATGTGGGCGTGCAAACACTTTTGAATTATTAACTGTCTTTTTAACTTCTTTTAGTATTTTGGTTTCTTTCACCAAATCCATTTTCGGATGTTTAATTAAATTGGATGTAGAGGACCAATCCTTAGTTAAAGCTGAATTAAAGCATGTTGATGAGGACCATATCTTAAAATGGTTTACTTTATTTCGTGCACACGTCGAAAGTAAAAGTGATGTGAATGTCTTTTGCTCCCAAGTCCCAACTACCGAAAGTCTAAAATTATTTAATAAAATAAACAAAAAAAAAAGACATGACCGCACCTTCCTATGAAATTTCATTCATGTTACGAATTCAAATATATTTTCTCATGATTATCTGACTTCTCACGTACGGGGCATTCACATAGATTTCTAGCTCCATGACACAAGATTGGATCCGTGGTTATCATGTTATGAATTCAAGAGTCAATATGTATGAGAGATGATGGTTCTTGATTTTGGGGTGAGTTATAGTGAAGTGAGCACCCGATCACATCTCTCTTAACTTTATATTATTTTTAGGGTAAATTGCATGGCAGGGCATAAGACCATGTTTTAATTTCATGTTTTGGCAAAGTGAGAATTGGTTTTCAAGTTTTGACAATTTAGCCAAAATCTGACCATTTTACCCCTGCCAGCGTAACGATGTACTGTTCACTGTACGGTTCAGTTATGCGGTTCAGTTACGTACACTGTTCCGGTTAAGGAAAACATGACGTACACGGAATTTGTACGTACATTATGCGAGGTTTTCGTTTGAAGTCCACCGAATGCAATCCAATAATTAGTTACTGGATGCCGGGAAAGATGTCAGTGATGATAGAAAGTAAACGCCCTCCTTTCTACATTGACAATCAAATGAGCCTGTATACGTTCTTTTTGATTCGTGGTGGGGATCCTAGTGTCAACTTGTTTGTCTCTTTCATTACAACTGTCAAGACACTCGGGAATAATGTCCCTAGGACTGATGGTGACGATGCTGAAAGTGACCGTGTGTGTGGGAGTGCAAAGACACCAAATCCTATCGTAGCGGCTTCAAATGTGGATGCAAATAATGAGGCCGTAGATGAACAAGACGATGTACAAGAAGATAAGACAGATGAGGATGAAGAGGAGGAGGACACCGAAGATGGTGATGGGTATGATGATCATCAGGGCGACGATGGATTTTTTAGTTGAGGAAGAAAAGTATGGGAGATATGTACGTGTTAAAGAAAATATGACGTACACGAATCTGACGTGTACGTTATGTGTGGTGTTTAGCTTGAAGTCTACTAAATTTCATTCAAAAATTAATTACTGGATACTGGTAATAATGTCGATGATGATTGAACATAAACGCCCCTATGTCTACATTGACAATCAAATGAGGTTGGATATATTTTATTTTATTCTTAGTGGAGATTCAAGTGTAAATATATTTGTGTCCTTTTATCCAACACTTCGAGAAAGGTGTGAATAGTGTTTGCATGATAGAAAGCCAACATTGATGAAACCAATCATTGGTTAGAGGTGAAAACACAACAAAAACCATATCGGAGGCTCCAAATGTGAAAAAAACAATAAGAACGTAGACGAGAAAGAAGAAGTAGATGACAATAAAGATGTTGAAAAGAATGATAAAATGACGAAAAAGAGGAGGATGGGGATGAGGAGGACGACGAAAACGTCGATGAAGATGACGAGGACAATGACGGATCAAGTGGATGGGAAGAATGTCTTAGAACCGACTATAGACGCTAATAATGAAGATTGCGATTATAACAAGTGGACTGATTTTGTTATTGATAAATATTCAATAGGACATGTCGGGGAAAATGGTAACACCATTCGACTATGAAACTAATAGGGAAATTCATATCATATACTAGAAACGTGTACGTACACTACTGAACATGTATGTGATAGAAAAAGCATCGATGATTTTTAGTCCTAACTGGGAGATATGACATGATTTGGAAGATTGTAAGTACACTAATTACTGTGTAGACGAGGCATTATATGAAGGTGAATATTTGACCTACACGAATACATATGGACATGGTAGAGGTGAAGTGCATGGTAATGGTTTGGTATTGGAGGATCATCAAAGGGGATATTACTTGAATCAAAGTACAGTTTAGTGAATGTGAATGAGTCTTACGAAGTGTATAATTATTTTTCTACAATGCTAAGCACTAAGCCGAAGAGACTCGATGATGATTTTTCTCTTTTCTTCGACAATTTAACCAATGTCTAACTGATAAGAAAGAAGTAAAATAGTACAATATGGAAAGACAATTTTTTGCGGGAAATCCCTATACTCTAAATACCCGGTACCAAATGAGTCCCATGGAAACCAAACCGAATATCTTAATGCTTAGGGCTAGTATGAATTATCATGATGACTATGTATGTTAAGGACGATACACATATCATTGTTGAGACAATGTACTAGCGTAAATAGGTGCATACACATGCATATTATGAAAGTTAACGTACACAAGTACATCCATTGGAGACTATGTACGTAAACATGTAATACTGTGTACGTGAGAAACGAGGTAGTGATTATGACAGAGAGAATGGTGTTATTACCACCATGTGAAGCGTCTTGCCAGGAGAGAAGTAAAACTATCACAAACAAGTGAGATTGGAACATTCTTTTTATTCATAGTAGCAATCTAAGTGTAAATTGTATCGTGATTTATAAAGCATCATTGGTTTACGTAATTAAAGTTGATTATTCGACACATGTACGTATACTACTTCACATGTACGTACACAGAAGAAATTCGCTGAAGGGTATAATTGTAATTGTGCAGTCATCTTCCACCTGAGTATTATCTACTTCTGCAACCCTAAATTTACAGCCGTCATTAATCTTCCACCTGAGTATCTACTTCGTCGTTTGTTTTTTTTCCCAGCCATCTCGAAGGTTGCTATCTCGCCGGAGGTTTCTCAGTTCTTCTTCGCCGGAAAATCTGCAACTTTCTCTTCGCCGGTTTTTGGAGTTCAATGCGATGCCTCAAATCAAGTAGCGGACAATTCGAACGGGGATGTCGAAAACGAATATGGATGAATGAATTCAGAACTGATTTCTACTTCTCTCTCGAATCTCTCCGTCTCTCTGTCGTTGTTCTTCTTCGTTTTCTTGAATTTTTTTTTTTTTTTTTAATTCAAAACCAAAAGAAACTAAACCGCAAAGTAACTGTGTCGTTTGGTTTAACTCCTTAGGGACATTTTCGTCATAAATTGGCTTAAATGTCAAAACGTGAAAAGCAAATCTCACTTTGCCAAACGGTGAGAACAAATCTTTTTTTCAACACAAACGTGAAAATTTCTTTTATTTTTATTGGTTTCGAGAGTCCAAAAATAACCAAACATAATTTCCATGCAAAAATATACACACAGTTAGTGATAAAAGTTTCACGAATTGCAAGCAGCTTCCACACAAAACACAAACCTAAAGCAACAAATATAAACGATTCCTTGTAAACAAATATATGACGTGATAATGCTTTTATCATGTGATGTCTAACATGCATGGATACTACGTCATATTATATTTATAAAAATAATTATATTAATTCGAGAATCATCATTAACTTCATCAAAATTTTCAAACATTCGATTACTGTATAAAATAGCATTGACATGATTTTATGGATTAATTCTTAATTAAATTTGGAGTTAAATTGTTTACGTAACATAAGATCACAAAATTAACAACAATATACTGTATATTTATTATTTAGATATTCATATAATTGCATTCATTATAGTTTAGGAAAATCTTTTACTATATAATTTTATGTAACCTAAAGCGTATGATTACGAGAGTTAATATACTATTTCATAAACACTAATCTGTTTTTCTTTCATTAACACACAAACATATATATAAATTATTATTTTTTATTAGTTTTGTGGTTTTGTGAATAGTAAATCCTATGATCTGTTAATTCATATTTTTACTTTGGTTAAATGATTTGTATCTTAATGACTTATAGCGATCGACAAACATTTTTGTAAATAATTACCGTGTAATAAGACGAAGTACATAAATAACTTATGTAGTTCGGAAACGACAATAACTTATAGGTGGAACGAAGATTTGATCTTATCTACCAAAGATGTTATGTAGATAAAGAAAAGAAGAAGAAGGCGTCGTCGACGTGCATTTTCCACATCTTGACACAACGTGTCGTCTCGTTGCCATGCAATGTTGCCACACTACCACCAGATCTTCGTGTCTTGTCTCTCTTCGTCTCATCACCGTTTTTGTCTAAAATCCAATTTAGTGTTGGCGTTGTATTTATATAACGCTGATCAAAGAGAACGATCCGTGAGAGCCAAATCATTTATGTTTTGATCGACAATGGAATTGATAAACGACTTCCTCAACCTAACTGCGCCTTTCTTCACCTTCTTTGGCCTCTGCTTTTTCTTGCCTCCTTTTTACTTCTTCAAGTTCTTGCAGTCTATTTTCTCGACCATTTTCTCGGAAAATCTTTATGGGAAAGTGGTTCTCATCACTGGCGCGTCCTCCGGTATCGGCGAGGTTTGGTCATAATCTCATGTTTCAAACATTTCTTCTTAAATGTTTAATTTCTATCGTAACCTTCACGTCTACACTTGTCAGTTCATTTCTCTAACTAATAATAGTAAAGTAAAACGTGAGTTTTTTTTTCCTAACGAATATGAATAAAAAAATTTAAACAATATTTCTCAAAAATGGAAAAAATAAATATAAACGAAGATATTTTTGTGAAACGAGATAATATATTTATATGTTAGGAAAATTATTGATTTGAGTCTATTGCGTATATGAATTGTCAGCAATTGGCATATGAGTACGCATGTAGAGGTGCATGCTTGGCCCTGACCGCCCGAAGGAAGAACCGTCTAGAGGAAGTGGCAGAGATTGCTCGTGAACTCGGATCTCCCAATGTTGTCACCGTTCATGCTGATGTCTCCAAACCTGATGACTGTAGACGAATCGTTGATGACACCATCACCCATTTTGGCAGATGTAAGTCACGCACGGGCTTGACTAGATCGTCTATCAAAACCGACAGTTTTTTTGTTACCATTCACAAATTTTGGTCTACAAAACATTGAATTTCTTTGGTCTTGCAGTGGATCATCTTGTAAATAATGCTGGGATGACGCAGATTTCAATGTTTGAGAACATTGAAGATATAACAAGGACAAAAGCAGTTTTGGTAATTAAAATAATTAAGCCAACCCTTTACTTTTATTCGTTAGACTATCTTTAATGACTGATTTGTGATTGATTAGGATACTAACTTCTTTTTTTGCTAAATTGTAAATATTAGGATACTAACTTCTGGGGATCGGTTTATACAACTCGTGCTGCGCTTCCTTACCTTAGACAAAGCAATGGCAAGATTGTGGCTATGTCGTCCTCTGCAGCGTGGTTAACCGCTCCAAGGATGAGCTTTTACAATGTAAGTCAATATATATACACTTCTTCTACGTACTAAAGTTATAACCTCTTAGGAGTAACATGAAAGTACATAGTGCGCTCATGTTCTCTTATTAACATATCAAATTGTTATAATATCTTAATTAGGCAAGCAAAGCAGCTTTGTTGAGCTTCTTTGAGACGATGAGAATTGAGCTTGGTGGCGATGTACACATTACAATTGTCACACCTGGTTATATAGAATCCGAACTCACACAAGGCAAGTTCTTCTCTGGTGAAGGCGAGTTAATAGTCAATCAAGACATGAGAGATGTAAGTTAAAATTAATCTAACTCCTTAAACAATATAATTAATATCGAGGTCATTGTTGAATTGTGTATTCTTTTGCAAAAAATTAAATAGGTTCAAATAGGACCATTTCCGGTATCATCGGCATCAGGATGTGCCAAGGCGATAGTGAACGGTGTGTGCCGGAAACAAAGATACGTGACAGTACCATCGTGGTTTAAGGTGACATACCTTTGGAAAGTGCTATGTCCGGAGTTGATTGAGTGGGGTTGTCGGTTACTGTACATGACTGGAACTGGTATGTCCGAGGATAGTGCACTCAACAAGAGGATCATGGACATTCCTGGTGTACGTAGTGCTCTGTACCCGGAATCTATCAGAACGCCAGAAATCAAGTCGGATTAGAGAGATGTTGATGCATAATAAATAGATGAGATGAGATGTATCTTGAGTATGTGCAATGAGTAATAATAATCAAAGAAATGGGTGAAAATGTAGGTTTGTTTTTGTGAATGGTACTTTTGACTATGTATATTAACTATGTGTCTTTAAGAATAAGTGAGTTGCCTAATACCAAACGTGTATCGAAACAGAGGATAATCGAATTATACTGAAATATTTTCAACTGAATTTGAACAAAATGTATAATTTTATCTATCCGTTGAAAACAAAGTTGCTAAACAAAAGTTTCGAGGTTTGCGTAGTCAAATTTTCTGTTAGTATGATACTGTCTGTTTTGATTGAGCGGCCAAATTTATACGGATTTGTTTTGGATTCTTTCCAACAAATTATACCAATTTTTCGTTAAACTTAACTCGTTAAACTATTTTTTTAATACTTCGATGTGTAATTTGGATCAATAATTGATTAGTTCTAAAAATAATTTCTTTAAAACATGGAAAGAAAAAACCAAAAAAAAAGCAAAGTTCGGTTAAACATATCCTAAAACTAAAACCCAAAAAAACAAAAACTGAAAAGAACTAGAAAAACTAGATGGCCATTCATGTTGTATTTCAGATTTTCATCACTATTATGCAATTATTAAACAATACAAGTGGTTAATTCCTTTTAGGCTTAGAGATCAGAAGCTCAGGGCAGATAGCACTAAGCCAGAACAGGACACGAACCCAAGATGGCTCTGCCACAAAGGTTTTTCCCCTACATATTCCGTTAACAACCGCTTTAGCGCATACCGCTGCTGACTCAATGGCCACAACTTGCGACCACTCTTGTTTCTGAAAGGAGACCAATTCATCAAAATTCTGACAAACACGGATAAAAGAGGAAACAAACGTATGTATTATGATGGTATTAAAATACCTCAGCCAAAAGGTCCGGATTGGTATTTCCGTTTTCGATTAGACCCGGAAACACGATTGTCACACCAATTTCTGGATGAAGCTCGATCCTAAGAGTCTCGTAGAAGTTAATCATAGCTGCTTTGCTTGCCTGATGAATCAAATATTACATTAATTATGTTACATTTAATTTAGAGGAAGAAAAAGAGAAGAAGAACCATTTACAGCATATATGCTCATCCTTGGCACTCCAGACCATCCCGCGGGCGATGCAACCGCTATGATCTTTCCTTTTGTTTTCTTGATATGCGGTATAGCGAAATGTGTCGCGTAAACCGGTCCCCAAAAGTTAGTATTCTGAAAATTATTCACAAGGTAGGAACCAAAGTCGGATGTGAAAGTTCACTAAGATTATTATGGAGTATATAATGCATACACAGATTCGTCTTTCAGATAGTAAGATTTGATTAGTATAGAAGATTATGTGAAAGTTCATAGATTATAGAAAAGAATTAACTATGTATTAAATCTAAAAATGTATACCACAATGGGAAGAACATCTGAAATTTCTGAATAGTCCTCGAAAAATTTGGCCTCCACAATTCCCGCATTGTTCACCAGGTGATCCACTGATATGAATTTTGTTAGATTTTTATGTTGTTTAAGAAGGTAGCAATATTAGTTATTCGAATAATCGCGACTAACTCACATCTTCCAAACCGAGAGATGGTTTCTTGAACAAAACGTTTACAGTCTTCTATAACAGAGACATCACCACGTACCACAGCAACATCCGGTGAACCAAGCCTCCTGCACCGGTCAGCCACCAACCGGAGACGATCCTCTCTCCGAGCTACTAGAGTCAAGTATGCTCCTCTACGAGCATACTCATACGCGAGGTGCTACACCAATAAATCAACTTCAAAATGCTTTGTTTTTACCAATAACAAACCAATTTATAAAAAATAGATCAAGCTTTTCTTGGATTATGGAAATCAGTAACTTGGTACAAACTAACTAACCTCGCCAATTCCTGAGGAAGATCCGGTGATGATGATGACTTTTCCGTCGACTTTCTCAGACTCCTTGCATCTCCTTATGAACCCGAGGAGCTTGAAGAATATTGAAAATGGCATGAACACTAAAAGAAACGAAACCGTGACGATAGGAAGAAGGATGTTGAGGATCTTGTTGATTAAAGCCATATCCTTACCTTGACTTTGTGATTCTCCTTCACCAGAGGCTATACTACAATTTATAAACTTTTGAGTTTTCTTCTATTTAGTTGTCACTATCATAGACTTAATTAGTATTTAAGAATGAAGGGGTAAGAGAATCTCCAAACCATAATTTGGTATCTTTTGTGTGTTCAATGTTTGTCCTCATCCAACTTATGTTTTTTATCAAATATATTTCTCAACTTGTGGAGAATTTTTTGGTAACCAATTCCAAGTATATTTGTTTGAAACCTCCCTCAACAACAAATAATTTCACTAAGCAATAAACCAGAACAAACACACTATATAGACTGTCAAATTTGCTGTTAATTATAAGAGACAATTTCTCAAACAGCCGAAAACCGAAATCGAAAATAACAGGACAAAATTTAGAACCCCTTCACATATATTGGAGCGTATAAATTGATGTACTAAGTAAAAGTGGATTTCAGATTGTCTTTGGACCGAACCAACCAAGTTAGTAGATACAAAATACAAGGAGCCAACTTCTAAGCACTCTAAAGTCTAATTTCCAATACAATATTCAACAAAGAACTAATTACTAAGAGCAGCATTTCACAGCACCTTTAAGGTTTGGAAGTTAAAGCTTGTTAGATAGGTCCTCGATTACACCTTTCCCATCCTCTGCATCAAAGTAGAAGAAGTTCTTCAACGGCTCTCCTTTGCCCGATATAACTTTTATCACCTCCTGTACGTACATATACAACTTTCTTTAAGTCACATTGCTCTGCGAAGTGCTTAATCTATATAATTAACAAAGTCCTAGAGAAGCCAGATAGAGAACCGTACCTGTCCTAGAATCCCTCCAATGATGGCACAAGCCGGTGGGAATTCTGTGTTACCAGATACGAGTCTCTCCAAGAGGATATCTGGAATATGATTCTCGCTAACCGACTGTTGCAACATTCGGATTCAAAGTTGAGTGACAAAGTCTATTCTTTGTCATTATTATTGTAGAGCTTACAAATAAGGATTAAGGAAACTTACATTTCCTTCACACAGTTCCTTTTTGAGTTTCAAGACTATTTGGAGATCAGACAACGAACATTCCCCAGGTTTACGCCCTTCAGTTTCCTCAAATAGTTCTATCACTGCAAGAATATCACAAAACAAGATTAGTTACGTAGCAAGTAACCAAGCTTTCAACGGTTAGCTGTTGTTAACCAGACCTCTCATTGCAAAGTAGAGCTTTGCTGTTCTCCTTGGAATCGGTTTCCATGGTACTGAAACTGCCTCCTGGAGAAATAAGACCAGTCAATAGATTAAATTTCTATTATTTCTCATGCAACAGTATGTTCCAGGAAAGTAAGAAGTTAAGTTTGTTTTGTACCTCAAAGCTTGGAAATGTTAGTTCACATTCCACTGTTTCATCAAGCTTTTTCTATGGAGCCAAAATTGACAACAGAAAAAGAAATATATTGCAAAGTTAACACATTATATGCCAACACAAAGACATGCGATAAACAACCGTCAAAAGAGTAAAACGAGATAAGTACCTTTGTGTACTTATAATTCTGCAGGTCGACAAATATTTCGCCACAGGAGCCTCTACAATCAACTGTATAAAACGCCACACGTTTTGCTAGGTTCCTACATTTTTCATTAACTGCTTTCTGCATAACAAAGCACATTATTTTAAGTGATCTATCTACATAGCAACAAAACAACTGGAACAACTAAAAAAGGAGGTCTCAGTACCTTAGTAGCACGAGAACTGTAGCCGATAACCACAACATCAAACTTCTCGAAAAAATCAACGCCAAATGTTGACAAATCACCTGAGATTGAAGACATAGACTCGACGTTATTACAATCATTAGTCTCTACGTTGTTCTCGGAAATTAGAGAGATTTGAAGAAAGGGGGAGAAACCTTTTTCTATTGAAACATGGACCATAGGATTAAACTCCTTAAGTGAATCACAACAAATCTCAGCTACGGTTTTGCCAACATAAGCATTTTCATCAGGAAGAATCAAGAAGTTCGCGTTGAATGCTTCCGTTGTAACCAACCTATCATCCAACAAAGTCACACTACCAACTCCAGCCAACACAATGTTCTTGCAAAACTGCAACACCAAATGGAAACCAAGTAAGATGCTACACTCTACTGAAGCATTACTAACAGAGCTTCACTAAATAGGTACCTCAGCAACAGTCCCCTTAATTCCAGATACGAAAACATGAGATTTACTCAATCTGCAAGCAAAACACCAATCTCAAACTGCATCAAACGGAAGCAATTTACTCGAAACCAACCAAGCGAATCATAGCAGCAAATCAATAACAGTTCTTGCTCGAAGCCATTGAAGTTACATCGAATGTGAAGTACCTTCTTTGAGCACCAGCGCCCCAAACCCTAATTTGGCGGTCGTATAGAGCAGTTTCTTGCTCGGTGAGCTCTTCTCCGTCCATTCTCTTAGTGAAACCCTAGCCAGCGAGCTCTAAGAGATGATCAGATCAAACCCGCGAATCTACAACTGGGTTTGAGGTTTTTGTTAACCGGAACATTGCCACACATGGTTTGGTTTGGTCCGGTCTGTTTTCTAAAGATCTAAATATAATTATTAATCGAATTCCTTCTTCTTTTTCGCCAACTTAGTAGTATAATTCAAGAAATTAATCTAATCAAGAGTGTATACAATCTGTAAAAGGTTAATCTTTTTCTCAAGAAGATTGTCGAATGGGTCAATCTTTCATCGAATATCCGTATGAGCTTAACTTGGTTCGCTTCTAGTGATCGATTCACCTATTCTTTTTTGACAACCAAACTCCATTTCATTAGTATAACGGATACTTATACAAACTATCTTTTAAGATTAACCAATCCGAACCCGGTAAGCTTATATGGGAAACAAAAGATAAGCGAGTTCTTGTTCTATCTAAACAACCTATACGGACATTGTTACAAAGAAACTTAAAGACTAATACAAAATGATAGAAAATATGGATCTAAAAACCCTAAAGAAAGCGAAATTCACTACGAATATAGGTTTTTCACCAGTTTTTATGAAACATTTATATTGTGCCTCATATTTTGGAGATTTTTTTAGGCCCAAAATTAGCAAAAAAAATCCTCAAAATTAGCAAAAAAGCCCCATAATTAACAAAAAATGTTCCATAATTAGTAAAAATCTCATAATTAAAAACAAATGTCCATAAATTAAGAAAAATTAATAAATAAAAATTATGAATGTCCCATAACTAGCAAAAAATAATAACAGTTTTTAATTATTTTATCGTATTTGGCCTCGAATTTCACCAGACCGGCACTGTATAGGTCACTCAATTTAGCGGTGGAGTAACCGCTGACATGTTGCCAGCCACCCTAAAATGTAAACGAAAGCTTTCGTGTAGTTTTAAACATTCAAACTTGCGCTTGTACTCAATTCACTTATTCTTTTCTTGCTAATAGTACATTATAACCAAATGTATCCAACGTGAACTAATTCAATTGTTTAAAAGATCCAAAAATTCAACATAAACCATAGAATTTAAATAAGTAAAATTATGGAGATTTATCTTACAATCTTATCATTTTACCAAAAACAAAAAAGTCTTTCAAAAATTCCATCCACCAAATTTAGTATTTAAACAAGTGAAAAGAATGTTTTAAGTTGGAAATCGATGGTGATTTTTTATTAAAAAAATATTAAGACATGGAAGACTTTCTATACGATTTTATTTTCTTTTCCTGATAATTGACGTTTGAGCTTTATGACCCCGTGAAAGAAAGTCAAAGAAATAACGCGTATCGGAGAAAGATCGAAGAAAAAACAGAAGAAGATGTTGTGTAATGCGAAGCACAACATTCACATGCTATGTTTTGTTTTGCCGTAATCAACTAAGCATCCTATTCCTCTTTCTATAGTACCACTTTCCAATTAATTATTTACTTTCATCAATCATCAAAGCAAGAATAGTAAAAATTTAAAACTAATTTATTTTGGATAAGAATCAGTAAAAGATTCAAGATTTTTGAGTATTTGAAAATTTTCAAAACTATACTCTGCTCATTCATAAATAATCGGATGTTCAGAGTTCAGACTTGATGAAATGGCAGAGACAAAAAAAAAATAAACAAAGAAAAGTAAACAAAAAAAAAGTTAGAAAAAGAACAAACAACAACAGCTGTCACTTTCCTCCATTTTTTCTTCTCTCTCTCTTTACTTACTCAAAGTTTTTAAAAAATGATATCAATAAACCCTAAATCAGGAAAGCAAAGTTACAATTAAAGTAAGTAAATCATTTCTTAACTTAGTAATAGCAATTATCATCACTTTCTTCTCTCTCTCCTCTTTCTCTTATTTGCATTATTGAAGTAGCAGCCACACTTGTTGTCTCCACTTTCTCTTGCTAAACCCCATCATCATCTTCTCTTTCTTTTTTTTTTCACTTGTCTCATTTTTTTTTTATCTTTCTCTTTTGGAGTTTCTTCTTCTTCTACTGACTCTACTACTGTTAGGTGTGTATGGATTTGGTAAGATTTCTCAACCTTCAAACACCAAACTTTTATTTTTCTATAATTTTTTTTATGTAATAACATGTTTATATCTTTCTTTAATCTTTCCCTTTTTTATTGCATTTTTTTTAATTCTTGCTTGGAATTGAGTAGACAGAAAAAAAAAAGTTTTTTTTTTTTTGCTTTCTTCCCATTTTGTGGGATCTGTTCTAGTTTCTATATTTCTGCACTTCTCATTCGTTTTTTCAGTACAATTTGTTTGCCATTTTTGGGATTTTTTTTGTTTTTTGTTTTCTTAATATCAAAATAGATAATTGTGTTAGAGCTTCAACTACAATTTCAGTGTACTCTTTCAAATTGTGTTTTTGCTTTTTTTTCTTCTTCATATGTGTTGAAATTGAAGTTTAATTGAGTTAAAGATTCATGGGTTTTGTGTTTACCAGTTGTTTTTGATGTTTTTTCTTAAATTTAGAGTAACAATATCAAAAAGGATAAATCTTGAGATTGTTGGATTGTGTTTCTTTTTTTTTTAGTGAGAGAAGAAGACCAAAGGAGAAGAAAAAAACAATCTTTGAATGGACTGGAATTTCAAAGTTAGCTCTGGTTATTTATCTGGATTCGATCAAGAACCGGATTTATCACCAATGGATGGTTCGATCTCGTTTGGTGGGTCTTCACAGTCAAAAGGGGATTTTTCATTTGATCTGAAACTTGGAAGAAACAATGGAATCTCTTCCTCCTCTGTTTTTGGTGATACAGAGCAAGTGATAAGTCTTAGTAAGTGGAAAGAGAGTTCTTTGGCTAAACCAGAGAGTTCAAGAAGCTCGAGTTCGAAGAGAACTAGAGGGAATGGTGTTGGAACCAACCAGATGCCGATTTGTCTTGTTGATGGATGTGATTCTGATTTTAGTAATTGTAGAGAGTATCATAAGAGACATAAGGTTTGTGATGTTCATTCAAAAACTCCTGTGGTTACTATTAATGGTCATAAGCAGAGGTTTTGTCAACAATGTAGCAGGTAATTGATCGAAAACTCGCTTTTTTCGGAGATTATGTTGTGTTAATGGTTGAGCTTATTGTTTATGTGTAAATGACAATGTTAACATTTGTGCCTAATAATTAGGTTTCATGCTTTGGAAGAGTTTGATGAAGGGAAGAGAAGTTGTAGGAAACGTCTTGATGGACATAATCGAAGAAGGCGGAAGCCGCAGCCTGAACATATCGGTCGTCCTGCGAACTTCTTTACGGGTTTTCAAGGTTATTGTTTTAAGAAAACTTGGTTTCTTGAATCCAATAGACCTGTTCTTGTTGATGAAGAAGCATTGTTTTATATATTCAGGTAGCAAATTGCTAGAGTTTTCGGGCGGTTCACATGTGTTTCCAACTACATCTGTGTTGAACCCGAGCTGGGGAAATAGTCTTGTAAGCGTTGCTGTAGCCGCCAATGGTTCAAGTTACGGTCAAAACCAGAGCTATGTTGGTTCTTCTCCTGCTAAGACAGGGATAATGTTCCCAATCTCTTCTTCTACAAACAATAGTAGAACCATAGGGAAACAATTCCCTTTCTTGCAAGAAGAAGAAAGCTCGAGAACCGCATCGTTGTGTGAGAGAATGACGAGTTGCATCCATGACTCTGATTGTGCTCTCTCTCTTCTGTCATCCTCCTCGTCGTCAGTCCCTCATTTGCTTCAGCCACCACTTTCTTTGTCCCAAGAAGCAGTTGAGACAGTTTTTTACGGGTCGGGATTGTTTGAGAATGCGAGTGCAGTCTCTGATGGATCGGTTATATCCGGTAATGAGGCTGTCCCTCTTCCGCAAACGTTCCCGTTTCATTGGGAGTAGTAGAAGAAGAAGAAGTAGGTAGATAGAATCAGAAAGATCTATTTGTGTCTCTTCTCTTCTCCCTCAATTTTCAATGTTCCTATATCATCATTGTTCTTGTTAAATGTTGAATTGTGGGGTTTGTTTTATTGACATTTGATTAGTTGATGTGTAGGATGTGTTGGTCTTGTAGCACCCCAATTAGCAGTAAGTTAACAGTTGAGAGTAGATTACTATTTATGTACACATCTTATTCCAATTATAGAACCTTAGAAGAACCACTCTTATCCTTTTGGGTTATGCATTTTAAAACATTTTCAAATCTATATAAACTTTGTTTTAGTTTTAAAATATGGCAGAGATTTGAATATGGATTTCCTAACTTGTTTACTTCAAGATTTGTTTTGTTTTCTTGTTTTAGTAGTTTCTTACAGTCAAAACAGAACAAGAGCATATATATATATATATATATGAGAATCATAGGTGTGTGATGATCTTTTGATGGCGTGGTTGTAATCGTGAACCTTTGGCTTTGTGGAGCTCTCGATGATATTGCAAACTTAAGGTAGTGGATTGCTAGAATTTGTTCTGGCCAAGACATAATATCAATCACACTGGTTGATCTAAAGTCGTAAACTTCGTGATTCACCATCTTCTTCTTTAGTCTGTTTTCATCTCTGTTCTTGATCAGAACATGTTTGAATGATAGTTTCTTCCAATGCGAAAGGTTTAATTAATTGCGAGTATATAGTATTAAGCTTTTATTGTGGTTAAATTAAGGTTCATGCAAGATTTGCAAT
The DNA here is from genome assembly GCA_019202805.1 of Arabidopsis suecica. NCBI lineage: Eukaryota > Viridiplantae > Streptophyta > Magnoliopsida > Brassicales > Brassicaceae > Arabidopsis > Arabidopsis suecica. The sequence continues at coordinate 8,094,683 of CM032912.1, read as the reverse complement.
AAGTGACATCAAAGCCTCATGTTGCCGATTCAATGATCGATACTCGGAATGAAGTGGATTATGTTAACGGAAAAGGCGATTTCTCGTTATTGAAGGCACAAATGTTGGTTCATAGTGGCATCCTTTTACCAACACTTCTAATTAAAAAGAACAAACAAAAGAGATGCATTCTTTTTGATTTGAAATGTTCACTATATACCACTATAACACACCTATTAATTCACATTACTAGACCAAAGAAATCTTACAAACAATTGACCTCGTAAGTAATACATATTTTTAAGGTCCCAAACAGAAACTTCATGCATGTGCCGGTGTCAAGACCGGCTCTGGCTATTACTGATGTTGCCCAGTCCGCCATTACTTACAAAGAAGAGGTTGGTCAAATGGAGTAATATTGCATGGAAATTTTGGAACAAATTATTTTTTTGGCTAAAACATATTTTAAGATAAAACAGATAAAATTGAAATGGCTATTGAGATCATCCAAGAGATTCATTATAGATGCCTATGTTTGTTGGCCTTTCTTTTTCGGCTAAATTTCTAATAACATTTGAAATATATATATACTAAGTACTAACCTATCAATATCGTAATAAAAATGTATAATTGGTCAACTCTCCATTTTGTCATTACTGAAAATATCGAAACAAGCTTAAGTCTAATGCAATGCAAGTTATAGTTCTTCTTTTTGGGGGTTTATATCGCAAGTTTTGATATCATTAAAATAGCATAATAGTTACGTGAACAAGGAAAACATGGTAAAACTGATAATATAGAAAAGGTAAAAGCATATATATAGGAAGAAAAAGTTTTTGTAAGTATAGAGATTACGTAGAACTAAGTGCCCGGAAAGTGGATGACGACGGTCAAGACAGTGACAAGGCCGAAGTAAAGGAAGGCGTGGAGAAGGATTGAGTAACCGCTCGTTTCCATCTTCCCGAAGTCTACAAAGTTGTTGTTTCCCGGAACCTGAAACAACAATCCAGGGCTCAGTACCACAAACAAAACCGTCGCCACCACCACCGCAACCCACTCTGACATTTTCCTCTTTTTTATACCAACGAGAGAGAGATAGAGAAGTTATCTTAAGAAAGAGAGGAGGGATAGTTAAGTTATACCACTTGGTACTTGATATTGAAACCCTTGGGGATATGGTTTGGTGAAATGGCATAATACTTGTGACGTGGTGTTACACGTCAGAAGTGTCGTGGTCAAATTGTGGGTTGATGACTTTGGTTAATGTCTCGAGAGATTCGTTAGACGATGGTTGGGTGGTCTCTCTCATTTTGTAATCACTTAAATGTCTTAATCATTGGGTCTCGTTGACTAAAATAAGAAGTTCGAAATTTCGTTGTGGTAATACTAGTAGACTAGGATATGACCCGCGGTACACCGCGGGTTAATTATTTATTTTAAAATTTTATTTTTGGTTTTGATCAATGTAGTTTATGTTTAGAATTGTTGTTGTTTTTTTTTTCTTGTTACAAAATAATTATGATCGGTTGTGTGTAGAATTAAATAACCCGTAATTAAGCTACGATAATATTGATTAGTAATCGGATGTATATGATTTGTAAGTTTACAATGTGTTTATTTCTGTAAGCATATAATTTGTGCGACGGTAATAATCATTACAATTTTAAAACTCTAATTATGCATTATACTAATGAAACTGTAATAATCAAAAGGTTGATACATATTATCATGACCAAAGTATTTTATACAATGTATTTTTCTAACAATACACATAATTCTGGATACTTAATCAAAAACAAAGCCCACAACATTTTATTCATGTGCTACAAACAGACTGTTACTGAAGCCCAATTCTAAAAACAAAGCCCATACAAAATCACCAGCCCAACTACTGTATAACAGTTTTTGCTGGGAATGGAGAAAAAAAAAACGGACGATTTAATCAATCCGATGTTGGTTCTCTTTCACGAACTCATCTCACTGTAATCCGTCACTTTCCGACCTCCGGTGACGTCTACACTTCTCGATAGATGATGATTAGCCGTCTGAAATCGCAAATCCAGGATGATAGCTTCTGAGATTGAACGGAACTAAATCTGCTGTACTCGAGAGAAACAATGTGTAAGTGATGGTTGTCAATTGATTTTACAACTGCTTTGATATAGAACTGTTATCTATTTACTGATTTATTATGGATGTAGCTGTAGATTATTGGGTTGAATTTGAAATTTGGCAATAAATTTTAGCAATCCGATTGTTGCATATAGATTTAGTACATATAGCTTTGTTTCAGCTTTGGATTTACTAAAGTATCTTATTTGTTATTGTTTTGGATTGTACATATAGATTCTGCATTACAGAGCTCTGACCTAAACATTTATCTTCACAGGCAAGACCAGCAAACTAAATAAGATAAGGGACTTGAACTCATCGACAGGAGGACCTCCGGTCAAATAATACATTCAACTGTAATAGGTCGAACTGTAATTTCCAACATTAAGTACTTTTTTGATATCAAAACATATGGGACATCAGATGAAATGAAATAGTTATATATCATATTATCACTGTAGGCCTGATAACGGAGCTGAATTCAAGAAATGGAGTTGCTAAAGGAGATGAAGTGTGGAACTGAAAGGTTAGTTCTTGTAGATTGGAATATTATAAAAACTAATTCAGTAGCACAAACTCTTATTAAATCCATGTCATGTTCTCCCTTTTTTAAAAATAGCAGTAAGTATGGAAAAATATTTGAATGCTGATACTTATTGTTTGATGAAATTATAAAAATGTTTACCTAGATGAACTGCTAATTGAAAACATTAGCTATTCCACGTGACCTTTTCCCAACTTGTTTGTTTCTGTTAATGGAAAGAATACTGTTAGTTTACTTAGCAATGTCTGTATTTTTTGTGGGTTTTGCAAACCATAAAGCAAATATTAAGTAAGACAAAGTAAAAGGAAACATACCTTTTTTATTTCGATGAAAGACAAATCACTCCAGAACCATTATCAGTTGATATTCTGGAAAACTTCTTTAAAAACAACATTTGTTGTTTGTTTTTGAATCTTCCCTTCTTTATCTAGAATAAGAATTTTCAAACCTTTCTTAGAAGTGACCCTAGATAGAGGAACATAGAGTTGGCCATGAGAAAAAACTGGCTTCGGTAAATAGAGACCAACTCTCTCAAGAGATTGGCCCTGACTCTTGTTGATGGTCATAGCGAATGCTACTGACACTGGGAACTGTCTCCTACGCATCCGGAAGGGCAGCTTCGTATCCGATGGTGTAATGTTGATTAAGGGAATCAAAACAATGTCTCCACGTCTGTCCCCAGTTATAACTTTTGCTTGAAGAACTTGTTTAGTAATTTAGATAATAAGGAATTCTGAAATAAGCAAACTGAATCAAAGTAATATTAAGTAGAAAGAAGCAAATCCAACTTAGAACAAAAAGTCATAAACTTTGATAATGTTTAAAAAACCAAAACGAAAGAAAGCACACAATAAACCAACAATCCAATTGAGCCACGATCCATTAAACTTCTAAACAGACTACTTCTTTTCCTGCTTGATCTTCACAGCAACCCCCTTAAGTCACCACTTTACTTGCAACCTTCTTGTCATTCACAGGAGGTGTCTCATGGCACTTCACACCTTTTCCTTTGTCCATAGTTCCATTACCATCAACACTGTCAGGAAACTCAGCATTCTTCACATTCATACATTCATCACTAAACTCAGGATCCGACTTCTCCAAATCCAACGACTGAATACAAATCTTCTTGGAACTGGATGATTGTTCAGAGGCAGACAACTTTGTAGCATAAACACGCTTGGATGATGGAGTCACTGAGTCTGAGGTCTCCTGACTCAAAGTTAACATCAGACACTGAAAAAACACGCATTGTATTAACGGATTGCTACATTTCACATTACTTAATACTGATATTGAGGTCGATAAAGTATTGAATAATATCTGGTCTCCAGAAACAATGGATGCAGGGTTGACAGAGTGTTCTGAGTCTTCCAGAACCTCTTCACCTAAGAGACCATCGTTCGACAACAGCCTCATGACCTTATAAGAATCTTCCCATCCCATACGTTTTCTTTCTCAACAGAGATGAGAAATAGGAAAGTCTTCCCAACCAAATTTCTAATGACGTCAGGGACATCATTTGGATCCTCAATCTAAATACAAAACCAAAAAATTGTAAAGCCATTTGTTATACGCTAATAAACTGTTAGCTTCAAACAAACCATGTCAGTTATATGGTTGTAATAGTATAAGTACCTCATTAAAAGATCCACCTAACAAAGAAGCCGCTGATTCACCAACCATGTCAGCACATATGCTATCAAACAGGAGACATTTAGTTTCACCAGTGTTGTCCATTACTTTCACGTAAAGCATGTACCTAAGGTCCATGAAAATAATATATTGTGACATGTATATTTAGTGTTAGTAATGTACATATACTGTAAAATACACTTACTTGGCTTGAACATTAGTAACTGCATTCTTGCAGACATCACACCAAAACCTTGGTTTTGTAGGCTTCAATGAATATGTGTTAACACCAGAATGTATATGTGTCACTTTCTTGTTGCAATTACGACAACTAAAGTAATACCAAGACCAATCTGTGTCAAGTCCATAGATTGTACAGACAACCCTAACCTTTCCAATCTAAAATTAAAATAGGATTGCATCAGTTAACAAAACTTCGTAGATTTATTAAATATGTAACTTAACTACTCAAACCTCCATTCACCAGTCTAAATATTAGAGAACATAGCTAATGAAAGGTAGCTAGAGTCACTAACAGGATCACACCGGGTGACCTGTGTCACCGTAACAAAGGACATCTTATATAGATGACCAGTAGGGTGGAATTGACCTGATGCATGGTTAAGAGCAAAGGTTTCTATAAACCTCCACTCATTGACTGACAAGTTGTTCACATACTTGCTCACCAAATCCTTCTTAACTGATGCATGAATCTTGACACCCTATGACAAACGAAAAACACATAATTAGAATGATCATCTAGTTAACATTTTGATTTTATTATGATCAAGTAAAGTTACCTGTGAGTCTGCCAACACTAACTCCAGCGTTTCACCAGTCATGCTAGTGTACTGACGCCACGAGTGAAGCACCTTCACTTGGACACGCCATGAAGTCTTGTAAGGCCGGATATCTCTCAAAAAAGCAAAGGAGGCAACCATTTGTATTGGTAAGCAAGTTTTAATTTTTCTAAACAGAGCGAGATATGATAGACTGAAATGTGGAGAAATGGAATGGAATTTAGGCTGTAGTTATAGTGGTGTGAGATTGTATAGGGTTTTAGAATATGGAGTAGGCGAAATCTTGAGGATCAAGTTGTGAATATTCTCTGGGAATATAGGTAACTGGATATGCGGCTACAAAGTTATCACAGTATTGAAGTTGGTTGCAGTTGATGTATAGATATTGCCATATACTGTAGGTTGTTTAAAAACTGATTAGATACGTTGAAGATTGATTTGGAAACCAAATTGATTTCTGATATAAAGTTTAGCTACATTATAGGTAATTGAATAGAGACGGAATATACTATGCGAATGAAACAGCTTGAAACTTGGGAAGTTACAATATTAACAGTTTGATTCACTTATTTGAAAGTTAAACTTTTGGGAAGTTATAATATTAACAGCTTGATTTACTCGAGATTCTTGCATTGATTCATGCTAACGATTTTATTATAGGTGTGTGAGATTTTGAAGGATCCGAAAGTCAGCAAATGGGCCAGATATTGGGGAAATACAGCAAATGGGCCGAATTTCCGGGTTAAAAACCGGGTCAAAAACTAATAAAAAAATCCGACCCGATTGGAACCCCAAAAAGTGTTGCAAAAATGTATAGTAGATAGGAACTAGATTTAAATTTATCAACGAATAAGATAGATGTTTAGGGCCACTCTCATATTAACCTCTTTGACTTCAACCCAAAAAAAAAAAAGTGTTCTCCTACTTGTACTCTTTTAAGTTTCAATGTATCGTCATGTGGTGTTACTTGAGACTTTCTTCACGTATGTATGATCCCCATTGCCACCATGAAATAATACGAAACCACGTATATCAACACAAACAACAATGCCGCCAACCACAGATGTATTCGACCTGCAATTTCATTATAGAAAAACCACAGTTTTAGGTTATGGAGACCCTGTTCTTAAAATGGAAAGATAATAGGAGAAACCGTAAATGTGCATACGTTTTCGACCCTTTTGTTTGATCACGGTTAGCCTTGCCCTTGAGTCAAAAGATACCGACACTAAGCACCTGCGAAACCGAACCCATTAACAATTTTGAATGGTTACATGTTTTCTTCCTTCAGAATTCGTATCTATTTGTTTGTTTGGCATCATTGAATCGGTAGTTATACAGTAAAGGAGTAGAGAAAAAACCTTGAATCAGGGGAGAAAGTCAGTGCGGTGACTAAACCGAGATGAGCTTTCTTGACGACTTGGTTAATTTGCATCTTTGTCGAATCAATTATCAAAACATCTCCTTCGAGTGTTCCTCTGCATTAAGAAAAATGACATGAAAACCAAAAATATAGTATTTCTGTTTGGCCCCAAAAGTGAGAAGAAAGATCAAACTTACATTGCAAGAAGCTTCCCATCAGCTGAGACATTAAAGGCAGATATAGAGTTGTTTTTTTTAATAAGCTTTGAACTTCTTCTTCTCCATGATGTTGTATCCCATGTTATAATACTCCCACCACGTTCTACACAAAACAAATCAACTCTAAATCGTTGGCTGAGACAAAAAGGGCTATGTTCTTGCACTGTCAGAATATATATAAGAGTTTACCAGTGTTTGCAGCAACGTAAAGAACTTCATTGCCAGAACTGTCTACAGAGAATCTACACGAGGCAAACATTTCATCCTGCATTTCACAAACACATCAGATCCAATGCAACAATAATGTATACTACTAAGAGCCTAAACCCAACTGACCTTCTCTTTTGATAGACTGGTAATAGCAGCAGAAGCATTCACATCCCAAACCCGACAAAGTGGACCTCCAAGAGATACAAGAAACTTACCACTCTCACTGCAAACAGAAAAACATCACTATCAAGAAATCTATTCACAATCATTTCTTCAAAGATGATCCCTTTCTCACCTAAAAGTTAAGCTTTTAACTGATGCATGTGCCTGAGACTCATTAAGTAATACTTTCATGCTTGGCCATTCAAAAACCCTTAAAGTCCCATCCTGTACTGCATCAAAAACCAAACGCATAAGAACAACCACCACCACCGAAGTTTCTTTCTTTCTTTGTTATATAAAAGAGATAGATCCTTCCTACCTCCCCACCAGTAGCGAGCACAGACCCGTCATGATTAAACGAGAGACACAATTGTTGTCCAACATCTTGTAACTCTTTAATCACTTTCTCTGACTCTTCCTCATTATCATCATCTATAATGTTTTCCCAATCAAACAGTCTGCAACTGTTAGGCAATGCGCAAATAAGACCATCTTGACGAGGATGAAGAGTCATACGATAAGGTAGATCAGTGCCAACCACAAGCCTACCAATCTGTGAAAAACATTGAGAATGTTGAGAGAATTGTGAATTATGATTCACACAAGAGAAGAAAAGAAGGAACTTACAGGTTGTTCAGAGAGAGAATTGGTGTGGAGATCAACACGACAGATTGAGATAACATTAGGGATTCCACTTCGTCCTTCTCCGCCTCCGCCGGATAAAACGATGTACGACGACGAGAGATCATCATCATCATCATCCTGATCCTTAGTGATTTTAGATCTGACAGCTTCTTTCGGAATCCAGTCGGCGGCGTAAATTGGTACACCGTAAGTCTGAAGATTAGACGGTGGTGGTTGTTGATTACTCGCCATTCTCCCGACGGAGCTCAATGCCAGAGCCAAGTGTAACCTTGATAACGACAAATAAGATGGGCCTCAATCACTCAACATAACAATTGAACACAAGCCCAATAAAGCCCAGTCAAACACATCTGATCGAATTAATTCGAAACGTAATAACCAGGTTATTTATTTAATTTGTATGCCATCTCTCACATAAACCAGTTTGCGATAAGGAGAGACAATGACAGCGTCGAAGTTCCCGCGTGATACTCCCAGCAAATTTCAAGGGTAAATATGTAATTTCGTCGTTAACATATTGGCAAAATGAAGAAAAGTTCCACCACGGATTTTTTAATATTAAAAAAAAAACAATTTTGGTCTTTTTTTTTTTAATTATTCAATTAATTATTTATTATCTCCTCTGGCTCTTCTTGCTTTCCCTCTCCTTTCGTCTTTCTCGATTCCCAGAAAAAAATCCAATTCCTTGATTGATTATCGATCGTGTCCTTCTCCCACAAATAGCATTTGTAGGCGATTCGAAACGGTCGATCATTCTTTGAATTTCTTTTCTCTGTGAATTTGAATATCACATTTTTGATTTTTCCTAAGAAAACAATTACTTGGTAAGTTCCAATATGCATTTGAAGTTTCTGGAAAAAAAATCAAAATCTGCGTCTAGTCGATGATGATGATGATTGTCGAATCTTTGTTTCAGAATTTGACGGAGGAGATCGGAGTAGTTGAAAATGGCTAACCAAGGTGGTCCGTCGAGAAAAAGTCTCTCGTTCTCTGGTCATTCATTTCAAGGAAGGAAAAAATCTTCAGATAACGAAGGTGGTGGTGGTGGTGGCTCTGACCTCCTCCCACGGCGATCTCTCACATCTTCTCGTTCTTCCATGTAAATCACCCCAAATTCTTCCAATTATTCATTTTTGTTTTTGTAGTTGAGTCTGTTTTAGATACATGTTTGAAAATAACTTTCTGGAGATTGAAATTAATAACGATGGTTATTAATTAACTATGGTGATTGATTTTCACTTTACATAATTCCATGGCTTCGATTTGAACGTATAGGATACATAATTCCATTGCTCTGAGGAAACTAACTGTAACTGATTCATGTTGATGTAGAAGCTTGAGTGGGGAAAGGAGCGGAGAGAGAACGGTAAAGAGACTAAGGTTGTGTAAGGCTCTTACTGTACCCGATAGCACAACTTTATTTGAAGCTTGTCGAAGAATGGCTGCACGTCGCGTTGATGCGTTATTGCTGACTGATTCTAATGCATTACTTTGTGGGATCCTAACAGACAGGGTAAAATATTTTCATGACCACGATTCTAATGAAAACTGATTTTTAACTTATCTATTTCTCTCTTTTTGTTTTAAGGATATAGCAACGAAAGTGATTGCTAAACAACTTAACCTTGAAGAAACACCTGTATCTAAAGTTATGACCAAGAACCCTGTTTTTGTTTTGTCTGATACTATTGCTGTGGAAGCTCTTCAAAAGATGGTGCAAGGTTTGTAATGCTTAGGAAACATAGTTGTCTCTTTTTCTTTCGAAAATTCTTTGTTTTCATGGTACTTGAACTGAGGCAAGTGGACCTGTAGGCAAATTTAGACATTTGCCGGTGGTGGAGAATGGAGAAGTTATTGCGCTTCTCGATATTGCAAAGTGTTTGTATGATGCAATTGCCCGCATGGAAAGATCAGTTGAGAAGGGTAAGGCCATTGCTGCAGCTGTTGAAGGCGTTGAAAAGAACTGGGGAACATCTATCGCTGGTATGTTAAAAAACACAGAATTAAGTATCTCAATTTGATTTCCTCATAACTCTAGAACAGCTTTCAATTGTCTTCTTGCATGACGTTTTTGTTGGATATAGGACCAAACACTTTTATGGAGACACTTAGAGAACGAATATTCAAGCCTTCACTTTCAACTATAATTCCAGAGAATACAAAGTAGGTAATATCCCTTAAAAATTTTTTTTTATCATATGAAATCACTTTGATCTTACACTTGTTTTATAAAGAGCGATGCAAAGCTTAACGACTAACGAGTAAATTTGGAAATGTACAGGGTTTTAAAGGTTGGATTGGATGAGACTGTGTTAGGAGTAACCATGAAGATGGTGGAATATCAGTCTAGCGCAGCCATGGTGATGGTTGAGAACAAATTAGTAGGGATTTTGACGTAAGTGTTACATTTGGCCTCATGTCTCCGTTTTCGTATATGTTTGGAGAATAAGCATGTTCTGCTACTTGGTTTTGAAAATTTGTTTCTACCACATCATGTTTTATACTTTTCTTATGGAGCTTTGATCATAAATTGTGATTCTTGTTAGCTCAAAGGACATCTTGATGCGGGTGATATCCCAAAACCTTCCTCAAGAGACAACTACTGTGGAGAAGGTAATATTTTCCTTAAGTCGGGTTTTCGGTAATATTTATATCAATACTCATTTCCTGTCTTTGTTGTTTCTTTTCAATTATTCTATAGGTTATGACACAGAACCCAGAATCTGCAACAGTTGATATGGCTATTGTTGATGCCTTGCATATCATGCATAATGGGAAATTTCTCCATCTTCCTGTATTAGATAAAGGTAACAAAATGTCTTCAAAACTGACTTTAAGCAATAAAGTATGAAACATTGTTATTTCAACATTGTCTATGTTGATGATTTCATGCAGATGGAGATGTCGTCGCTGTGATTGATGTGATCCACATAACTCATGCTGCTGTTACTACGGTACACTTTTTATTTTATTTTTTATTCTCTTCTAGTTGAAGTCGAAAACATGAGACAAGATCGATAAACAATCCGAGAGAAGAAAGAACATGAGATATTTGTTGCCATTATTGTTTTGCTATAAGCTTTTATTTCCCTTTGACAAGGCGGGAAGTACGGCTGGAATAAATAATGAGACAGCAAACTCAATGATGCAAAAGTTTTGGGATTCTGCGATGGCGTTATCGCCTACTGAAGATATAGATGAAACGAGGAGGTTTCTACTCATTTTCCTTTGAACCATTTAGTTTTGACAATAAGCTAGTTTCTTAAAGTGTCATAAAATTTTGCAGTGAAGAAGAATCGATGAAATTATCTTCGGAGATAGAAGGGACAAAATCATTCTCATATCCCAACACATTTGCTTTCAAACTCCAAGATAAAAAGGGACGAATGCATAGATTTATGTGTGGTACGTTAAATCATAACTCTTGAAAAACAGGACACTTTTTATGCCAATGCGGCTGCAGAGTCCATTAACCTTTTTTATTTTACTTTCCATTCACAGAAACGCAGAGTTTGACAACTCTGATAACAGCAATTCTACAAAGAATGGGGGATGATATTGAGCCTGATAACTTGCCTCAGATAATGGTACATATTTATTCGAAACTTGTTAAACGAGAAGAGGAAAATTTTTGCTTCTTTTCTTGACATATTTTGTGCTGTGTAGTACGAAGATGAAGACAATGACAAAGTCGTTTTAGCATCAGATAACGATCTTGGAGCTGCCGTAGAACATGCAAAATCAATAGGCTGGAAGGTAATAAATTGTACATCCATTCTTTTTGTCAATTGATGCAAGAACTAGGATGACATGATACCTTTGATTCGTGTTTCGGTCCGAGGTCTTTTTTGGTTTTAGATCATTAGTATCTGAAGTAAACATTTCTAGCATGGCTCGGTTTGGTATTCAATCAAACATATCCCTTATTCAAAGACAGTCTCGCTTCGGGGTTTTCCCTTTTTCGGTTTGGTTAATGCGGATTTTGGGCTAAAGAAGAATATATTTTTGTTGGGGATTCCAAATGGTGCAGGGTTTAAAATTGCATTTGGACTACACAGAAGAAAGAGGGCACAGGAGAGGTCTAAGTTCAGAGGATATGGACTACGACCAGTCAAACTCATGGGCAGCCGCTTACAAAACGGTGGCAGCCGGGGCTGCTCTTGCTGCTGGACTTGGAGTTTTGGTGTACCTTAAGCGCCACTCAAACTAACAGATTCATTTTGGGGAGATACAAAAGTGAATGCTTTTGCAAACCAATTATACCTCTTCATTTATTCGTGTTTGTTGTTTTTTGTTATCTTGTTGCTCATCATCATGCTTATTTGTTTTTCAACTTTACACATGAATTGTATATATAAATAAGTAAACATTTATTTGTATTGACTGTGTTGTCCAAACTTTTCTTTGAAACTGAAAATTACAAAAATAGGTAATCACATGAATCAACCTAATTTTCAGTCAGGAGAAAAGATTGTATTTCATCAAGATTGTGGGAAGATAGCAAAAAGAGCAAAAGTGGAGAACAAGTAAGGGATTTGATCACTTGTTGGGTTTTTAGGTTCTTTGTATGATCTAATTATCAATGAAATGGACAGAGCTGAGAAGAAGATCTATGATGTTCTTGCTTGGGAAAACAATAAGAAAGCAGTTGTTGAAGCCTACCACAAGATAACTTGTTGCAAGAGATGTAGGGCTTTCGGGCTTTAACTTCCAGATATTCAAAAAAAAAAAAATAGAAAAGAGAAAATCGGGAAACCTTTTAAGGTCGTAATAACAAGAATATTAAGAAAAATTGAATTCTCTAAAGTCTGACGGGTGACAAATTTAGATAAACAAGAAAATCCAGCATTGAAAACAACATTATATATATATATATATATATATATATGTATATATATATATATAATGTATGGGAAAATTGTTTCTATCTAAAGTGTACACATCATCATCCAAATCGTCTTATTTTAATTTTGTGTTAACTCCACACATTTTATTTATTAAAACAAAAAAACAATAAAACTATTTCTCATATCTATTAACTAATAGCAACATTTAATGTTTAGTTATAAATGCATTATTTATTTACGCCAAACTATTTCTCATAACTATTAACCAATAGCAATTCATCAAATTTTAAAATTCTCAATTAATGATTCTTGAAATTCACAATTTATTAACATTAATTGATAAAAAAATTACAAAAAATCAATCTTTTTGATACAAAAATAAAATCTCAAAAATTAATCTTTATGATACGGAGGGAGTATTAAACTTAGAAAGACGAAAAACTAAAAAATTTGCACCAACATAAAAAAAATGAAATCATGGTGGACTAATGAACTCGTATAATTGTGATGAAATTTATAAATTTACACAATTTATATGATTTCGTTACAATTTAGTATTAAAGTATAGATTAATACATAAAATTAAATATGTTGTATTTGTGGTCAAGCGGTCTAATAAAAATACAGTGACTCTCAACTCTCAAGTGATCTTTGTTTTATTTCATTAGTTAAAACTTAAAATAAATAAAAAGTTTTGAGCCATTGAGGCATTGACTATGACTTGGTGGCGTCACAAACTAGAGCTCCTAGTAAACGACCGATGGCTAGTCTTCGTGTGCGCCATGTGGATCCAATCCGTCGCCGGCGTCGGTTATCTATTCGGCGGCTCTATGTCTCCGGCAATCAAGACTTCCCTTGGCTACAATCAGAAACAAATCGCTCTTCTCGGTGTTGCTAAAAACCTCGGCGACGCCATCGGATTCGTCTCCGGTGCTTTATCTGAGGTCTCACCTACCTGGGTGGTTCTAATCGTCGGTGCAACTCAGAACCTTATTGGCTACGGTGTTGTTTGGCTCGTCGTCACTGGTCAATTGCCTAATTTGCCTCTCTGGATGGTTAGATAAAATTTCAAATCAAAATTGCATACACATCTGCGATTATAGAAAGTAACAAGTTTATTTGTTCATGTAGTTGTTTGTTGCTATATTCGTGGGAACAAATGGTGAAACTTACTACAATACAGCATCACTTGTGTCATGCATTCATAACTTCCCAGAAAGTCGTGGTCCTGTGGTGGGAATCTTGAAAGGGTTTTCTGGTTTGAGTGGAGCAATCTTGACTCAGGTTTATTTGATGTTCAATCCTTCTCGTGATTCTTCGGTTATTCTCATGGTTGCTCTTGGACCACCAGTTGTGGTTGTTGCTCTTCTATTCGTTGTTAGACCAGTGGAAAGAAGTTGCAGGACGAACTTGCGTTCTGATGATTTACGATTCTTGGCTATTTACGGTTTCTGTGTTGTCCTTGCAGTATATTTACTAGGATTGTTGGTACTTCAGAGTCTTTTTGATATAACTCAAAAAATTATCACAACCTCTGGAGCCATCCTTGTTGTTTTCATGGTTGTTCCACTTCTTGTTCCGTTTTCATCGGTTTTCATCTCGGGTAATAATGTTGCCTTAGTGAAGTCCGAAGAAGGAACTTCCAATGTGGATCAGCATGAGGTTAAAACTTTAATTGAGAGAAGTGACATGCCGCTGGAAAAGAAAAGAGTGCCGTGTATAGGAGAAGATTTCACCTTGTTACAAGCTTTGGGACAAGCCGACTTCTGGCTTATATTTATGTCTCTGGTTCTAGGTGTAGGTTCGGGAATAACGGTTATAGATAATCTTGGTCAGATTTGTTATTCCCTCGGGTACAACAACACCAAAATATTTGTCTCACTGATCAGCATCTCCAATTTTCTCGGCCGTGTTGCTGGTGGCTACTTCTCAGAGCTAATCATAAGGTACAAAACCCGGAAACCATTTCACTTTCAGATAAAACATAAACGTATAGAATCAACTGTGTGACTGACATTTTCATCACTTTCTTCCTCTTCACAAGAAAACTCTCACTTCCAAGAACATTGGCAATGTCTGCGGTTCAGGCAATAATGTCCTTAGGGCTCATCTACTATGCCATAGACTGGCCCGGAAAGATCTATGTAGTGACCATTGTGATAGGAATGGGTTATGGCGCTCACTGGGCAATCGCTCCTGCTTCAGTTTCTGACATTTTTGGCCTGAAGAGCTTTGGTTCTCTCTACAATTTCCAGATCACAGCTTTACCTATTGGGTCGTTTGTGTTCTCAGGTGTGATCGCTAGTAACATCTATGACTACTACGCCAGAAAGCAAGCCGGACCCTCCACAGAAACTGATCAGTCGCTTGTCTGTACTGGCTCGGTGTGTTATTCAGTCACGTGCGGTCTCATGTCCATGTTGTGTCTAATGGCTATGGTTTTTAGTTTGAGTGTGGTTTATAGGACGAGGAAGTTTTACTTGAGGCTTAACCGAGTCTCAAAGACTTGAAGATAGTGTAACTGTGTAAGCAATTTTCATTTTGTCTTTGGAAGATTCTTGTAAGCAATTTCTACAGGTTTCGTTGGAAGAAGTATGTAAGCAATTTTCAATTCCATACTTAAGAAGCTTTAATTGGTGGTGTTCACAAGTACTTTGATTGAAAGATAATTAGCCTAATAGTTAGATATCGTACATTACATAACCATCTTATTTACTCATCTTATTACATAGCATTAGAGTGTTTATGCATTTTCAAAACTGTTTTATCCTTTATGCTAATTCTGTGTAGACCTCTTAAATGGCCACACTGACCTTTGAAAATCGTTGTGGATAACAAGTGTGCAACATGATTGGTTCTTTGAGCAATGACTTTTGCTAACGACAAATTAGGAGCCAGATTTTAAAACCAAATGTTGCCACTTAATAAGTTTATAGATAGAAAAATATCTTTATACTTTTTAGGAAAAATAATAAATCTTTCTTTATTCGAAAAGGTCCAAATCTTACACTCGTTTTATTTTTATTTAAAAACCAAATGTTGCCACTTAATAGTTTTATAGATAAAAAAAATCTTACAAAGATAAATAAAAAAACCCACTTTATATAAATTTTTAATTTCTACAAACACCAATTATAGATTTTGAGTATTGAAATAATTTGAATTGAGCACTGAAATAGGGGGGAAAAAAGTTAGCATAAAATGTCATTTATATGCGTGTACGAAATCTTTGTCAAATAAGCATCACTTTAAGGTTTTTGAAGTTATAAATTGAGGTTCTTCATTTTGTAATCTAAAGAAGAAGAAGGAGAAAAACAAAAACCATCGACAAGTCTAAAACTGTTCTTCTTGAGTATAGGTATAATTATCTTCATCATCTACGTTACTACTTTGCATCAGTCTTCTTTTTCTTTTGTTCTCATTTGATTTGTTTACTATATATGTTTTTGTTTTTATCTCGTCATTGTTTACAAAATGAAGAACCTCAACTGATGTTGGAGTGGATAAAAAAACCCAGCCCAACCCTGAACCTGAAATGAACGTGAAAGGATTGCTCTCGTTTTAGGGAGAGTTCATGTGTCAATTTTTGGGGTGAAAAGGATGAAATGATGTTGGTTAGTACATATAAAAAAAAAACCGCGGTGCCAAAACCCAATAAGATAAACCCATATAAGACTCTATTAATTCGGGTACCCGGTCTGTTTTAAATCCGTGATTTTGTAATATAAAAAGCTTATCTATGGACTCAATATTTGATATGGGTTTCAGGTACCCAGCAGATTAAAGTCCATCATTAATATCCCTATATGACATAATGCCCCGGTATATGCACTGGTCCATAGTGTTGCCTCTCTAGAAACCGTTTAAGATGTGTATTTCTTGGCTGAATAGCAAGAATAATGATGAACTGGATCCAATGAAGTGGATTGGTTCAGGGTTTTACAAGACAAGCGGATGTTTCTCGATTGGGAAACCCGGCAACACCAAGTCTCTCAATTCATTCTCACACAAAGTGGAATGGACAAAAGGTTTTGTATACATATATAGGGTAACGTTTGGGAGCTGTATACAAACTTGTTACCATCTTAGAACAGTTCAACTCCAAACTGGTCACTTTTCGTTTGAATTTAATTTGTATTTATTGGAGCATATTTTGTTTAACAAATTTTTACCCTTTACGAACATGTTTATTAATGATCTCTCTTTTGTTTTGCAGTTAAACATCAAAATGTGGAAGAGTTTTCTCTCTTGAGTGTCTACGAAATCATGTGAACAAATTAAATAATTAGAAAACATTAACCTTAGGTAAATTTTAATTTTATAGGGATTACAGGATTTGTACTTTCTACATTCATATATTATTGTTATATATTGTTTCATATGTCAAATTGAACCATATATTACATTATGGGTTTAAGTAATAAGAAATGTAAATTAACTAAAATGCAAATTAACATCATAAGCAAATTATTATTAAAATTCTCCAACATTTTGAGCAAATTATGCTTTCACATTTAACATATGAAAACATAGTTTTTAACTAATGATTTTCGAAAATAAGTGTTGTACAGCAAAATTTTAACTTTCAATTTTATAGAGAAAAAAATACATTTTGTATTTCCTTTATTAAGAGTATTGAATAGTAAAAACAATTCTTCTCAATAGTAAATACACTTTAAGTACAAATAAATCACTTTCTTTGTTTTTTCCTTATTATACCAACTACCAGTCAGTCAACTCACACACATAATGTTAATAACATTAAATATTCTTAACAAAATATTAAATGGGTTAAGATTCACATTTGAGAAAAGATTACATGTTTCTTATCCCACCATATCTTATGTACGCTTAAGCTTTTCCTTTATATATGCAAACCACCACATAAGAAATCTCAAGCCCAGTACCTAGAAACTTCAAACAAAAGATATCATGGAGAACAACAACGGCAACCACCACCAGCCACAGAAAGATAACGAGCAACTAAAGAGTTTCTGGTCAAAGGAGATGGAAGGTGACTTGAATTTCAAGAATCACGAGTTTCCCATAACTCGTATCAAGAGGATTATGAAGTTTGATCCTGATGTGACTATGGTTGCTGGTGAGGCACCAATCCTATTCTCAAAAGCCTGTGAGATGTTCATCATGGATGTCACGATGCGTTCGTGGCTCCATGCTCAGGAGAGCAACCGACTCACGATAAAGAGATCTGATGTCGCTGCCGCAGTGGATCGAACCCTCATCATTGATTTCTTGCTTGATGTTGTCGATGAGGACGAGGGAGAGTCCGTTGCCGCCGCTGCTGATCCCGTGGCCGTGCCACATCTTGACGATGGAGAATTGCCACCGGGAATGGTTATAGGTACTCCGGTTTGTAGCGGTCTTGGAATATACGCGCCACAGCCGCAGATGCAGGCGTGGCCCGGAGCTTGGACCGCGGCGCCTGGTGAGGAGGAGGATGCGGCTGGGGGAAATGAAGAAGACGGCGGAAATTAATATTTGGATTGGGTTTTAGGGTTTTTAACCGCTGTTGTGAGAATTTGAGTTATGTTTTTATTTTATTTTATATTATGTTTTTGTTGTTGTTGTTAATGTCGTGTTTTGTTGTTGTTAATGTTATGTTTCATTTGTTTTTAAGTGAATCTAATGGTTTAAGAATATTTTCTTTAGATTAATTTATGCATACGAAAAAATCAGGGATTACGAATAAAATGTCTTCAATTTACACATAGAAACGTAATCTTCTAGTGACTTTTTATGAGAGTAGAAAAGAATCAAATAATCTATTTCATAAGAGACAAGAGTACTGTATAACGCTTTAGGTAAGATGTTTCTTCATGTGTGCTAAAACCAGGATGTTTAATTATAAGACTAATATATTTTTCTATCACTTTTACTTGTTCAAGAACTCTCTTTCTGTGTTTGCAGCTGTTTATTATATTACATTTTAGAGGCAACAAGATCCAGAGATCTAGCAACAAACCTTAATTTGAAACCTGAATCTGTTTAAAAAGTTTCCAGCTTTTTTCTTTCTTTCTTTTGGTAAGAATTAAGCTTAGTTTTTCAACGGAATTTGGCGCGCAAACGGTCTATTTGAGTTTAGTCTTTTAACGAATTTTAGCGCGCTTTTAATGAACTTGACGCCATCGATTCAATTATATCATGATTTATCACAGTTTTGTTGATTTGACCTTTGGTTTTAATTTACAAGTTTTCCGATTTGGACTATATATTAACCAATTTTTGGCATTTCTATGTTATGACTCCTTTGTGTTTGCAATATATGTTGGGATAAATTTTAGAGGTATCATGAGATCTTAGGATCTAACAAAATACCATTTGAAACCCAAATCTATTTTCATTAGTTTTTCCAGCTTAATTATCAACAGATCTGGCACGCAAATACTATCTTTAAAGCGAAAACTCTATACAGATTTGAATTTGCCACAACTTTCGCGCGCAAACCGTCAATTCGTTTTACATTTTTTTTAGATTTAGCATTAGTTATTTGTTTAGGCAGTAGTTATTTAATAGAGCTCAATTAAGGGAAATATCTTCTTTAGAACAAAAAATATCTTTGGATCTTAAAATTGTAAGCTCAACCACATTTTAATCACCGAGGTTAGTCAAAGAAAAACCATAAGGTAAATCCCTGTTAAACTGTAGTTACTGATTTAAACCCGAGGACTAAAGAAAGCATGTATGTCTTGAATGCTTAAGGAAGCACTGAACATTAATATTTGTTGAATGCTCAAAGAAATAACCAAGAACTAATTAAGGTCCGACTGAAAAAATCAGTCAAAAAAGGAAGACTATATTTGTATACCTTGTTGTAGTTACATCGTGATTGACTTGACTGCTACAAATATCAATCTGTGTGGAAACAATCCCTCGTAGTTGGCATCAAATTATACACGGACAGACATGTACAATATTTAAGAATAACCGAGAAGAACAAAAGAAATAAAATCCAGCACAATAATTTTTAAATTTTTTTTGACAAAATTTAAAGTATCAAACTGAAAGTGAGGAGGCTTTACAGAATAAAAGAAAAGGTTTTTTTTTCAGCAGAAAAAAAGAAGAAGAAATTTAATTTCCAAGATTTTCAATATCCAGTAGGGCTCTTTAGAGTAGAGATACTTTGGTTACCTTTTAGAGATTAGATAAAAAGTCTTTGTTCAAAGTATATTTTTCTTGAAACAAAGAGGGAAATTAAAACACCAATTAGAAAAGATTCATTTCTACAAACAGCAATTTTGTATATGGAAATCATTTGAAATCAGAAAATGAGTTTTTGACTTTTGACTGAAGGAAAAACATACAAAGAATATAAAATTTGTGAATATAGAAAGCAATGTAATATTTACCATAAAAAGTTTTACGCATAAACGAATCCTCATTACCACATGTACCTATCATCCTATAAATTTTCTCTCTTGATGTTTTCACTTTAACGTGAAAGAAGAAGAAGATAAAATTGTTCTTTCTTCGATAATCACCCACAAGAATATGTGTATTTCTTGGCTAAATGGCAAGAAAAATGGATATGTGGCTTCAATTAAGAAGTGGATTTATTCAGGGTATTACAAGACTAGTGGATGCTTCTCAATCGGGAAATATAGCAGCAACGGCTCTCTCAACTCATTCTCACATAGAGTCCAATGGACAATATGTGAGAAAGGATTGATGCACATATATCCGAGAAGAGGCAATATTTGGGCTCTTTATGAAAACTGGTCACCATCTTGGGATATTTCAACTTCAGTAGAAGAAATGAACAAATATGAAATGGTAGAAGTCCTTCAAGATTTCGACGAAGAGAGAGGTGTGACAGTTGTGCCGCTTGTTAAACTCTCAGGATTTAAACTTTAATTTTAAGTCACAACCGTCACACATCCTTCTTCATCAAAATCTTAAAGCACTTCAACCACTTCATACTTGTCCACAATTTCTTGGGGGAGTTGAACTGTCCCAAGATGTTGATCAGTTTGCATACAAAGCCCAAACATTACCTTTTCTGGGATATATGTTCATCAATCCTTTCTCACCTATTATTATCCACCCGAATCTATGTGAGAATGAGTTGAGATAGTCGTTGCTGCTACGTACCCGATGGAGAAGCATTCACTCGTCTTGTAAAACCCTGAATCAGTCCACTTCATTGGACCCAACTCCTCATTGTTCTTGTCAAGACTAAACAATTGAAGATCACAAAGTTCAGGATCAAGATTTTTTGCTTTGATGGCATATTTTTTGGCTCCAGCAAAATCACCTTCTATATACTTCTCTACAACTAATGCTTTTGCTCTTCTAGCTTCTTCTTTAACGCTTTACGTTATTGATCCGTCGATTTCCTCATATCTTCGTCAAAATAGGGCCACAAGATCCTGCAAAACTGTGAGATTGATGAGAAAATTAACCATCCCAAAATTGCGACAGTAAAAGTTCCAATTCTGTAACAAAGCTGAAACATATAGCAAAAGCTGATCACATAACCAATTTTTCCAAAAACATTTTTTGTATTAATGTTAAATTTTGTTCATCAAAAAAACTACGTGTACATTATATCCAACCTTGTTCTTAGAGATTAAACCATAACTGATTTAGAAGATAGATAATGCTTGGTCCAAATCTGAAAAATAAACTCCACCACTAGATTATGTAGGACTTGAATATTTTAACAAGGACACTACCTAATACTTGTAAAGCAATTAACATAGAATAGGCAATGAAATACAACAATACCAAAAAGATGATTGAAAAACGTAGATTGGCAGTGGTTAACAGAGTCGAGAACTTTGATGATCTCTCCTCAACTCAAAAATCGTCATGTAATGCGACTTTTTGATGACGATTAGATTCCCATGATAAAACTGTTTCGCTTTTGATTCGCAACACTGCGGAACGACTTGTGTTGCACCTCAGACCAAAAAAAAAAAAAGAGAGAGAGAAGAGAAGAATTTTGAATTTTTGATGTTTATGATCGATGAAGAGAAGGTGAAGACAATAACTTGACTTATATAGCCCAAGCTTAACGTCTATGTATTCATGAGGAGATCTCACCTTAAATGACAAACTTATGAGAATTTGATTCTCACGACAAAGTCTAAAACGTTTTTGACCTTAATTGTCATAACTGATTTTGTGTTGTTACAAAACTCAACCATTAAGGTAAATATTTTTGATTTAATCATTAATTTAAATCAAAATAAATTTGTGAAAATAAATAAATATATGGGTTGACTTGTAAGCCCATCTCCCAAATCTCAAATCCAACCCATGTATGTTTGGATTTCTCCTATAATTTCCAAATTAAATATACAATTTTAATTTAGGGAGATTTACTCAGATGTTATACATTTTATATGAAATTACCAGAAACATACAGATCTTTTTTTTATTACTATCATATTTCGGGTATATTTTTTATACCCAGCGTGCCCCTGTTAAACGTTACAGGAAAAAACGTAATTACAAAGAATGCCACTGCCACGTCAGCAAAGCCGCGTCGCCACGTCAGAAATCTCTGACGTGTATTAATGAACTCAGCCGTCGAGCGATATAGCGGCAGTGACGGCTGAGTTACGGTATGTTGCGGCTGATTTAAGAAAAATGGCTGAGTTATGAGCAAACGGCTGACTTACGAGTATAACCCAACCTGGCGTTACGGCTGACTTACTGAAATATGTCTGAGTTATGATAAAATGGCTGACTTTCGAGCATAACCCAGCCTAAGTTACGGCTGAGTTTTCACCCGATGGTTGATTTGTCAAATTTTTGGCTGAGTTATTGCTTCGACACGGCTGACTTAACTTTCTCCGGCTGGCTGAGTTATCAAAGACGGCTTAGTTATGGGATGACGTTACGGCTGATTTATGTTCGAGTATCATAAATCAGCCGTAATGAGCTGGATTAACGGAAAACTCGGCCTTATTATGGCTGACTTAGTAGCGAAAGATTAATTACTAGAATAGCATGCAATGACGGCCGACTTATTAAACGACACGACTGAGTTAAATATTTTTGGTTGAGTTACGACAGTAAACGGCTGAATTTGGCTGCCGTTTTTTCGTTTTTTAATTACTGTAATAGTATTCATGTTGCGGCTGAGTTAAAGTTTTGTTTGATGGCTGGTTTAATTAAGCTGATTTACATTTTCGTTTGGTGGCGTACTTGCCACTTCATCAATTAAAAAATGACGTGGATGTAACATTCCATGTCATCATTCCATGTCATCATCATCAAAGGACAAAAAAATAGGGCCAAATTTTTTCAACTCGTCTTCTTCACCTGAGTTTATCACATCACCGGAACTTCCAATTCCTCATCGTCTTCCTCATTCTTCTTCAATTTCTTTCATCCTTCTCCCGATATGGTTGATCCGGTTCCGGTAATTGGGTATAAAAACACAAATACGTATTTAACACCGATGAAAGAGGGTGTAGAGTTGTGCAGATAGATGCGAAAACAACGCATGAAAAACTTGTGAAGTTGGTGCTCGATGATAAAGTTAGAGGAAATGTTGCGTCTCTTATTGTTTCGCTGCAAATTTACATGTCACGGCTGAGTTATATGCTTAAGAGAAGACGAAAGGTTCGGTCAATTTACATGTCACGGCTGAGTTATATGTTCCAGGGAAGACGAAAGGTTCGGTAAAATTACATTACGGCTGAGTTATATGCTTAAGGAAAGACGAAAAGTTCGGTCAATTTACATGTCACAGCTGAGTTATATGTTCCAGGGAAGACGAAAGGTTCGGTAAAATTACATTACGGCTGAGTTATATGTTTAAGGGAAGACGAAAGGTTCGGTAAATTTACATGTCACGGCTGAGTTATATTCTCCAGGGAAGACGATAGATGGGTGTAAATTATATGTTACGGGTGAGTTATATGCTTCAGGGAAGACGAAAGGTTCGGTAAATTACATGTCACGGCTGAGTTATCATTCAGGGAAGACGAAAGGTTGTGTAAATTATATGTTACGGCTGAGTTACATCACGTTACGGCTGAGTTACATCACTTTACGGCTGATTTATAATACAGATCGGAAAGCAACATTTTTTTGGAGAAGACAATATGAAATTTATTGGTCAAATAACAACAATCAAATTAAGATTCGTAAAAATATGTTTGAGGGATACATAGGAGGAAGACTAAACCGTATGAATCAAAACATAGATAGAAGTAGAAATGTCTCCAAATAGATCGATTGAGAGGAAGATTAAACGAGAGACATGTAAAATCAAAGTAAAAGAGTAGCTATTCTTGATTTCAACTCAAACCTGTAACGAATCATGTAGAATTCCATAGATCTCTTTGTTTTGGGTTTTGATTTTTGATGACTTTTTTCGTGAGCGTGGTTGCGAGTAGATCTGACGAAGCTTTTGATTTGGGACCCTATGGCAAGCGTTGTGGCTGTGAGGTCTAGGAAGATCCAGCCCAATCCTGCAATTTGAAGATCGATCTCTGTCAATGTTGTACCCAAGTTAGTTGCAGATTATTAGATCTAAAAGCTTTTCTTGGATTTGGAGACAAAAAAAAGAGAAGAGGAGAAATGATCTAAAAGCTTTTCTTGGATTTGGAGACAAAAAAGAGAAGAGGAGAAATAACGTGAGTTTGAGGAGTGTGAGATTGGTGATGTGGATTAATGACATGGATAATCAAATTTTTATTTCTTATTTTTAATTAAAAACGAATTAAAAATTATTAATTAAAAAAAAAACTAATGAAGGGTGGTAATTGTAATTACACAAATGCTCAAAACATATGAGTAATTTTTAGAAAATGTATGATATTCTAGTAATATTCGAACTTTTGGTTAACATCTGAATAAATATTTCTTTAATTTAAGTCAAAATCCAAGCTAGATATTTTGGTCGACCTTCATTTCTCATTCAAATGAAAACCACTCGCCCAAAGCTTCCTGCATTTTGCCATTGCTCTATTTCGAGTCAGTGGACATGCGATTCGCCGTGTGCTATCAACTTGTTTAATTATGTTTGTTGCAGACATGGGCTGTTCGCCGTGTCGTTACGTTGCTGGTTTCTTTCTATCCATATTGAATAGATGGTGGCTTTAAACACGTATCTCAAAATGAACTGATGAGTTCTGCTGAAATTTGTACCGGAAATCAAGGATGGAACGTCCTGAAATCCATGTCTCTGTTGAGTGATGTCGTGGGTGAGTTTGAACTTTGAACCACATAGGATCTTAAGCTCTTGTACAATGCTCAAATATAAAGTGGGAAAGGTTTTGCCCCCAGAACAAGGTTTATCATCAAAAGATTCTCCAAGTCACAATCTCAATGGAGAAAATATATTTCACTTTAGATCTGTTTGAACCTTAGATGTTCTTGCCAAATCTTAAAAAAAACAGCAATATTAAATAAACAGTTATGAAGATAATTATACCTATGTTGTTGGGAATGAGGAAGAACAGCTTCGGACTTGTTGTGTGATTTTGTTTCTAACTCTTCTTCTTTGTCAAATCTCTAAACGAAGAATTAACAATTCTTATTTTTTTTGGCTCTTTATTTATTTTGTATTCAACGTTAAAGTAAAAAAAAAACTTCACGTGATAAAATTTATAAAACCTTAACCATTGAATGATAAACATGTGGTGCACATTGGCTTTTTACCATGGCTTTGTATTGCCAGTCATGTTTTTACCAATTACAATCACCATTGTATTCAGTAAAAAATAATTCCTCTAATTTGTTTTGAGAGATGTAAAGTATTATTAAGTAGAGAGAAATCATGTTCTAACTCCAATTTAAAACGGTAACGTTTCCTTCTATCTTCTCTACAGCAATATTTAACCATGACTGCTTAGAAGAATCGACAGTTTCTTGCTCACCAAGAAATAGGTTTTCAAATTAAGATAACAAACCAAGCAGAATTCACAAAACCAAGCCCTTTTTAGTGACATTAACTTGTTCCGAAGGGCCTGTTCGTCTGTTAATCGCTGCGACATGGACTACAGCAAAGACAAAAAATATTATGGAGATACAACACCAGTCGCTGAATATGGAACTCGGCAACTCGCGACGTCACTAGTGAAGATGTTGAGCGGCTGTTATTTTTGGCTGACACAGTGTATGCCTTTATACGTTGCTGTTTTTTTTTTGGTCGCTAGATCTATTTGTAGGTTTTTGTTTCCTTATAAGTTTTTTTATAAAGGATTTTCTTCCTTTTAGGTCTGTTGACACCATAGAACCTTATTTACAGATTTTGTCTCTTTTATTGTTCAACAGCTTTTGATTTAATAAAAACAAGATTTAAAAAAAAAGAAAAAAAAAAGAGAGTATTTGTTCAAAGTATCGAAACATTTACATGAAAAGAAAAAGAGAGATATAGAAACCCCAAGTAAAAATGATTCATTTCTACAAACTGAGATTTTGTATATGGACGTAATTTGAAATTGGGCACGGAGTGGTTGGATAGAAGGGTAAACATAACATAAAAGTCATATTTGTGTACTAATTGTAAAAAAATATAAGCGGAAGAAAGAATAGAGAATAGATAAAATAGTAAAAAAAAAAATCAATATATTTCACTGTTTTTACACTCTACAAAGACTACAAATATATATGAGAAAAAGGAAGAAACTAGCTGTTAAAACAAAGACTGCATGAAGGAAAGAGAAACCATCATGCATGAAGGAGAGAGAAGTCACAACAATGATTAATTGTAAGTTAATATATTTTAACATTCTGCCTTAAGATTGGTTGAGAGATGTTAATCAAGCCAAGCTTGCCACAAATGGAGTTGTCTCATTAAAAACTTTATCAGGATAACTCAATGGAAAAAAACCATGGTAAAGGGAAAAAGAGTGCAACGATCATATTATCGGTTTGTGAAAATCAACTAGGCCAAGCTTGCCATGAATGAAGCTGCACACCTTTCAATCTGTAACTTTAGTGAAGATAACCGCAAACTGATTAGAACTTCTAGTGTAAATAGGAATGATAACCCCAAGCTCGACTTTTTCACGGATATGATAACAATCCAATTCAATATGTTTGGTGCATTCATGGAAGACAGAAATGGAGGTTTTTTCCTCTTCTCCACACAAGATTGTTGGTGTTGCTGCGGAAATTGATAATGTGGTTATGGAGGAGTGCTGCAGGAACATCTTGAAGAGAGAGGCGCCAAAAGCAAACGGCTACTTGGAGGTTTTGGTGTTTGATTTTAATTTTTTTTTTTTAATTTTAAAATTGGATTTTGTTTTGCATATCTTTGAATTCCAAAGTCTTAAAGGATTCACTTTGTTGTTTTGTCATCCTGTATTTAGTTTTAATAAAAGAGAGTTTATCCTCCTAACCAAGAAGCTGGTCCCTATTGTTTCACTTGAAACAAACAGATAGAGGTGAATTCCGGGTTTAACACTGCACCAAGAAGGAACCTAATGTGGTGGTTATGAGTGTCTTAAATGCTGCGGATTTCTACAGTTTTTCCAAGGATTGAACCGAAGATTCCTTTGGACAACACATTTGCATAGTAAAATTTCGATGGTATCACTGTTTTTTTGTAGTGTATGGCTGCTTATGATAGTGACAGAATGCCCCGGTATATGCACTAGTCCACATATAATGTCGTCTCTCAAGAACCGTTCGAACTGTGTATTTCTTGGCTTAATAGCAAAAACAATGAAAAACTGGGTCAAATGAAGTGGATTGGTTTAGGGTTTTACTAGACGAGCGAACGCTTCTCACACAGAGTAGAGTGGACAAAGTGTGTCATTTTTCAAATCATTAATAGAAAACAACAGTTTTTAACTAAAGATATTCGAAAATAATTTTTAGAGCAAAATTTTTTTATTTTTTTTTGTAAAAAAAAACAAAAAAAATAAAAAAAAATAAACCTTTTCAATTTATAGAGAAAAATAATATACCTTTTGTATTTTCTTTATTTCCCTTTTTTATAAGAATATTCAATGGTAAAAAATATTTCTTCTTAATTAGTATTTGTGAAAAGATCACATGCTTCTTATCCCACTATATCTTATCTATGCTTAAGATTTTCCTTTATATATGAGAACCACCACATAAAAAAATCTCACACCCAGAACCCAAAGCCCTAGAGACTTCAAACAAAACAAAACAAAAATGGAGAACAACAACCACCACCAGCCACCCCAAGACAACGAGCTGCTAAAGAGTTTCTGGTCAAAGGAGATGGAAGGTGACGTGGATTTAAAGAATCACGAGTTTCCCTTATCTCGTATCAAGAGGATTATGAAGTTTGATCCTGATGTGAATATGATCGCTGCTGAGGCACCAATCCTGTTTTCCAAAGCATGCGAGATGTTTATCATGGATGTCACGATGCGTTCGTGGCTCCATGCTCAGGAGAGAAAACGACTCACGATACAGAGATCTGATGTCGCTGCCGCTGTGGATCGAACCCTCATCTTTGATTTCTTGCTTGATGTTGTCAATGAGGAAGAGGGAGATTCCGTTCCTGCCGCTGCTGATCCCGTGGCCGTGCCACGTCTTGACGATGGAGAACTACCCCAGGGAATGGTGATAGGAACTCCGGTTTGTTGCGGTCTCCCAGCTTGGACCGCGGCGCCTGGTGAGGAGGAGGATGCAGATGGGGAAAATGGAGGAGACGGCGGAAATTAATATTTGGATTGTGTTTTAGGGTTTGTAACCGCTGTTGTGAGAATCTGAGTTATGTTTGTTTTCATTAAAGGTTGTTTTTGTTGTTGCTAATGTTATGTACTTTGTTGTTGTCAATGTTTTGTCTTTCAAGTGAATCTAATGGTTTATGAAAATTTGCTTTAGATTAATTTATGCATACCAAAACACATGATTACGAATTAAAAGTCTTCAATTTACCCATAGAAACGTTATCTTCTAGTGAGAGTAGAAAAGAATCAAATAATCTACATAAGAGATAAGGGTACTGTGATTCTGTGAACGGCTGAAGGAAGATGTTTATTCGACTAATTATTTTTCTATCACTTTTACTTGTCCAGACTCTTGTGTTTGCAGCTGTTTGTTAGATTACATTCCAGAGGCAACAAGATTCAGAGATGTAGCAAAAAACCTTATTTTGAACCCTGAATCTGTTTTGAAAGTTTTCCAGCTTTTTTTTTCCTTTTGCTAAGAATTTGGCTTGAATTTTTATTCAAAAAAAAAACACACTTGAATCACCCAAATTAGTTAAAGAAAAAGAAAAAAATAAGTTAAGGGAAGTTACCAACACAAAACTACTGGTTACAAATGAATTACCAACACAAAAATATAATGTAAATCCTACTACAGTACAATTCATTCAAGTGTAACATAAAACGCCAGTAGTTATAAACTGTAGTTACCGATTTAAAACCGAGGAGTAAGGAAAGCATGTATGTTTTGAATGCTCAAGGGAATCACTGAACATTATTAATATTTGTTGAATGCTCGAAGATATCACCAAGAACTAAGGTCCGACCAAAGAAATCGGTCAAAAAAAGAAGAATATATTTGTATACCTTGTTCTTGTTACATCGTGATTGACTGCTACAAATATGATCCAAAAGTGTGGCAACAATTTCTCGTACTTGGCATCAAACTATACATCATGTACATTTAAGAATAACCGAGAAAAAAAAAGAAACAAACTACAGCATATTATTTATTTTTTTTGACAAAATTTAAAGTATCAAACTGATAATGATGCTTTACAAAAAAACGAAAAAGGATTTTGTTTGTTTTCAGCAGAAAAAAGAAGAAGAAAATTAATTCCAAGATTCTCTAGAGCCTGAAGTTCCCAATATCCACTAGGGTTCGTTCAGATGTACTTTGGTCACCTTTTAGAGATTAGAAAAAAAAAATTTAAGTCTTTCCTTGAAACACCAGTCAAAAAGGATTTTGTATTTGGAAATAATTTGAAATCAGACCACCAGTGTTTTGACTGAAGGAAAAAACATAACAGAGAAAATAAAATTGGTGAATATAGAAAGCAATGTAATATTTACCATAACAAGTTATATTCAAAGAAAGCAATGTAAATATAGAAAGCAATGTAATGTTTATCATCCTATAAATTTTATCTCTTGAAGTGTTTACTTTCACGTGAAAGAAGAAGAAGAAGAAGATAAGAATTGTTCTTTGTACGGTAATCACCTACAAGTTTGAAGCTGTTCTTCCTCACCTCAACGCAGAGGTATAGTTACAGAATAAACCTGTGTTATTGTATTATTTTGGGGGATTCTTGTCTGGATTTCGTTGGGATATATATCAGATTTTAGGGAACATATTTTTTGGTCTCTAGTCTATGCTTGGGGGAGAAGAAATGTTATCAATAAATAATAAGCTTGTCTTTAGATCACAAGTGTTTAGAACTATTTGTGTTCGTAGATGTTTGATAGATTCCATTTTAATTACAAGCATCGTGATCTTAAAATCTAGCAAAAGGTCTTTTTGAAACACAATCTGTTTTTCAACGGATTTCGCGGGCAAACTCTTTTCTCAATTTATTATGCAACGAACATAATTTCGCGGGCAAATTCAGTTTGGATCTTTAAATTTGTACGTAACAAGTTTTCGCGGGAAAACCGTTTATTATTTTCGCAGTTTTTCATGAGTTATTTGTTTAAGAGTAATTATTTCTCTTAACAAGTTTGATGGATTCCTTATCTAAGAATTCAAGATCTAAGGAATCATATACTTTAGATGAACACTATCTTTGGATCTTAAAATCTCAAGTTTGATACATAACGAACTTTGGCGCGAAAACTAACTATTCCAATAATTCTTTCCATCAGTTTTGTTTTCATAGATGTGAAATTGTTATTTATCTAATTAGTTGCGGTTACTGGATAAAGTTGGTTTAATGGCTTCAAGACTAGGATATATTTGAATGATGAAATCTGTTCTTGGTGCAAAAACTTTTCCACTTTCCACTTTCTGATGATCAATCTTTTTCTTTTGCAGGATCAAAACTAAGAGGCATAAAAAGATCTTGTGTACTATTTTAACAAAGAGATGGACAACGACGCTAGGCCAAACATGCTTGGAAGTGCTGTGGTTGAAAGAGCTCCAATCAAAATCAAACTTAGTCTTAAAAGGCCTCGCTCCTCTTCTCCAGACAAGAAAGTTGGTGATGCTGCTGCTGAAACAAACACACTTCAAGAATCAAAGAGAGTAAAGATTGATGAAAGCAAGAACACTAATATGGTTAGTGAGGATGAATATAATAGGGTGGTTATGAGTGTTCCAGATTCTGATTTCTATGACTTCGACAAGGATCGGATTCAATCTTCGTTTGGAGAAAACCAGGTTTGGGCTGCTTATGATGATTATGGAATGCCTCGTTGGTATGCACTGGTCCATAGGGTTGTCTCTCAAGAACCGTTCAAGCTGTGTGTTTCTTGGCTTAATGGCAAGAAAAATGGATATGTGGGTTATATGAAGAAGTGGATTGATTCAGGGTATTATAAGACGAGTGGATGCTTCTCAATTGAGAAATGTAGCAGCAACGACTCTCTCAACTCATTCTCACATAGAGTCCAGTGGACAATATGTGAGAAAGGATTGGTGCACATATATCCGAGA
The DNA here is from genome assembly GCA_019202805.1 of Arabidopsis suecica. Lineage (NCBI taxonomy): Eukaryota > Viridiplantae > Streptophyta > Magnoliopsida > Brassicales > Brassicaceae > Arabidopsis > Arabidopsis suecica. The sequence continues at coordinate 8,063,622 of CM032912.1, read as the reverse complement.
AAAGGCAATGTATGGGCTCTATATGACAATTGGTCACCATCTTGGGATATTTCAACTTCAGTAGAAGAAATGAACAAGTATGAAATGGTAGAAGTCCTTCAAGATTTCGACAAAGAGAATGGTGTGACGGTTGTGCCTCTTGTTAAACTCTCGGGATTTAAAACTTTATTCCGTCGCCATCCAAGTCAGAGGACATACCCAAGGAAAGAACTGTTCAGGTTCTCGCATCAAGTTGCTTATCAGTTGCTTACAAGTAAAGAAGGTGAGAATGCTCCTGACGGTTGCTTGGAGCTTGATCCAGCAGCTTTGACACCGGAGCTTCTCAAGGTTCTCACTGAGGAGGAGATGAGAGAAGTGGAGAATGCAGTCAATAAACCAAATGAGGAAGCGGATGAGGTTAGTGGAAACTATTAACAATGTTACAATTAATTATGAAGCAAATAAGAAGCTTGAAATGGAAAGTAACAACGAGGTTTGTGTGCAGGTTTACAAGAGGAAATAAGAGGAGAATAAAGATGGTACTGGAGATCCATTTTGCAAGAAACCCTATTTTTTTTTTTTTGCCTTTTGCTTTATTTTAATTTGATTCAAGAAACTTCAGTGAAGCTGATCAGTTCAGTATTACTAAGGTACTGGATTCAGTGACTTTATTTACATTTTATTTTGTTTTTGAAAGTGGTTGGATGCTCCTAGAATAATATTGTATCTTGATGCTGGGTTTTCTTTATTGGAATGAGACTTAATTTGATTTTATATTGAATACAAAAGAAATCCCCTCAGAATGTTTTGTGTGTCAGTCTCATAGTCACATAGTAAGGAGATAAAGTCATTGAAAGAAACGTTTACACGTTTGGCAAAAACCCCATTCAAGTTAACCCTTAAACTTTTCAGATTGCACAATTTATTAGTTTTCTAACATCTCCTAGCTTGTAGAACAATAGTAAGCCAGAGACTAAGGTTCCTCCATATATCCCTGGACCAGCCAGTGACCTTCATATCTCTTGTAATTATAATTTCTCAATGACAGAAGGATACTTTCCATAGTGATTTGCAATGAGATTCCTCCTTAATTAAACAGAGAGAAGTCATGTCCCATGTCGACGCTTATCATTTCCATCTCCACTCAAAACTGTTTCATTTCTCCTTGAAGTATAGTTTTAATTTTTATAATCCAAAGGTATTAGCTAACAAAAAAACGAAAGTAAATGATTAATTTATTTTACTGAATATTATTTAATGTCAACAAAATAATATTAACATTTTATTAAAGCAAAAAAAATTGAAAAACAAATCCTTTGTTTTTAGGTGATACAATTAAAATTTTATAAATTCTAGGTTAAAAATTTTGTTATTTAGTCAATTCAAACTTTTGGCACTTTATTTATTTTGTTAATAAGTGATTTTGGCATGTTATTGCTATAAATAAATAGTTTTGGCATGTTATTTATTTGTGCTAATAAATTACACCATTTGCTCCTAATTAATCCAAGTTTTAGAAAACAAAATTGTTTAGAAAATATACAGTTTTTATGTTTTCTATGCATTTTTGTTAGTTACTAATGTTGAATTGTAAACTTCAAAAAAATGAATTAAATACTGTTAGTTTAGAGTAATAGAAAATTGTTAATTACAAAAAGTTATATATTTATATTTAATGTTTAATATGTGTGAAATTTTTTAAAAATTGGATTCATTAAAAACAGAGGGAGTGGTTATTCACTTATTTTTAGTATATAATAAGAAACAAGAATAAAATTCCAAAACAAATAGTAAAATGAAATGCATTATTTATTTAAGCAATGTTTATAAAACCCGATCCACAAGGCAAACCGGACAACCTTCTGGGTCATCGGATCAACCGGGTTCGGTTGCGAATTTGTTTATTGTATTTATAGAGATTACATAGTTTTATAAATATAAATATAAAAATAATCATATAATGAATAACAAATATGAAGTCTTACAATAATAGTAAAGTCATTAATCTTTTTTAAAATCTAAAGTAAACCGAAAAAAATACTAAAATAGTAGGAGATCACTAATGACAGAAAAATAAACTAAAAAGATAAACTCAAAGGAGACTAGAGATGCCAGAGAACACAAGAGAGGTGAGTTGAGTCATCGACACTTAAAAAAAAATAGAAGGTTCTAAAAGTAACTGAATACATTACTCAGTCGGTTCAACCGGTTCACCAAATTGTAGGTTAAAGACAATCTATGTGGGATTTTCTGGTTTTTGCCGGATATTAGCACTAAACCCTAACCAGAGAAGTGTCCGGGTTAAACGGTCGGACCGGGTGGTCCGGGTTGGGTATAAAAATATTTGTTAATTTTTTATAATATCGAACTAGGATTTAACCTGTGATATACCGCGTGACAAGTTTTGTTTCATACAATTTTAATTAAATCATTTTAATTCTATATGTCTAATAATATTGGTAGTGTAAATAAAAAAAATCAAATGAAGATTTCATTTGTATTAAAGCGTCGAGTCATTAATATTTTAAATATTAATGTTAATTCAAACCCGTTCCGCCATATAACCCGTCCTGCAATATAACTTCTCCCATGTTATTTTAAACTTTTATATGATTATCTTCAAACTAATACATACTCTTTTTCATTAATTGAGTAATATATGTCCGTCTTTTAAATTTGAATCACAATATATGCAGAAAACAATTTATATTTTTTTTAACTTTATGTATCAAATGATGATTCAAAAAAACTAAAAAACAAATCAAACAAAGATGATAGAAAAATTATATTTTTAAATCTTAACAGAACTTCTAATATTTATATTAGTAATTGGGGAATATTATATAAATATTTTTAATTTTATAACTAATTTTAAAATCTTTTAAAGGTGTTTGGTTATGTGGATAATAGATAATTAATTGTTTGGATACATAGATATAAAATAATGGCATTTTTGTAAATACTTACTAAAATAAAGGTTATAGTCTAAAATGTACTTCACAAATACTAGCATAGATATCATCAACATAATAAAAAATATTATTTATAAAAAACAATTATGAAAAAATAAGTAGATTAAATTATTTTATATTTCACAATCACATATTACAAAAATAAATATTACTTTTATGGGTGAGATTTATTTCCTTGTATTATGAAACATGTAGAATAAAAATATTAAATTTGTGGATTTTTTACCTAAAACGGTCTAAAATCCCATATGTGTAGCACTATACAAATAGAAAAAAAATAAATGTGTGGAATCTTTGGAAAAAAAAATGTGGACTTTCATTTTCGTGTCACACTATACTAGAATAAATCTTAGCAAAATATCTTCCCTTTCAATTTTATAGGAAATCAAATTTCTCACCTTAATTTAGGTGATAAACAAAAAAAACTTTCACTAACCAGTCACACACCTAAATCATAATATTAAATACGTCTAATGAAAAAAAAAAAAAAAAAAATTGTAAAGATTCACATTTGAGATATATTGACTACTTTAAAAGCCCATTTTACGCTTTTAGGTTTCCTTTAAATATACGCCAACCCTCCGATAAAAATCTCACTTCCAACCTCCAAATCCCTAGAAATTGTAAATGGAGAACAACAACAACAACGGCGACAATATGAGCAGCGGCAACCACCACCCACCACCGTCGTACTCGCAGCTACCGCCGATGGCATCATCCAACCCTCAGTTACGTAATTACTGGATCGAGCAAATGGAAACCGTCTCGGATTTCAAAAACCGTCAGCTTCCATTGACTCGAATAAAAAAGATAATGAAGGCTGATCCAGATGTGCATATGGTCTCCGCGGAGGCTCCGATCCTCTTCGCAAAGGCTTGCGAAATGTTCATCGTTGATCTAACCATGCGGTCGTGGCTCAATGCTGAGGAGAACAAACGCCACACGCTTCAGAAATCGGATATTTCTAATGCAGTGGCTAGCTCTTTCACCTATGATTTTCTGCTTGATGTTGTCCCCAAGGACGATGGAATCGCCACGGCTGATCCTGGCTTTGTGGCTATGCCACATCCTGACGGTGGAGGAGTACCGCAATATTATTATCCACCGGGAGTGGTTATGGGGACTCCGGTTGCTGGTAGTGGAATGTACGCGCCACCGCAGGCGTGGCCGGCAGCGGCTGGTGACGGGGAGGATGAGGGTGAGGATAATGAAGGAAACGGCGGCGGAAATTGAAGTTTAGATTTAGGGTTTGTAACCGACAATGTGGGAATTTGAAATTTCGTGGAGTTTATTAGTTTTTTTTTTTAATTTGTCCGATTCGCTTTCATGTTAATATGGTTTCGAAATGGTGAACAATGTGTGGAAGGCGAAATGTTATTTTCTATAGACTTGTAACCGCTTTTGTGAGAATTTGATTGTCTTTTGGAGTCTTAAGTCTCTTACAATAAACCAAAACATTGCATTTTATGTGATATTTACATTTTGCTAGTTGCCCATATAATCTAGAAAAATTTGGTTGTATTTTCCATGATTTCTATTCTGATTCACAAAATCTCCTGGCTTGGATGAGTGAACAGTTTTGTATTGACTATTTTTCAGATAAATAAAGATCACTTTTGACGGAAGAAAAAAGAGAGACCATTTGAATATAGGAAACATTGTAAGAAGCCAAAGAAGCAAATACTTTGACTATCATCACAAGCTCTATGCATAAATGTCTTCAACAACTCCAATAGGAGGCAACAATAATCTGGTTTGATTGCCTTATTGAACTAATTAACTTTCGCAACAAATGTTCAATTCATCATTGTTTTGTTTTCTAGATTTGGCCCGATTCGTTGGTTTAGGTAAACAGGCCCGACCCTTGATTAAAGCCCACAAAACAAAGATTTTAGATAATTGAACTCTATAAATTAATATAAGGGCATTAGTTCAGAAAAAGCTGTTGTGATCAACTGGTAAAAGTCCATGAATATCAATTTTTAGGTGGCGATTTCGATCCTTAATTACTTAAATTTTGGTAACAAAAATTTCAACTGAACATTAAATTTCTTTTTTTCCTTAGCCACTAAATTATGTTGGGCCAGCCTAAAATATAGTAGTTATTTCTTTTAAGATCGAAACTTGGGGTAAATGGGTAAAGTCCATGAATATCCATTGCCATTTCGAACTTAATTACTTATTTTTTGGTAAAAAATTCAATTGTTTTATAAAAATTATAAAAAAAATTTCATTAGCCAACAAATTATGTTGGGCCAGCCCAGCAGATAGTAGTAATTTATTTTAAGATGAACATGAAGTTGATCTTACGGAAAAAGATATTCTTTAAACGAACAATATTTTTGGAGCTTTAAATTCTAAAGTGATGATATTTAACGAACTTTGGCGCGAAAATCATCTATTCAAATATATCTTTCCACAAATTGTGATCATAAATTTGGAATTGCTATTACATATTGAGATATCTTTGAATGATGAAACATGTTCCTTTCCTACTTTAAATTAATGCTTCAGAATATGATCAGTCTGATCACGCGCCATAAGAATCGACATATTTGCATCTTCTTTTACATGATAGTTTGGGTATCAAGCGCCACCACTCTTTGAAATTCTGAAAAGATTTGCAATCTCCCGAAAATGATAACGTTAAGAAGCAGGCCAAGCATTGTGTTTCAAACACACAGCTAGCATCGATCATATCTTTTCCATTCAAAGCAAAAAAATCACCTTCTCTATGCGGAGACTCCACATACTTTCGATCCATTGGAAACTTCCCAGTTTAGCATCTGCCCAACTAACCACCTGGCTAAAAGCCCGACGACTGTAAGAGAGAACCCCTCCAAGGCACCACTTATTCTTTTCCTCTTTGACCAATCTAATCCAAAGTTGCAATTAATTAAGCCATCCAACAAGAGGATAGCAGGCAGGGTTCCCATCTCTTCTGTTGGGATTGATCCCACACTCAAATCTTGGGCACAAAACCATTGACGACATTCCTCATGCTTTAATCACATTTCTCCCTAAAACAAGTTTTTAAACTTATAAAATCAAAAAAGTATTGGTAAACAAAAATATATAATGACTAGAAAGTGAAGTTTTATATTTTGGGGTTTTACATATTAGTAATATTGTATAACACAAAACAAAATATTAATAAAAGTGAAATTTTATATTAGAGAAAATAATTGGGCTGATTTCCTAGCCCACTCAATCACCAACTACGCTTTAGTCCCTTTAAATATGGAAACCCTAGCCTAGAAAGTGAACAAGAAAAACATAAAAGGCCAAAATGGAAGAAAACAACGGCAACAACCACCACCAGCTGCCGCAACCATCGTCTTCGCAACCGCTGCCGCCACCATCGTATTCGCAACCACTTCCATCGCCGTCGTATTCACTGCCGCCGTCGTATTCACTGCCGCCACCGTACTCACTGCAGACACAGAATTATTGGATTGGGCAGATGGTAAACGCCTCTGATGTTAAACATAATGAGTTTCCACTGGCGAGGATCAAAAAGATTATGAAGTCCGACTCGAACGTGCAAAAGGTCACTGCGGAAGCTCCCATCCTAATATCGAAGGCCTGTGAGATGCTCATTCTTGATCTCACAATGCGATCTTGGCTTCATACCGTGGAGGGCAAACGCGAAACGCTCAAGAGATCGGATATCTCGGCCGCAGTGACTCGTGATTTGAAATTTACCTTCCTTGGCGACGTTGTCCCAAGAGACCCGTCCGTCGTTACCGCTTATCCCGTGCCCATGCCACATCATGAGGGTGAAGCACTTCCGCCGGGAATGGTGATAGGACATCCGGTGTTTGGTTGTAATTGTACGTACGCGCCACCGCCACAGATGCAGGAGTTGCCGGCGGCGCCTGGTGAGGGAGAGGAGGCTGCTGGAGAGATTGGAGGAAGCAGCGGCGGGAATTGAAAAGTGTTGATTGGGTTTTAGGGTTGTAATGCTTTTGTGAGAATTTGTACCTCTATCGAGTAATGTTTTTTGTTGTTATGTTTTGTTTTCGTTAATGTCATGTGTTTTGTTGTTGTTGATGTTATGTTTAGTCTTTCATGTGTGTATTGATGAAATTTATGTATGGAAGACAATGGAGTGTTAGTTAAATCTTATCTTTTGTTTGCTTTAGATTAGATTATGCCAAAGAATCACCAAAATCTTTTTGAATCCCAAAATGTTTTTCAGAAACCAGCATTTGATTTCAAAATGGATTTTCGCGCGAAAATTCTATTCCGACTTTATCACGGAATAGAATTGCGTCCAAACCGCTGATATTTTATTAAAGTTTTCTAAATTTCGCATGAGTTGTTTTTCTCATAGTTTTTTTTTCAAGATAAGAACAACATCTAATGTGTAAATAGATCTTACGAGAAACATATTCTTTAGAAGAAATCCTTGGATCTTTCAATTGTAACCTTGATATACAACAAACTTTCGAGCGCAAACCATATATTCAAATATGCGGATGGCTGATATGCTCTTTTGAGAAGAAAATCAATGGTGAAGTAGAGATTGGTATGCTGTTTTGATAAAGACACTCATCTTATTTTTCCTATTATCTATTTTTGAAAATCAAATACATCATCACTTAATAATGTCTATGATATTTACAAGAAATAGATTTAGCCTTCCGACCAAAAAAAAAGAAATAGATTTAGCCTTCCGACCAAAAAAAAAAGAAATAGATTTAGCCTAAGTTAAAGTGTTCAACGCGTTTAAATTATTTCATCCGTTTAGCTAATTCGGTTTAGACCTCTTAAATGGTCACATTACATAGTTAACATTATCCCCTTGAAAATCGATGTGGATAACAAGTGTGACACATGACTGGTTCTTAAAACAGACATTGATCGTAACGACAATTAGGAGCCAAATAATAAAACCAAATATTTCCACTTCTTAATCTTATAGATAGAAAAAAATCTTAGGCTATTTACTTTTTGTAGAAGCAATAAATCTTTCTTCTTAATAAAATGAGTGTGTAGATAGAAAAAAATCTTAGACTATTTACTTTTTTAGAAGCAATAAATCTTTCTTTTTATAAAAAGGGTCCTCACTCTGTCCATTTGGTTTCATTTTCTTTTTACTTAAAATGGCTACAGTAAAGAGTAGCCAAAAACCGTAAATAAAATTTTTTAAACACTACGATAATTAACGTTAATTTAGAGACAAAGTAAAAAAGTTCTTTGTTCAAACTTCAAAAGTATTGGTTTTATTAGTTTCTAAAAACACCAATTACAGATTTTGAGTATTTAGGATATCTCTTGGAAACCTAAGTGCTTTCCCTCCAATGATGGGATCTAAGTAACTTCTACGTAGTTTTTGGGCTGAAGAAAGATTTTATGCTACCTTTGGAGCCCCATGTATAAGAGTCTTGGGGAGGCTCTAATTAAAGAACTCAAAACATTCCTAACGGAAATGAACAGAGGATTTCTAGTTTTCATCATAGAAGGGATTATCCATTCATGGGATCTTGTTCCTTGATTAACAGATCTCTCGAACGGAATTTCCATGAATCTATTAAATGTCGTACACTACTCCAATAGCTTGTTGGTTTTCCGTCTTTTATAGTACAAACGAGAAGTCTTTTGGGCAATCAATTTTAGTAAAAACGTCTATAGTCTATTTGTTGAGGGTTAGAGAAAAGTAAACAAATTTATTGACATGTAAGTTGGTTGCTTTGCCTGTAATGGATCTGGCCATCTGGGCCATAAATTGATTACGAGCCCATTACAAAGCTGACGTGTTAAACTTATCCGACGTGTCATCAAAGCTCGTCTTGTGATTGGTCGTTGTGACGTTCTTTCATCGTCTCCTCCGATTTTAAGAAAGAAACCAAAAATAATAGAGAAACTCAGTTGAGATTCAATTTCCAATTTTCAGATCATTCGAATCGAAGCTAAAGATCGCCGCCATGGACGCCATTGATTCCGTCGTTGATCCTCTCAGAGACTTCGCTAAGGATAGTATTCGTCTCGTTAAGCGTTGTCACAAGCCAGATCGCAAAGGTAATTTATATATCTTCTCCGTTTCTTCCTTCGATTTATTGGATCTGTGGTTTCGATTATTCCGATCGGTGTATTGGTGAATATGGTTTGATTTTGCGTTGTTTTGGTTTTTGTAGAATTCACGAAAGTTGCAGTTCGTACCGCGATTGGGTTTGTGGTAATGGGATTCGTTGGTTTCTTTGTGAAGCTAATCTTTATTCCGATCAACAACATCATCGTCGGTGCCACTTAGGTAATTCCTCGATTTGAATTCTAGCTCCTTATGTGAATGATGTTGATGTAGATGTTGATGATGATGATGATTTGTGCATTGGTGGAGTTCTTCATAATGGTTTGTCTAGATGTCATTTAAATCATTGAAATCGTGTAGATGTGCATTGATGGAATTCTTCATAGCGTAGATGTCATTGTATGAGAAAGTTGATTTAATCGTAGCATCAGTTCTTGTGTTTGATTGTTGTAAGGAACCATTTTTATGATTAGACCATGGATAATAAGAGTCTCTGAAAACTAGCCTTAGACTTAGAAAGTCGAATTTTCTTACTTCCAAGTTTAGGCCTTTGCATAGCACAGTTACTACTTATTCTCTGTAGTTTGTTTAGTTGCTACTTTGTGGTTCTTGTATTTTGTTTCTATCATGGTGTTCTTATTTCGGTTCGTGAAAAGAAAATCGTGTGGAAGTGTTTTATGTTAGTTATATAAATTTAAGACCGAGTCTGAAGCATTTCAAGGTCAATGAGAATAGATAGAAACTGTAGTTGTTTGGTTGCAGACTAATGCAGACTAATTGGTTGCAGACTAATTTGCTCTCTTCTACTAGATGAAGATGATGTGAAAATTATTGTTTGCGTATACTCTTCTAAACCTTTATTGGTGTGTTTGCAGAAAGCAAAGGACACAAGTCAGTTCTATGTTTTGAGAAAGGAAGATTTAGAGGCTTTCTTGTTTCAAGAGAAGGCACAAGTCAGTTCTGTGTTTTATGTAATCGGATTCCATTTGTTTCAATGTTTTTTTTGGTTCTTCTTTTTTGTTCACAGCTGAAAAATCGGACGTGTTTTGAATGTAGAGTAAACTAATTTAGAAAGCTATGGCCGAGCATTTCATAGTCCAGATTCTTCTGTTCTCTTTTTTGCACCCAAAGCTCGAACTATAGTCTCCCCAAGTTGGGTAAAAATGTGGGCCTATTGGGCCCAGGTAAAAATAAACTCTATGATTCCCTTGATTACGATAGTGGACAGCTAGAATCTTAGATGTAAGTTTCCCAATTGCTTAGAGAGGGACAACTCTCTTGTCAGATTCTAGATTCATACTGATGTCGCAACCAGAACATTATATGTATCATTTGTGTGTTGTGTGATCAATAACACTACAGTATCTCTTTACCAATTTCTCATTGAATTTGATGTGCTTACTCAGATCTTCAATTAATATCACTAACATAAAATCTTCTACACGATATCCAGAACAGCATGATAGAAACAAAAATGTAATTTTCTGCTATGTATGAATAATACATGAACCACAAATTAGCAATTGAGGAATTACAAAAACCACCAAAAACTTTAACTTTAGACAGCTAGAGAATAGCTAGAGAACACTTTCAAGTAGATATAATCTCTAAAACCAGAATCATCTTTTCTTTAATTTTCTCCACTAAGATTAGGCTTCATCCAAATAGGTGTCACATAAGTACAATAGCCCAAAGACATCTATTGAGAAAAATATATAAAAAGGCCCTTTAAAAAAAAAATTAGAAATATCCCATTACTGATAAAATGGCCCAGACTTTTAAGAAAAAAAAAAACCCATCTGAAAAGGCATAATTTTGTTTTAAGCACATTCTTACACAGAAAGGAATCCATATTTTAAACATAAAAAGTAAATATATCCCAAAAATTATTAACAAAAAATCTATATTTTATATTAAAAAAATAGAAAATCCTCCTCTAGTCATTCATGAGGTCAAAATTTTGTAGGACTTTGAAAACACTTGGATCCTTTGTGGTTATGACTTTAGTACGCGTAAAGCCATTATTGAAGTTGCTCTAAAGAAATCCCAACATGATTTTTTGGTCCAAGAGAGGATTGTTATTGCCATTGTACCTAGTAGTGGAGATAAACAACGAGCGATTATGGAACAAAGTATCATATCAAATTCTTACGCATCCCAACAGTAAGCTTACGGTGTATAATGTTGAAAATTTTCATGTCTGTAATGACTGACCAACTATGAAGAAAACTGATGTAGCTGATAAGTATATTTTTAAGAAGATGTTGTTGAAAACAATTGATGAGGAGAAGAACATCTGGACAATTTATGGTGATATAGATTTTTTTTTTTTTTGGTCGACTGAGGGGGACAATGTCCCCCGTACTTTTTAAATTAAATTAAAGAAAATTACATCCGGACCCGTCGTGGAAACGCAGTTCCACCGGTATCCTCCAACAAAATAGAATTAACCGAATCCGGTACAAATTCAAAAAAGCAAAAACCTAACGGTAGTGAAAACGCATAGTTTGCTAACCCGTCGGCAAGACGGTTAGCCTCCCTATACACATGTGTAATCCGGACTATCCAGTCCCTTGAGATAAAGCCATGGCACAAGCGTACCAGGAAAGACAGCGGATGATACTCACTAATCCCTGTCGTAAGAAAACCCACCACTATCTCCGAATCCAACTCAAGCTCCACCCTCGTGACTCGACGCTCCCATGCGATATACAACCCGTAGTATACTTATGGTGATATACAACCCATGGTGATATAGATTTTGTGAAAGGTATTGATTATTTGAGAGTCAAAAATATATTTATGATGTTAGCGCTGCTCAAAAGTTTTAATCTAAGTTTGATTGGTCGTGCGAAAGCAATTTGGATTTGAAAGAGTTCACTATAAGACTGTGCTACTATGGTTGAAAAACCAATTATTTGCTATCAGTTGTGTTTTTTGTTTTGTTTTAAACTTTCAGTTGTATTTCATAATTGGAGTAGTCAATTTCTTGAAATACTAGAAATAAAAATAAACAAGAGGCATCGATAAAAAAAAATTATTGTTTTTTTCAAACAATATGTATTATGCAAATTCGAACTTGACACAACGACCATATTACAAGAAACAACTATTAGAATCATTTTTGTGTTGTTTTCGTTGCAGAACTTGTAACTCATCGTATTTTTTTGTTTCTTCAACCATTTTTTAATTTTAAGCTATGTTTGAATTAGTTTATAATTGACTGAATATTCGAGTTGTCAATCAATTATCTTGAACGTATCTAAATCATGTTTAGTAGTGTTTATCATCTTAAGAAAACCTTGGGAGCATTTCTTTTGTTAAAGAACTAAGAACGACCATGCACCACCAAAAGAACTTTGGGAATATAAGTGGTATAGTTTCAGGTTCATCTTTAAACTGATTTTAACTTCCAAAAACTTCTATTTTATATACATAGATGTTCATCCAAATTAGAGTTTAGATAATAAAAAATGAAAAAAGTGAAAATTTGCCTAGGGCCCCAAAATGTGAGTCACGGCCGTAGTGAGCTATTGGTATAAGGTATGAAACTATGAATCATAGACTCTCCAACATATACATTGCGTGTGTTTGGAGCCCAAACTAACAAACATATTTTGGTACAAAATAAAATAACACACAACGAAACACATGAACGGTTTGCCTAAAGGAGGCCAAGCATTTTCCCTAACATGCCTTCTTCTTTTTCTTTCTATTATTCTTCTCTTTTAAATAATTGTCTTTATTGGTAAATCTTGAACATGCAGCAATTCTCTCTTCAATTAATTTTATTGACTCCTTTTGGTGAAACTCCCTAAATTCATGATGAAGCATGTGGCAATATAACTTTGGAATCTCATCATGTCATCATATAATTTCTCAATTGCTCCAACATCTTCTCTCTTTATTTTCTTTTGTTTGGAACTTTTTCGTTTGTTTTCGAGACTTTTTAGCCGGTCCATGAAATTAAGTCGACATAGAGAAGCCTCTAGTTTATAGCATCTCATAAAGTTAAAACTAAAAATCTAAGATGCAATAATTAATTGCTACAAGAAAACTGTATGACGAAGTTTTTGGCTATTGTGGCCATTTTTATACAAACCTACATAAAGTAGTACTAGAAAGCATGTCTAAGTGGTTTAGATAAGCTGGTTGGCTTAGAATTGATTATTGATTGGAAGAAGTCTTAAATTTTCGCTGTAAAATAACCAAAAAAAAAAAAAAACACTATACCAATAAATCATCGGCAAATATCATAAAATGTATATATTAAAAGATCATAGTCATTGTTGTTTCGTGCGATGTTGGACATTGCTCACATGTGACTCGTCTTGCATTTCTTAACGGTGTTTAATGGAAGTGATCAAAAGAAACTTCTCTACCATTTTGACCTCTTCACTATATATCCTCTCTCCCTCTACTTATGAATATATAGTTATATATACGATTCTAATTATTTTACTTCGAAACCAATAGTTAATAAGCTAATATGTAGAACATGAAACAAATCATTCACTACTATATAGTTTTAGTTTTGAGTTCAAACACACACAAAATTTATCAAAGCGATTTAGAACCGAGTTATATACATTTGATTAGTAATTATTTTTATGCGTACGTTTTGGTTTAAATTGTTTATGTCATTGAGAGAAAAATTATGATTGTTTAGTAAACTGTGTCTCAGACTATTTCAAATATGTAACATTTGCAGTGATACTCTAATTTAATAACAATAATATTGTGGGTGCTAACTTACCAAACTCCTGAAAGATTTTTCAACATTAAAAAAAATATTTGTGTCATTTCAGAACTTAAGTTTGCTTGTGTACATGGCGAATGACTTCGAATAGCGTCATGATTATAATAACTATATTAAATACCTAAAATACATATACTTTCAAAACTTACGAGTTAAAATAACACATGTTGGTCTGTGACAGACGTACAAGTACAAAGCATCGCCATGACATAATTGTTATGTTATGATCGTCACGTTTTGGTTGAACTGTGTTGCATTTTAAATTATTACATTCCTTTCTACTTTAATTATTTATGTTAATTTAATTTGTAATGTTCGTGTATCTACGTAATGCTTAGATAATTATATCGACAGATAGAAACTCATATTGACGCTTGGTGGTCACCCGGAGACAGGATAAAACTGTGTGCGGAATCATTAAGAGTGTATAAATGAAATTATGCAAACGACAATCACAAGTTATCGTTGTTGATTCAAGATACTATATATTGTTTCTAATCAGAAAGATTTGAATTTTAGTTCCATGCACACGAATTTTTTAGTAATGGACCAATATTTCGTTATAACAAAAAATTTAGAGTAAAGTTTAAAAGATCCAACACTTGTAGTTAAGGAGCTTTGCAATTTTTACTACTGTTAATGCAAAGTAGTATCAGCCATCGGTTGTGATCATTACGAATTGTCTACATATACAAGCACGTATTTACTACTTCCAAGCTTTGAACTATATTCGAAGCTTGGAAGTATCAAGAAGCATGGCTGGTATCTATTTGTGTCAAAATAAATGCGTGTTTGACATCATCTCCGAATGTTGTTTACATGGAGCTAAAGTGGCTGATCTTTCTAGTAAACAAAATTATGGTTTAGCACAAGATACAATTGATTTTATTTTGAATCACAACATTTCGCTATCTCAAAGTATTTTTGGGCCAAGAACACTTGCTAAGTTCGACTTCTGATCTTTCTCCGTCCTTTTATGTGATTCTAATTAAGCCACTTGTTTACTAACACATCATTTTTTTGCTCGTTCATGATTGATGACTCTCTTATCTCATGGAAAGCAAAGAAGTAAAACCGTATCTCATTCTTATGTTAAATTTGAATAGCCATGGCTGCTATATATAGGGTCTAATTGGTGGAAAAATAGAGTAAAAAGGTGGAAAGCAAAAAATAGAACAGAGCAGAAAAATATATGGTTGAAAACTTCCAACCAATAAAAAATAGAGTAATAAATTATACTACTTTTAACCTTTTTTTTTTGTTAAAAGTGAGATGAATTGGGCAGAATTTGTTTTACAAATAGTAAAATCATGTGGATAAAGTCATTGCCATAAAATTTGACGTGGTTTAACCGGATTTTTTTTGGGATTCAAATAACCGTTAAACCGATTTCTACGAATGCACCAGACATATTGATGTGAATTATCATTACGTTAAAAATGTTGTTCAAAAGAGACATCTAACGATAAATTTGTCTCAACTATAGAAAACTCGCGGATATCTTAACACCTCTTTTGGACGTCATCAATTTTATGAGTGTTTTTTGGTAAACTGAGCGTTCGAGACCTCCACACTCGAATGGAATATTGAGATTTGGGATTCAAATACTAGGTGGATACTCTATTTTCAATATCATATACTTGCAAATCTTGATGTGACTTTAACAAAAAAAACAAGTGCACACCCTCATTTTGTGAATGAATTATTCCATAAATTGGCCTTTATAGTTTATATACATCCCACGTAATTTTACATTGTAGGATAATTGTTTACTTAGTATTATAATGTTAGGACTAGAGATGGTCAAAACAAAATTTGTTGTTTCTCACTTCTCACAACCTTCCCTCTTCCGAATTGGTTTTGAGTTTTAATATAGGTAATGTTCAAGGTTGACATTCTTTATTTCCAATGAAAAATATGTTGACTAGGCAAAATGAGAAGTAAATACATAGCCGGATAGATCCATGTATACTGTACTGGTACTGCTCAAGTAAATATGATTACAATATAAATAAGCGTTTAAGCCATTTTTAAAACATTAATGTGTATCGTTGATACTCAGCGAACTAAACCCAAGTAGATCCCACATTATATTATATATGTTCATTGCAATTCTTGCAAACAAACCTTTTTATGTATATAATTAATTGATTCTGCTAAACAAAAAAAAAGAGTTTGAACAAAAGATGATGATGGCATGCAAATGGTACAGTTGTGGGAACAAAATGCGACACTCATTATCAACCAAACTCGTCGACCCCCCAAAGAAAATAAAGAGATTAATATTCATATTTATTTATATGTTTTTTAAAAAATAAATCATTTTAGTTTTGGGCTTGTATGGTTTCATGGTGGTGGTGAAAAGGATGAGTCTTCCACCAACTCCAATCTTCAATTTTCATCCTTCAAAATCTTATCCACATGCAATCCAAAAACCTGCTCATTCCTTCTATTTTCATATCAATCTATTTAATAAATATCTTCTTCTTGTTTTCTTTGTCAAAGAAATATCTTTTTTTTATGATTATTCTTATTACTATTATTAATGTTAGAACACGAATATATTGTAGTATTTTGTTGCTTATCAATGGTCCTACAAAAACAAAATAAAGTATCTTACTTAGCTGATTGGTAACTTGTATTGCAAAACTCTTTTTCCCCTTCTTGTCTCTCAACTTGGACTATGCGTGTTCTTATTGGGGATGCATGCTTGGTGTATCTAGATAAGGATGATGTTCCATTAAATACACACCAAACAAAATAAATATCTAAATTGTGTCACTTATCAATATTAGTACATGTTGATTCCGGACTAAGATATACTAAAGTAGCTAACGAGTGTATTAATTTGATATCTTACTAAGAATTAAAAAAAAAAAGTGTATCAATTCCTTTTATTTGATAGTCAAATGAAGTTATGAATATGCTATATTTAGCATTATAAACATGAGGTTTGTGTCCTAATCCATCGACTATTTGCATCCTTAACTTTGACTAATATATATAGATCCAACAAAAAAAAAAGTTTGACTAACTATTCACAATATATAAGAGATATACATTATTATATTTCCATATGCTAGCTTATCTGAAGAGATAACCTTATAAGTGAAAGGTTTATATTGTTTTCTTACTCTACACCAATATGTAATGATTAGGGTGCCCTTTTCTACAAGTTCACTCCAAAATATACACAAAAGAATAACAAATGAAAACGTGTTTAATAACTTTGCTTACAATTAAACGATGGCCAACCATATGTGTTCGTATGTGACGGCCACATGATTTTTTTTTTGTCTTCCGTACTAATGTGTCCCTCTTCATCTTTGCTTATTGATATTTTCTTTCCAAATCCATGTCGTGGGATGTAATATTTTGATTTTGACCATAGTCAGTCACATATATATAACACTCTACTTTTTTTAATTAAACCGTTATTAGGGAAAATGGTCGCATCCACACTGATCATCGGTTAGGTTCTTCATGGCCTTGCGATTTGATAGTGTGATAAGATGAACTTAATCGTGTCTGCACAACGGAATCATAAACATATACTGTATCACAAAACGATGTAATTAATTCTATCTTTTGTTTGTAAAATCTTCAAAATGTATCTAGAAACTAAGATAATGGTCTTTAATTTTTGTATTCTATAATTTTCTTCTCTTTTTTTCATGTCTAGTACTTTGTACTGTACTGAAAATACTCCATATTTGACACATATACAAAAGTTAGTGACTGAAAACGATAAGATTAAACCATTAGCGACTGAAAACTTTAAACGCTAAACTTTATCGTTTTAAACTATGAAAAATTATTAACAAGCGATCTTTCGTCAATAGCCACAACCAATAACTATGAATCGGACAAAATTGATCATTAAAATATTTCAATGAACTTAAGTTTAAAAAGTAAATAAGATCTAGGACCACTATAAAACGAACATGACTTACATCTCATTTTCGAAGATATCTACAAACATGATATTATTTATCGGTAGAATACAATTTACTAGATAATTTTTATGTTTATCAATAAATAAAAACTAAAAATATCAAGAAAAATATCTTTACATGAAAGTGAGTTACTTTTTAAAAATTATTGAATAAAGGTTATTAAATTTTTATAAATCTTTTTTTTTTAAATATCATTAAAATTCATGTTTATCTATTTATCATCATACATTATATGTTTTTAATATATTTCTTATGTAATTTTAATAGGTAATATCTAAACTTTATAGTAAAGTTATCATATAGTTTGAAAATTAAAAACAAGTGGATTTTTTTACAAACCTCTTGTACGATAAGAAGTAATTATAACGAGTTTTAATAATCAGTAAATTTTTACTATTTTTCTTTTTACCCATGTTGTTATTATTCTAGTATTAATTATTTTCTTCATAAAGATATTCTATTCTATTTAATTCTTAGTCAATGTATTACAATTGATCTCAATCACAATGACTCCTTGCCATAATATCTTCCCTCAGTTTCAAACAAATGTAAATTATGGTAAAAAATCTATTTGGTCCTTGGATTGACAAAAAAAATCATGGTGGTTAAAATAGTGGACGGTAAAAGGGGAAAAAATAAAGAAAAGTAATTACGTTATTGCCCTTTTAAGGCTTTGACCTAATGTGTTTTAAAAAAAAAAGGAACGAGAAAGAAAGAGCCACGACGCCATTGAAGCCAAAAGCAGTTTTTAATCACGAGTGTGTGTCTATAAATGTACACACCATCTTCTTTCTCCAGATTTTCTCTCCACTCTCTCATCTCAAATCTCTCGACACACAAAACCAACAATAACCAATCTTCTTCTTCTTCCTCACGATGACGCATCTCAACAAAAAACAGAGGTTAGAGATGAACCATAACCATAACAACAACAACCGTTTCGACGACTTACATGACGATCTCATCATTATTATCCTCCGTAAACTCGCTTCCTCCGCTTCTTCTCCTTCCGATTTCCTCACCGTTCTCTCTACGTAAGTCTCTGCTCCGGCGACGGCATTTTCTCGATTTCCGTCAACTATTTTGTGACGCAGTCTCTTTTGTCGTATTACAGATGCAAGAGATTGAATCGGTTAGCGTTACATCCTCTGGTTTTATCAAAAGCCGGTCCTCATACCCTAGCCGTCACGGCGGAGAAATGGTCAGATTCTCCTCATAAGTTCCTCAAACTCTGTGTTAATGCCGGAAACATCGACGCTTATTACTCTCTCGGAATGGTTCGTTCGCTTCCTCCAAAATCTCCGTTTCGATTTTTGTGATTTTCTTCTGACTTTCGATTTTGAATTTCTTCAGATCCGATTTTACTGTCTTCAAAATCCAGTGAGCGGCGCATCTTTAATGGCTAAAGCAGCGATTAAATCTCACGCGCCGGCGCTTTATTCGTTATCGGTGATTCAGTTTAACGGAAGCGGCGGTTCAAAAACCGATAAGAATCTCCGCGCCGGCGTTGCTCTTTGTGCACGCTCTGCTTATTTAGGCCACGTCGATGCG
Organism: Arabidopsis suecica; assembly: GCA_019202805.1. Lineage (NCBI taxonomy): Eukaryota > Viridiplantae > Streptophyta > Magnoliopsida > Brassicales > Brassicaceae > Arabidopsis > Arabidopsis suecica. The sequence goes on along the minus strand of CM032912.1, from coordinate 8,044,371 downwards.
TTACGAGAGCTTGGTCACTGTCTTCAAGACGGTTACGGTGTTCCTCGTGACGTCTCCGAAGGTCGTCGTCTTTTGATTCAAGCTAACGCTCGTGAGCTCGCGTGTTCTTTACGCTCTTACCTCTCTTTGAAATCTGGAGACAAGATCTTTACTGATTTAAGCGTGGTTCCGGTTCAGGAGATTCATCCAGTTAACCGGTTTTTGAAGGAGTGGTTTAGTTCGGGTCGGGTTGATTTAGCGGAAGGGTTAAGGATGTGTTCGCATGGTGGTTGTGGAAGGCCGGAGACTCGGGCTCATGAGTTCCGGCGATGTTCTGTTTGTGGGAAGGTGAATTATTGCTCACGTGGTTGTCAGGCGTTGGATTGGAGAGCGAAGCATAAGATTGAATGTACGCCGTTGGATTTGTGGATTGCGGTACCGGCGGAGATTGGCGACGACGGTCAAGCGGTGGCGGTGGAGATTGATGATAATCATGGTGAGCGGTAACGGCTCTGACGCTTTTTAAGTATATTACTAAAATGCCAACAGTTTCTTTGACTGTTGAGTTTTTTTGTCTCTTAATTAAATTAGTTTGGGCGTTTCTGAATTCTCTGATACTAAAATGACATGTTATTTTAAATAATAGTATAGTTTTTGATGCAAGTATTGACAAAGAGCCATCAATTTTGTCAAACAAAAAAATATGTATTCCAATATCAATTTCGTAATTCGTTACATAAGAACCATGTAATACAGGCGTATAACAATTATAATCTTCAAATTCGATATTGAGATTTAACTCCAAAAGAAGGCTAAAAATTTGATACTTTCGTTTGTTTTTAGTTTATTCACCCAAAAAGTAACTATAATGCAAGAGGCTCAAGGCTGCTAAAATACAGAATCTTTTAGAGAATGGCACGAGAAAGCAATGAAAAGCAAAACTAACCTGAACATTTGGACTGATCCAAACCAAAGTTTGGTCAATTCGGTTTAGTTTCGGTTTTTAACTCGGTAAGAGGAAGCATAGAAACTCGGTAATCGGTTCGGTTCGAAACCACTGAACCGAAAGTACAAATCTGGCGGAAACATCAAAGAAGCTGCAGATGGTTGCTTAAGTTATCGTTGCGGTTGGGAACCCAGAAGACATCACTGTACAATGATGCTAATGCCATTGTTGGAAGGCACGCTCATGGTAGTGAGCATTGGGATGATCCCTACCAAGAACGAAAGAGAAAACACATCATTGGTTGTTTTCTGGCTTCTAGCTCGCATCGTCCTTCAGATGCATGGAATCATTCGTCCTGCTCACAAATATGATGTCATTGTAAAGAGAATATATATCTCTCAAGCTCCAATATTGAAGAGGTTGATTATGTTATTACAAGAACTCTGTATTTTGATCATATGGTATGTTTGTTGTATAGAGCGATCTCTTCTTTTACAAGGAGCCTGAAGAGACTACGTAGGATGGTGATGAAGTTTGGAACATAAGGCAAAAACATAGAAAAATAAAAGTGAGAAAACCCTAAACAAATTTAAATACCCAAATTTAGTAGGAAGACATGAAGTATCTTCGAATCGATGACCAGTATCTCTTATGTCTGTGTAAACTGTTTGTTTATTCTCAATCACTTCTGCAAATGAAAAAAAAGTTTTCTGTTGGCTTCCATGATGTGATTTTAGAAGTGTCTCATGATGAACGTTAGTATACAGAAATGTTCATCAAAGTTTTAAAGAGTTATTTGTTTATCTTCAAGATTCAGTGATCTCCTTGAACAAGGGATGTCATTCTTCTCTCATACGCGTAACTGACAACTCTAATGTCCCACGGCATCTTTATACTAATTTGGTTTGATCTTTCAAGAAATTTCTCAAGTTTTCTTGTGCATGTTTCTTTTTTAATCAATGGCATTTTGTGAGAGGTGATATTTATGTTATAACTTCATTCATTTGAAACCCTACAATACCGTTTCTTTGTTGTTGTTGTGCCAACAGAATCTGATCAGTTGAAATCAAGATGAGCAGATAAATGATGAAAAAACGGACAAAACAGAGGAAGAACAAAACCGGTGAAACAACAGATTTAAACCAGTTTCTAGCAGACCATCTTTTCTTTCTAGTGAGATGATTGAGAAGAATGCATACTCCAAACATATTTAGTTAAGCTGCATTTTTTTTGGTCTCCTTTTAATTATTTTTTACATTACTTATGACGACAAATTGATTGCATATAGTTGAAGTTCTTCCGGACTAGATCTTCTCTTGCAAGCATGTTACCAAATTTTACATTAGTTCCCAACAAATTCTCAAAGATCTCTCAGTGAAGGAAAGATAAAGAGATACATCACGGTATATCGTGGAACCTTTTGAAGTTCATATTGCAATCAAGTAATAAATTTATATAAACTTGAAGATGTTGCAAGATCTACAAAATCCAATAAACACTCCTTAGAGGTCTAAACAAAGAGTCTTGACTCAATAGAACAGTAGTGTCAGAGTAAGACTTTCCAGTAAGAAAAAAAACATTCTAAGAATAGTAACAGTATCAAACTCTACATTGCAGCATTCACAAACAAGTGTAGGCAATACTATTCTACAACCAAAAGAAAAACCATAAGATCTAAGTAAAAAATTAGAGAAGAAATCTATGGTTCATTTGATGTGATCTGATGTTTCCTACTTGGACGTCTCCTGGTACAAAAATACACAATCTTGATGTTAAATTACATCTCAAAACAAATAGGTTTTTTTTTTTGAAAAATTTAATTGGGTCGTGTGTTCACTTACTTGTTCTGTATAGGGCTATAGCGACTCCTTGGGATTTTTCGTAAGCTATCTCCTTCACCACCAAGAGACTTCTCCTTCATCTCCTTACTTATATGCAAATCTCTCAAATCTCTATGACCCTCTGTATGAAACTTGCTGCTAAAGAAAGCTAACAAAAGCAGAAACAGAGCTATTGAGATCGATCTTGATGGATGGAATCTCTTCATTTCTGGATTCTTGTTGATGTCTTGAGAAAACTTTTGGGTAGAGATATGATGAGTTAAAGAGAAGGAGATAGAGAAAGACAACTTGTAAAACTTGTTTGCTTTGTAAGATATGTATTGTTCATGTGACTTTTTGAGATCTGATCACGTGAACTTAGTTTTTTTTTTTCTTCTCCGAATCATTTATTACAGATGCTGAGATATTCTTTTTTATCTTAATCAACTAATTTATTGAACATTCACTGATGTTGAGAGTGTCCTCATTTTCATACAAGCACATGTATACACGTTTATTTATGTGTTTACCAATATTAGTAAGTCCAACTTCATGAGATCTCTTTAGCAAAAAATAAAAGTTCATGAGATCTCAAAAGGTGCAGGTAAAACATTAACAGGCTGTGTTTTGTCTCTATGCTAATTGCTAAGGCATCAACATTATTATTTTTTCACTTCTTTTTTTTTATATTTCTTACCTTAGCTTTATAGATAGAAAAAGACAATCAAATATTTGCATGGGAAAATTGCAAAACAAAAATTCATATATATATATATATATATAATAAGGGTTTAAGTTTTACTAAAGAAAATTTTATAGAATTTAAGATCTAATTCTAATCTAATATAACTTTTCAAAAATTATCACATTAAGTAGTAAATTAATAATAAAAATACAATTTTGTCAAATGGTTTTAGGTGAAACAACTATACCTTGGAGCTTTTCATTAGCATGGCGTTTCTTTTACAACTGGCACAATTTTTTTTTTTTTTTTGATAAAGCTGGTCTATTTTTTTTGATAAAGTAAGCTTATATATATATATATATATATATATATATATATATATATATATATATATATATTTTATATATATCCACTTTAAGAGAACGTTATGATGTAAACAAAAGAACTTTAAAATATACACACCTAAAATATCGTATTTAAGCTAAATCTTGCTGGAGTAATTATTATTCAAAAAGAGTAATCAATCTGAATAACCTGGCAAAATTGCATATCTTAATCAAACCATTATATGGACAGATTGTTTTGTCAATCTTGGATAGTCTCTTTTCTTTTCGTCTGAATAATTACATTAAAACTTCGAAAGATACAACGATCGGCGGAAAGAGTTAATATTCCCGATAAGATAAGTCAGCAGAAAATAGTGATATCTCTGAAGACAAGAGCCCAAAAGAGGGAAGCTATCAAACAACCAAAATACAAGATCATAAGCTAAAACTTAGAAAACGAACCGATAAACTTCCAATGAGTGAATTAACTAGAAATCACGAGAATCTCAAAGGAAAAGGCATGAACTTGAAGCTAAGGGATCGATTCACAAATGCCTTATTTGTCTTGTGGAGAGGAACCAAATCAAAACCCAATGAAAAGCTTCTCTCTCTGCTAAAAGAATTGATAGAGCTCTGGATAGTATTAAACGTTCCAAACCAACCCCGAGAAGTCGATAATCTCAAGTGGAAGAGATACCGCTTATGATGGCAAACCCACAAACTCCAAACGAAACAGATCTTGAAGAGACAGAAGAACCAACCAAGGAAGTTGAGCTAAGAGCCAATGGCAAAAGGCATCGAGTCCGTCTCACCACAAAAGAGAGATTTTTCAGGATATTCGATACAAAACACAACACCAAAATAGAGAAACAATGGCCAGAACCGAAACTTCACTCAAACAAGACCAAGATAGTCACATTTTTTTTTCCTTTTAACAAAGTTCATCGTGATTTGTTTTTCAAATTCAAAAGACAAGTTTCATTTTATGAGAATACTAAAACCATACAATGATTTTTTCGTTTACATAATGGCAATAACCATGAAAAATTAGAGAATACAAAAAAATTACAGTTTTAGCAATTAAATCTGCACTGTCGTTTATTTATCTCCTATAGACCGAAAAAATGGTTTAATGGGAGATTATCACCATTGACGAAAGGGAGAAACCATTATGAATTTATGATTATTAGAAAAAAAAATTATCGTGATTATTAGAATTTTGTTTTTCTTTGATTATTAGAAAGTTTATTTTCTGTGAAAAAGAAAAGAAAGAATGAAAATTTTGAAATTTCTTTTGTTGGTTTAGAGATAATTTATACAGAACCGACCAAACGCGTCTACTTAGCTTAATTGGGACCTCTTTACCGGTTTAAGTAAACCAGCTCCTTGCTATTTTGTAATCCCTCGCAGAAATTCTCTTCCAATTTTTACAAAATTTCCTTGGATCTGGTCTTACCTAGTCACGAATTGCTTCGCAGTAATCACAATTCACGCCTCCATAGAACTGGTACGCCGATGATTTTTTTTAACGCTTTTTTAGATTTCTCTCAATGCGATCTTGTTGAATTTCGTCATTCATTTCCGATTTGAGGTATTTCTTAGGGGAGTTTCCAGAATTTTGATCGAATTTCTGGTTCGTGATCGAGTTATATTTCTGGATTTGTGTTTTTAATTTGATTTTTTTTTTCACAATCTCATAGGTGTAGGCAAATGGCATGTAGATAACAGTTATTTTCATATTGCATTCTTAAATAATTTGAATTGATTTCACAATCAAATTCTTGATAAACTAGTTTAAAATTTGCAGAAATCAAGAATTTTTGTGTGTATATATGTTCCAGATTAGAAGTTGACAGTTATATAATTCATCAAAGAGAAGATTGCGGTTTTCTTGGTCTCTTTTGTGGTTGTATAATGGCGTCTGGGACAGTGGGAGGGCTGTCTGAGGTATATAGTAGTGCTAAAAGGATTCTACTTAGGGCTAGGGATGGAATCGAGAGGTTGGAGAGGTTCGACTCTGATCCTACCGATCTCGCCTCGTCTGTGAAACGAGATATTACTGAGGTTCAATCTCTTTGTTCCAATATGGACGGTCTATGGCGCTCGATCCCTGTGAAATCCCAGCGTGATCTTTGGAGAAGGTGAGGAGGGAATCCATTCTTGAGATTCAAAGTTTACTCACATTTTCATAGATCATCAAAATGGCTTATGTAGTGGTTAAACTTTAAGAGTATTTGGACGTTTTTTTTTCTGTAGAAAGAGTGAACAAGTAGGAGAAGAGGCCGAGTATTTGAACCAAAGTCTGGAGAAGTACATGTGGAGGAATCAGAGGAAGATGTTGGAAGCGAAAGAGAGAGCGGATTTGTTAGGTAGAGGGAGTGGAGAAGGAGCTCACATTTTGCAAATATATGATGAGGAGGCTCAAGGAATGAACTCTGTCAAGAATTCGAAGAGAATGCTCGAAGATTCGTTTCAAAGTGGAGTTGCTATCCTCTCCAAATATGCCGAACAAAGGGACCGTTTGAAGGTAGCCAACCCCTAACTTAAGCTTAAGTCAATGGGGAAAACAGTTTTCTAACATTAGGTTGTTTTGAATTCTCAGAGGGTACAGCGGAAGGCTTTGGATGTTCTGAACACTGTTGGTCTCTCCAACTCTGTATTGAGACTCATTGAGAGGCGCAATCGTGTTGATACATGGATTAAATACACCGGTATGATCGCAACACTTGTCATATTGTATCTCTTCATAAGATGGACACGCTAAAACCAGAGAACTTTAATCACATTACATTGATTATATGTAGAGAGTTATGTGACTTGATCTTATGCGCTGTGGTAACAAATGCCTCTCACAAGACATTTTCAAAACACTTGTTACCCATATTCTCGATTTCATTTGCGTCTAGTATGCTCTCGATTTGTAACAAAATTCTCCTGCTACAATACTTTTGTTGTGTTTATCCTATATCCGAGAATGATGTATCATCATCTCTCACGGTGTAAGAGCGATGAAGACTTTATACATTAGCTCAAAGAAGAAGAAGACTGCAATCTGTGTAAAACACCGAAGCTACTACAGTTATTCGGCGACTAACATGAGCTTCAAGACAGTCGATTTCTAGGGATTCGAAACAGTTGACTCTAGCATCATCATTCTCAACCTGAGGAATGGCAAGTGTAGAAGAAAGCTTTGTTCGTGAGATCAAAGCAAAGACTTGATCAAGCTTTTTAAAAGATCCAATTATATTATATGAACCAACTTGTTTGGTCAATCTTTGACCATCATAGTCAAATTCCCAAAAGGTCCAATTAGTGACAAATACAGAACCGGGATAGGATAATTATAATTAAATAGAGAACCGACTCAATTAGATTTATTTTACTTCGGTTAAAGTAAAACCGATCTCCCTTTCGACTCTCTCTTTCCTCTCTCCTTCTCTCTGTGCCGCGTCGAAAAATGAGAAACGAATGATTTGATCATCATCATCAACGAGAAACACAGAGAGAGAGAGAGAGAGAGAGAGAGAGAGAGAATCTCAAATTCGCTCCAGCTCCTGATCGATTCCGATTTGTCACAATTCTTCCTTGGATCTGCTCTTACCTAGTCACCAATCACTTGGCTGCCATTTTCTTTGCTGTGTTTCGTCATCCAAAACGAAGCTTTGATCAAACTGGTAGCCGATGATTTTCTCTCTTTCGCTTTTATTAGATTGAATCGAATTAATGTCCAAGTCGATGTATTTCTTAGGGATCTTTAGGGGAATATTCTTTGATTTGTTTTCGAATTTTATCGATTTCAGATGATTTGTGTGTTTTCTTTAATTGGATGTTTAAGTTTTTTTTTTTTAATCACAATTTCATGGGTTTAGGCAATTTTTTTGAAAGGTGATCTTTTTTTGTGTGTATCAATTGGTTAACTTGTATTTAGAAACAGATCATTAAGAAGTGTTGCTTCTCTGTATATGTCTTGAGATTGTAGTAATAGCTAAATTATACATCAATGGCATGTTGATTATACACTTTTGAATTGTTATTTCTTATCGCAACTTTAAATGGTTGGACTTTACTTAAAGATCAAGTTCTTGATAATCCAGTTTCGATTCAAGAAAAGCTAGTTTTTATGACTTCCATTTTCGTGTAATTCTGCCACCTGGATAGGAATACAAGTTGACAAAAAAGTTTAGACATTTTCATGTGATATTTTCTTGTCCTTGCTTGTTCATGTCAGTTTTCCAGATGAATGACAAAAGCGTGATGGTTTCTTTGTCGAAATGACTTGGTTTATATTACTGTTATTCATTTCATACTTAAAAGGTTGGATTATTTTTCTGCAGTTTACAATTCGTTGTTTTGATTAACAGGAACAACAATTAATCGGAACTTTCGGAAGTATTTAGATGGCAGAAAAAGCTTGTATAAAGCGTCTTCAAAAAGAATACAGAGCACTTTGCAAGGTATAGTTTCTTCTTCTTCTGTTCCCACCTTTCTTTTTCTGTCCAAGGTGTCATTGTGCCCATTGAAATTTATCAAATGTGGTTTCTTTGCTTTTGCAAATTTTCATGGTTTTTGGTCAAGGATTAGTTTTCTCTTATGAATGTTACTTTGGAAGTATATTTGACATGTTCTGTTCTGGATTGCTAGGAACCAGTCTCGCATGTTGTTGCTCGGCCTTCCCCAAATGACATTCTTGAGTGGCGTAAGTCTTATCTGGCTTTTTAAAGTTCCATTTCTTTATTTAGTTATTCTATTCAAGGTTTGGCTATGGGGATACTGGCTTTAGGTACATATAGGGTGTTGCTATGGTGACAGAGATACTATTGGTATCATGTTTTCAGGATTACCAGTAATATGTAATGGTGATAACTTTTTTTGTTTATAGAAACCAAAAAGAAAACCTAAAGTTTTTCTTATCTATTGCCTAACTAGTGTTACTGCACTTAATATATAAATCTAGTTAACTGAGTTCTTTTCTACAGATTATGTGTTGGAAGGCAGTGAGGGAACACCTTTTGCAGGTTCAAATCTTAAATTTACATGTTAAATGTAATCTTCTACATTCCAAAGTAGTATATGAAACTGATTCGGATTCTCTTTAATAGGTGGATTTTACTATGGGAAGATCAAGTTCCCTCCAGAATATCCTTACAAGCCACCTGGAATAACGTGCGCTCTTTGGTTATTCAGAATTTTGACTTATAATATCACTCTCCTATGTTTTATTCCTGCTTTCTAATGAACCAATTTACTGTGGCTGCAGAATGACCACACCAAATGGTCGATTTGTGACACAAAAGAAAATCTGCTTGTCTATGAGTGACTGTAAGCACAGTCTTCTTTTTCATTCCTTTGTTTATTAATTTCCAATGATTTTATCTGTTATCTAATTAGCTTTACTGTGTCATGTACAGTTCATCCAGAAAGCTGGAATCCAATGTGGTCAGTGTCAAGGTATAAGATCTGATGTACATTCAAATTGTGTTCAAGTTATTAAAATAAACAGAGTAATGGATCCTTATTTGACCAATTCGTTTCCCTGAACGCAGCATACTTACAGGACTTCTCTCATTTATGGTAAGCTTACGGAACTTTTCTTCTTGCAGAACTGTGATAATGAATTCTCCGATCAATTTTTACGTTCATTAATTTTCTTTCTGCATTACAACCTTGTGGTCCACAGATGGACAACAGCCCCACAACGGGAAGTGTAAACACTAGTGTAGCCGAGAAACAACAGTTGGCGAAGTCATCTCTTGCTTTTAATTGTAAAAAGTAAGTTCCATTACCACCAAAAATTGTTCAGGATAAATCTCACAAGTTGATTAGAGAACAATATAGCTTTTCTATATAATGTTTCTCACCTTTTTCAAATTGTTGTGGCAGTGCAACATTCCGGAAACTATTTCCCGAGTATGTAGAGAAGTACAGCCAGCAACAAGTAGCTGAAGAGGAAGCAGCCACTCAACAGACGACACCTGAGGATTCTCCTCAGAAGGAAAATGCGAAAATCGAATCAGAGAAAAGCATTGGTCTTAAAAAGGAAAGTATTCAAGAAGTGGGATTGAAAGAGAGGAGAAAGAACAAGAAAGAAGCATTACCGGGTTGGATAGTATTGCTGCTAGTATCGATTGTCGGTGTTGTAATGGCGTTGCCTTTGCTTCAACTGTGATTTAGATGCAAATGCAACGCAACACAACATGACTGCAAATCAATCTGGTAAAATCTGTTTGTCATCGTCTCTCACTCTCAGTACTAAGTAGTGTCTTTTGTTATCCCCCTTCTCTTGAAAAGAAAACAGATACATTAAGTTTGGTATGGCATTTGAAATTACATATAAATATAAATGTTAGCTTAATTGAATTACTCTGTAAGACCATCTCCAATGTATAGCTTTATATCTTACTCTAAAATAGAGTTACTCTATTTTAGAGGAGGGTTTCTCTCCAATGTATATCTCTATTTTCTACTCTAAAAAAGAATATTCTTAGAAATATTCTATTTCTATTTTATATACTAATACCTTTTAATTATATAATTTACAATTTGACCCCATATATTATAGATTTGCAAAATTTCCATAAAATATGATATTAGTTAAATTAAACACTAATTATTTATTAAAAAAAAAATTACATCATATAACAATAATAAAACATTACAAATTTTATTTTAAATAACAAGATATTTTAACTATCTTGGCGGATCTACAAGCAATTTACCGGACTATTAAATTACTAGTTTTATGTTTTAATTTTCTTATGTTGTTTATTTTAAATTTAGAAGTTGTTTGCTTTTTAAGTTTATAAAACTATGTGTTGTAATTGTTGTTTGTAAAATAATTATATGTATTAAATAAAAAAGTTTAAATTTGAGGGACTAAAGTATAAATAAAAAACTTGAACTCAAAAATAGAGTAGAGAATAGAGTTGCTCTATATATAGAGTCAATCTGCAGAAATCTCTATTTTAGAGTCAATTATAGAGTAGGGTTGGAGAAGAATTTTGCATTTTTACTCTAAAATAGAGTAGGGTTGGAGATGCCCTAAAGCAGCAGGAGGCTAAGTGTTAGAAGGAAAAGGACGTATGTAATTAATTTAATTGTAACTTTGAATTAGATTGGTCAAGAAGAAATAGATAAGTGGTGCCTTGGAGTAGTTCACTCTTACAGTCGTCGGGCTTTTAGCCAGGTGGTTAGTTGGGCAGATGCCAAACTGAGAAGTTGATTTCCCATTGCAAAATCAGTCTTTAGAAGAGATAGTCATGACAGACCAAACCAAAGAGACAAATAGCCGGATGCTAGGCTTAATGAATGACTAAAAAGTTCATCACACAGTTGCATTCATGATTAAAAAAAAAAAGCTCAATTTTACTTTTAAGAGAAAAAGAGCAATCTTACTTACTATCATCCAGGTAGAAACCTAGGAAACATGTCCCCAACAAAAAGAAAAGAAGTTTTACATGATAACAATTTCACATCCCAAAGAGTTTTTACTAATTATTTTGACATGTGAAAGTATACTATCGTTGAAAGTCTCACCTAGGGTTAGTTTCTCCAGGACCTCGCAAATTTTTAGGAAGTATTCTGTCAGTGTCAATCTTATTGATTCCGCGGTACAAGAATATCTCATATCTATGTCCTCAGCTGAACAAGAAAAACAACTTTGAGACACCCTGAAAGTTCGTCGCTTTCCTTTGTTAGAAACCACGTTAAAATCTTCAACCGGTTGTACCGGATTTTGATTTTTTATATTTCTATAACATACATATATATATATATATGTATATATGCCAAAAATGAAATTAACAAGAATGAACCTATATTAATTCATAAATATATATACTTATCTATAAACATATATTTTTTTGTTCTTATTTATTGATATTCAAACACGTACAAATTTATAAATCGAACTTACGACACCACTGTTGTAACCTAAATATCTCATACTTAATAATCTTTGTTTGTATTTTCTAATTTATTCATATCTTATACTAATTGAGTAAATTTTTAAGATATAGGTTATTTTTATTTTAAATGACGAATTGATTACTAGATATAATAAATACACTTCTATAAGTAAGTTATATTTGAACTATAAATAGAATAGATTCCTTAACCTTCATTTATAACAAAAACGTCGATTAAAAACATTAACACATGCGTAACATAAGTGAAAAAAGTATATAAATATGACACTATCTACTTTTAGTAACTACACTACCCCAAAGCCAAAGAATTAGCAAAATCAACTTAATTGATATTCTTTTTTTTCTTAAATTTTATCAAACTCTTGAAAATAGAAATGAGGACAATTTTTTTGCTTTCAACTCTTATGATCTTTGTTTTGTCATGTAAGTTTCATTTTCGTTAATGAGGATACTATGTAGATTTTTTTTTAAAATTTCCTTTGAAATTTTAATTTGATATAATATATATTTTGAATTAAAATAGGTACGTCAAATGCCATGGAGAAATCTTATTCGGAAGAGAAAACTCATTCTTCCTATCCAGTAGGAAACTCTCCAGTTGATTTAAAAATAGTAGATGAATTTCCACCGGATGAACATCTAGGAGTTTCACATGCTAGCAACATAATTGGTTTCTGTCAAGAATGTGCACATCATTGTTTGAGAAAGAAACGGATTATTGGTGAATGTCGTTGGTTTGTATGTCATTGCTCGAAAAGAACTATTGGTGTGGGATTGTAGTTTGTTTTGAAATACTTACATATAAAATACAATGAACTAATATATTCATATTATACAAATTGAGTAAATTTTATGATATACATTATTTTCAGCTCAAATCACCACTTAATTACTAAATATAATAAATACACATTTATAAATAATTAATCTTCTTCTTCACGTTTAATCTCCTCCACCCACTGTCACCATCTCACTGACTCGTTTAGTTAGTTACAGAAGAAATTATTAATCTTCTTCTTCACGCTTAATATCTCTACTTACTTCTTCTTCAATGTAGTTTCATTTTCTTAGAAAATTTCGTTTTCTTCTTCTTTGAACCATCAATCGTATTGTTGCTGCGGAACTTCAGATTCTAAGAAATTGACTGTAGAATCGTACTGTTAAGCTTCGTGAGCTCATTCACTCTTCGGCGATGGAGCGAAACTCGTCGGACGATGAAGAAGACCACCAGCATTTGATTCCCCAAAACGATCCTCGAATCGGTCACCGAGAAGATTCAATTTCCTCCACCGCCACAACAACCGGCGGGAATCAGAGATCGGCGTTTCAGATCGACGATATTCTGCAGCGAGTTCATCGCCGTTGGAAGATCTCGCTCAACAAGCGTTACGTCATTGTCTTCGTCTCTCTAATTATCTCAATCGGTCTTCTCTTCTTACTCACTGATCCTCGTGAACTATTTTCGGCGAATTTCTCGAGTTTTAAGCTGGATCCATTGTCGAATCGTGTCAAGGAATCTGAGCTTCGTGCTTTGTATCTTCTGAGACAACAACAGCTTGCGCTTCTCTCTCTTTGGAATGGTACGTTGGTGAATCCTTCTCTTAATCAATCGGAGAATGATTTGAGATCGTCTGTTTTGTTTGAGGATGTGAAATCTGCTGTTTCGAAGCAGATTTCATTGAATAAAGAGATCCAAGAGGTGCTTCTATCACCACACAGGAGTAGCAATTACTCCGGTGGCACCGAAGTTGATTCGGTGAATTTCTCTTACGATAGATGTAGAAATGTGGATCAGAAGTTGTCAGATCGGAAAACTGTAGAGTGGAAGCCAAGATCGGATAAGTTTCTATTCGCTATATGTCTCTCAGGTCAAATGAGTAACCATTTGATTTGCTTAGAGAAACATATGTTCTTTGCTGCATTGTTGGATCGAGTTTTGGTGATACCTAGCTCTAAGTTTGATTACCAGTATGATAGAGTGATAGACATAGAGCGGATTAATACTTGCTTGGGACGAAATGTTGTTGTTTCTTTTGATCAGTTTAAGGAAAAGGCGAAAAAGAATCATTTTCGCATTGACCGGTTCATATGTTACTTCTCGTCACCACAGCTTTGTTATGTGGATGAGGAGCATATTAAGAAGCTGAAAGGTTTGGGGATTTCCATTGATGGGAAGCTTGAGGCTCCTTGGAGTGAAGACATAAAGAAGCCGAGCAAGAGAACTGTGCAAGATGTACAGACAAAGTTCAAGTCTGATGATGACGTGATTGCCATCGGGGATGTTTTCTATGCTGATATGGAGCAAGATTGGGTGATGCAGCCTGGTGGACCTATTAATCACAAGTGCAAGACACTGATAGAACCCAGTAAGCTGATTTTGTTAACCGCACAGAGATTCATCCAGACCTTCTTGGGAAAGAATTTCATCGCACTTCATTTTCGCAGGCATGGGTTCCTCAAATTCTGGTATGGCTTTTTCATCTTGCTTTCTTGGGTACATTACCCTGAATTTCATAGTGTAGCTCATACTTTACAGAATGGGATTATGAAAACAATATTCCATTCTTGTTTGTGAATCTATCCGGTTAGTATATTACATTCACATCACGTAGGCACTGCACCGTAGTATTACGATATTTTACTGAGATGGATTTCCTAAAACTAGATTAGGAACCAGGTTAGACTTGTAGTTTTCTGAAAATGGAGAACCTTTTTCATGGCAGCAACGCAAAATCGCCAAGTTGCTTCTATCCAATTCCACAAGCTGCAGAGTGCATCGCTCGGATAGTGGAAAGATCCAATGGCGCAGTCATCTATCTTTCAACAGATGCTGCAGAAAGTGAAACAAGTCTGCTTCAGTCACTTGTTGTGGTAGATGGAAAAATTGTGCCTCTTGTCAAACGTCCACCTCGTAATTCAGCTGAAAAGTGGGACGCATTGTTATATCGACATGGTATAGAGGATGACTCTCAGGTAAGAATTTTACTGCTTCTCTTCCTTGAGCCTTTTTACACTTTTGTTTATGGTTGAAACCAAAGCATAGAATCTCAAGGAAACATGTTTACTTTTCCTTGGTTCTGTGCGGGTTGCATTTGATTGCTCTTTAACAGAAATAAAAGCTTATAGTTTTATGAATCTTGTAGAATAATAGAAATCCTAATTGTATATTGAATCAATATTAATGTCATAGCGTGAGATGTATCAAACATGGCATGGGCTAAATTATAATCTTCATGCAAATGTTTAGGTGGATGCAATGCTTGATAAAACAATATGCGCCATGTCCAGCGTCTTCATTGGAGCCTCGGGATCAACTTTCACAGAGGATATCTTGAGACTAAGGAAAGATTGGGGAACATCCTCTACATGCGATGAGTACCTCTGTCGAGGGGAAGAGCCAAACTTCATAGCAGAAGATGAATAAGTAAGCACATTTTTTTCTTACAAACTTTTAAATGTTCTCAGAATCCATTGTTCTCGTCTTCTAGTTGAAGTGTATAGTGTAATTATAGAATCGAGTTTTGGATACTTTCCAATTCATTCTTTGTGACACTCATGGACTCTGATGGACAGACAGAGTGTATATGTATCAATAGAAAGAGCCTCCGTTTCTTACAACAACACATAACCAGTTTCTTGGACATTGAAAATTTGTATATTGGCTCTAGCCTTTCAGTCTTGGAGATTGTTTCTTCCAGAAATTGGGTGTTTATTGAATTTGGGTAAAAATATATTTCCTTCATTCATTGAATTTGGGTAAAAATATATTTCCTTCATTCATTGGAGTAAAAAGTATCTACAAACCAAAAGCTTAAATACATGTAAAGTATAAAAACAAATAAATGCCTGTTCAAAGACAAGCTAATCTTCCATTAATTACAACTTTTGTAAGTCAATTAGTAAGGAAATCAGAATTTTTAGCCCTTAATTTTTTGTAGGCGAATTTATCTACTCAAAAACAGTAAAACACTTTGTAATTTTCAATTTTCAAGGAAGGTACTTTATTTACTGTTTTATTTTTGTTGTGAATAACTGAAAGTACTTTATTTAAAGATTACAAGATTTTGGCGACTGTGTAAAAGAAGAAAATGTCGAATTCGAGTGACGAAACCCTAGAAGATGAAAAGAGGCAGCAGCAATTGGAATCGGATGAAAAAATCTCAAACCCGAACCAGCGAACAGAGCCATCTCAGGAATGGGAGACAATGGCTCAAGCTTGGGTCTCCGCTTTCCCCGATGCCAAAGCCGTTGTAAGCTCCGGCGAAGTGGAGACTTGGATCGGCACCAACTTAGATTCCTTACCGGCGGATCTCCGCCACATGCCTCGCTCTGAGATCGTAGATCGTCTCCTCTCAATGCAACATTACATGAGACCAACACCATCATCTGATCAAAACGAGGTAACGTCGTCACTCATTGATTGATGATGATACTGTAAATTAAAATTCAACATTTTTGATTGATTTTTGTGTGTGTTTTGTGAATGATATATACAGCAAAATGTGGAAGCAGATCAACAACATCCAGCTCGATTTCAGAGGACTGATCAGTGGTTACCAGTGTATTCGTGGTTAGAGTCATTGGATAATGGAGAGTTGGTGAAATCTAAGGATATTTCTGAGTGGCTTGATGCAAATCCTGAGGTTAAACAAGAACTTTCTTCTAGGCATTCTCGTTATCATTTGACTCATTATGTCAAGAAATGTCATCTTAAGATACTTAAGAGGAAGGAGAAGAAGGTTAGCTTTTTTTCTTCTTCCAAAGTCTACTGCTTTTATCTCTTTCTTGAGTTTAATTTGCAATGTCAATAACTTCTTTTGGTATTTTGATTAGGGATTAATCCGGCTAAGCCGAGCAACTGCGATGGAAGTTCACAAAGAATTTGGCGAGAAACACCTTGCTACGCTTTCTGGTAATGCTATTTCCTCTATATCCGACTTCATTAGTACCATATTGTAGCTAGATCCCTAAATGCAAAAGTTTTCTGCTCTTTATGTTGAAGATATGTTTAGTTGATAGACATTTATTGACATTCTTTAGATGCAAGTCGATCGGTGAAGTTAGATAACATTCGATAGTGTAAATAATAGACAGTTGGTGACACTCTTTAAAATTATCTAATAAGTGGATCTATCAAGTTAGATAACATTCATGTGTATTTCCGTGTTAAAAACGTATGGATCTTATTGTTTCCTTGATGTCTATACTTAAATGGGATATGTAAGTGATGTAATGTTGTTCTTAATCTTGTGTACAAAATGTGTAGCTGACCCGATGAGCAACATACCAAAAGACAGTGACCTTTACCGAACGAAACAGAAAGAAGCTAAACGCAGATTTGAGATGTAAGTCAGAATTCCCAAAACTCACTTATGAGTTAGCAGAAACTTATAATATAATTCTCATTAAGCATGTTCCTCTACATAATTTCCAGCTTGGTCGAGCTCGAGAAGAGACTGGCTCCGCACTTTTCAAAGCCTCGGATAGGAAACAGATGAACAACTTATATACCAGAAGCTCGCATTTGGTTTGTCTCTGTAAGTATGTTCTCTGCTTTGGTGCTGTAGAACTGTTTGTCAGATTGTAAGGTCATGTAGCTGTATCCAATATTAGATGGAGTCTAGTTTGGTGAATGTAATTTGTAATCTTTTTCAATGTCAACAATAATATCTTATCGAAAAGGAAACCAAATCCAGCATTATGTAGAGAGAGATACTCTTCATGAGAGTAAAATCTTCAAGAGATGATGTTTTAATCAGATGAATGTGACGAAATTTCTTTCATTAATTTTTTTTTTTTTTGAGAAATAACCTTGTTGTATTACGGTATACAGTATCTGCATTTTGTTTTTTTTTTCCACTTTAATAAAAAGAATGAAAAGAAAACAAAACAAAAACAAAGGGATATATTCCTTTACTATAGAAAAATAAATGAAATAAAATTCTTTAATATTCATATTCATCTTTTTCCGATTGGCTCTTTTTATATGTACCATTGACTCATTTAGAACCTTAGGTAAAATGATAGAAAAGTAAAAAAAAAAAACATTTGGAACTTGATAATGTTACGACATTATGTGCTCACTCGATTACAATTATTTTATAACTGAAAATTCAGACACAAGTTCTCTATGTTCTGTCTTCCTCCTAAAAAAAGAAAACTTCTGTTCTGTCTTTTCCTCTCAAACGCCTTCAAGGGAGGGATGTACTTGAACAAAAAACCCAGAGTTTTGAAATTCAAATATCATGCGATTGCAAAGATTTAATCTTTGAACTTCTGTTCTGATTTTCATCTATCTGTGACTGCAAAGAAGAGAAAGTTAGAACTCGCGATGGCTAGGAATTTTTTGTTTGTGCTTCTGTGGTTCATCGTACAGGTGGCTTCAAGCTTGGGTTCAAGTCAAGAATATGGACGTGGTGATCAAGCACTGTCTCAAATTGATATTTACACCATAAATTTTGCTCTGTATCACTCTGCTTCCATTCACGCTTCCCCTCTTGTTCTTGGTTCCCAGGTAAACAAACTTAGCATCAGACCAAACTGAGATATCTTAGGTTCTTTGGTCTTTCCTATAGACTGATTCCAATACCAAAAACAAATTGTGTAATCAAGAAGTCAAACTCTGAAAATATGATTTGGTTTTTGATGATTTGCTGCTGCTACAGGGTGAGGACACAGAATGGGTAAATGTTGATATTTCAAATCCGGAGCCTTCTTCAGACGATTGGGTTGGAGTCTTCTCACCGGCAAACTTCGAGTATTTTTCACATTTATCAAACTCTTTTTCTGCATCATACTATGCTTGATGTGTTACTGTTAACAACATGTCTTTGTGTTTCTCTTCTTCAAGCTCATCTTCTTGTGCTCCAACAGATGGCAAAGAGATAGCACCTTTTATTTGCTCAGCTCCTATCAAGGTTTCCATTGCATTTTGACTAATGATTTTCTCAACTTTCATCTCATTTCATGTAGTTTTCTTAATGTGACAGTACATGTATGCCAAGTCCAACCCTGACTATATGAAGAACGGGAATGCGGTTTTGAAGTTCATGCTTATAAACCAGAGAGCTGATTTCTCCTTTGCCCTCTTCACAGGGGGACTCTCAAATGTTTGTTGATTACACAACCTCTCAAGTTTGTGTTCTATTTCCAAATGGACTCTCGTTGATCTGTTTTATTGCTCTTTACAGCCAACTCTCGTCGCGATTTCAAATCATGTATCATTTGTCAATCCTAAAGCTCCTGTTTATCCGCGTCTTGCTTTAGGGAAGAATTGGGACGAAGTAAGTTTTCCATAGCCTGAGTCAATTATTACTTTCTTAGAAAACATGTTTAATCAAAGCTTTGCAGCATAAAAGACTTTCAAATCGATACATCTATCTGAGAACTGAACTAAAACATGATTTGTTCTATGATTTTGAAGATGAGCGTGACATGGACGAGCGGGTACAACATAGATGAGGCTGTTCCGTTTGTGGAATGGAGCCGGAAGGGAACTCAAAGTAGAAGATCACCAGCTGGTACCTTGACTTTTACCAGAAACAGCATGTGTGGTATGTATGAAACAACAAAATCTATGCACTCTGCTCTTTATCTGGATTTGAATTTCGATTCTTACTACACGGTTTAACGCAGGTGCTCCTGCTCGTACTGTTGGTTGGCGCGATCCGGGGTTCATCCACACTGCTTTCTTGAAAGATCTTTGGCCAAACCTCAAGTATATACACTGTTTAGAAGTCAAATTCGTTTCTTGTTTAAACACATCGTTGGGATAACCGTTTTGTAACTTTCTGGATCATCTACTACAAGGTACACATACAGGATGGGTCATGAGTTGATGAATGGATCGATAATTTGGAGCAAGAATTTCACCTTCAAGTCCTCTCCTTATCCTGGACAAGACTCGTTACAACAGGTCATAATCTTCGGGGACATGGGGAAGGTACTTACTTTTCTTTACAAAAACATTGCCTTGTCTAAGTGTTTCCTCTGAGGACTTATGTTTCCGTAATTATGTATTTGAAGGGAGAGCGGGATGGGTCAAACGAGTACAATGATTATCAGCCTGGTTCCCTCAACACCACTGACCAACTCATTAAGGACTTGAAGAACATTGACATTGTTTTCCACATTGGAGATATCACTTATGCAAATGGTTACATCTCGCAGTGGGATCAGTTCACAGCTCAAGTTGAACCTATTGCTTCTACTGTTCCATACATGATCGCAAGGTTAGCCGCCCCGGGCCATATCAGGCTTTGCTATAACTGTTTTCAGATTCTTGTCCTTAACTTGTTTAACTCTTCAGTGGAAACCATGAGCGAGATTGGCCAGACTCTGGATCTTTCTATGGCGGTAAAGACTCTGGAGGGGAGTGTGGGGTTCCTGCAGAAACAATGTTTGATTTTCCTGCTGAGAATAAAGCTAAGTTCTGGTACTCTGCGGATTATGGAATGTTTCGGTTCTGTGTAGCAGACACAGAACATGATTGGAGAGAAGGGTCGGAGCAATACCGATTCATAGAGCGTTGTCTTGCCTCTGTAGACAGAAAGACTCAGCCTTGGTTGATTTTTATTGCTCATCGTGTCCTCGGTTATTCCACAAATGATTGGTATGGCCAAGAAGGTTCCTTTGAAGAGCCTATGGGAAGAGAGAGCTTGCAAAAGCTGTGGCAGAAATATAAAGTAGACATTGCGTTCTACGGCCATGTCCATAACTACGAGAGAACCTGCCCCATTTACCAGAACCAATGTATGGACAATGAGAAGAGTCACTACTCAGGAGCCTTCAAAGGAACTATACACGTAGTTGTTGGTGGTGCAGGAAGTCACTTGTCTTCGTTCAGCTCGCTGAAACCGAACTGGAGTATCTTCAGAGACTATGATTACGGATTTGTGAAGTTGACGGCTTTCAATCACTCCTCGCTTCTCTTCGAATACAAAAAGAGCAGCAACGGAGCTGTGCATGACTCCTTCACTATCTTTAGAGAATACAGAGATGTCCTGGCTTGTGTTCGAGATAGCTGCGAACCAACCACTTTAGCTTCATGATTTCTTCAAGCGTTTGATGGTGTGAGATAGTAAAGAAACAGTCTTGGTTTCGATTCCTTGTAGATTACAAGACTTAAACATAATTTGGATATGTTTGGAAACATGCAAGAATTCTTAAAAAAAAAAACTCAAATTAATAATGGAAACAAAAAAGAATCAAAGAAGATGAGATTGTGATTGTTTCTTGCTCATCTCTTTAACTAGATAGCATACATACAAACAATGAAGACAAGTAACTATGAAACATAACACAAAGAATAAACCAGAGAAAAGAGGAAATTCGGGAGAAATGGTATACAAAATGAATGCATGGACGGTGAAACCTAAGATGTTACTTAAACATGCTAAGATGTTTCCCAATACGAACACGTATCGAAACAGATTGTTCCCACCATGATTTTTGCAGAGTATCGCGGCCACGGCCCACACCGCAGCGATGCGAAATTGGCAGAACATGAGATAGTAACTCACAGATTGAATGGACGATTCGGCAAGTCTTGTGCTTATGGGAATCTTGTGACGACATTCTATATACCATGAGGTTGCTATGTTAAATCCTATGAGCAACACTTGAATCACCAATAGGTATACTAATATCCACTTCTTCCTGCACCAACCAAAATCTTTTCTAGTGAGAATTTATCAACCCAATGTATGTATATGTAGTACTAATTAATATGTTTATAAAAATTGACAATGAATAAAGATATGGAGTCTCACCACGGTGAAAGTTGAGTCTGAGATTTATTGACAAGAGCAGGCTTAGCAGTAACATCCATGGCTCCAAAATCTTAATTAGTACTAATGATGTGTTAAACTCTACAATATTCACAAAGCTATTTATATATAGAGGGTTAACCAAATTTTATGCCGACTCTAATTAGGATTTATTTTTGATAAAACAAATTGTAAATTTTTATTGAATCCTATTCCAAACCCAAGTTGGATGTTTTAATCTTATCAAACAAATGTGATCATAAATTTGGATTTTTTTTTTAACGTCAAAGATAATCTTTAAAATAAAATAATAACAATATAAGTATATAAAACTATTTTCATTCGACGCCTTATTTTTGAGATGAAAACCTTAGTTAATAAATTTAATAATTTTGACGACAATTAATGTCATAAAACGTTGAATTGGTTACCACCAATCAATCAAATATTTTGCTATGATTAATGTCATGAATAATTTTCCTAAATTAAACAGTGATTTAAATAAAGTATTGTCGAAAACGACGTAGTTTCATTACTTACCTGCTTCTCTCCTCAACCATCTCCAACTGCCATTAGCGGAGCTCCCGATGCTGTGATGCTCTTCTTCTCTCTAATTTAAAAATCTCTTCTTTTTCTGGTTTTCTTCTTTCAGCAACAAAAATCCTTTTGCTTCAGACATTGCGGAGCTGTTTCGACGATTCCGACCAGTATGGTCTGGATCCTCTGTTTTCTCTCATTCTCTTATTGACCTCATTCTCTTCCAATCATGGAGATTCCACTGGCACGTTACCAAAGCATAAGATTAGACGAGATTCGAGACTCTTCTTCCAATCCCAAGGTTTTCAATTTCCCGCGAAAATTCTCGTTACGAGGAAGAAGATGGAAGAATCCATTTGGGAGAATCAGTTGTTCTTCTGTAGTTCAAGGGCTGAAACCAAAACCAAAGCTGAAACCAGAACCAATTAGAATCGATGTTGAGGAATCGAAAGATCAGGTTTTTGATGATACCCAGATCAGGAAATCTGGTGTGAGGATTTGTAGTCAGATAGAGAAGTTGGTTTTGTGTAATAGGTTTAGAGAAGCTTTTGAATTGTTTGAGATTCTGGAGATTCGATGTAGTTTTAAGGTTGGTGTTAGTACTTATGATGCTTTAGTTGAAGCTTGTATTCGTTTGAAATCGATTCGGTGTGTTAAAAGGGTTTATGGGTTTATGATCAGTAATGGGTTTGAGCCGGAGAAGTATATGATGAATAGAATCTTGTTGATGCATGTCAAGTGTGGGATGATTATAGATGCACGTAGGTTGTTTGATGAAATGCCTGAGAGAAACTTGTTTTCTTATAACTCGATTATCTCTGGGTTTGTTAATTTTGGGAATTATGTTGAAGCTTTTGAGCTGTTCAAGATGATGTGGGAGGAGCTTTCGGATTGTGAGACTCATACGTTTGCGGTGATGCTTCGTGCGTCGGCTGGGTTAGGGTCTGTTTATGTGGGGAAACAGTTACACGTTTGTGCATTGAAATTAGGAGTTGTTGATAATACCTTTGTCTCGTGCGGGTTGATTGATATGTATAGCAAGTGCGGGGACATTGAGGATGCTCGATGTGCTTTCGATAGTATGCCTGAGAAAACTACTGTTGCTTGGAACAACATCATAGCAGGTTATGCGCTTCATGGTTATAGTGAGGAAGCTCTGTGTTTGTTGTATGAGATGCGAGACTCAGGTGTGTCTATGGACCAGTTCACACTTTCGATAATGATAAGAATTTCTACAAGGCTTGCAAAACTTGAGCTTACTAAGCAGGCACACGCTAGTTTAATTCGAAGCGGTTTTGAATCAGAAATCGTCGCAAACACGGCTCTTGTGGATTTTTATAGCAAATGGGGTAGAGTAGATACTGCTAGATATGTTTTTGATAAATTGCCGAGGAAAAATATAATTTCATGGAATGCTTTGATGGGTGGATATGCAAATCATGGTAGAGGAACCGATGCTGTTAGGTTGTTTGAGAGAATGATTGCTGCAAAAGTCGCTCCAAACCACGTCACATTTCTTGCAGTTTTATCAGCTTGTGCCTATTCAGGTTTATCTGAACAGGGATGGGAGATTTTTCTATCGATGAGTGAGGTTCATGGGATCAAACCAAGGGCGATGCATTATGCCTGCATGATTGAGCTGTTGGGTAGAGACGGTTTATTAGATGAAGCCATTGCTTTCATCAGAAGAGCTCCTTTGAAAACAACGGTGAACATGTGGGCAGCACTCTTGAATGCCTGTAGGATGCAGGGAAACTTAGAGCTTGGAAGAGTGGTTGCTGAAAAACTCTATGGAATGGGACCCGAGAAGCTGGGAAACTACGTTGTGCTGTATAATATGTACAATAGTATGGGAAAAACTGCAGAAGCTGCAGGAGTTTTAGAGACATTGGAGAGCAAAGGTTTAAGCATGATGCCGGCTTGTACTTGGGTCGAGGTTGGAGATCAGACTCACAGTTTTCTTTCAGGAGATAGGTTTGATTCTTACAATGAGACGGTGAAAAGGTAAATTATGTGACAACACTATAATCTTTCGTTGTCTTTATTCCAAAATCTCATAACCTTACGACGTGTGAATCTAAATGAAACAGGGAAATATATCAAAAAGTTGATGAACTAATGGAAGAAATTTACGAGTATGGGTATTTGGCGGAGGAGAAAAACCTTCTACCAGACGTGGATGAGAAGGAAGAAGAACGAGTAGGGCGATATCACAGCGAGAAGCTTGCGATAGCTTATGGATTGATGAACACGCCAGAATGGAATCCATTGCAGATAACTCAGAACCATAGAATATGCAAAGATTGTCACAAGGTAGTTGAGTTCATATCTTTGATTACAGGAAGAGAGATGGTAGTAAGAGACGCGAGCCGGTTCCACCATTTCAAAGAAGGGAAGTGTTCTTGTGGAGGTTATTGGTGAATCATCATAAGTAGAAGTAGACTCCATGTTCTTTTGTTGTTATGGGTTCTTGTTTCTTTACGCTAAATTTATATATTATGTATAACACAGGGAAAATAGTGTGATCATGTAATGGTTTCTATGATTCTTTTAGCATTGTTATCAATAAAGTTAAAAGTATTTTCTTTTCTTCAACTGAATAAGAACATATCTCGTATCCATAAAAAAAAAAAAAAAAAATCAATGTGTTGGCTAAAAATGAATAAACAATAACAAATGTATGTATCGAAAATATTGAATAGAGACAGGTAGATGAATGTTGATGGTGTGACTGTGAAGTGTGGACACAAATATTTGTCGTTTAGCAACAAAATATGATTTGAGAGATTATAAAAACTGTTATTGTCAACTAAAAATATCAACCGTTGGATATGGTAGGCGGAAGACAGCGTCAATACGCCGGAAGACTCCACCGCAATAATGTTGCTATCAAATCAATCACATTGGTCCGGTTCGTTTTAAAACTGCTAGAGTCTAATTAGACCGGTAGAGAGTTTGGATTTTGTAACTAGTGTTCAGAGTTTGAAAGTAGAATACAAAACTGAATTTTGATTACGATCGGAATACAAAACCTTGAAAAAAATCATCATACGAGAAACAAAACCCACATTTAGAAAGAAAAAAAAAATTAATACAATTTGAAACATTCTAAAGCTAAATCCATATTGAACAATTAAAAAATATTCCAAAATCTAACCAATTTGAAACAGTCTAAATAAAACTCCTTGAACTAAATTTGAAACAGTCTAAAAAGTAAAAACTCTTATCGAAAACCATAATTACCTTTGCATCAGAAAGAGAAATCAATTGAACAAAAAAAAGGACTAAACCGGAAATAACCAGTACTTTGAAATCAATTGAACAAAAAAAGGACTAAACCGGAAATAACCAGTACAAAAAAACATTACTGTCTATTTGTGATTCGTAAAGGACAAGTAAACCGGAAATAACCGGCACCAAAAACATTTGGGTCAACGAAAACATTTTGACTTTCTTTTTTTTTAATTAGAAAGACCAAAAAAAAATCCCATTTCGCTGTCTTTGTTCCACTCAAACCCTAGAAAAAAATATACTCTTCTTCTTCTTCTTCTTCAATTCAATCTCTCACAAGTTTGATCTCTAAATCTCACAACACGATCCATGTCTTCATCTTTCTGATTCACCTTCCTCTCAATTTTTTTTTTTCCCCTTTTCAATTTCTCCATAGATGGCCGCAACAACAACCACGGCGGCTAGTATCAACGCCGGAGCCGGAGGTGGTGGTGGAGGTGAAGACCGTGTTCTCGCGACGGCGCAACAGATCGTGAAAAGCCTCAACACACCAAAAGAGGTTCGTGAAGATATGTTACTTATCTTCTCCAGTTTCGATAACCGTTTATCGAATATCAAAACGGCGATGACGAACCAGGAAGAGGATCAAAACGACGCTCTTGTTGCGCGTTTAGAGGCTGCAGAATCGGTTATTCATCGTTGGGATGGTGGTAATGATTCTTCTCGTCACTCTTCTTCGTCTTCTGGTAACTATCGTTCCTCTTCGTTTTCTCTTTCCTTCGATGAATCTCCGGAGGAAGCTACGGAGTTTCTTTCAGCCGTTGATGAGATTATCTCTTTACTTGAGGAACTTTCGTCGGAGAATAAGCCTGATATGGTGGATAGAGCTGATAGTGCTTTGCAGATGGCTATGTCTCAGCTTGAAGATGAATTTAGACGGATTTTGATTCGTAACACTGTTCCTTTAGATGCGGAACGACTCTATGGCTCGATGCGGCGTGTTTCTTTGTCGTTTGCTGATGGTGATGTGGTTGAGGATTTTGAGAATTTTGGATTGGTTGCTGATGGAGATGGTAGTGGGAGTAGGAGGAGGTTGTTTCATGAGAGGGGAGGGAGTATAGGTTGTGATCTTTGGGTTGATTTGATTAATCCGACTGCTGTTGAAGATTTGAAGGAGATTGCGGAGCGGATGATTCGCGCTGGTTATGAGAAGGAGTGTGTTCAGGTTTATAGTACGGTGAGGCGTGATGCTTTGGATGAATGTTTGATGATTCTTGGTGTTGAGAAGCTGAGTATAGAAGAAGTGCAGAAGATTGATTGGAAGTCTATGGATGAGAAGATGAAGAAATGGATTCAAGCTGTGAAGATTACTGTTAGGGTTCTTCTGGTTGGTGAGAAAAAGATTTGCGATGAGATCTTTAGCAGTTCGGAGTCTAGTAAAGAAGTCTGTTTTAACGAGACAACTAAAAGCTGTGTGATGCAGATGTTGAATTTTGGAGAGGCTGTGGCTATTGGTAGAAGATCATCAGAGAAGTTGTTCAGGATTCTGGATATGTATGACGCATTGGCTAATGTGTTGCAGACTTTAGAGGTGATGGTCACTGACTGTTTTGTGTGTAATGAGACCAAGGGGGTGTTGGAAGCACTGGGTGATGCTGCGAGGGGGACTTTTGTTGAGTTTGAAAATAATGTTCGGAATGAGACATCAAAGAGACCGACGACAAATGGTGAGGTTCATCCAATGATACGTTATGTGATGAATTACATGAAATTGATTGTGGATTATGCGGCTACCTTAAATTCTCTTCTGGAGAATGATGAGTTAAATGGCTTTTCTGGTGATGATAGTACAGAGGAGATGTCTCCTCTTGCGAAACGAATATTGGGGTTGATTACGTCCTTGGAATCAAATCTTGAAGAGAAATCAAAGTTGTATGAAGATGGTGGGCTGCAACATGTGTTCATGATGAACAACATTTACTACATAGTTCAGAAGGTGAAGGATTCTGAGCTGGGTAAACTCTTGGGTGATGATTGGGTTAGAAAACGAAGAGGGCAGATTCGTCAATATGCTACCGGTTACCTCAGGGCTTCCTGGAGCAGGGTGTTATCTGCTTTGAGGGACGAAAGTATGGGTGGAAGTTCAAGTGGTAGCCCGAGTTATGGACAAAGAAGCAACAATTCTTCCAAGATGGCCTTAAAAGAGAGATTCAGAGGTTTTAATGCCAGCTTTGAAGAGTTATACAGGCTTCAAACGGCTTGGAAAGTTCCGGATCCTCAACTTCGTGAAGAACTGAGAATATCTATATCAGAGAAAGTAATCCCGGCTTACCGGGCTTTCTTCGGAAGGAATAGGAGTCAACTAGAAGGTGGTAGGCATGCTGGAAAATACATAAAGTACACACCAGATGACCTGGAGAGTTACTTACCAGACCTATTTGAAGGAACTCAATTGGTTATTCACCACCCGAGAAGGAAAAGTTAAGTCTCTTGCTAGAAGATGATGATGATTGACGACGACTCTCTTGCTGGAAGGACAATCTTGTCTGTTTGAAAGATGACAGAGGCCAGGTAATTTATATAAGTCAGGGGTTTAAGTTATATATGTGAAAGTCTGACTTACACCCTTTTATATACTGTGTCAAAATTCTTATGTACATGTCTTAATACTTATCATGTTATGACCTTGGGTTTTATATAATGACTATGCTCTTGCATCAAATGGTCTATGATATATGTTGGTTGGTCACAGTTGGTTTTGAGATTATAGAGCAAAACTGTTGTTCGATTAGTTGATTGATGATATTACTTTCTTGTTGTAACGTATCTGTACTTAGATTCGATAGTAAAGTGTGTTTTTTGTTGCATATAAATGAGAGTTGGAAATTTCAGTTTATAATAGTGGCGATTCCGCATGTCGCAATAGGCAAAACCCTTTTAGTGTTGTTTGAAAGTTACTTCTCGCTGGTTTTTCCTCTAGATGGTTGATTGTTGTGTTCATCGTCATCAGAACGATTAATAATCAACACAAATCAAGGACTGAAGCCAATCTAGAGTACTCTTTTGACGCCTTTTCGTGCAATTATAATGAATTCTTAGATGCTATGGATTAAGAAGTAAAATCTTTGCGTAAAGGTTGTGGGTAAATCATCATCAATACTAGGGTTGAATTCTCTTCTTGTGCTCTGTGTTATATTTGGACAAGTCTCTGTAAAAAAAAGTAAGGCTTTGTAGGGTAGGTGGATCTTGAAATTTGTCCCTCCAAAATGTGAGGAAGACTTGTGAAATTTGTTAAAGTTAGGTCAGAGATGTTGCCATCGTCATTCTCTAACGAAAAAGGGTCTCTTGGCATTTGAAATGTTCCCTTACCATAAGAAGACAGCACATGATGAATTTTGATCCACTTAAGCTACTTCTAATGTTAGTATGTTACCTTTTATAAAACGATTAGCATTTTCAACCTGTACTCGACAAATGTGAGAATTTTTGTCTCCCGTTTTCCTAATCGCAAATACACTATAGTTTCCAAGACTTGGGCCAAAAATCCAGTATGTATATACCCAAAGAAAACACAGGTTGAGCCACATTGGAGAGCAAATCTCATACAAATATACATATCACTTAGACCATTGTATTATTTTATTGGCACCAGAAAATGTTCTTGGCGTCAATCTTCACGTTTTGTGTTCGAGTAGCTAGCTACAAATCAAAGTTTATTGGACAACCATGGAAACCATGTATCCACATATTTTGGCATAAACTATGATAACATACCATCTGTTACCTTTTTCATTGCATTCCAAGCATATTGTCCCTGCCAAGATTAACTTTAAAACGTGGAGCATCCTTCTTCTTAGGCTCTGGCTCCCAACGGAAATCATAGAAGATTTTCGACAAAAAAGTGATCAATTCAACATTTAGATTTTCTTTAGAAAACAAGAAACATGCGTTTATAATATTGTTGGTTACAAAAATAGTTTAAACATTATCTAAAGTGGTTAATGCGTTTTAACTGTTGTTAAGCTGATGTTGTTTAATGTTTAGACCGCTTAAATGGCATAATATTACATAGTGGAAAACAAGTGTGAAACATCTAACCCGATTCTTAAATAATTACATATCCAAACAACCAAATAGGAGCCAGTTGTCTTACTTACACTGTCTCCCTTGAGGAGGCTTACGTGGAGGAAAGGCAATTTCGACGAATGGACAGTCCAGTCCAGTCATGTCTCAATTTATGGGAGGACCCTAGGCAAAACCAATAAAAAATTAAAATTTCTTACTAAAATTGTTTTTTTTTTCTAAAAGTTGGACGACCTTTTCACCTCAGAATTTTTTTGAAATTGATTTTGGGCTCATAGCAAATGCTTATGTTACCTACCTCTATACACGGGCCGCCCTTTCATAGGGTTTTGTCTCTCGGGAATATTTATTTTCTGCCGGTTTTTTACTCCGAGAACTTCCTTTCCTTCTCCGGCTTTGTATGTTCCCGATGTTTAATATTATATACAATGGAAAGAGTAACTCAAACTTCAAACCAAGCGAGAACTTGGAGTGCCTTCTTGATCAGGTAAAAATTTCCATTTCTTCACCCTTCTTTAAAATCTGTGATTAAGTGAAACAATAAACCAGAAGATAAAAACAATTCCTCACGTGTAGACCTACGTTTTGCAAGACATGGGATGCTTTATACTTACTAGACTTGGTTGATCCAGTGCTAGGTTGAGCTTACTCAAAACTCAAAAGAGAAAGCAATGGTGATCTTGGACGTGGCACTAATGTGCACTAACAAGTCCCCGGCATTAAGGCCAAAAATGTCGCAGGTCGTGAGTCTCCTCGAGGAAAAGGCCGCAATGAAAAACCTGTTGTCGACTTGTCGGACCCAACTTCTCAGCAGTGAACCCGAAGCTGAAGGATTTAAGGAAATTCTTTTGGCAGAACGAAGCCTCCACAAGCGGACCCCGTACCACTGACTCTGTTGATGCTGACGAGAACACATCAAAAGATGAAATAGTAGAAGAACCAAAACTTGAGTGTGAGTAATCTCTACACCATATTTGTTTAAGATAATGATATGACATTATTATGACCATATCCTAAACTTAGTTTCCAGAAAAAAAAAAAACTATGTTTGTTGAAAATATGGTGTTTTTATATTAAACATTCTTAGCGAATCAAAAACAGAACTGTTAACCAATATAGCCATCAATGACTCGAGTACTGTATATGTATATTTATTACGTCCTAAACTAGAACTTTTGTCTTTAAGAAAATCATAAAGAAATATTATGTATAAAACATTTTGGAAACTTGCAATAACTATTGTTGTGGAAATGGCTCCGATCGTAAGTATGTATGTATATTCTTCTACTAGTAGAATGAAATGTCGTGTGAAGAAGAAGAAACAACCACGTCCACGTGAGACGATGGTGCAATTTATGTGTTTATGTGTATGTGAGATATTGGAAGAAAAAAATATATTCTTTCTTTTTTTTGATAAAATGTAAAATTTTATCCAATCAATAACCTTTTTTACAAAATATGCATCTTTTAGTTTGAAGTATCTGCAGAACTCAAAGTGAAAAACAAAGTATTGAGAGCTAAAACAGAGCAGATCCTATCATAATTCATAAGCAACTATACGTACGTGAGCCAGACCAGAGTGTCGACTGTCAAGCCGTCGCCCATATTCATTGAGCCTGGTTTCTTGAGGGAATAAAGTCGGTTTCAAACTATTCCATCAATAGCTCAGATCAGGGTTGAAGGAGAATTCACAACTTCTCCATGTCTTGTCTTATTGTACTATCAAATAATTGAACCACAACATTAGGTAAAATTTTGAACACTTCAAAAATTATTGGTTTTCCAGTTTTTTTTTTCTTTTTCATTTCTGTTCAAAATAATATATAATTCAATGGCAAAGAAACATTAGGTATTATTATTATTATTATTTTTTTTTTTTTTTTTACCATTAGGTATTATTTATGTTTTCCATTGATAAATAAGTAAACTTAGCAAGCAGTATGACAATAGCAAATAAGTTCTTCATTAGGACTACAACGGCATTGGAAAACTTTTACTCCATCGTCAGCAAAAGCTTTCACGCACACAGCATTTTGATTGTTTTTGTCACCGTTACACCTATTAAATTCGATCAGACCATATACTAGTTTTCTCACACACTTTCGTCTTTCGAGCCTCCATCTCTGAACCACACGATATTAAAACAAACAATTAGGAACGCAACATATTTAAAACTAAATTAGTCATGGTTTGTAACCTTTTTCCTTATTTATTTTCTTAATTTCAGTACTATTATTCACAAATTACAATCAAAGCTCTAATTCGTAAGTAACAAATCAATTCTAAATACAAGCTGATATATTACCTTGAACCTGACTCAGAACAAGTAACATGATAGCACAAGCAAACATGAACAGTGTAGCAGATCTCATATCTTAAAAATGATTTTTTTTTTAAATTAGAGTTTTGTTGTATGCAGAAAATTCTATTTTGATTTATTCTCGTAATTTATAGATTATTACTTATAGTTTTGAGAGATAGTAATTAGATCCAAACACATGATAAAAATAGTTGATTCTAATTATAGACAAGGACTAAGCTAAGTTAACACCTTTATTTGCGATTACTAATCAAATTTAGTAAATAATCAATCAAAACCAAACAATGTAAATGGTGTACCTTTAACATGACTTGCAAAGATAAAGCAAGTAAATGTGTTGTTTTAAATTAACTTTTCTCATTTTAAAAGTAATTTGAGGTGACTTTACAACCACAAATATCTAATTTTTGTCTTAGCGAATAAATAAAAATACTTGTAAAGGAAAAATTGGTACCATAGAAATTCAAAGACGTGTAACATATATTATACACGTCTTTGAATTTGTATGGTACCACACATCACTAGCACAAATTATTTTAAAATTAATTTTTCAAAGATTTGTCGGTAAACAGTTTTCAACCAAAACCGTGAAATCATATCCCCCTTCTCCCCTCCCCCCCAAACCAGCAAAAACACATTTTCTGTCAAAATCGAACAATTGCGTTTCCGTTAAATCACAAAATCACATTTTTCCGTAAAACCACAAAACTGCAAATAGGATTCACATTTTTGGCGGAAAATGGGAAATCATATTTTTGGCGAGAAACACAAAATCATGTTTTGGTGGAAAAACACATAATCACGTTTTGGCGTGAAACTATCATTGGGAAAATATAAAATGCGAGGAGACGAGGAATAAGAACTAAGAAGAATCACTGAGAGAATCTACATCCTAAGTTTTTGGATTTGGTGAAAGGAACAAAGTAATTAGAGTAAACCCTAAGGAGATGATGAAGAAAACTTTTTTCCTCGAGATTAAGAAACTCTAAATTTTGAAACTTATTGGAAGGTTCATGTCCAGATGAGTTCGTCTCATTTGTTTACGGGATTAAATTGGTTTCAATCTATATATATATAAGCCGTTTCGATTTTGGACGTAACCATAACCGGACCATTATAATTTGGATTGGTCTAGCTAGTCCATGGTCATTAGACCCATTTGACATCCCTATTTGTTTGTAGGGTAGATGGATCTTGAAATTTGTCTTTCCAAAAAGTGAGGAAGACTTGTGAAATTTGTTAGTTATAGGTCAGAGATGTTGTCATCTCACTCTTGGCATTTTCTTAATAATATCCGTCGGGTTTCTAATGGCATTTGAAATGTTCCATTACCATAAGAAGGCAACACATGATGAATTTTGATCCATCATTCAATCCACTTAATCCATTTCTAATTTTAAGTTTTGTTAATATTAATTTTATAGGTTATTTTACCTTTTATAAAACGATTAGCATTTTCAAAATGTATTTGACAACAGTGATAATTTCTTTTCTCCCATTTTCCTAATCACACATATACTAGCTTACAAGACTTGGGCCAAAATCCAATATGTATATACCCAAAGAAAACACAGGTTGTGCCACATTGGAGAGCAAATCTCATACAAATTATACATATCACTTAGACCAGTGTATTATCTTATTGGCACCAACAACTGTTCTTGGTTTCAAGTTTGGATAAATCCAAGTTTCTTAGACAACCATGGAAACCATGTATCCACATACTTTGACATAAACTATGATAACATACCATCTGTTACCTCTTTCACTCGATCCATCCCAAGCATATTGTCGCTACCAAGATTAAATTTAAAACGTGGAGCATCCTTCTTCTTGGGCTCTGGCTCCCAATGGAAATCATAGAAGATTTTTGACAAAAAAAATTGATCAATTCAAAATTTAGATTTTCTTTAGAAAACAAGAAACATGTGTTTCAACTGTGTTAAGCTGATGTTGTTGAATGTTTAGACCGCTTAAATGGCATAATATTAAATAGTTATGGAAAACAAGTGTGAAACATCTAACCCGATTCTTAAATAATTACATATTCGAATAATCAAGTAGGAGCCAGATATTTAAAACAAAATTTTATTTAAACAAAATGTTTACACTTGATAATTTTATAGATATGAGAAAAAACTTCTTATTTTGGCTATCGTCTTTTTGGGTTAAGTTGTCTTACTTTCACAGTCTCCTTTCGGTCCCGTCTCAATCTGTAGGAGAACCTTCAGCAAAACCTAAAAAATATGAAAGTCTTTTAATAAAGAAAAAAATTCTAAAGATTGGGCCTTTTTACTTTAGAAAATTTTTTGAAATTGATTTTGGACCCATAACAATTGCCTATGTTGCCTTCCCCTAGAGATGGGCCGCCCTTTCATAGGGCTTGTTTTTTGGGAATATTTATTTTCCGTTGGGCTTTTGACTCCGGGAACTTCCTTTCGATCTCCGGGTTTGTATGTCTCCGATGAACGACAAAATAAAATAAAAAAATAGAAAAGAATCTTTTTACTGTTTAGAAGAAGTAATAAATCTTCCTTTATATGAAAATGGTCCACACTTCTCACACAAGAATTCATTTTCCTTTAACCTTTTTTTTTTTTTTACTACAATCAATTAATGTGGAAATAATTTGAAGTTAAGCAATGAAAACTTTGAGTACCAATTAACAAAACTGCTTCATGTTCCTCAGTTAAGAAGAACTAGTGGAGGAGAAAGCAAAAGAAAGAGACCTCCATCAACAAACCTGCTTCATGTTCCTCAGTTAAGAAGAATCAGCGAAGACGCAGGGATCAGACGTGACAGCATGGAGCTTACTCCAAGTATGATTCGAAGTACTATGATGAAAACGGGTCAGTGTATCATCGAACTGTTTCTTGAAAGGTTAGACTCTGCATCTCCGCAAAATAACGTTGGTTCTACACCAACAAAAGTACCTCAAGACTCGAAGAAATGCAATGCAGCCAAAAGAGTAAAGTGTGAAAGCAAGAACACTAACGATGTGATCATGGAGGAGGAATATGATGTAATGGCTATGAGTGTTCCAGATGCTGATTTCTACAACTTCGACAAGGATCGGGTCGAAGCTTCTATCGGAGAAAACCAAGTATGGGCTGCTTATGATGATTACGGAATGCCTCAGTGGTATGCACTGGTCCATAAGGTTGTTTCTCAAGAACCGTTCAAGACGTGTATTTCTTGGCTTGATGGAAAGAAAAATGGATATGTGGGTTCAATGAAGAAGTGGATTGATTCAGGGTATTACAAGACGAGTGGATGCTTCTCAATCGAGAAACGTAGCAGCAACGACTCTCTCAACTCATTCTCACATAGAGTACAGTGGACGATATGTGAGAAAGGATTGGTGCACATATATCCGAGAAAAGGCAATGTTTGGGCTCTTTATGAAAATTGGTCACCATCTTGGGATATTTCAACTTCAGTAGAAGAAATGAACAAGTATGAAATGGTAGAAGTTCTTCAAGATTTCAGTGAAGAGGGAGGTGTGACGGTTGTGCCATTAGTTCAAGTCCCAGGATTCATAACTGTCTTTCGTCGCCTTCCAAAACAGAGGACATTCCCAAGGAACGAACTGTTCAGGTTCTCGCATCAGGTGCCTTCTCATTTTCTTACAACTCAAGATGGTGAGAATGCTCCTGAAGGTTTCTTGGAGCTTGATCCAGCAGCTTTGCCACAGGAGCTGCTTGAAACTGTGGTCAAGAAACCAGAGGAGGAAGTTGATGATGTTCTGGAGATTCCGAACAATGTTGCGACTGATGATGAAACAAAGGTGAAGATTGAATGGAAAGTGACAAAGTGAAATGGTAGAGATCAATTTTCTTAAGAAACCTTGTTTTGTTTTTCCTTTTTTTCTTTCTAGATGTTTATTCAAGAAACTACAATATATCTGAATTAGTATCAGTATGATGCTGATCCAGTGAGTTTTTTTTTATCTTTACTTTTTTGTTTTTATATTTGAAAGTTATAGGATGCTCCTATAACATAATTGTTGTTGTATCTTAAAACAGGGTTATCTTATTTGAATGAGACTTTGATCTTGTATTATATCAGATTTGTATCTCCACAGATGTCATAGTTTTAATGTGATTTGCAATGAGTCTTTGGACTGTAAGAGATTCCTTCTAAATTTGTTCTATCTCCCATTATTGAACTGGGAACGGTGTAAGGACAAAGAACAGAGAACGTGTACTTGTTCGAGGAATCATGGATGGTTTGAGATACGCACATGACCATATGTAATGTTGATCCTGCAATGATAATAAGGTTTATTGCACAACCAAAAAACCTTCCATTCTGTTCTATAAATGATAACTTAAAAGGTTTCATTCGGAAGTTGATAAAAGAGAAACTGAAAACAAAATAGAAACAACAACAAATCAGCAGTCATCTGGGAGAAGAACCTCAGGAACATGCCCAAAATCGCATTAACTGCTTCACAATTCCGTAAAGTGTTAATGGAAACTCTTTTGCAGGTTTTTCTTTCAGTTCAATGTCATTTCCCTGAATTGGTGGAAGTAACAGATCTTTCAATTTTCAGTTGGAGAACCATGGTAATCCAGACTGAAGGCAGTTTTGTCCCTCCGGTAAGGGAACTATAGGTCCCAAGAAGAGACGCCATAGATCAAGAATTATTGTTACCAACATAGCAGCACCCAAAGCATCAACAGCCACTCGAGATAAATCCCATTCATCACTTGATTTCTCATCCATCCTGCAAACCCCAACCGATGAATAAAAAAAACAGATCAAAAAGAAATGAAAACAGAAAGATATGTATGAAAGAGAAATGTTGAAAACATTAAGAAGAAAACAGTAAAGATAAACAAATGCCAATAAGAAGTCGAGAGATGAAAACATTTCACAGAAATGGCGCAACGGTACCAAGAACTCTTCAAGGCACTTGAGAAAAACATGGGATCATGGTTCTTTATATAAGCCTAGCCTCTAATTCCTATTTTTAAGACTCTCAGTTTTGATATGCAACAGTTATGATGCTGGAAAGATTAACCACTATTATGAGATGAGGATCACGAAACTCGTAATATAGAAAACGTTGAGGTTCTTTACCTGAAGAACATTGGAAAGCTCACTATGAAGTAAATGGCATAGAACAAACACCCAACTCTGTACATGGCACTTCGGTCTACAAACTCGTAGTAAGGAAACTGTACATGTTGAAAACAATACAGAACATATGTAGTGATTAGTTTCCAAACAAGATTCTGAATGATTAAGTAGCTAACCATAGCCTATAAGCAGACTACAAGAGGACCTATCAAAGAAATGAAGACATGACAGCATACATTTGCAATAGCAATAGTCTCTAAGTATGCAATGAAATAAGAAAGCGCCAGTATCCATGCAGCCTCAAAACACCATTTCAGAGAATCTGGTAAATCAGCAGTAGAATGTCGTAGCCTTCGAAGTGTAATGTTCGATGCAACGTGGTAAAAGAGGAAGCAAACATGTGTTAGGAAGAATGTTGTGTGAGGCACCTGTTCAACACCAAAAATAATTGCCTTTAGCTCATAGAAACAAGCAAAATACTCAACAGAACACGGATAACAAGGTTACTTTGTGCTTACATTATTCATTTTCCACGATGGAAAGGTATAGGATGCTCCAAGAACTTTAAAGAAATAATGAGTCCAAAAATAGTTTCCCACATAGCTGAACATAATTATCCAGAGATTTGCCTGTGGTAAAAACATGTTCAAAGATTTTGAGAACTCTCACACTAGTAGTGTGACACTACCCTTAAGAAAGTTAAAACAAGTAAAGCAAGTTCTAGAAATAGTTTGAAGCTAGAACTGAGAAGCCAAAATATCATGCACAGAAGAAAAAAGCTTGCCTTAACCCAATAGCGGTCCTTCCAACATAAACTTCTGTCAGCCTGAAATAAAAATGCATATATTGAGTCCATAATACGTTAAGGAAGACAATAGAGGTTTGCTTTCAATTGGAAGCAAGTTGATAATTATGGCCATATGTTAGTTCACAGTGAAAGCAAAAAGTTGTCAACAAGTAACAGAGTCAACACAGCTTCTATACTACCAAATAACACACTAAGATCTCCTTGAAACAGGTATAGAGGTAAATCGAATACACTGTTTCGATATCTTCAATCTTCACTGTTAAAAGTAGCATCAACTAATCCAATGTAAAAGGGACAATAAAGATGAAGAGAACACTAAAATGTTGTATATTAGCGATAACGAGAAAAGATCAACAAAGAACCAACGAATAAAAGGTGTTAAGTAGATAACCTTTCCAACGAGTAACATTGGTATAAGGAAAGCAGGAACAGCTGAAACCAAAGCTAGAAGCAGATACTCCAACTCCGTGAATGTCTACAAGTTATTCAAAGTAATTAACACTTATTAGTACTCCATGAATACCACTAAAAGACAACTTCATACAACATTAAAATCTTCAAATCTCAAAAAACACACTGACATAGTCTGACATCATTTCATAAACTTTATTGATCTAATTTAGCAGATAAAGTGAATAGCTACTTGAAGAACAACTCTGTCTCAGATAGAGGCGAGACCTCGTAGAGCTTGTAAGGAACAACAATGCCCAAACAAAGAGTGAGCCAAAAAGGAGTGTAGAAGAGGAAGAAGAGCTCTCCCCATCTTTTGCTCGGATTCGGTGCCAGCCACAAGCTCGGTGAAGATCCTATCAAATGTACAAAAAAGATCAGGAAAAGGTGACGAGAGATTTGAGTCAGAAGAAGAAGAAGAAGAGATCGGCGATAGTTGTACCTGACATTATCGGCTTCGCCGGAGAATCTGAGGTTGACTTGAGAAGTGTGAGTGAGCCCGAGATTTGGTACGGGCGACCAAATATCCCAATCAAGCTGACGTGGCAGATGTACTCTGTCTCTGTGATGATTTTGACGAAAACTAGATCCGCTCGCTCATCGTTCCTATTATTAATTATGACATCACCTCTTTTATTCTCATATATAGACCCACCCAGATTTTTCTACTTATTTGTTGTTATAGACCCACCCAGATTTTTCTACTTATAGAAGTTTTTCTCCTATTACAAAGTAACTAACACTTATTAGTACCACTCTAATACTACTCTAATTTTTCTCCGTGAATGTCTGCTAGTTTGCAAAGTAACTAACACTTATTAGTACTGCATCAATACCACTTAAAACACAACTTCATACAACAATACAATCTTCAGATCTCTAAAACACAGTCATGGTCAACAATGAGACATCATTTCATAAACTTTATTGATCTAATTTACCAGATAAAGTTCTCGCGTTTCTTATTCCCCACAATAGTTTATCTCTTTCTCTCCATTTTCTCTGCTCCCAATTATTTATGCTTGATTATGGCATAAAAAGAGCAACTCTTCAGTATAAAAAGGGTCCAATGTTTAGCTAATCTCTATATAAAAAGAACAACTTTACAGTCTAATTTTAACATATCAATATTGATCAAAACTTGATTGTGCATCGTAGGTACATTCAGATGTCACAATGTAGCTTTATGCGGGAAGATGGTTTGATCCATTCATGGAAAAAAATTCAAGAAACTCAAGAGCATGTTGATCATCGTCGATAGATTATGTGTCTACTAATCATATATATATCAATTCATGCAACTCAAGGAGCTCACCAGCTGTGTCCAAAGTTGGACAAAAATCCAACATATGTTTCCCATATCCCTTGATAGCATTAAGAATCTAGTGACATTATGTATCTAGTGACACATACCAAAGGCGATTATATCCAAAATTAGGAGCATACAGTCAAGAAATGGGTAACAAAATTGAAAATTTGGTCCTTGCTGAAAACATAAAACAATTGCAAATAAGTTAGGAAGTTGAAACTAGTCACAAATCTAGTCAATAGCAAAAAAAATATCAGATTACGATTAGTGTATAAGAGTCAAGAGTTATGGATTGAGTACTCAAATATACAAAACTGTCGATTGCATGTCCAATTATTGAAGTTGAAAACTCTCTGAAGTGCTCTAATTGTTCTATGACCATGTCTCTTAGGCGATCGATGTCACAAGGGACCTCTTGGTCAAGCTTCCTTAACGTTCACCGTTGAAAAATCGTTAAATAATAAATATAAATAATGTTAGAAATAAATTCATGTGATAATATAATTTTATTAATACTAAGAATTTAGAAAATTACAAAAAAATTCATAAATAAATGAATAGATAAAAATTATTAAGATATAAAGTAAATATGTAGTATTCATTCATATTTTTAATAACCAAACATTGCATTAAGAAGTGGGATAAACTAAAAATAAAATTAATAAAATATTTTCTCAAATAAATGACAAAACTTTAGAAATAAAATAATAAATAATGATGAAGCAATTAGTGAAATAATTGAATGGCATGTGTATATGTTTTTTCAAAATAATAATTTTATAAACTCTCTTACACCAACATTAATGGTGATGATGAAAATAAAATAATTATTAGTAAAATGGATAGAAAAAGAATAATAATTAATTTATCAAAAACAAATTGTGAAAATGTATAAACTTATAAACTTGTCGATTTCTAGATTTCTGATTAGTTCTCCCTAAAAGAGAGTAATTTGTATATGTATTCAGTAATCAGTATTCGTTAACTTAATGAATGGAGTTTGGCTTAAAAAAGAAAACAAAAATTGTGGGTTTTCAGGAGTTGAAGGGGTCAAATGGTTGCGGTTAGGGCGGAAAAATCTGTTTGCGGTTTGGACGCTTTTTATTTACCATTCAAAAATTATAATTCGTAGTAGTGCAGATTATAAAAAAATAAACAAGTCAGCGGCGGACTAATTACAAACCGCTTTTACGTAGATATAAACTTAGTCCGCGCCGGTTGTTGTCCGCTTCAAAAATAGAATAGTTTAATCCGTTAACGGTTTAGTCCGTCTTTTCCACATCATTCATTTAAAGTCTAATTGTCTTATTGATGAAAAGTGAATGTGGTCTAGTGGTATATTGATATTCATAAGTCTACCATGAACTAGCAAAAAAACCTCACTTAATATCAAATTTACTTTTTTACAGTAGTGTTAATTGGACTAATGACTGGTCCATCGTGCCCCAAAACCGAGAAAATGTCTTATTGACTCTATATGTTTTCTAAAATATTGTCAGTCGGTTTTTTTTTTTTTTAGTTGACTTGACCTAAAACAAAATGGTTTGTTGAAATTATTATATAATAGTATTTGATTTTTATGTAATTGTGTAAGAAGAAAGACTCGTTTTCAAAGTTGGGTGTGTCACCAACCCCAGGTTGTTCCTTGGAAGGGCAGGCCTTTGTAGTTGTTGGCACAGTGAAGGGTAAAATCGTAAAAATGAAAGAAAACATTGGAAGTATCGAATCCTTTACACACTTCAAAAAGAGAACCCACCACCACCACCGGACCAAATCTAATTCTCTGTAGAAGACGACGACGACGAACATGGCGACGAGCAGTGCTGCTTCTGTTGATTTGGAAGATATTCAGACCGTTGATCTCATGTCTGAGCTTCTTCGCCGCATGAAATGTGCCTCTAAACCTGACAAACGTCTCGTCTTCATCGGTAAATAATCTCTTTTGTTACCTCTGAATTTTCACTCAATTGGTACTTTGATTTGATCTCTGTGAAATTCTTTAGAAAAAGTTCCGATTTTTGTCTGTTTAGTATGTGAAAATTGCATTTTGCTGCTATCGATAATGCTTTATCTCATGATCGTAGTGAAGAGATTGTGAATTTGTGTGTTTTTATTCGATAGAAAGGAACAATTGAGTTTTAGGTTCATGTATGATTTGGATTTGGCAGGTCCACCTGGTTCAGGCAAAGGTACACAGTCTCCAGTCATAAAGGATGAGTTTTGTTTGTGCCATTTGTCTACTGGTGACATGCTTAGAGCTGCTGTTGCTGCTAAGTCCCCTCTTGGTGTTAAGGCAAAGGAGGCAATGGATAAGGGAGAGCTTGTTTCTGATGACTTGGTTGTTGGTATCATGGATGAAGCCATGAACAGACCCAAATGTCAGAAAGGTTTCATTCTTGATGGTTTTCCGCGGACCGTTACACAAGCAGAGAAGGTTTCGGGTTCTTTTCTGTGCTTGGTTGTTTGTGGATCTGCTCTTGTAAATGTTCTGAGATTGTTTTATAAATTCTGTAGCTTGATGAGATGCTTCATAGAAGGGGAGCTCAAATAGATAAGGTGCTTAATTTTGCTATCGATGATTCGGTTCTGGAAGAAAGAATTACGGGAAGGTGGATTCACCCTTCAAGTGGAAGAAGCTATCATACTAAATTCGCACCTCCTAAAGTTCCAGGAGTCGATGATGTAAGAAAACCATCAAATTCTGATTCGTCATTTGACTAGCAAATCGAGTTCTGAAACATCTCTCTTGTGATTGATCTCTGTATCAACTTCGTTGTTTGTTTAGCTGACGGGAGAGCCATTGATTCAACGTAAAGATGACAATGCGG
Source organism: Arabidopsis suecica (assembly GCA_019202805.1). Classification (NCBI taxonomy): domain Eukaryota; kingdom Viridiplantae; phylum Streptophyta; class Magnoliopsida; order Brassicales; family Brassicaceae; genus Arabidopsis; species Arabidopsis suecica. The sequence goes on along the minus strand of CM032912.1, from coordinate 8,002,272 downwards.
ATGTTCTTAGATCAAGGCTGGATGCATTCCACAAGCAGACGCAACCGGTACATTTCCTTAAAGTACATGAACTTGAGGACTATCAGAGATTTGAATTGCGGAATTGATTGTTGTTGTTGCAGGTAATTGACTACTACGCGAAGAAGGGGAATTTGGTGAACATACCAGCAGAAAAGGCCCCGGAAGAGGTTACGAAAGTGGTGAAGAAGGTTGTGTCTACATAAATCTGAAAAACGAAATGGCATCAGTTTAAGATGTATCTTTTTTTCTTATCTTAAAAACTCTCCTGAGTTTTTTTTGTTCCCCCCCGGAATGTCTTTTTTCTTGAGAGCAACATTTGCTGCAGTTTTGTGCAGTGTGTTTCATTAAGGTTTATTGTTTGCGACTGGTAATGTCAAGTGAATAAAGAGAAAAACAAAATGGTAGTAAAATGGTGGAACATTGAAAACAAAATGGTAGCTTATAAAGAATTGGTGATCAAGTGTTAGAATTGGTGATCCAATAGATTCCCATGGAATTATATATAGATCACAATGAGATAAGCTATATGAAACCATAGTTTGTGAAATTCAAGTTTAAGGTTTATAGATTATTTTGGATAACAAAAAAAAAAGAGGAATAAAATACAAGTAATTAATATATTTGACTAGATAAACATCATTACAATTTGAGCTTCAAATGAACTCGGATGGTAAGATAAATTTTGGAAATATTTGCAGTATAAAATGTTGAATTATATACTTATTATTTATTTAAATAATAGTTTTTGCCTATATTTTTTTAGTAAAATCTACTATATATTAAAAAGAATATTTTTGGGAAAAAATCTTCAGTGTTACCAAACTTAGATCACAATCCATATTAGAAAATATTCAATCTTATTCTTTAATTCTAGGATGATAAGATAAGATTTATGACAATGTTATAAAACTTAAACATGGTCAATAGTTATAACAATTTGTAAAAGTATCTTGTAATGACAAAACAAATTTGTATACTGTGAAAGCATTGTTTGTTCTCCTCTTTGTTGGTGTCATTGAAGCCAACGAGAAGAGCCTCTTACATCAATCTCGAGATTTTCGGCAGTCCGAAAGTTTGCTTAAAAAATCGGTTGATCCAATACGCGTCACAAGATGGCTCGTTCCACCCTCAGGACCTAGTACCAAAGAATCACCAGATACAAGAAGGCTCGTTCCACCCTCAGGACCTAGTACCAAAGCACCACCGGTTACAAGATGGCTCGTTCCACCCTCAGGACCTAGTACCAAAGAATCACCGGATACAAGATGGCTCGTTCCACCCTCAGGACCTAGTACCAAAGAACCACCGGTTACAAGATGGCTTGTTCCACCCTCAGGACCTAGTACCAAAGAACCACCGGTTGCAAACAAGGCAAATATGAATCTATGGCCAACATCACAACGTCTGGTTTTCGGAATGTTACCTAAGAATGTTCCAATTCCTCCAATGGGACCTAGCGGAAAAGAAGCCCCTTTAAATCCACCAAGAAATATGTTTTGAGTTTCTTTTTTTCGTGGAAGAAATCTAGTGTAAATGGTAATTCAACAAAAGTTCTAGCTATAATAAAAATCGGAGCGTTTTATTAGTGTGCCAGTGTTCAATAAAATATGCATCAACATTTCTTTTCTTTTTTAATAATTCCTTGTATTTTGGTTTAATTATCTTACTTTTGATGAATTTAAGATTTAATTTGTCAAAATTTCAAGAATTCGGATTCCAATAAACAATAAAATTTAATTTATCTAAAAAAAGTTGGCACTATCATATTCATATACTTCATAGTTACGTAAACACACATTCAGTCAATATTTGTAAAAAAAAGAAGTTATTATGAAATTTAATTTATCTTAAAGAGTTGGCTCTGGAAGTCGCGAGATAGATAAAAAAGAGTTGTATATGAAAATGAGGACTGGTGAGATATTTGAGGAAAATATGGACTGAATGTGAAACTATGGACGGAATGTGTGTGTATAGGTAACTATGAAGAATATGAATATGAGGACAAAGTCTCACGATCCATAATTAAATTCGTGTTATGCTTCATTTCTACAAACAAATTAAAATGTGGAAGTGAATGTAACAAGAAAATAGTGGAAGTGTGTTTGAATATTTGTTAGTGGTTTGCTATAATTAGTGTTTCAATTATAAACTCGTGTTTCAATTATAAACTCTATCTTAGGTACATTGAGGTGGTTTGGTATGCAAATTTTGAACGAAAGAAAAACATCAAAACTACATTCTTTGTTCCTCTAAGAGTCACAACCACTGCCCATATAAATCTTAACAGGTAATAGCATGATGAATCACACGCTTCTGTCAAGAATATTGTGATCGGTTAATTCGATCAATCATGTAATCATTTCATCTAACTCCAATAGCTTTATGCTTAACTCCATTAGTTTTTATGCTTCTGTTGAGAAAATGGACTGAAGATCGTTTCTGTATTATGCTTTCATACTTTTAGTTTTTTTTTTTTTTCCATAAGATTATTCTTATAGGTTTATAATCTTCGATTGTAAACTTAAAACTTTTTTCATTTCTAATGAAAGATTTACATTCTCAGTAAAAAAATTCGATCAATCTTGATTTTATTAATTAAACCGCGGCTAACTTTGGAAAACAAATTAAAAATAATGGATATAATGATTTTGCAGAGCTTAATCTTGCCTATGTATGGAAATGATCAGATTTTGTTATGACACTATATATTTGAGTCTTTAAAAAACCTCAGATTTTGGTTTTTTGGGATCTAACATAGCATACACTAAATTAGTTTAGTGTATCTAACTCTTCATCATCTACATCTTTTAAGTTCTGAAGATCCGCTGATACATGTCCACATGGCCCTGAACTACCGAGATGTGTTCCTTCTTTACCAATTTCATCCAATCTAAAATCTCAAGCCCCAATGGCTCTTCACCACTGCACATTATGTCAACAGCGCTTGAAAAAAGTGTCCCAATACGTAACTCACCCTTTTTTAATCAGTTATGAGTTTATCATTTCATACCTTTGTTAATATGATATTATTCAATACAAAAATAACAAATTTTTTTACTAAAACCAAATAACATATTGTACTTAATATTATTTTTTTGTCGCTTCTTTGCAAATTTTGTTATTTACACTACCACACTCTTAAGAATTAAAGACTACCACAGTCTTTTTTTTCCCCACACTCTATTTATTATTGGAATCATATTTTCATAGTTTATTTTTCCTATTTAATTTTATTCCATTTTCCACCTAACCTAAATCTTTACTGCTTGAATTTTGATCAAAAACAATGTTTGAATAGTGAAAAAAATCAATATGTAATACATGATAAATCTTTGAAAGGTGAAAGAAAACACAACAAACGGTGCGGGATAAATATTTTATTAATCAAAATGTTTATGATTTTTATTATCAATATTTTTCTCAACTATCTATAATAATATTTTATGATTTTCATTTGGTGAATTTAATTTAAAGTTTAAATTTAGTTTTAATGTTTATTAAAATTGAATTATCTAATGCTAATATTATTAGTTATTGTTCAATATTTAAGAATCATAAAAATTAAAGTTAAACCTATAATTTTATGAATTTACAAATTTATTATTTCAGAACTATAAAAATATTTTTCAAACCGTAAAGTGTCTTCATAAAGTAATTAAAAGAAAAATTGTTGGTTAAATAATTATCAAAACATTTCTTCTATAAATAGGCAGTAACATTTTATTATTTTTTTACAAATTTTCTTTAAGAAATTTTGAATTAAAAATAAAAATTATGTCCACGTTGCAATTGTTTAACCACAACATATTGAGTTTCTCTGTTAGAATTGGACCGTCATAATAGTAGTTACTCATTTTATTACGTATTTTAATCAATTAGTACATAAATAAATAATTATCTTGAATTGAAAATTTAACGACGGTCGGTTATAACATTTTCATTCTGCACCGTGTTGATCTATAAACTTTTATGCGGTTTTACAGTCTTATTATAACTTAGTGAAATCCGGAACATTGAAAAATTGATAGATATTTCTAATGCATATTTTATATATACTAATATTATATTTTCCACCAATTATATACATGCTAAAAGTATCTTCTTCTAGAATTAGATTGAGTTGGATTATAAATAGGTTATGTGGACAACTATTGAATCGTACTGAAAAAATAATGATTGAAAATTAATTAGATAACATGTCTATTAAACAACACATGATTGTTTCTATTCTTATCTTCTCTTCTCAACTAATATCTACTTAATTGATCATAGCTATACTTTTTTTTTGTCAAACGAATACTTAGATACTAATACTAAATTTTCATGCGGTTTATTATTTTGTAATTTAGTGAAATCCGGAAGATTACGTAGTAGATATTTCTAAAGTGTGTATTATATTATATTTATACTTTCCACCAATTATATGCTTGCAAAAAGTATCTTCTTCTGGAAATAAATGAACCATCCACATCCAAAGGAGATTCGTGTCACAGCCTTACTCTCCACGTGTCATAATCTTCCCCATCCTACATGCTAATAATAGAAACCAATCTTAAAAAAAAATCTCAAAACTTTTGAACGTACAAAACAGCAAACAAGATCACGCCATGTGTCCTCTCATCTTAAAACCAAAACCCTCGCGTTCTGTTACACGTAACTCCAAAGTCGCAGCCTTATGTGGCTACCTTTAATCGCACCGCACCTAATAGCCACTCCTCGCTCTCCTATTGGTCACCACTTCCCTCGTACTTCGAGTCTCATGTCGGATTCAAACAAAACGCCACGTCTCTAATCTTTCGTCCAATCACGTCGTTGCGCTGTTCATCGTTTGGTCTCGCACGTGGCAAAGTATTCTCCAAACGTGTCGACGTAACAAGTTTGTTTTCTTTATATACACACCAAAACACTTCTTCTCCAACAAAACAAACTTGTTTGTTAGACAAAACATGAATTTCCGGGGAGGTTGTTGTATTGCGAGGTACGGTGGTGGTGGTGGTGGAAATGATATGTCAAAGGTTGATCGGATTATGCTCCGGTATCGTCCGATTGCACCGAGACCTGATTCCGGTGGATCTCCTGCTTCACCGACGGAGAAAAATGGATCGACGTTAACGAACGTTTCGTCGAAATCACGGAGAGGTAAGAGAAAATATTCAAAGGAGAATAACAGTAGCAGTAGCGGATCCGTTAATAGTAACGGTAACAGCAAACGGCGGAGAAACGAAGAGGTTAAGAACGGATCTGGTGTCGGTGGAGAGATCGTGACGTTGCCTCTTCTCCCGGAGACTCCTGAGAAGAAGAAAGACTCACCGTTGAAGGCTACGGCGGCGCCGGAGTTAGGTGCGGCGTCGTTGTGGCTTAACTCTAACAGACGTTATCAGACGGAGTTAGTGACGGAAACGGGGTTGTCGTCGGTGTTGACGGTGGAGTGTGTAACAGAGAGATTGATGGAGGGAGAGTATGAGTTAGGGTGTACGGACGAGGAGATTAAGATGAATTTAGAGAGAGACACGTGTCCCGGTTTTATATCGGATGGTTTAGGGAGAGTCATTTGGACGAACCGGTCGTACCGGGAATTGGTGGTTGGGAAAGATCATGAGCAGTGTGGTAAGATGAGTGTGTGGTTAGTGATGAAGGAGAGGCCTTTGGTAACGTACCGGACTTTTACGTGTAGAATGAGATTACAGTACACGTGTCGTGATAAGGAGGTGAGTTCGATTACTTCGTTCTGTGATGTTTGGAGGATGAGTGACGGTGGCTTTGCGTGGCGGCTTGATGTTGATGCTGCTCTTTGTCTCGGACGGTGAGGTTTTGGCCGGTGGATTAGAGATGATGTTAGATTGGTGACATGAGGATATTTAATATCGACATGCAAGTTAGAGATCTTTGGACTTACAACTTTATGAGTGTACATACATATTTCGCAATTTTGTAGCTTAACATTTTGGTTTTATGTTCTGTTTTAATTTGTAGTGTTTGGTGTTTTACTCTTTTATCTTTTTTTGGGTTTTGTATGAAATCTTGGTTAGTCCACTTGGGTATCTTTCTTTTTATTGTCTCGTACTTTGTGGGCTTATGGAATTAGTACTTAGGTGAGGAGTCTTATATAGTATGTTTTAATCACGCAATGCATGTATTAAGAGTTTGGCCAACTCTAATATTGAAAAGTGAACCTTCAAATTAATTCAGAGAAATTTGTTAAATAAATTTGGTGAAGTAAAAAATTAGACTACTTATTATTAGTAATAACGGAAAGTTTCATTAGAAAGTCTTGAAACTAAGTTCCAATTATATTTTTAAACTTCTGAAAGATAGTTCGTACTTCGTAGGATCATAAGAGTGAGATTCCACACGACCACACCTCGGACAATCGATATGCATCCTTTTATTCAACCTAAATGGGCTTTGGCCATTGGGCCTGTCGGAGAAACACAGTTACAAAAAGGGCCGGCTCAAATCGGAAAATCCGCCGGAAAAGAGTTCTGATCAATGGGCGGTACACTAGCTAGGCGGTACAACATAAGTTGAAACACAAAAAAAAAAGGCCGGGCCAAATCGATATGCATCTTACATTTGGAAAAACTTTACATAAATGAGACTACGTTCTACGACTAGTTAAAACTTAAAACTGCCCTATAGACTATAGTAATTCAACTATTATTTCCATCGTTATGAGATTCTCGTAGGTACAATTCTTCATGTCACACATGACCAATTGAATGACATTTTCACCAAAGCTCTTACGCAAGGAATTTGACAAATTTCTAGGTAAGTAAGTAAGTTGGGCGTTTGATATCATCTTACATATGCACATATAGTTTTGACGTTAGAGCAGTCAGTGATAGATACAGAAAACGATTTGTTTCTTGGTTTCCAACCACATTTCTATTATGATTTTAGGAATAAGTTTATAAGGTTGAAAATATTATTACACATATGATGAATCTCTCATTTTATTTTTTATCGTAGTTATATATGTATAAAACCAATTGTCGCTAGGATCTAAAATGAGGACATAGTCCTCCTCCATGATGTGTACAACTGGGGCCTACTCGAATCTTGACCTCTTTGAACACCGATCGATCCCAAATCCTTTCTCCTGTAATTTCGTTCTCTACAAGAAAACATTAGCAACTCACCTAATCAATTTTTTAAAATCTAACTAAATTATATTTGTGTAAATATTAATTGGTTTAGAGTTGGAATTATAGGTTTGTAATTCAAAACTAGTTGACAACAAGTAAAAAATATTCATATGTACTAGTGTTGGTATTTTCACTTTTTTGTCGGATATTCTAACATATTGTCTAAATCAAAGAAAATATATACCAAAAATTCTATTAATTAATATTTATAAATTGATTTTTTTTAATTGCAAACATTTCACCAGCTGTATGAAAAAAATGTAGATTTCTTTTCATATATGTCATGATTCAATTATTTTAATAACATACACAGAGTCACAGACTACTATGTTTTTTTTTGGTTAAACATAATATATTAATTATATAAATACAAATTTACTAATAGAACGTTGCATTCATGGTTACGCATACATGCTCTCGAATCAAGATAAAATTTTATAAATACTAGCTTTTCTATTTTGTATTCCGGAAAATTTGAACTACAATCAAATTAAAACCGCATTGGTTCTATGTACAATTGCTCGGAATAATAAAAACAAAAAAAATCTTACGTAAGTTTGGAGGTTCGTATTGTACTCGAGCCAATGCTGTGTTTGATAATCCAGAAAGCAAGACAAAACTCAAAGTTAGTAACCAAACCACGACGTTATACATTTTCTTCATTGATATAAATGTATGGATTTCAAAATGTAACTTCAACCATATATATAGAGAATGAAGTCACATTACGGTGTTTCATCAATGTTCTTTTTAAGAAATGAAATCAAATCTTCTTTGAATCGGTCCAAATCAATTTTAATAGTGGACTGAAGGGGATCAACTGACTTGTTTCAATTTCATACAAGTTGACCCAATGTCATTCCATAATTTCTTGTCTTTGACCCCAATTCATATTCAATTTTTCATTCAACATAAATTTGTTTTCCATTTTTGTTTTGTGTTTTCCTAAGAAATAACTACATTAAAAACCTTCGTTACTAAATTAAAAAGTCGAAGAAAAATGTTGAATAAGTTCGGTTTGAAACACCAATGATCTAAGATCCCATATTAAATAAAGTTCCTAATCTTCTCAATATAAAATGTAAGAGTTGGTTTAATACATGTGAACCCAAATTCTTATAAAATATAAGACTTGAATAAATACATGTGAACTCTTTTTTTTTTAATCTGCAACTTGATCATTCATCACATAAATGAGAAATCCCAAGGAATTCTTCAATAGACAAATACACACTTTCTTGTTTTAGTTCTTGTCACCATTGTAAAAGAGAACAGTACCCTTTAATTTATGCAGAACAAACAGAAACAAATTCCAAATACATTTTGGTTAGTAGCCAAAATAAGATAAATCGGTCTACCAGTGAGGGTTTATAAGTGAAACAATGACAATTGTATTCCGCTAATTAACAACATGAATCAATATCATGAAGACTCTTTCATGCACTGAATTATGACTCATGGAAATACAAGAAAACAAAATTTGCTTCAGAAATTACAAGTGTCATCTAATAAAGTTTAAACAAAAACTAATGGGAAAACATTTATCAGAAGAACGTTTTTTAAAAATAATTTAATTAGTTTACATAAAAAAGAAATCGAGCGCAAAAAATGCACTAATTAAAAATCTTCCATAACATAACGGCATCCTAATGAAAAGGACTACATGAAAGCGTTTTATTAATTTCGCTATAAAATATTCTTGTTGGGGGAGTCTTGGTCTTTTCGTACTTCATCGTGTTCTCAACAAGACATATTATATACTATAAAGGAGAAAATTGAAGTTGGATCAACTCAGATTTATACAAGAAATCCAAGAGTCAGAATAACATCTTCAACAAATACGACAACACGTGTATATAAGTACAAAAAAGGTATATATATATATCTGGTAAGAAACGTTGTTAATGAATCTAATTCAATATTTTCCTTAGTCTGATTTAAAAGTTGACGACATAACCCACATAACCTTATAAGTTTATGTCTAGATCTTTCTCCAAGACAAAGATCTGAGCAGTTTGAGACGATGGAGCTAAGACATCAAAGTAGCAGCATTTCTTCTCCATCTTTTAATCATCGATTTGTGCATCAAAAGGAAGTTGCAAGATCACGCAAGGTGTTTTGAGCCAAGTCCACCTAATGTTTGTATTTGACAGCTTCTGCTGGAATGTACAGGTTTAAAGACATTCCCTGGATGAAAGATTCAAAAAAGCTGGAGTCTTCCCCATTCCCATTGGGTTTTGAGAGCGACACAAGATCTTGGAGGGTTTCACCACCATTTTCTTCAAACTGACGGCTGGGGATGAGGTAAAAGAAAGTAGGAATAAAGAAGAGAATGCATGGTGAAAATTTGAAGCAGAACAGAGATGAGAAGGTAAGAAGTTTGGGTGAGATGATAACAAGTGTGGGTGAATAGATAAAAGACAGAAGCCATTTGAGATTATAATAAATCTTCCCAAAAATTTTGTTGGAATTGAGCTTTGTTGATGAAGGTTGAATTATTGAAAGATGCATAGAGTGGGACAAGCTCTTCTTGCTCCAAGGTAAGCTTGAGAGATTTTCTTTTGTATAAAATTGGGATGTGATGTTGCTTGTAAGGAGGAGGAAGCAACACTCCTTTGTGAACAAGGGACCTCTATTTTGGGCTGGATTTTTCTGATTAATTATTCTTCTTCGAAACATCAAAGAGTGGGATCTCCTTCAACACTTGTTTACCCACCATAAACATTAGATCTTTCTCCAAGATAATGATCTGAGCAATTTGAGATGATGGAGCTAAGATATCAAAATAGCAGCTTTTCTTCTCCATCTTTTCATCATCGATTTGTGCATCAAAGGAAATTGTAAGATTACGGGGGTGTTATTCACTCATGGAGTTAAAGTCAATTCTTAAAGGTTTAGATTTGATTTTTGATATTGTTTTTAACAATCTGTTTGTGTGGAATTCAAAATCTCTGCGGTATATCTTGGATTATGATTCTAATAATTTACTCATGAAACTCCAAAGATATTTCATTTCAAATGATTTGATATACAAAGATTTTACAAGTCTTTTAGTTTTGAATAACACTGGATTTTAATGAAGCATTTTAAATCTTAGTTGAATAACACCAAACTTTAAAATCTATTAGAGTTAGATTTAGAATCATTAGGTTAATAACACTGGATTAGTGTTGAATTTCAATTCTATTAAAATCCATCATTGAATAACACCACCTACGTTAGGAGTTTTGAACCAAGTACACCCACTCAAGAAGACATATTATACATACTATAAAGGAGAAAATTGAAGTTGGATCAATTTAGATTTATACAAGAAATTCAAGAGTCAGAAAAACATCTTCTACAAACACGACAACACGTGTATAGAAGTAATAATAATAATAATAGTAGTAAAAAGTATATATATGTAGAAGTCTGCTAAGAAACGTTGTTAATGAATCTAAATCAATATTTTTCTTAGTCTGATTTAGAAGTTGACAACATAACCCACCTAACCTTATAAGTTTATGTTTCTCTCCATATAAATACAAAAATTTATCAAACTTATAAAAGAGTTTCGACGACCAACAAAATGATCAAAAGAAAAGAAAAGAAACATATATACGTAGTTAATTTGGTTAATAATTAATGTTGATTGTTCTATTGTTCTTTGCACCATCAACACACAATCTTCACTATGAGTATAAATCTCTCAATAGTCAATACAAGTAAGTTTTGAATTATGAGAAACCTTTTCTTTCGTCTCTCGATTCGGATTTCTATTTCTTAAACTCGTTTTCAGATTTTGAAGAATGAAAATAAACCTCAATTAAAAAAGGAAAAAACGGCAACTCTTCATTTTGAGTTGATTCTTTTTCCTCGAGCTTATGCTTCCTCATTAGTCATTAGTGAGCCTAATAATTTCTTTTTGTTAATGTTGCCCTCAATACATTACTTTAAAATACGCAAATCTCTTACCAAACTTTATAAAAACTATATAGACGTACATGTAAAGAAATAGTATTAATTTGGTAAATAAATTTAGTGTAAGGTCAGAATTTCGGATGAATCCCAAATATTCCGCATTTAAATATAGTAAGATTTTTTAAATTTATATAATAAAGAAAATAAATAAAAACAAATTAATGTTTAAAAAAAAATTTAAAAGCATTTAAGTCAAAATGGAATTAATTGGGAGCATATCATAATGCAATTGATTCCTCAAACAGCTCAACAATTCAAAATGTCGAATCATCCGCTCCTCCTCCTCCTCCAATAGAAGCTAGCTCCTTCCTTCTCAATTATGGCGACTTCTGCTTTCAATTCAACGATGAAGCGAACGACGTCACTAGCCAAATCCTCCGAGAGTGGCGACGACTCTTCTTACTCTACACGGAGGTCTGCTTCTAGAAGACACCGGAGTTTGAGCCGTTTCTCTCACCGCATGCCGGATCCAGAGATCGAAGTGACTCCGATGAGAAAGGGAAAGTTTGTTAACACCGTGAGAGGTTCTGGATTCGGTGAAATTAGTCTTGATGATTTAGCTGTTGAGTTTTTTGAATCGTTTTCTGGTGAGAGCGAGATTAGTAGCGGAGAAAGAGGACGATCTGGTTTGAGAAAATCCGGTGGTGGTAGCGGCGGAGGTGAAGGAGAGGTTACGAATTCTCTAAGGAGGGGACGGTCTGTTTCTAGGGTTTGTTCTGGTGGTAACGGTGGTTTACGGAGGTTGGGTGCTGATACTGAAAGCTCGAGACGGCGGAGGTCGTTGTCTAGACAACCGGAAAGTAATAATCGTGGTGGTTCAGTTAGGGTAGATCCGGTGAGCAATAATTCGAGCCGGCGAAGGTCGGTTTCTAGACAACCGAAGGAGAGGGTTAAGGTAGAGAACGGTGGTGATGCAATTGGGGGAGATTGTGAAAACGCGAATTCGCGGCGGCGACGGTCGGTTTCTGTTGTCCGTCGCCGGATTGAGAATTCTGAGGTAAAGTAAAACACTTTTGTGATTGCTTGATGATATCTTCTTATTCTATAGTTTCTCTTGGGCCCTCTTGAGTGGTGTGATGTGATGCAATCTATGAGGAACCTTTTTACCTTTTTAGTTAGAATTGGAACTTTAATAGAAAGCTATAATTATCAAAATCCATTACAATTTTTGCTGTTATAATGAGACAACTTTGTAGCAACAGGACCATAATTACAACTTTATGAGTTATATAAACTGTTGTATCATTTACGATCTTAAAATCAGTAAGAGCAGTGTATGAACATTTTCATTGTTGTGTGCATTTGGCTTGTTGGTAATGAGTAGTGATTTGTATTTGGGTAGTGTATTGTATATTGGAGGACTGTGATCAACATGAGTTATTTTACATTTGCAGAGTGATGTAGATCAAGTTCAGTATTCAAGCAGTTCAAGGGATGTGAAGAGCTTCATGAGTGGAAAGAGTCAAAATAGTGGTTCTCAGAAATCTGCGGCTTCAGATAATAGACAAGGTCTTAGGAGGTCTTTTAGCCAGAATCCAGTCAAATACCATGATGGCTACTCTGTAAGTCTAAATATACTTTGGTTTAATGATATTCTATCTTTGTTTAGAAATCGTTTGGTTGGTTTATCTTTCGTGTATGATATATTCTGGTCTAACTCCATACGCTAGAAATGTTATAGTTTTTGTTACTGATGGGGAAAAATTGTTTGGGATGTTACAGAGCCAGTCTTCTGCAGTCACAGATGATGAAGGAAAGGATTCCAGCTTGAGCAAGCATGGAACTGAGAGGATAATTCGAACAGTATATGCCCAAAATAAGGTTTGTGGGTATTCCAACAACAATTATATTTTATTTTTCTCAGCACTACATTAACTTACTTATATATGAGTGTTCACTCTCGGCTTGAAACCATTCTAGTCCTATAAAAACGATAGATCTTTCTGGATGTTGCTTTAAACTGAGAGAATCTGAATGAGTAAGATTTTAGAATGGTTTATTAGATATGATGACTAAAATTGAACAATATCCTATGACTGTTTTTATTGATGTATTATTGTTGCTTTAATGAACATGTTAAACAGGCAACACCAAAGAAGAGAGAATCTTTGGGGAACTCCGATTATGGTTCCCAGCGGAAATCCCATGATGATCACCGTGCTGTCTCCACATTTACGAAAGGTTATGCAACAAAATTGCAGGAGGTACAACTTCTCTATGCGTCTATTTGGTAGTTTCTTTCATTGAGGAATCAATGACCAAATATACAACACTTCTTTTCCCCTTGAATTGACAGTCTGAGGAGCGCAAGCGAGATTTGCTGGCTGAGATTATGTTGGAGGACGAGCGTGGTAGAGAGCTCTCTATGAACTTGAAAGAGTTACTAACTGAAAATAGTTCTGAAGCTGACGAGAAGCCATTGCGGACGCGAAAGGTGAGTATTACAACTCTCATAACAGCATATGTTTCCTCTTCAGGTTGGCTCTTTGCATGAAAAAAGATAAAAAAATCCCTTCTTTTTTTGACAGAGGAGCAAGGACCGGAGCAGCAGGATGTCCATGTGTTTGACAGATGAAGCAGAGCAATTCATTGACGAATTCATTTCAAACATAGAAGACACAGACTTTTCATCACTGGAGGATGAGAGGAGCGAAAGTAGTTCAAGTTTCGGGATGATAAAAACACAAAGCTCTCAAGGCACCAATGCTCTGAAGAGTATTCCTGTTGAAATGGATGGTGTTATGCTTCCTTGGTTGCAATGGGATACTCCAGACGACACTTCTGCTGCTGCATTGGCATGCCTTAACAAGTCGCCAAACACCCCAAATACAAAATCTCTTGTCTGGGAGTCGGATACAACTCAGGTAACAATGCTTTTTGCACTGACCGTACTTCTTACAGGTCTAAAACTATCACTTGATTAGATAGATGACTCGTAGAAAGTTATTGGTTTGTATAATCTATGACACGAATGTGTTTTGATAGGATGCATCGAGTGGGCCAGGGACAAGCATCGGTACCATAAGTAGCAGAGGAAGCTGGAGCCCATATGAGTTAGTCACAAAACCTGTGAAGCCCGTAAAAACACTAAAGATAGATGTAGCCGAGTATCTGAAGCGACCTAACAGCTCCGATATTCTAAATGAAACATGGAAGCTAAGGCACAGAATCAGTTCGGGAAGTCTTGTGCTATGTAGCCGCTCATTGATCTAAGGCTTCGTGACCGCAAAGCAGATGTAGGTTTTCGTTTCCTTAATCGTCCTTCGGACTACAAAGAGTCAAAAACATGTCTCTGTACAGTTTAATTTGTGGTCTCTTTGTTCAGGTCTGAGTCGTCTGACTAGTTAAGCGTTAAGTTAACGGCAACTATGCACAGATTTATTACAATATTTTGAATGCCAATGTCTATGAAATAGTTGGGAAATTGAGACTTAAGAAATATGGTTTTATTATTGGCTCACAGCTGCAAAATTGTGAATATGTGAAATTTGTAAAGTCAAATAACTCTGCAAAATCGTAGCAGAGACACAATTGCAAAGTCATTGTACATGTTAAGCTAAGAAAGTAATGGTTGAAGTCCATGAAATTGTCGAGTTAGAGTAAAAGATTATAGAGTGCATGAATCTATCAAATTACTAATTAGTAACCCTAGAGTACATTAGTAGGGTTTTGTACGTGGTTTGGTATAATATAATTATTTTAATATTTTCCTTTTTATTTTTGTGCCCTTGATGGCTAGACGAAATAAATTGTTAGATCTAATTACTATCAAATCACATACTAAGTTAGCAAAGTATTTATTATCTAGACAGAAATGAAATTAATGATGGCTACAAGATTCATATTTTGATCAAAAAGAACGAAAACAATCAGAATTATGAATTCTTTTTAAACGCTTTTTGCAAGTTTTCAAGATCTATGAAGAAGGTAGCGGCGGGTTAAGTCTTAGACACTCTGCCTCACATACTTTTATTTTCTTAGAACAAAACTTAAACTTTCCTCTGCAACAATGACAATTCCATAAGAAGCTAAAGCTGCAACGTGTTCAAACACACGGTGACTTATATATAACTATTTTGTTTGCGTCATTCTCCTCCATGTTTTCACCTACAAAAAATCGTATAATTTTTTTTAAAAGTTAGTGATAAATATGTTGATGATCAACGAGGATATGTATACACAACATACATCCGTGAAGGACAAAAGAGGTAACGAGGATGATGCAAAAGATAGTGAAATGTGATGATGATGACATTGTAGTGAATCTTCTCTCAAACAAAGGTTTTGTTGTTTGATTTGGTAAGACTTGACTATATATATATATGTAAATAAGTATGTAATTAACCATATCTCGTATGTTAATCTCATAAATCCTGTTAGATTTGTTTGATTATCAATCAACCAAATGTCGACTAAATTAGTTTAATTAAATCCTACTTTATAAAGAAAAGAGAATGACAAAACGAAATTTGATACTTGTAGTTGTTAGATCTTTTGCATGCATGTGTCATTTTTATTAAATGTAATAAATCCTTACTTTAAAATAACCATCCTATTTATATATTTATTAACATAAAAATATAAATTATGTTTTACTTATATCCTTAGCATTTACGTAAGAAAATATCTTTAATTTAGTTATTAGATAGTTCGTAGTTGTTTAAAGAAAAAAATGTTAAGAATGCCTGCTATGATATACAATGTAAAGTTAACAGAGTAATTCATTATGGAGTCCATGAATCTATCAAATTAGTAAAGTACAGAGAAAAATAATTAAAAAATGTGTTTTTGATTGGAAAATCTCGAGTTAAAAATCAAACTAATATACGAAAAACAAAAAACCGTAGAAATTTCATGTTTTCTTTAACCAACCAAAAATTTGAGAATAGTAATTGTTGGAGCCACATATTCATATTATTTTTATTGCGCGAAAAATGTGTGAAACCGTAACAATTAAGGTATTTCTAGTTGTTGTAATTTTGTCGTAGACCTCTAGAAGTTACTATGAGCTAAATATGATTGGCATATTTGTTGGAATCACATATATATTTTTCTTATGATAAAAGAAAGCCACATATATGGCTACAAAATTCATATATTTATCAAAAAGGACGAAAACAATCAGATTTATGAATTCTTTTTAAACGTTTTTGCAAGTTTTCCAGATCTATGGCCTAGGTGGCGGTGGGTTAAGTCTTAGACACTCCTTCTCGCATACTTTTATGTTCTTCGAACAAAACGGATACTTCCCTCTGCAGCAATGACAATTCTTGAATAAGCTAAAGCTACAACGTTTTCGAACACACGGTGATAGATATATAACTATTTTGCTTGCGTTAAGATTCTCCTCCATGTTTCCAATTTCACCTACAAAAAATAATAGATATTTGAAAAACAATTGTGGTAAATATGTTGATGAATAACTATATGTACACATCATACATTCATGAAGAGCAAAAAGTGAAACGAGGATGAAGCAAAAGATAGCGAAATGTGATGATGACATCATAGCTAGTGATTCTGCTCTTAAAGAGATAAGAAATGTTTTGTTGTTTGATTTGGTAAGGAGGCCTGACTATATATATATATATGTATTAAGTGTGTAAATTGATCATATCTCGTATAGTATAATCTCATAAAAGCCGTTAGATTTGTTTGATTATCAATTAGCCAAAAGTCGAGTAAATTAATGTATCCTACTAATAAAGAACAAAATTAATGACAACAAAATATGATATTTATTTGGATTTGTTGTTAGATTTTTTGCATGTGTCATTTTTATTAAATGTAATTAAATCATTACTTTTTAATAACCATCCTATTTCTATATCGATATACATTATATTTTATTTTACACAATATATCTCTAGCATTTACATAAGAAAATATTTTTTAATTTTAGTTGTTTTGAGAACAAATTGTTGAGTGGGTCTATAGCCACTAGAAAAAAAAATCTAATGCAAAAAGTAATAAACACGTTAGACCCGAAATTAAATGTTTCTTTACGAATCTCATGCAAAAAGCAATGTGTATTTCTATAAGAAGGCTATAACTTGACTTGATGGAATCAAAAAACTAATTAGCGTAACTTTTTTCTTTCTTAAATGCAAATCAACCAATGGAAGTTTTGTATAGATAATTTTACTAAATCTGGAGTGGGAAAGCAATTCAGATTTTGTCAATTGGGTATTTGACTGGTCCAATGTTTTAAAATCTTGATCAGGTTTGAGTTTCATGTGTGCAGTTGAAAGAATGAGAACAAGAATAGGTGAAGCATGGGGAGTCTGCTCACACAAGAAGATCTTGGCCGGCTCTGCGGTGACAACGTTTTGGAACTTGACAAACATTAGTAAAAGTGCTTGTTCTTCGAGTAAACAAAATGCAATTTTGAGTTTTTGTGTTGATGTAACAGAGATCATATAGATTTGATTTAAAAGATGGAGGACATTTGTCTTTGATATGTAAACTGAAGACAAAGAGATGAATAAATTTTTTATGGTTTATGAGTTTTAACTAAAATTATATTCATATCTCTTTAACTTAAACACAAATTTCATACACTTAAACTTTTTTCATAAACCAATTCCATACATTTACACTCAAATAATTTTCAAAAATTTAATACTTAAGAACCACATGTTAAGAGCCTACCATTAATTACACAAAAATCTTAACTCAAAAATACTATCTCTTAACAATCACTTTTACAAATAAATTACTTAAATATTGCTAAGAGGTATTTCTAAGAGCCTACCTATAATCATGCTCTAATTATGGGACCCGACTAATTATAAGATATGTGTGAAAATCTGTTGCCGCTACAAACAAAGTTAAACGGAGATACAAATTTATAGGAAGAACGGCCTAATCCCGCCTAAACTAAGTTGCTTTATCGTTTTCATACACAAAATTTTCGTTTGTGCTTAAACTATCATGAACTTAGATTTAATTTGAATTTTCATCACAAACTATTCAAATCCGGTGGAAACCCTCAAATCGTTAGACGGTGTTACTGTTCCGTTAACGGATGCTGACGAGGACGACACGTAATCATTTTAAACGATTGCGTTTTGGACATGGTGGAATCTCATTAGACAACGAAACAAAACGATGTCGTTTTGAGTGTACAAACGGTTTTCAATAAAGCAACTTAGTTCAGGAGGGAATAGGCCGTTCTCCCGTACAATAGGTTTTCAATACAAGAAAGACGGATAAGTGAAGATCACGGAGAAGAGTAAAGTGATAGGTCTTGGGGTTGTACGAGCCGAAATCATCGAATGGAAATGTGGGTATATTTGTATGTTGTGGAGTCGTTCACTGCCCAAATTAAGCCTGGACAAATTAACCGAACCGAATCGAAACCAAAGTAAAAAGAACCGAACCGAAATTTGAAAATATCCACATGGATCTTGAATTTTAGAGTCGAAATAACCAGAGCAGAAACGAAATATTTCGGGTATCTGAAAGTACTTGAAATACAATTATATATTCAAAATATTAGTTATTTATAGACTAAATAATAAAAAATATCTGAAAATATATAAAAATACTAAAAATAACTGAAAATATAAAAAATATCCGAAAATAATCGAAATTTCCAAAAATATCCAAAACAAAATATTCGAATGGATACTAATTTCTTAAGCCGAAAAAATCGGAACTGAAACTAAAACCGAACCAAAATTTCAAAATATTCGAATGAATCTTAAAGTCTGCAATAGAAATCGAATGGAACCGATCGGATATCTGAACACCCAAGACTAGCCCAAATGTTGAAAAAGTTACACGTCCAGTGATAAAATCATATAACGACATAAAAAAAAAATGTAGGAATTAGATTGCTGGTTTTTAAATAGATAAAAAGCTAATATAACAGTTTTCATAAATTATGTTTTTCAAGTAAATGGAATTGATTTTATACATAGCGATTTATAGTTCGAAATAATTTTGTAAGAAATAAAATTATACAAATTAAATTGAACTTCTTATTCCTCTAGCGTCAATGTAAGTCGCAGAAGACTGAGCGGCAAAGACGTGTTTGTGAAATTGGCGGGTTTCGAAGCTCAGAGCTCAAACCCTAAGCAAACAGTAGAAAGATTTTTGAGTTTTTGTTGATGTTGATCGCAGACATGAGATGCTTCAGATGCTTCTACACTCGAGCCCACTCTCTTCTCCTCCTCCGATCTTCAACTCCGGTCACGATTCCTATATCCCCGGTCCGGTTCCGTCTCCGTCGTTTCTCATCATCTCCCGTCACCTCCGTTTTCGACCTTCCTTCCTCCAATCAGGACGCGAATTCCAATAAAGAAGACAATGAAACCAAAATTGGATTTTCCGATGAGAAATCGAGAAAAGCCGCTTCGAATCCACGAGGATGGAGTCCAGGTGAAGTAGTTATGAACAAATCAAAGAAAGGAAAATCGAAAACTGTTTGGGTTTGTGAGAGTTGTGGTCATTCAGAAGGGCAATGGTGGGGGAGTTGTCGTACTTGTCATAAGGTTGGGACTATGAAACGTTTTTCTCAAGGTTCTGAATTAAGTGCTGGTGGTGGTGGTGGTGGTAGCAATTGTACTGGCTCGGGTTTTTCGGAGAGTAAGGGTTTGTCTTGGTTACCAGAGCAAACAACGGTTCAGCCGCATCGATTGACTGATGTTATTCATGGAATTACTCAACAACAATGGAGAATTTCACTGTATGAGATGTTTATTGATTTGGATATTTGTTGGTTTGTTGTGTGTTTTATTTAGATGATTGCATTTTTATGTTTAGGCCTGGACTTTTTGGGAATGAAGTTGGGAGAGTGCTTGGTGGTGGTCTTGCTCCAGGTTTTATGATGTCTTCATTGTTTTGATTATTCTGTCTTTTCGCTGTTGACTTACTATGCTGTTGTTTTTTTTTGTAGGTTCGCTGATTTTGATTGGTGGTGACCCTGGTATTGGCAAGAGTACTTTGTTATTGCAGGTTAGGTGATGTGATTTATGGTGTTTGAGTGATTTGTCTTCACTATGCAAATGTTTGTTAATTTCTAGTACTGCAATATGATTTGTGCACATAACGGCTCCCTGATTCTCATCTTATTTTCTCAAATGGAAGATTGCAGCTATAATTGCTGAGGGGAGTGAATTGGCTGAACCAGCACCGGTTTTGTATATCTCTGGTGAAGAGGTTAGTACTAGTCATGTTCTATTTTTCTCAAAGTCTCTGCTACCTGTCTTTCCTTGTCTTACTCACACTGGGTTTCTGATCAAACTCGTGGATATTGTAATTGCTCCGTGGCTGTTTCTTTTTCAAAATATGCTGCTTAAGATGGTCTGTATAAGCTTAGATGCACATGTTGAAGACGCAACAAATTATTAGTAGCTTGAGTTGTAGGAGCTGTATTTAGCGCATCTGCACTTATCTGCAAAAAAATGTTGGCTGTTTTTCTTCTCGCGTTTTCTATTTAATGGTAGGGATATGGTTCTTTTAGTTTGTTCTGAAGGATCTCATTCCATGCATTCTGTTGACTTGATTACACATTCTTCATAAGATCTTCTGTTTTTTGCCTACTGCAGAGTGTTGAGCAAATAGGAAGTCGGGCTGACAGGATGAGAATTCAAACTGAAGAGCTCTACCTGTTTTCGAGCTCTGATCTTCAGGTATACTTTTTTATGTGAATGAATATTCTTCTTATCTTATACAAACAGAAGTCATATTTTAGAACTTCTTTAAACACCTAAGCAATGCTCAGCTTTATATTCCTATTTTGTGGCCAACTGTTAATCTCCAAGTCAATTCTCCTTATGTTTACGTGTCAGACACCAACTTTACTCTGTGTGAAATTCCAAGCCTTTGCGTATCATAACTTTAAAAAAGTTGTTAGTCTCGATTTTTCGATCAGGAACATGGTAAATTACCTGAAGCAAATTGCTTGTTTTGATTTATTTCAGGACATTCTAAACAAAGCTCATCGGCTATCTCCTCGAGCTCTCATCATTGACTCAATTCAAACGGTTTACCTAAAAGATGTGACTGGAAGTGCTGGTGGTCTCACACAGGTTTAAAAGTTTTCATCCTCTATTCGCTTAGTCTCTCACTAAAATTATCTTCTAAATACTATGAGAAAGAAGTTATGCCATACTGCTTTTTGTTGCTTCCCTTTTTAGAAGGAATCACACATATTTTTTTAATTTATGTTTAAAAGGAGACTTTTATGTGTTAGATGAAGACCAGGTTCCAGCATTCTCTTTTTCTTCGCATATGCTTTTCCCGTAACTTTTTTTTTGTCTGCTGAAAAGGCTATTTCCTTGGAAATCTCTTATGGTGGCAGGTTAAAGAATGCACATCAACCCTGTTGCGTTTTGCTAAGAAATCTAATATCCCTGTTTTCTTGGTGAGTAAGCACCATCCTTCCAGTTCTTTCCTTCAATATCTGGTGTTTGATTGGGATCAGATCTTTTATGCACGTCACTTTCTGTTTTAGGTTGGACATGTTACGAAAGCGGGCGATATTGCAGGACCTCGTGTTTTGGAGCACATAGTAGATGTTGTCTTGTACTTGGAGGTGCTTTTTATTTTCTGTTGTCTTTAGATATGCAATCATGATATCTCCTTCAACAAATGGCGCTATGTAGTTCTAACTAAATACTTTGGATTTGTTTTTATTAGCTTTATAATCTCTTTTCTAGACTATAGGAATTATATGAGCTTAATTTCTTAGGAGATATAACAAAAGGTGATTAGTTGACATGTATTTTCCGTCATTTCAGGGTGAAGAATCATCAACGTACCGATTGCTTCGATCTGTGAAGAATCGGTTTGGATCGACTGATGAAGTATGTATACAAATCCTTAATAGTATGCCTTTTCAGATTAAATCATGATTATTATTTTCCCTTGCTGCCTCTTTTCCCTTTTTCTCAAGAACTTGCTAGTTCAAGCATCTTATTCTGTGGATTGTGTTACCTTTATTCCTTATGTGGTTCGAGTTTGCTTGTTATCTGTACACTTGTTTTTATTTCGAGTTGAGAATTATCGAATAAATTGTGGCTATCTCCTTTGTCAGCTTGGAGTTTTTGAAATGGCAAACTCAGGACTTGAAGTGGTCTCAAACCCTAGTGGCATATATCTTAGTCAACAGAACCCAGATTCAGATGTTTTAGCTGGATTAGCTGTCGCAGTTGTTATGGATGGATCTCGGAGTTTCCTAATTGAAGTTCAGGTGGATAACCAGATAATTCTGCTTCAGAATTTCAACAAATTGTAAAAGGGCCCTGGCTCGATAAGTGAAACTGCGTTTTGAAAGTCTTTATACATTTTGCTATTGTCATTCAATATGATGAAAATGATGACTTACATTGGCTGTAATATGTATGTTCTGAATAGGGGACAATGCTGACCTCTCATCATTAGCTGCCTCATATGTGCTTGTGGACCTTGAAGCAAAGTATTGTAGTTCTTGTTTAAACATTGGTTTTTGTTATTATGTAGGCATTGTGTTCTCCTGGCTCAACAGTTTCAAGGCATGTCAATGGTGTTCAAGCAAGCAGAGCTGACATGATAATTGCAGTGAGTGCTACTACTAACATTGTCTTTTCTTATGTCCAATAACAAATTACGTTTGCGTACATACCCTCTCTTCTACTTTCCTTTTTCATAACTGTTATTGTTTTGTTATGTTCTGCCTTATCATATCACAGGTTCTTATGAAGCAAGCTGGTCTTAGAATTCAGGAAAATGTAAGTTCAGAGATTTCATAGTATCGTGTTGATCTGCAATATTGCTCACCATGTGAATCTTGTTCCTCTAATTATGTAGTAGCGCTACAATAAATTATAGGAAGCGTATTGAACTCCAGTCTTCACTGTTAATGTGTATGCTCACTTAGTATTGTAGTGATTGCAGTCCTGATTAGTGATTAATAATGAATAATTTTTGTTTAGGGGATTTTTCTGAACGTCGCTAACGGAATGGCTCTTTCTGAGACTGCTGGCGACCTTGCAATAGCAGCAGCAATTTGTAGCAGGTGAGTGTTATTAACTACTTTGTGCTCTTGAAAAGTGTCTTTGCGTTATCTAGTTACTAGCTGCAAATGAAGCACTACTCTTTTATTGCATGAATCCAGTTTCTTGGAGTTTCCAATTCCTCACGGTGTAGTATTCATTGGCGAGATTGGTCTTGGGGGCGAGGTTCGCACGGTAAGCAATAAAACAATCAGCTAATTGTTATTTAGAATATGGATGGATATGACTGACGGATGATGGTACAGGTACCAAGAATGGAGAAAAGGGTAAGTACAGTGGCAAAGCTAGGGTTCAACAAATGTGTAGTTCCCAAATCAGTGGAGGAGTCACTAAAGGCGCTGAATTTGAAAGAGATTGAGATAATCGGGTGCAAGAATCTGAAAGAGTTAATCAATGCTGTGTTTAGGGTACAATGAGATTAAGCATTCTGTGTTCAGAGGAGATTCTTTTAAGTTGGGTGGCAATTTAATCTACGGTTTAGTTCGGTTTGATTTATTTTTCTGGTTTTAGTTTTATAAGTTTTATGGAGACTAAAACCAGTTCAAACCATATGTAACTCGATTCGATTTGATATAACTTCGGTCAAATATATTTAGTTAATGATACATAATATGATTACACATGTTTCAAATACATATATACAGTTTACTTTGTTCTGTTACAGTAAACTCAGTTTTAGTAAGTTTTTATTTAATGAAACCAATTGATTTACAATTTCGGTTTAATTCAATTTATACATACGTATTGGTTTGTTTTTTGGCAACCATACAATGTGTAGGAGCATTTAATATGATCGACAAGTTTATGATTCATTAGGATTATTGATATTTACATTTTTAAATATGGAACAAAGAATGGAATGGGTTGATGAGTAAATGTGTGAGAGGGAAATGCAATGTATAAATCACATAATGGCGCCGTTTCAGACCAAACATCATAACGTTCTCACATGTCGCATGTGACATTGTCTTCTCCACATGCCATTCTTCGCTCCCCGCCAAAACCCATTTTCATTTTTCTTCATTACGTTTTCAATAATTCCACATTTTGTTATAACAACGACATAAAATATTCCACCTATCTACAGTAGTATATTAGTGTAGTACTACTATATGTTTATCTACAGAAACTTCTTAAACAGCATTATGTAAATCATTGGTACTAGGCTTTGCTTATTAAACTATTTTGTTGGTGTAATGCATGTTACGCATTACTATATTCACTTCCCAAATGATTGGATAATCCAACTTGGATTCCTATTTAGAGAACCAAATGTGCTGTTGTTTGAACAACGGTCGCAGTTCCATAAAACATTGGCCATTATCATTGCTAACTAACTTGCTTTTTTAGCTCTTACTTTATGATTTAAATATTTATTATACACAAATTTTTAGCCACTACCCAAAAACCTAAAACACATATTTTTAGAGTAGAAGAGATTAGATTACCAGGAGCTCTATAGTTTATAGACATAAACAAGAAGGAAAATAGAAAGAATAAATCTTTTATCTTTACATTTTTTTTTTGATAATTTGGGCTTTGAAAACCAAGTTAAAAAAAAAAAAACATTCTCTGAGTTCTTTTATCTTAACAATTTGAGTATGCTCATTTATTGAATTTTAAAATAAGAAAGAGATGCATTGAATCTCATATAGAAAACAGAATGGGGTCTATGTGTCCAGTAAAACAAATACTGTCTACTGTAGCTACAAACTCTTTGGAAGCTTTAAAAAATTCTGGTGTCCTGAATCTTGAACTTGAATGGGATCATTAAAAACTTTAGGCCACCAAGGATCTTGCAAAAGAATTGGAAGTTTTATGTAAAATTTAACATACATCTGATAATGTAAGATTGTTTTTACGTACATTTTTTTTGTTAGGGAGGAATCAATATAAATGCATACTGTATTTTAAAAAAAGAAATAGGAAAACAAATTTTGTGAAAATGCATCATTTACACGTGCTAAAATACGGTTGGTTTGTTTAGAACATTAGTTCCAAGCTAAAATTATTAAAATGCCATTTCAAACTAGTCCAAATTATAATTTATTCTTTATATATATAAAAAAGAAACTTGGCTCTATATATATGGAGATAGGAAATGTGATACTCTTGTGCTACACTAAATTCTCTGAGCTCTTCTCACCAAAAAGAGAATGGTGTGCAGAGCAGAAGAAGCAATGAAGCAAAGAGAGATGATCAAGAGATGTAAAGAAGATGATCGTCATCAGAAGAAGAAGATGCAATCAATCACAAATTGCAACAAAGAAAAAAGTTGCAGATTCAAGCGAAGCACTAGTAATCTCGACAACGATGGAGCTTCCTCAGCCATCTACCTCCTCGCTTGCATCGCCTGCTCATCCTTCTCTTATCATCACTAACTATCAACATATCTTAGTTGTAACATCATCCACGGTTAATTACTATTTAATTACGTTTAAATTACTTTTATTTTTGTTAATTCTATTTATACTTTGTTCAATATATATGAGGTTTTAAATCTGCATATTTGCGTAGACAATCTCTTGTTACTTTATCTTGTTTTGTAGTTTTTTTTTTTGTTAATGTTTTTAATCTGTTTTTGTGTTATTGTTTATTGTATGCTAGTTACGGGAATTATAATGAGGATGCGAATAAAAATTACTTCGTTTGTATATATGATAATAAAAATAATTTCTTGTTCTATATTGAACTTTGATTGATAAGTATCTTACAAATGTTTATAAATTGATATATCCAAAAATGTAAAAAATAGAAATAAAACTAAAATTTAAATAATAGTTTGTATTAGTGTTCAAAAAAGTGTGATGAGTTAAGCTAATAGGAATCTAATAATGTCTAGCAGCCAAAAGGCCAAAACTTCTTTCAGAGCATAAAAGATGTTACTAAAGTATTTATAAGATAAAACAATATTACACATAAGATAATTATAATTTGTTAGGAGATCTCGGGGATTACGAGATCGACTTGAAAGGAAAATTAACATTTATATAATATATTCTTATTATTAAATAGGTAGATTTCCTATTATCAAATATGTAAAGAACTTGCTAATCAAGTTATGATATTTGTATAAATAAGCCTATTGGCTAATGAATAAAATTGAGAGAAACTATTCTACTTCTAAGGTTTCCTCCAAATTTATCATGGTATCAGAGCCTTGATCATATTCATGTGGATTATGGTTCTGTTACGTTAGCTTCCGCGTTTAAAAAAAAAAAAAAAAAAAAAAAAAAAAAAAAAAAAAAAAAAAAAAAAAAAAAATCTGTTTTCGTTGATTTACGTTAGCTCCATTGATTTTCTATTACGTTACCTCCATTGATTTTCTATTTTATTTTTTTACTTTCGTTGCTTTCAAAAAAAAAAACAAAAAAAAAAAAGAGAAAAAAAAAGAAAGAAGAAGAAGATGGTGTTACTTTGTCTCGTTCACAGAGAATTGGTGACAAGAAAAGTCAATGAAGACTATGATGTTGGTGACGTTAATAACTTCGGAATTTGGCGTTGCATGGATATGAACATGAACTTGATTGGTTCGTTCTATGATGAGATGGTTCTCACATGATATTCGCAACGTTGATGAAGATGGTTATGATATTTTCAAGAGATTTTGTCAACGACTCCAACGATGCTATGGAGACGGTGATTTTTTCTTGTGAAGATGAAGCCACAAATATGAAGAACTCCAACGGATATATACGGATCCGATGGAGGTGATGATATGATGTTGCTGTGAATTATGAGCATGAACCAATTGATGAGTTCGTTCAATTCACATGGTGACATAAGACGATGGAGATACACAACTACAAAAGATGTATTTTCCACCATTGATGACCCCACGACCGGGTATAAACGTCGATGACCCGACGGCTGGATATTGTAGCCGCTTTGACCCCACGACCGGGTATAAACGTCGATGATGACCCGACGGCCGGGTATAAAGCCGCTATCTTGAAGATTTGTCCAATCTCACACGTGTTACCACGTATGAGCTTGCCGGGGGGTATTGGGAGAAAGAGAAGCGTAGATCGGAAGATCGACGGTGGATGAGAGATCTCGGGATTACGAGATCGAATTGAATATATTTTCTTATTATTATTAGGAAAGTTAACATTTGTGTATATCTTCTTATTGTTAAATAGGTAGATTTACTATTATCATAAATGTAAAGAACTTGCTATGCAAGTAATATCTTTGTATAAATAAGCCTATTGGCTAATAAATAAATCGAGAGAAACTATTCTACTTCTAAGGTTTCCTCCAAATTTATCATGGTATCAGAGCCTTGATCCTATTCCTATGGGTTAAGGTTTCATATGTTTCCGCATTCGAAAAAAAAAAAAAAAAAAAATAGAGACGTGATCTTCTTCATTGATTGGTCACGGTTTGATTTCATCTTGGCTAGCAAGCAACCTTGCTAGTTACGATTGGTTTATTTATTTTATATTTATTTATTTTCTTCTTCTTAAACATTAATCTAACTACAAAAAGATTCTTGTTTTTGAGAAAAAAAAAAAAAAAAAAAAAAAAGAAGAAGGAGAGAAGAGAGACGTGTTCATCGTGTCGGTGAATTACGTTGTTGAATTGGGTCAGTAAATGACCTCGATTGATTTCTTATTAATTAGCAAAACTTGCTAGTTATTTGAAGAAGAAGAAATCCTGAAGAAGAAGACGTTGTTGATATCACACACTACAAAAGATGATATAAACAAACGATTTACTTTGGTAAGGATGATGACCAACAAAACCATATGGTTATGTTTGGTTTTTAACCGGTCTTCATGTGGTTTTCGTCTAACTACGAAAAAGATGGAAGCCACGAAGATGATTTCTGACGGATACGATGCTGATCCGGCGGTGACGAATTCGAATTCGACCATGACTACTACACAAGTTTCTTCATGAACAAGAAGTTCGAAGAGCGACCAAGACTTGTGATCTAAAATCGATGGGGATACACAACTACTAAAGTATTCTCCATTGAATTGATGACCTTATGGCGAGGTATAAACGCCATTGATGACCCTATAGTGGGTATGAAGACCGTGAAGATGATTGTCCAATCTCATACGTGTTACCATGTATGAGCTTGCGGGAGGGTGTTAGGAGATCTCGGGGATTACGAGATCGACTTGAAAGGAAAATTAACATTTATATAATATATTCTTATTATTAAATAGGTAGATTTCCTATTATCAAATATGTAAAGAACTTGCTAATCAAGTTATGATATTTGTATAAATAAGCCTATTGGCTAATGAATAAAATTGAGAGAAACTATTCTACTTCTAAGGTTTCCTCCAAATTTATCATAATTAGATTGACAAGGAAGAGTTTTCTAATTTCTCTCTTTCTTTAGTTTCGGGTAATGCAAATATATAGTCATATTGAGAGTCGAGTCCTCTCTCAAAGGTAGGTACCCCTAATACTCCTAAAGTCCTAAGAGTTGGAGGATTACTTGACCCAAATCAAACCATTCTATGAAGCAAGTAAAACACTTGCTTTGAAGTCAAAAATAAATTTCTCAAGTGTGGCTAAACCGCTAAACTTCAACGGCCACACTTGAGAAATGTTAGTTTGTGTTAGTGGTCTCTTGTTCGATGCCTTACCTAGCTACACGTTCCTCTCTTCTTTTGGCAATTATTTACATTCTTAAATTTCTCTTCCGGACTTAATGTTTTTTGGGCAATAACATAAACCATCCTTATATAGAAAACTAAAATTGTAAATTTGTAACAATTCTCCACAAAGAAAAAAGGAAAAAAAAAAAAAAAAGAAGACTACCTTGATAAAGTAAAATTAGAAACCATGAACACCGTTGCCGCTGTCTCTAATCTCCACAAACAACACCGCCTCCGTTTCTTAACTTCACAAGTACCGCCACTGCCGTCAAATCTCCACAACTGCCGCCGTCGTCGGCATAGAATACTTCTTTGATATATAATGCCACATGTATAAGTGTTTTAGTTTTATACCACCAAAAAGCTAACGACCCGCCCGGAATGTCGTCCTCTTGGTTTTAAAGAACCTCTTTCTGAGTGAGACTAATTCAGCTAAAGCTTCAGCCATCGTCATCCGATTTATCGGAGATTCTTCACAACACCTTATTCCCACATGAAACACCATCTTCAAACACTCAGCAATGTTGATGTTGTTGTTCCTAACTTCACCGTGGAGAATCAATATGTCAGCCATATCAAGTACATGTTCCGGCAGCCCCGAATCGACATAGCTACGGAGAGTTAAATCTCCGACAAACAGTTGATCAGTTGGACGCTTTCCAGTGAACATCTCCAACATAAGTACTCCGAAGCTGTACATATCTCCCTGTCTGGATGGTTTTCCTCCCATTCCATATTCTGTACAATGATCAAAAGAAATGATAAAGATATTAAAAAATGGAGAAAACATAATTTCATAACTACAGTACTTTTACCTGGTGCTGCATAGCCGATGGTTCCTCTGACACCCGTGGAGCTCAATTGGTTGATGAAGGATTCCTGGTCGAGGATTCGAGCAAGACCAAAGTCGCTTACATGGGCTGTTAGATCATTGTCTAGAAGAACATTGCTTGGCTTTAGATCACAATGAGCTACAGGGTCATGGCAGTGGGAATGGATATAATCCAAAACTGAAGCCACATCTATGGCTATGTTAAGTCTTTCACATAGCTTCAGTGGTCTTGGATGATTTTCAGAGCTTCCGACTTCCTCTGGGTGCAGCCACGTGTCTAAGTTTCCATTCGGCATAAACTCGTACACAAGAGCTTTGAATTCATTTCCTTTGAAATCAATGCTTGAACAAGCTGTCACTAGTTTCACAAGGTTTCGGTGCCTTATACTTTTCAAGGCTTCACATTCCGCCATAAAGCTCTTGGCTGCCCCATGCTTTTGGAGATTCAGGACTTTAACTGCAACAACTTTAGAATCGGGACCAAGCAATCCTTTAAAAACAGAGCTAAAGTTTCCCGAACCAATCAAATTGCTTGACGAGAACTCGCAAGTCGCACTTCTAAGCTCCTCATAACTTATCCTCTCATAGAACGGAGACTTTGATAGCAAGTTATCGGCGGTTTTTGCACCTTCTTTCTTCTTCCTTTTCATAAGCATGTATAGTAGACTCAGAGCAAACAGTGACAACAAAAGAGAAGCTACACCGATACTACCACCGATGATAATTTTCTTTTTGTTTGATGAAGGCCTTCTTGCCTTTGAAACTACGTTTTGAGGGCATGGCCTTAACTTTAGTTCAGGGATGCCTCCACAAAGCTTTCCATTACCAGATACTGAAAACTTTTCAGGAGTTTGAAACACTCCTTTTGTTGGAACTATTCCTTCCAAGTTGTTAACTGAGAGATTCAAATACTGTAACGAGGGAAAATTGGCCAGATATTCAGGTATACTGCCCGACAAATTGTTGTTCGATAAACTAAAGATTCTGAGAGCTCTCAAGTTGCTGATATCTGGAATGGCTCCATCAAATCCGTTTCCTCCCAGGTAAATTTCTTCCATGGAGAGACAGTTCCCTAATGTCTCTGGGATGTTTCCATGAAATCTATTGTTTGCAGCAGATAGCACAACAAGGTTATTTAATCTTCCAACATCTTTGGGAAAAGGCCCAGTCAACAAATTTCTTGATATATAAAACCCAACAAGAGACTCCATTTGCATGATTTCTTGAGGTATAATCCCGTTTAACTTATTAGATCCAATACGAAGGAACAACAGAAACCGGCATTTTCCAAGACTTGGAGGAATGCTTCCTTCAAAACTATTGTTAAACAAATTGAGACTTTCTAACCGAGTGATGTTTCCAAGATTTGATGGTATCTCTCCTGACATTCTATTTGAATTCAGGCCTAGTTCTTTCAACCCTATAATCTTCCCAAGAGAGGTTGGTATTCTTCCTGTTAACAAATTTGTTTCCATGCCTAGTGATTGTAGGTTTATGAGATTCCCAATGGCATGAGGAATGCCACCAGAGATGAGATTCCCTCCCATGTACATTGCGGCCAACTCGATAGAAAGATTGGCTACAAAGATAGGCAGTTTTCCTCCAAGTCTATTGTAACCAAAATCTAAGACTCGTAGCTGAGTGCAATTTACCAAAGCACTAAGAAAGTCAAGATCTCCAACTAAGTTGTTTCCAAAAGAATTCTCATTAAGCCCCAACATTTGAATATTGTGTAATGCTCCAAAACCAACGGGGACAGATCCAGTGAAAAGGTTTTGTGAAATCTCTAGATGTGTAAGGGTTGAGATATTGGAAATTGTTTTGGGAAGATTTCCTGAGAAAGAATTCATCCCCAAATACAACTCTTTAAGAGTTGTAAGCATATTTCCAAAATCAGGCCTAAGATTACCCGAGAAATGATTGCCAACAATGGATAAAAACCTAAGTGAGGACATGTTGTAAATTGAAGGAGGGAAAACACCTGAGAGATTGTTTTGTGAAAGTTGGACACTTATCATATGGGTCAATCTACCTATGTTATCTGGAACTTCTCCCTCCATATGATTATATGCAATGGCAAATTGCCTGAGAGATGTTAGGTTTCCTAAAGATGTGGGAAACTTCCCTGAAAGGTTGTTTTTAGATAGAAGCAATTTTTCAAGGCTAGATAACGATCCTAGCTCTGAAGGTAAACCGTGTATAAGACGGTTTGACATTAAATCAAGGGTCACCAATCTAGAGCAGTTAGACAGGCTTGGAATTTCTCCTTCAAGACTATTATAACTCATGTTCAACTGTTGAAGCCTAAACAACATTCCCAACTCTTTTGGGATGGTACCACCAAAAGAGTTATCTCCAAGATTAAGAACTCTGAGAAAAGAAAGATTACCGAGAGAGGGCAAGATGATCCCACCAAGTTGCAACCCTCCAAGGTCCAAACTAGTAACTCTTTTGTGTTTGCGGCCACATGTAACATGAGCCCACTCGCAGAGTGGAATAGAGTGATTCCACGAGGCCAAGACTACTCGTTTGTTTTCAGAAACTTGAGACTTCAACGCAAGTAATACTTGTCTATCACCATCGACCATGGACGCTTCATCAGCAAAACTGAAGTCCAAATTTTTAAGTAAGATGAGAGTATTGAAAACAAGTAAGAGAAACAACCTCATTATGATCAAACAAGGTTCTTTAGATAAGTGATGCCTTCTCACTCTCGAGGGTTTTTAAAGAGATGACCATGGGAAAATTATTTGCCAAGCCTGATTGGCCCACACGGCTTCTTTTTCAGCATTAAAAGCATTCGAATTTTCTTATTTGATGTTGACCCAACAAATTTTAAAACTTTTATTGATATCAAGGACAAGGAGACGAAAAGCTATGAGACTTGTTCAAAGTCTTGTGTGATTAGGAAGTCTTCTTTTGTTAGTTTAGTCATTGCATTTTTATTAACTAATGAGCAATAACGTCTAACGCAATCTTTAGTTTTACTATGGATACCATAACATCAACGTCATGAATTGTCTGCAAGATACGTCAAACCCTACAAACTGATACATCATACATTATATGGTTGTGAATGCAGCGTGGCTGAAGGGCGGGACGAGACGGTCCAGCAAAAATGTTTCCATTTCACATCACGTAATAAAATGGAAGAGATGGGAAATATTCATTATAAATAAGTTAAAAATATTAAAATTTGGCCTAAAATTTTTTTTTATCTATAAAAGGTTTAAATGGTAACATACCAAAAGTATACAGTCAAATTTAGCCAGATTCAGCAATTCTACTATCACAATTTGCGTAAAACTAAATTCAGCCAATTCAACTTAATTCAGTCAAATCTAGCAGTTTTTTCAACATCAACTAACCCATAGGTATGTACATTTTGGGTAAAAATTCGTATAATAACGAGTACATAACTCGAATTGAAATATTTTGGATATCAAAAATGAAAACTCAAATTTATATTTAAAAAATAATGTTGGGCTTTCCAAACTCAATTTAACTCCCGCTATTAGTATGATATTGTCCACTTTGGGCCGAAAGGCAAAGCCCGCACGGATTTGTTTATAGGTTTTTTATAAGAAGACATCATACTAATTGGAATTGGACTTAGACATGTCAATTAAGGCCAAAGTCCGCGGGCTGGCCCGAGCCAGCCTTGAAAAACAGCAGGCTCAAGCTTAACTACATATGTCCAGAATACAACCAGGCTCTGACTGGTCCGAAAAATCCTTAAAAATATATTGACTTTCTCTTTGTTAATATTTTAATTTAATTGGGACATTTGTTTAAAGATTTTTTTTAAATAGAGTTAAAAACTTTAAACTTAGTTTTCTAATTGTTATACGCACTTGGTTGGATGGATTTACGTTTGATGATCCGGTAATAATGTCATTCTTCTTAACTTAATATTTTTAAAATCTTTATTTATGATATTTTATATTATAATAAAATTCAAAAGTCTTTATATTTGATTTTTATACATAGATTTTATGATCAGAAAGATTTAGAAGGCATTGAACTGAGGAAAATTAAGAAAACATTGAAGCAGATTCAAATCTTGGCTCTACTACCTTGTTTGAAGTCTTCTGATTTCATAATTTATTTAGTATGAGTTTAAACAATGTATTTAGATTATTTATCTGGTTTTAAACCTTTTTATTTAAATTAAATTGGCTTTAATGAATACCAGTAGTTATTTAAACTTCGATTGAGTCGTTTCATTCATAGATTTTTCAAGAGATATTATAAATTATAAGTTTATTTTTTCTATCAAAAGAAAAGCTCGAAAGAGCTCGGAAAGCCCCGTTAGGGTCGGACCAGGCTTAAAAATATAGGGTCAGAATTTTTACGAGCTGGGCCGAGCCGGGCTCAAATATATACGGGTTTGCCGGAATTTGGGCTGGACCGGGCTAACTCGATTGATATGCCTAGTTGGACTTGACTTATATATTAGACAATTCTTTTCTAATATTCTAATGTGAGACGGTTTTTCTCCCAACCAATAATTCAGACACATAAAATCAATAACAAAATGGACAAAGGTCAAATTCATGTTCAGATATTTCAGATAACTATGGATAATTTCAATAACTTTTAGATAATGTAAAATGAATTTTTTTTTTAAACTTTGCAAAAACAACTCGTAACTATTCTTACTCATCCTCATTATATTATTGATTAAACAACTAGAGGTCAATAAAAAAAAGAAAGCAATTAGATAAGCTTCTATTATATTATCATGTTACTTTTTGAAATTAATTAATTTTTAAATAATGGTTTGTCAAACCTTTTTTTTAATTATTTACATATTTTTTGTGCAAAAAAACCCTCCAACACGCCAATTTTTGCAACTTTACCCTTAACTTCAAAAAAAATACAGATTAATCCTATGAAATCAAAACTAATACGCAATATAACATTTATACGTATATTGTAAACGTATTTATGACCACATACATTAGATTTTTAAAATTCTAAAAGTAGAGTTGAACTCCTCGTCGCGAGGGCTTCGATTTGACATATTATTTATCAAAACTTTACAAACTTGACGGTAGCGAAAAAGGTTAAATTGCATATTATTTTGGACTTCATATAGTTAACCTGCATTTTTTAGATGTGGAGGGTAAAGTTGCAAAAAATAGTAAGTTGGAGGGTTCTTTTTGCACAAAATAGTTCAAAAATTAAAATATGGAAGAATAACTCAATTATGTTAACCAATAAATTATTTATATTACTATTAATTTTAGATAATTTTAGTATTTCTTTCTTAGTGTAAGAGTTAATTAGTCCATTACATAATTTATCAATTTTATTTATATACTTTTTTGTTATTCTATTAAATATCATAATTATTTGACGATTTAGTTAGATTTAGCTGTTACCATTTAGAAATATAATAATTTAGGTAGATTCAACTGAAAATCACTAAAAATTCAATTAGATTCAGCAATTCAGCAAGATTCATCGATTACTATTTAGAGTCAATGTGCGGTTCAACAACATCCAATAATTATTGGAGTTTTTTAAAACCCTCACTTCCACAAGATCTTCTTTTTATATTTTGAATAAAATCTCGTGCTCTATTATTAACTTGACCCAAACTTCTGTTCCATCGCACAACTACACTGCACCACGATACATGCAGGTCAACTTGAACCATGCTTTAACTCTGGTGCAAGCGTGCAGCTATGTCTCTGTACTGACAAAGTCGTCCCATTAAAAATAATCTCTACAATGTATAGGCGTATATAACATCTAGGCGGCCGCCTAGACATTTTAGAACACGGGAAAAGAATGATCAAATATTTTAGGAAAATATCAATGGACATGCTCAGACGAATCGATAATTAACTCCCTTGAATTTGCACTGTTCCCTCACTCTGTTCACATTTTTTTGACGAATGTACCCCTATATTATCAATTTAGTCGTATATAGAGAAGTTTGCTTCCCCCAATTTAATATTCATGCTTCAACACATTGGGTCAACATGTGTTATCGTTGTTATTATTTTAATTATCTGTTAGTTGTTATATCGACTTAAACCGTTACTCTTTTAACCCGTAGTTGAGTTTACTTCCAACTCAGTTCATAGAAAAGTTGGCTCCCAGTTTAATATACATGCTTCATCGTATCGGGACAACATGTGTTATAGTCGTTATTATTTTAATTACCTGCTAGCTGTTATATCTTCTAAAACTGTTTCCCATTTACACCCGTTGTTGAGCTCACTTCCAACTCAGTTCATAGAGTAGGTGGCTTCCAGTTTAATATACATGTTTCAACATATTGGGACAACATGTGTTATCGTCGTTATTATTTTAATTACCTGCTAGTAGTTATATCGACTAACATTGTTACCTATTTAAACTCGTAGTGTATTGTTTGATGATTATTTTTAAAATTCTAGGTAAAAATATTATCGTGTTTAGCAGATAACAGTTTATCGCGATACTGTTATTATCAGAACGTGTTATTAGTTTTGATTCTTGTTGTAAAACACAAAGGGAAAATAGGTTTCAATTGAGTTAGGCTTTATATAATGTATCGACTATCATTGTTATCAGGATATAGTGCTAATAAATAGACCAACGTCTATATTCGATATACCTGCAACCCCATATATATCAGCTGTAATGATTTACCGTATCTTTATGTTTCCAATGACGGCGGAAAGATATCTTCCAAGATATTCTTAGCATTCAATGCTGCCGC
The DNA here is from genome assembly GCA_019202805.1 of Arabidopsis suecica. Taxonomy (NCBI): domain Eukaryota; kingdom Viridiplantae; phylum Streptophyta; class Magnoliopsida; order Brassicales; family Brassicaceae; genus Arabidopsis; species Arabidopsis suecica. The sequence goes on along the minus strand of CM032912.1, from coordinate 7,965,970 downwards.
ACCTATGCTATAAATTGTTAACGTTTTTTTTTGGTTTTGTAGGGGCTTTTTCGTCATAAATTCTATCGGTGAAGAGAGAGGTTTAATTACGTGATATTCATACATAGATACTTAATATTCTCATCCTCTGGGCATAGATATTAATATAGCCCAATATTTTAAAACATTGCAAATGCAAACTAATGCTTATCATGCATATAGAGATGGGTGACATCACTTGGTCGGTTATTATTTGGTTCAAAATTTCGCAAAAAATTTACCCTAATTTAACGGTAATTAGTTTTGAACCTACTTTTAGCAATTTTTTAACGATTTGTTTTGAACCTACTTTTAGCAATGCTTTTCGTTTCTAACCTTTAGGCCCTGAATGTTTGGTAGTTTTTTATTGGTTTTTAGATTCTAGTTTTTGGATTTTGGTTTTTAGTTTTTGATTTTTTTGGTTTTTGATTTTTGGTGTAGAATTTAGTTTTTGCAAAATCTTGAATGGTAATTTGTTTAGTTTTTAGTTTTTCTACATAATATTAATTATTAAACGTTTTTAAGTTATATGTTTTAAGTAAATGGTGAAATAGCATATTTAAAATAATAAAAAAAGAATTGAAAAAAAAATGTGACGTAAATTGTTGGAAAAACCCACAAAACTTGGTTTTTGGATTCTATGAAGAAATAACTAAAATCTGCCAAAATCTGGTTTCCCTATATTTTAGGAAATCTATTTTTTTTTAGAATCATGAATGGTTAATTTTTGGATTTTTGCAAAATCATAATCTAAAAACTAGTCCAAAAACTGGTTCCATTCAAGGCCTTAATTCTAACGAACAAAATTTTTTCATGCACAACGTGTTGTCAACGGTGTGATGATTTGAAGTTTTTTCCATAAAAAGCATTTGTCCCGGTGAAAAGGATACAGTAAGTCGTTTTTTTAGATTCTTACGGGATATCGACGGGGGGACATGTTTTGTTAAGGTGGGACATGCCAATCATGTCACTTCGGGGGTGATTATCACAAGACTTTAAAGACTTTAAATCTACTCTAAAGTCTTCACAGTTTTTTTTTTTTTTTTTTGCTAATTAGACTTAATTGACTTTAATTTTTTTTAAAAGTTCTCAAAGCTTTTTTTTTTTCTTTTCCTTCTTTTTTTAAAGTCTCGAAAACACGGTTTTAGAGGGTGTTATTGGTTTGGGATTTAGAAAGACTTTTATTGAGTTTAAAAGTTATGTAGAATATGTTGTTATTCAATCAAGACTTTTAAAAACTCTATTACAATTTGGTGTTATTGGTTTGAGATTTATAAAAAGTAATCTAAAATCTTTATAAATCTAGTGTTATTGGATTAAGAGTTTTATAGAGTCATTAAAAGTTTTGTGTTATTCAATTAAAACAAAAGAATCTTTGGATTGTTGATAAATTAAAATATTATGTTATTGGTTTAGGATTTTATATAATTTTCTTCATAAAAAAAGTCATGAAAACTCCCCCATAAAATAGAGAGATTGTGAATAGAGTCCATGACTTTGTATGTGTCAGCAATCTTTGACACCGGAATCGTCTCCGTCGCTGCTTCTCCTGTTCTCCAGCAATTTCAAGTTCCAAAATTGGGGAATGGAGGAGACAAAGACATCTGTTTATGAGATGATATGATCTGTTTGTGTTTTTTGTCTTTGTCTTGGTCATCTATTTGTCTTCGCTTAATAAACAGTTTTCTATTTGTTGGGTTTGTGTTTGATTGGTGAATGAATGGACCAAATTGCGAATATTCAAGAGGATGAAGCGGTGGACAAATAGATGACAAAGACAAAGACAAAAAACAAGAAAACCAAAAAAGAAGAAGAAGGATAACAGAACAGACGTGTTCTGGTTCAAAGACTGAAAGGGTTATCAAAACAACCCAGAAAAATATGAAACTTTGTTGAAAAATAGTAGAGAGATATACGAAGCTACAGGAAAAAGCGGAACGTGATTTGCTGTCACGGTCTGAAAGTTATGACCAATCTACCAAGACCGAAGAACAGAGCGACGAAGCTGAAGTGCACCAACTTCAAACTTTTTCTCAAGTCGACTCACAAGGAATCAGAAGCTCATCTTTATACGGTTGGAAATATCTTGATCTCAAGATTTCAGAACAACTTTTAGATCTCCAAACCGAGGTCTGAATCAGAAGATATCAAAGGAAGAAGATGAAGCAAAAACAAGACTATCAAGACTCAAAACCGCAAAATCGAAGAACCAAATTAGTACAACTCTCTGGTAAATAAAAACTTATTATAAAAAGAAAATCAAAAGTTTGCTCAAAGATAGCAAGCTTCGTCACAAACAATGAAACCAAACAAACCAAGATCTTTGTCACCCCTTAATCCAACACAGGCAAAGAAGAGAAAAATATTTGAAAATAAAAACTTCATGATCTTCATGGTATGCTCCCTGTTCCTGTAGCTTCTGCCCACATACTAGCAGCTATTGTGTCTCTCCAATTATTAGCATATTCCCTTTGTTGAGATTGGAGAGGTCTCGTATCTCCATTTTCCTCATAATTGTTTTCTTCGTGGCTCTCATTGTTTTCTTCGTCGTTGTCACTGTATTCTTCGGGAAGAAACTCATCGGACCGACATTCTCTACGAAGAAAGTTATGTAATCCAGCACAAGCTAATACAAGTTCTGCTTGTACCTTAAAAGGAAAAGGCGGTGCTGATTTGAAAATCAAAAAGCGAGATTTGAAGATACCAAAAATTCTCTCGATCACATTTCTCAAAGATGCATGACGCAAGTTGAATAACTCATTTTGATTACTAGGATCACAACCTTGACCTCTAAAGTCTTGTAGATGATACTTTGTACCTCTGAACGGAGCTAAAAAATTGCGTCGATTTGCAAATCCACAATCAACTAGATAATATTTTCCTGAAATTCATATATTGTTGGGGTCGGATTCCACCCGCATTAGGTCCGTACTAAGACACAACGTCTCGGGACGTATCTCCTAACCGGCTCGGGGAACATTGCCAGAACAGCTCGGGAATAAGCACTGAATTGGCTCGGAGAACGCCGACTGATGCGGCTCGGGACACCTCATACCGGTTCGGGTGCATTTGTCGTGATAGCTCGGGAACCGCTACGTCACTGCACCCGAGCTAAGCCTCCCTTTTACCCCGAGCCGACCTCGCGGAATTACCCGAGGCAACAGGGTCACACCATTGTATCCGAGCTGGGTCCCCTTTCATCCGAGCCGACTTCGCGAGTTGCCCGAGCCGTCTCTTCAAGAACCCGAGCTCAATCAACGAAAGTGTCCGAAGCCCAATCTTCTCAAGGTCTCTTCAGCTCGTCTCGAGCGCTATGCCATCGTCTATACTGCCCGAGCCGAGATCTTCGAGACATCCGAGGCAAGTACTTAGCATATATTCGTCTCCAAAGGTATCATTTCCAAGCAAGGCATCATTTCCGATATACTCGGAAATGATAAAGGAGAATCTTCGAAGATCGACTCAAATCAGGAAATCTTCCGGAAAGCTCCGAAGAATAAGGAAAGTATCCTCATCCGCGATATTCTAAGCCGACTTCGAGATAAATGGAAATCTTCCGAGAATATCGCTGGAGAGGCGGCCTATCATCCCTATATAAAGAGACTCAAGGCTCTCACTTTAGGGCAAGCAATATCGCTCTAGAAATCACACTACACAAAGCTCTCACAGCGCAAACACCTTTTTCTTTTACGATCAAACTCTTGTACGATCAAAACTATTCTTTTTATCAATAATATCAAGAACACCATCTCTGGTTACAATTGTTTTCTGTCGTTCTTTGAGGATTCTCGCATATCGTATCCCTAAATTTAAACCCTAGACAAATCTCGATTGTGTTAGTTTCGACTTCCACAGTTTGGCGCCGTCTGTGGGGATACTTTAGAATTCTCTTACCCTAGGAACACAGAACTCAATCACCGAAGCAGACGATGAACGAGGACGGTCGTCAGATACCACCACCAGCCGGAGGAGGCAATCCTAACCCTCCGAACCCTCAAGCCGATCCAGCAATCTCAGCGACCCTAGCCGAACTGAAGGATATGATGGTCAAATTCCAGAAGAAAGCTGACGATCAAGAGAAAGCTAACAAGACCTTGGCGCTACAAATCGATGAAATCGCATCCCGTGGGCAACACAGAACCACGCGTTTCCAGACTCGACCGCCACGAGCCCGGAGGGACTTGCCTGGTCTCAACCCGACGAGACTCACGTTCGCGACGCCAACGGATAACGCCAGAGCTGCAACCCGAGCCGATCCTGCCAGACGCGAGGATCAGGACGATCCCACCGAGCCAGACGCAGTGGACCCGACCGACGAGCCGGACGATCCACAAAACGAGCGAACCCGAGCTGGAGCTAACTCCGACGAACGAACCGACCTCACTGATGACGAGGAAACTGAAGAGAACATAAGATGGGCCGAAGAATCCGAAAGAGAAGACGAGCTCAGCAAGATCCGAGCCTCCCTAGCCAAGGCGGAAGCTGATATGAAGCTCGTCAAAACCCAGATACATAGCGTTTCATCCTCCGCACCTAACATCGACCGAATTTTGGAAGAATCTCGGAATACGCCTTTCACCAAAAGAATTTCCGAGACGACGATGTCCAATCTGGGGAAGTTCAAAATCGACACCTACAACGGGACAACCGACCCAAAGTGTCATATTAAGTCATTCGTGATATCTGTGGCCCGAGCCAGATTCAAGCCCGGAGAGAAGGATGCCGGTCTATGTCTACTATTCGTGGAACACCTCAAAGGACCCGCTTTGGAATGGTTTTCAAGGTTGGAACGAAATTCGATTGACAGTTTCGACGAGCTGTCGACACTCTTCCTCAAGCAATACTCCGTGCTCATCGACCCCGGAACCTCCGACGCAGATCTGTGGTCTCTGTCTCAACAGCCCACCGAGCCGTTAAGAGATTTCCTCACGACCTTCAAATCAACGCTAGCCAAGGTTGAAGGAATCACCGACGTAGCCGCTCTTTCGGCCCTGAAGAAAGCTCTCTGGTACAAGTCCGAGTTCAGAAAAGAGCTGAACCTATCCAAACCTACTACGATCCGCGACGCGTTGCACCGAGCCTCAGACTTCGTCGCCCATGAAGAAGAGATGGCACTGCTAGCAAAGAGGCACGAACCGACAAAGCAAACGCCCCGAGCCGAGAAGACTCAAGCAACACCTCCCGTCCAGAAGAAAGCTCGTGAGAGCGGGACGTATACACATCATGAAGGGCGCAATTTTAAGGGAGCTCACAACTACCAGATCGACACTCCTCGTGGCCGAGGTCGCGGCAGAGGCCGAGGTCGTGGGCGCGGAAGAGAAACCTACACTTGGACAAGAGATCAGCCACCGAGCAACGATCAAGAATACTGCGAGCACCACAAAATCTTCGGCCACCACACCTCACGATGCCGGAGCCTCGGCGCTAAATTAGCAACGAAATTCTTAGCAGGAGAGCTCGGGACGAACGTCACGCTCAAGGACCTGGAGCCAGAGCCAGATCAGCCCGAGCAGGCCAACACCGCAGGGAACCCCGAGCCGAGGAACACGGACGCCCCGAAGAGAACTCGGGAAAATCAAGACGAAGACCGAGATAATACACGGCAAAAAATCTTTACCATAATGGGTGGATCGCCGTACTGTCCTGATACCATAGCCGCAATCAAGGCATATCAGCGCCGAGCCGAGGCGCCTAGCAACTGGACGAGACCCTTCGACCGACCTAACGACATAGTCACATTCGAGGAAAGTGAGACGAACGGGCTCGACATGCCTCATAATGACCCCCTCGTCATCACATTAACAATAGGAGATCACGACGTTTGCCGAATATTGATTGACACCGGTAGCACCATCGACGTGATTTTCCGTGAAACGCTCCGACAAATGAACATTGATATGTCACAGGTAATACCGACCCCGAGGCCTGTCCTCGGATTTTCGGGGGAAACTTTGATGACGCTCGGAACCATTCAACTACCAGTCCGAGCCGGCGGGGTGACAAAGGTAGTCAACTTCTCAGTCACCGATCAACCTACCATCTACAACGTTATAATGGGCACGCCGTGGCTAAATCTGATGCGAGCTGTCGCGTCGACCTATCACCTCTGTGTCAAGTTCCCGACCCCCAGTGGCGTAAAAACAATCTGGGGCAGCCAGAAAAACTCACGGATGTGTTACATGGCAGCGCATAAACTCCGAAACCCTGTCACCGAAGCGAAGGCTGAAACCGATCACAAGAAATCAAAACTTGGCCGAAGTGAAGAGAAGGCTATATCTAAACAGTTATAGCAATTACAGATCGAGGAGGCGCGCGAGGAGAAGAAGCCTACCTCGGATCCTGTAATCTCCGTTTGCCTCGACGACGAACGGCCTGAACGATGCGTGGAAATTGGCAGCGACTTAACCGAGGAAATCAAGACCGAGCTCATCTCATTCCTCAAAGAGAACATCAACACCTTCGCCTGGTCAGCTGAAGACCTACCTGGAGTGAGCATCGACGTAATCTGCCACGAGCTGAATGTTGACCCGTCTTTCAAACCCATCAAGCAGAGGCGAAGAAAATTGGGTCGGGATCGCGCAGATGCCGTGAACGCCGAAGTAGAAAAACTCCTGAAGATCGGCTCGATCTCCGAAGCAAGATATCCGGACTGGTTGGCGAATCCTGTCGTGGTTAAAAAGAAGAACGGCAAGTGGAGAGTTTGCGTCGACTTCACCGACCTGAACAAAGCTTGCCCTAAAGATAGTTTTCCGCTCCCACACATCGATCGCTTAGTGGAGGCAACCGCGGGGAACAAGTTACTATCGTTCATGGATGCTTTCGCGGGATACAACCAGATTTTCATGCACCCCGACGATCGCGAGAAAACAGCGTTTATCACAGACCGAGGTATCTACTGTTACAAGGTCATGCCCTTCGGACTCAAGAATGCTGGCGCAACGTATCAACGGCTCGTCAACAGAATGTTCTCCGAGCAGCTCGGGAAGACGATGGAAGTTTATATCGATGACATGTTAGTCAAATCGCTCGAAGAAAACGATCACATAGCCCATCTACGCGACTGTTTTCGCCAGCTCAACAAGCACAACATGAAGCTCAACCCGGCAAAATGTCGTTTCGCGGTAAAATCAGGCGAATTTCTGGGATATCTTGTAACTCACCGAGGCATCGAAGCAAATCCGAAGCAGATTGATGCTCTATTGAACATGCCCTCGCCGCAAAACAAACGGGAAGTTCAACGTCTCACCGGGAGAGTCGCAGCCCTGAACCGATTCATCTCGCGATCAACAGACAAATGCCTGGCTTTCTACGATACTCTGCGCGGGAACAAGAAATTCGAATGGACCGATCGCTGCGAAGAAGCTTTCCAGGAACTGAAGAAGTATTTGGCTAATCCACCGGTGTTGGCGAAACCAGTCCCGGGCGAGCCGTTATTTCTGTACATCGCCGTCTCAGATACAGCAATAAGCGGAGTCATCGTTAGAGAAGACAGAGGAGAACAGAAACCGATATTTTATGTTTCGCAAACTTTCACCGACGCGGAAACACGCTACCCGCAAACTGAAAAGCTCGCCCTCGCCGTAGTAATGTCAGCTCGGAAGCTACGGCCGTATTTCCAATCTCACTCAATTGTCGTCATGGCGCCCGTATCACTTCGAACCATCCTGCACAGTCCGAGCCAATCGGGACGCCTGGCCAAGTGGGCAGTAGAACTCAGCGAGTATGACATCGAATACAGGAACAAAACATGCGCGAAATGTCAAGTCCTGGCCGATTTTATCATCGAGCTACCAACAGAGAACGCCCGAGAAGAGTCACCCGATGCCGTCTGGATCCTCCATGTTGACGGTTCGTCCTCAAAACAAGGTTCTGGCGTCGGGATCCGCTTGGCGTCACCAGAAGGTGAAATCCTTGAGCAATCTTTCCGGCTAAACTTTGACGCAACTAACAACGTGGCGGAATACGAAGCGCTGATAGCCGGACTAAAGCTGGCTCGGGGACTTAAGATCAACAAGCTACGAGCCTTCTGCGACTCCCAGCTCGTGGCCAACCAATTTAACGGAGAGTACGTGGCTCGGGATGAACGAATGGAAGCATATCTGGCTCTCACACAAGACCTGGCGAAACAGTTCGGAGAGTTCGAGTTAACCAGAATCCCGCGAGGCGAGAACACATCGGCGGATGCCTTAGCAGCTCTAGCTTCGACCTCCGATCCAAACCTGAAGAGGATCATACCGGTAGAATTCATCGAAAAGCCGAGCATCGAAGACAGTAGCGAAGATCAAGTACTAACAGCTCGGGAGACGGAAGAACCGGAGGAGATGGACACCGAACTGCCAGACCAACAGACTACAGACACAATCGAGCCCGAGTATGGGAGCGATACCAGATGGATCGGAGCCATCCGGAGTTATATAGCCGATGGAGAAGTCCCTACTGAAAAATGGGCAGCTCGGAAGCTTAAGGCGAAAGCAGCTCGGTATTCCCTGATCGACGGAGAACTCTTTAAGTGGCGGTTTTCCGGACCCTTGCTAATCTGTGTCGAAGGGAACGAAGCTCGGAGAGTCATGGAAGAAATACACGGCGGCTCTTGTGGGAATCACTCTGGCGGAAGAGCCCTAGCCAAAAAGATCAAGCGCCACGGATATTTTTGGCCGACGATGGTCAAAGATTGCGAGAAGTTCTCTCAAAGATGCGACAAATGCCAAAGACACGCACCAACTATCCATCAACCCGCCGAGCTCCTCTCTTCCATCACCTCGCCTTATCCCTTCATGCGCTGGTCCATGGACATTATCGGACCTCTACACAACTCCAAACAGAAGAAACTCGTCCTCGTACTAACAGACTATTTCTCCAAGTGGATCGAGGCGGACTCCTATGCCACCATCAAAGACGCGCAGGTCGAGAACTTCGTCTGGAAGAACATCATATGTCGCCACGGGATACCTTACGAGATCGTCACAGACAATGGATCGCAATTCATTTCGGCTCGGTTCGAAGGATTCTGCGAGAAATGGGGTATTCGCCTCAGCAAATCTACGCCTCGGTATCCTCAGGGAAACGGACAGGCAGAAGCAGCAAACAAGACGATTCTCGACGGAATTAAGAAGCGCCTCGACGCAAAGAAAGGCCGCTGGGCCGACGAATTGGAAGGAGTTTTATGGTCGCACAGAACAACGCCGCGGCGAGCCACGGGAGAAACACCTTTCGCCCTCGTTTACGGTACGGAGTGTGTGATTCCCACCGAAGCCGAGATCCCGGGAATAAGAAGACGTTTGCTCCCCGAGCAGGAAAATTCCAACACTCAGATGATGCTGGACGAACTGGACTTAATCGACGAGAGAAGAGATTCAGCCTTGGTCCGCATGCAGAACTATCAGAATGCTACGGCTCGGTATTACAATTCTCACGTTAAGCATCGCCGCTTCCACGAAGGAGATCTCGTACTACGCAAAGTTTTTCAGAACACTGCCGAGCTAAACGCTGGAAAGCTCGGAGCAAATTGGGAAGGACCTTACACGATCGCGAAGGTCGTACGTCCCGGCGTCTACGAACTCATCAACATGAACGGCAAAGCGGTACCCAGATCCTGGAACGCAATGCATCTCTGGAAGTATTACCGCTAAGAACCTAAGGTACGCATGTACTCGAACTACGGGGTGGCTTGATCCCTGAAAAGGGTACGTAGGCAGCTCGTCCTCGGACGAGTTCAGCTACCCCCCCTAATTAAAAAAGGGGGGAGTGGGTCCGTATACATATACTCCCACTGAATTTTTTTAGAACATTTCCTAGTTTTTACCCTTCGGGTCATCAATTTTATCCACCTCGACATCTATCCTAAAAGTCACCTCGGAAACTTCGACGGTCATCTTATCGACCTATAAAGCTAACAGTTCGTTCGGACGATGGCCACGTCCTCGGACAGAAAAAAAACTCATTTCACCGCTTCGGTTACAGCGCGCTATATAAACAACCAAAACAATTCGGAAGGAGATATCCTCCCATAAAGAAATTGTCTTCAGAAAACCCAGTTGACTTCCACACTGGTACCCCAGTTCGCTTCTAAGCACTGGCATCGACTATATCATCTCGGGTCGCAACCGATAAAGATTAGTCCCACATGACCGAGACCCAGGTACTTTGATACTTTCAGCTCGAAAGTTGAAATGGTTCGGGAGAATTAATTTAACGTCACTTGCAAAAACCCAGTTACCTTATTAACACTGGTGCGCTATTCTGAAAGTTTAACTTCTACTGAACCGAAACCCGTTTTACCGAAACCCGATTACATTGACATTGGTGCATAATCCGGTTCGGAAGTCAAAACGATTCGAAAGAATTTACTTCTCAACGAACAAGTCAAAATTACGAAAACCTAGTTACTTAACACTGGTATCGAATTTAGTTCAAACGAGAAAATTCAAATACTTAAAGAGAAAGAGCGTGTTCAAACGGATAAAGCCATCCAGGCATAAGTTTTACAAAAAAAAAAAAGACACCTCAGGCTCATTCACCCTGCTCTCCCTCAGGAACATCTCCGGCCTCGGGATCCAAGTTCGTGCCCGCTTGATCGAGCACTCCAGCGTCGACCGCTTCGCTTTCTACCGACCTGTTCCCAAGGCCATCATGAGTGGAGTCGGGAGACACCGGAGGGACCTTCAGACATCCAAGAAGCTCAGCCCCCAGCCTGGCGTACTCAGCCTCGGCACCTCCATACTCTTCTTTCCATTTGGCGACCTCAAGCTTTTCATCCTCGATCTTTCCTCCGGCTTCAAGCGCTTCGATCAGCTCGGCATTGGCTTTGGCCTGAGAGAAGTATACGTATCGCTCGGAGACTTTGTCGAACTCGGCCAATCTCGTCTCGGTCATCTTGACTTTCTCGACAAACTCCCCGGCGATCTTCCGTTCGCCAGCTTTCCTCGCTCGAGACACCTCGGTCTCACGAAGAGCCTTCTCCTCAGTAAGCAGGCGCTTAAGTCGCTCAATTTCCGCCTCGGCTTTACGACGAACGCGAACATTCTCCTCAGCCTCTTTCCGCCGCGCCTCCTGCTCAGCGGCAACCTGCGCCACGGCCGTTTCCATCGTTGTCATCGCCTCGGCAACCTTCTGCTCGGCTTCAGCCCGAGCAGCATCGAATTGCTCCTTAGCCATTGCATGCTCGCGAGCCGCGGAGTCATAGGAGTGCACCATCGTATTCATTGAGGAGAAAGCCTGAAAAACGTCAGAAATGGGAACGTTAAGTATAAAACCGAGCAGGTGTACTATAAAGCAAAAGGTAGGAAATACCTTCAAGAAATTAGCCGCGGTTTCGCCGTACCGCTCCGCCTCGACTAGGCCCTCTGGGGCGGGAAGCAGCGGCCAGGCGCAGGAGGCTATAAGATTGGCAGAAGCCACCTTATCCTGGTAGATCGGACGAGAGGAGCTATGAGCTCTCCTCGGTTTTTTGCGCTTGTCCCCGGAATGTTCCCCTCGGGGACGTTTTTCCTTAGACTTGGTCTGACCACCAGCAGGAAGACCTACTACCAGCGCATTTCCCGCCTCGGGACCCCGGTTAATAGCGTCCCCAGTCGGGATACCCTCGGGCACCTCGGGGCGAACCACGGTGACAGTCAGGTCGGTCCCCGATCCCATAGGGTCAACTATCACCTCGGGGTCAACAATCGTCTCGTTACCCCCAATCGCCTCGGGCGGAGTTAAAGGCCCGAAAGCCGCCTTGACCGCCCTCTCCTCTTCGCGCGCCTTCTTCTCGGCGGCCTTCTTCTCCCTCAAAGACATTTTCACTCCTTGCATTTCCGTCAAATAGCTGAGCCTCTGATCGGAAGAAGACGAGGAGGTAGAACAGGACGCACCGTGAAGAATCCTCAACGCCTTCTCAACCCTTGCGAGAGAAAAATGTTTGATCCAATGACACTTTCGAGCAGCCAACTCCTCGCGTACACTGAAAAGGTCCTCGGGAATACGATCTAGGAAGCTCGGGCCTCGGTCTACAAAAAAGAAAAGTCAAGACGAATTAGTTCGGGCAGTCAAGCTATAACATAAAGCAAACAGGAATCTCGGATAAACTACCAATCTTTCTCCATTTCCCAATCATTTTCCCAAGGCAGCCCTCAGGAACACAATCCTCGTCAAGGGCAACGAAGAAAAAATGATCGGTGTACTTTTCATCTTTGCTCGGAAAGCCGCCTATAACCCTCCGCTTCGAGCGAGGAGAAATATAGTATCTCTCCATGGCACAACCCGGAACGCGTCGAATCTCCAGCAGATTCCTCAGGTGATCAAGACCGACGTTGTTGTACGTCTCAATCCCGCGCACTAAAATTCCAATCAAATGGCGAAGGCCTCGGGTTGTAATCTGGGCCAAAGCGAGTTTATACGACCACAGATACTCAATAATCGGCCTCGGTATTGGAAACCAAAGGAAGCAGAAATAGAAAAATCCTTCGTACAAGGTAAAGAACCCCTCGGGAGGATCGTCGGCTCTCTCGTTAGGGGTCGGCAACCGCAGAGTCACCCCTTCGCTGAAATTAAAACGAGCTTTTAACTCCCGAAGAGAGTCCGATGTCGACAGAGTGGAACCAGGAGGATCAGGTTTCTTCACTTTTTTGGCTCGGGTTTTCTTCCTCAGAGCCTTGGCACCTTGAATCGCCAGCTGAAGCAGCCTGGCTCCCTCCTCGGGATCATAGGTAACCATCTCACCCTTCACCTCGGGCAAAACCAGCAGCTCAGGCACATCCTGCCAGCGAGAAACGCCAGCCTCGTCCGAAGCCGGAGGACGCGTCCTCCTATTCAAAACCGCCTCGGGATCCTCGGGAAGATCCTCGTCCCGAGCAACATCAGCAATCGTATCTTCCCGAGCAACAAATTGGTTCGGGTCCCCTCGCTGCTCGGATGACGATTCCGCGCCGCTGCTCGGCTCGGTTCGGCCTGATAAACTGGCCTCAGACCCATCTGAACTGCTCCAAACCATCTTCCGTTTGTGAACCGGAATACCTCTGCCTCGGGACGAATCGCTCGAGTCTGAAAGCGACATTTTCCGGCTCGGGTGAATCAAAGGAACATTCGGAGAAACAAGATTTGAAGATCGGAGAAATCAAATCTAGGATCTAACACGACGGAGAGATAACGGAAAATAAAGCAGAACAAGGGAAAACAAAGAAATCAAGATCAGAGAGAAAAGAAGCAAACCTTAAATTTTTCCTTTGAAGAGTGCGAAATGAGAAAATAAGCTGAGGGCTTAGTATTTATAGAGACTTAGGGCGCGTCGGGTACGCGGGCTCTCAACAAAACGCCTCACGTCCGCCGAAAATCTCGGGAATAAGCGAAAACTCTTCCGCTTCTCAAGAAAGAATCCCAACCGTCACACGCAAGAAGGAGATGAAGCGTCGAAGGGGATTCGAATCGTCAAGGTAATTCAGATCACTAAAGGGTTCGGACTTTTTCAACAATCTCGGCGCACAAAATGCCTGAAGCCTCGGGACATAGTTTAAACTGCTCGGACAACTAACCATGAAGCTCATCACTTGCTCCTCAAGGCAACGAGCTGGGGGGCTAACTGTTGGGGTCGGATTCCACCCGCATTAGGTCCGTACTAAGACACAACGTCTCGGGACGTATCTCCTAACCGGCTCGGGGAACATTGCCAGAACAGCTCGGGAATAAGCACTGAATTGGCTCGGAGAACGCCGACTGATGCGGCTCGGGACACCTCATACCGGTTCGGGTGCATTTGTCGTGATAGCTCGGGAACCGCTACGTCACTGCACCCGAGCTAAGCCTCCCTTTTACCCCGAGCCGACCTCGCGGAATTACCCGAGGCAACAGGGTCACACCATTGTATCCGAGCTGGGTCCCCTTTCATCCGAGCCGACTTCGCGAGTTGCCCGAGCCGTCTCTTCAAGAACCCGAGCTCAATCAACGAAAGTGTCCGAAGCCCAATCTTCTCAAGGTCTCTTCAGCTCGTCTCGAGCGCTATGCCATCGTCTATACTGCCCGAGCCGAGATCTTCGAGACATCCGAGGCAAGTACTTAGCATATATTCGTCTCCAAAGGTATCATTTCCAAGCAAGGCATCATTTCCGATATACTCGGAAATGATAAAGGAGAATCTTCGAAGATCGACTCAAATCAGGAAATCTTCCGGAAAGCTCCGAAGAATAAGGAAAGTATCCTCATCCGCGATATTCTAAGCCGACTTCGAGATAAATGGAAATCTTCCGAGAATATCGCTGGAGAGGCGGCCTATCATCCCTATATAAAGAGACTCAAGGCTCTCACTTTAGGGCAAGCAATATCGCTCTAGAAATCACACTACACAAAGCTCTCACAGCGCAAACACCTTTTTCTTTTACGATCAAACTCTTGTACGATCAAAACTATTCTTTTTATCAATAATATCAAGAACACCATCTCTGGTTACAATTGTTTTCTGTCGTTCTTTGAGGATTCTCGCATATCGTATCCCTAAATTTAAACCCTAGACAAATCTCGATTGTGTTAGTTTCGACTTCCACATATATGATAGCAATGATATTAATAGTCATATTAACAAAAGAGAGGTAACAATTTTATGTGTAATGCATAAGTATATACCTTCAGGAACAGGTAGCTTGCTCTTACTTCTCGTTAAAGCATCGCTGAATACTTTTGAATCGTGAGCTGTACCTTCCCACCCACTAAGGACATATATGAACTCTAGATCAAAGTTACAAGCAGCAAGAACATTTTGTGATGTATATCCTTTCCGATTACGATAGCTTGGTGCATTAGAAGCGGGCACCATTGCATGAATGTGTGTGCCGTCGATAGCTCCAACACAGTCCTGTAAAAACAATGAATATTTTAAATTGTGTTGAAGCGTACTTTAAATTATAGTTTGCAATAAACATACCTTGAAATAAGGATAATAACGTGTGCTTTCTCTTATTTTTGCTGGAACTGTGAGTCCAGGTTTGGCCATAAGACTTGGTGCAATAGTGGTTAATGCATTTAAAACCTTGTGAAAATTTGTGCTTGCAGCAAACTTTGATCTCTCAAATGTGTCCATTGTATAATTATATCTCGAATTTTGACCAATGGTGAGCAAAAATGTAGCCACCATTTCTTCAAGACAAGTCTGGCGGGTACCTCTTAAAGATGTTTTTTCTCTGATTGAAGCGTTGAAGGTCTAAATAATTTTGGTATAGGCCTCTCAAGTACTTCCATCTACTTAGGTACTGAGTGTGATTCTTTTGGCATCCAAGTCTTTCATTGAGAACTGGTAAAATCTTTTGCTCCACCGTTAGCTTGCTAAAGATACCGCTATTATCACGCCAATTTCGGTGAACTGCATCAACAAGTAACTCTACCAACAATTTTGTCTCCTCTGGTCCCCATTGATTGTATGGACCCTTTTCCTTACTCTTTTGGGAATCTCCCATTGACTAAAAGCATTTGTTACAGATGAATATAAAACATAAGGATGTCCGATATTCAAACAACTTATCTTTGACTAAGCAAATCTTATTGACATTTTTTTCACATTCAAACATCCAAATATTAAACCAAACTTATCACATCTACACTTATGAATTATTATGATCATGATTAGCAAATCAAACGTATCAAAAAAAAAAGACCATTGACTTGTCACAAAACCAAACGTATCACAGCATAAGCAAATCTCCGCATGTATATATTATTAAACCAAACGTATCACATCACTTCACTTTTGCAAATTTTATAGATTTTGGTGCTAGAGAATCAAAAGATCCAAACACAATGAAAACAATTAAATATTATATGAACATACAAGAATCTAACGATCGACACACGAAATTCATAAGCGAGTATTATGATAGAAGATATGTACCTCTGTAACTCTGATAAACAACCTAGTATATAGAAGAAAACCAGGCCTACACAGAACATGTTATATAGAAGATAGAAGATGGTCACTAGACGTTAATAAAAATTGGACAAGATTTTGGAAATATTTTGTAGGAAAAGTTTGGAAAAGTCATCAAGAGTATACAAGATTATGGAAAAAAGTTTTAAAGACTTTACAAGATTTTGGAAAATAAATCATCAAGATAATATAAAACTTTTTAACAATCTTTTAAAATCCTTTATTATCAAGTCACTAAAAGTCTTTCTAAATCCCAAACCAATAACACCACCTTAGTTTTCTGGGGACATTTATCAAACAACTAAACAATTAAAAGTTTTTTTTTCTTATCCCCATAATAATTAAAAACTCTTTCCACGTTTACATATATTTTTCACAATTTTTTTTATAAATTGATGATTATCATTTTCTATCTTTCTTTTAAGATCCATTTCACTAATAATCATTTTATTTTTATCATCATAATTAATGTTGGTTTAAAAGAGTCTATAGAATTAGTATTTTTTCAAAAACCATATAAATTTTTTAAGTTTATCTCACTTCTTACTAATGTGTTGGGTATTAAATTTCGGTATGAAATAAGAAATATAAATATAAATAAAAATAAATGAATAATAATATATTTTTTATTTCTAGAGAATATTTATCTATTTTTATTCATTTATTTATCAATTTTGTATTTTTTTCTAAATTCTTATCATAAACAAAACTATATTTGCATATGAATTTATTTCTAACATAATTTATATTTATTATTAATATATAATAATAATCAAAAATAACAGCCAAAGTTTCTGCAGCCAAAGTCTTTACAACCAAATTCTCTGCAGCTCAAATTTTAAAGTCAAAACTTCTATATCCAAAACTTACAATCGTTACCGACTTATTCATCGGCCCTTCAACATGTCAAATGGAAGTGAGAAAACGTGAAAAAGATACGAGTTAACATCATATCCCCAAATATTTTACCAATAACCACCACTTGATTAGTTTAAGATAATAATTTGTTTCAGAACTGATACAAACATTTGGCGGAAAAAATGGCAAAAAGACCCCAAAACATTTTTGTTTCACGTACGTGAAAAAGAAAACCCAACAGAAAACATGTTGTTTATTGAAAGGGAATCTAAGTTTTCGACTTAGTGCAAATTAAACCTTTGGACGCTAACGCAGTAAACATATCTTTCACTTATTATAAAGAGTGAATTTGTGCAGAGGTAAAAATGGGGTATAAAATTAGGAAATAGACAATAGGGTGGTTTGTCTCTGACGACGTCCAAAAAAACGTTTGAAAAGGGGTTTAGTTTTGCCAGTTATTACAAAAAACCAATGCATATTTTGTCAATGCGCGTGGGGGAGAGGGAGAAAAATCTGACATTTAATAAATGCTCAACAGTTGAATTGACCTTTACGCGGCAACAAACAGAAAGAAGTGACGATTATTAAATGCGACTAGCTTTAGTTTGAATCTATAACAAAAACGTATGTACGGAAATTACAAATTTTAAACTACTAACTTAATTGCGTAGATATCTATTAAAAAATTTGGCTTTATATTAGATCGATATATAACTCTATGAAATTGTATGGACATGTAACTAAATTTTATAGATAACTATTAATTCCTTAACTAATTGGGACATGTTTAACATATCGTCCATCTACGCTCTTTAGATCTGCATCTACGCTTTGTAGATCTATATGTGGAGGTCCAAAAATTGTGGTAAATCCTTATTTGTATCGTGAAAATTGTCTCTTTCGGCAAATAGATGTACCATCTAATTCTCTCGTAAGACAGTGTGAATAGTAAACACAGCGATGTTTTTCTGCTTGATTTGAATGAATTCGAACAGAATTGAGAGAGAAAAAAAGAGAGATATGAACATGAAAGAAAAATAGAGATCCAAAAATCACAAATTAAAAACGAAAAACAAAACGTCAGGCGCATGAGGTTAAAATGGACAGAAATGGGGGCTAAAATTATCATTGTTCTAGGAATTAAATTCATAATACCGAAAATTTTATTTGATGCAGATCCAATGTCTCTCACCCAATTATCTCTATTATTATAAATCTTTCAGTTAGTTACAATCACCAAATCAGAACGGAGGCCTCTACCTCAAACAACTGATAAAATTGATGGACCAAAAAAAATCGGACGGTTCTAAATCCGGTTCGATTAATAAAAACTGGATCGCCGGTTTTTCTCAGGCTTATCCGGGTTTTCCTGGTTCGTTATATTGGTTTTAAACCCGAACCGGATTGCTGAGCTTGTCTGAAAACACTGGTTTAGAACTAAACTCCGAAGCTTGCTTGCATTGTCTTCTATCTCCGATCTCTATCAACTTCATCGTTTCTTCCTTTCACATTTGATACGTTCCCTTTGAAATTGAAATCGAGATACACAAATTGAAAACAATCTGTTCGCCAAAAGAAGAAAAATGCATGGGTTCGATTTCAAAGAGATTCAGGAGAAGATCTCCGAGAGCTTTCGTCCATGGCAACGCTCTTTTCAATTCTGGGTTCGAGCTACTAATATCTACACAGGCTACAAGGTCTCTCCTTTACGGTATTTCTTTAATCTTTCTTCAGTAGTCTACAGTTTTTCTCTAGAAAGTTTGAATTTTGGGCTCCGCTTCTCTGTTTTGTTTGGATTCAGGTGTTTCAACTTCGAGTGAGTTTAGTGAAAGATGCAAAGAAGCAAGAGGAAATGTGGGAAAGACAACATGAGCAAGCTGCTGATAAAATTTACTTCATGTGCTCTGATCTTGGGGGTTTCTTCCTTAAGGTACTTAAAGTGTTTGGCTTTATTGCATTAGTGGTTGTTGTTGTGTTCTGTTGATTTATAATGTTTGACTGTTTTTGTTTGATTTCCTGAATAGATTGCTCAACTTTTAGCAAAACCGGACATGGCACCAGCTGCGTGGGTGAAAAAGCTTGTAACTTTGTGTGATCAAGCTCCTGCGACGCCGTTTGATGCAATTCAACTTGTTCTAGAGAACGAGTTAGGTAAAAGCATTGGTGAAATCTTTGAAACATTTGATGAAAAGCCTCTTGGTTCTGCTTCTATTGCTCAGGTATTACAGATTTTGGTGGAAACCTTACATGATGGTTTATGATGAAAACACCAAGAGGAAGATAATCTGTTTATGATGAAAACATAAATTTATGTTGTTATAGAGGAAACACCAAGAGGAAGATAATCTGTTTATGATGGTTTCTTGAATTAGCTAGAACCTTGTCCTCTCTTGCCATGGAATTATTATCTCCTGACATGGAACTGTAGCAACATTGTCAAACTCTAGTTATGTTTATACTAAGACAGTATACATTTATTTGCTTTCTTAGGTTCACAGAGCAAGAGTAAAGGGTAACAAGATGAATGTTGTTGTAAAGGTGAGCATTATCATGGGACAACTAAAAGCCTACCAGCTTTTAATAAGATTCTAACTTGATACCACATGTTTAGGTTCAACATCCTGGCATTGAAAGATTGATGATGACAGACATAAGAAACTTGCAACTATTCGCCTTATACATGCAGAGAACAGATATCAAATTTGACCTGCATTCCATAACAAAGGAAATGGAGAAACAGGTATTTACTGATCCAGTTCCTTGTTAGATACTTCGTTAGACTTCTTTTTCTCCAAGTCACTGAAAACTATGCGTTTTCTTTTTTCAAGATTGGTTATGAATTTGACTTCAAAAGGGAGGCCAATGCAATGGAAAGAATTCGATGTTTTCTTTATGAGAACAACAAAAAGTCTCCTGTTTTGGTACCAAGAGTTCTGCCAGATATGGTGACTAAGTAAGTGTTCTTACTTTTGCATATCATATACCTGATTTGTTATCTTGATAATGTTTAAGGCTTTCTCTAAATGGATCCTCCTCTGTTATTTATTGGCATACTCACATCTCAATCTAAGATATTTTCATATTTTCATTAGCAACTACTTATCATATGAACAATCGTAATATGCTCAGGAGGGTTTTGGTGATGGAATACATTAATGGGATTCCAATCCTGAGCATTGGTGATGAGATGGCTAAAAGAGGGATAAATCCTCATGGTAAGGTTGCAGAGGCAGCAAAGCAGTAAGCTCCTACATCATCTCAGAGAGTATGGTGCCTTAGTTCTTTGGCCCAAAGTCCTAGTAGCTATTATGTGCTAGAAATCCACATGTCCTTTGTTCTTTTGTTGTTATTGTTGTTATAATGGCTTGCATTATGAAATATACTGACACCACACTGATTCTATATCTCCTCTTTTTTCAGCAATATACTTAACAGTTTATCCCGTGCGTATGGCCAAATGATACTGAAAAGTGGTTTCTTTCATGCGGATCCACATCCTGGAAATATCTTGATTTGCAAAGGTCAAGAGGCAAGTCATATTTTGCTTGTAGTCATTATTTGGTAGTTTCTTAATTCGCTTAGTGTTACCTTTTGGCAGAACTTACCCGTCTGAGTTGTAATCTTGTTTTCCGTCATCAGGTTGCACTGCTGGACTATGGTCAAGTGAAGGAACTACCCGACAAGTTGAGACTTGGTTATGCGAATTTGGTCATTGCCATGGCTGATGACAATGCTTCACGAGTATTACAGAGCTTTTGGTAACTCAAAACTCATTAAATCCTTCCCTAAACTACTGAAGTAACTTTGTGATCTAAATTGTTGGTTTTTGTTCAAACATATCATCTGTTTCGTGGCTCTCACTAGCAAATCTTTTTTCTTTTGAGAAAGATGTTTCAGTAAGAACCAGTGCATGAAAGGTGAAACCATTTGTTACCACAAAAGTTATTTCGTGAGCGAGGATTTTATTTTGTTTAAGCTATGAACATCAAGTACTTGATCATTATGGGTTCATGCATGCTTCGAAAAACGGCTTTTCCACTTTTAAGTTGACTAGTTTGGTATGTGAGACTGTTTTGAGTCAAGGATGTGGTGGATTATTATGATTGAAAGTGATAAGAAAACGTTTAATGTCTAATATTGGAATAGTCACTGTCAACAGTTTGGATTAGTGCAGCATGAAATGCCTTAAGTTATTGCGGTTGTGAATGTTCAGGGAAATGGGTTTACATACAGTGGCCAAGTGTGAGAATGAGCAGCAAGAACTTCTGCGGTTAGCACAAACACTTTTCGATACAAAGATGCCAGCTGGTCAGACAGTTTTGCAACCTTTCTCAGATGACTCTTCGATTAAAAAGATAGCCGTTGAGGTAAGTAAAGCTCCATTGATGGTCAAAAAGTAAAAAAAAGTTGTGTGTTCTACAGGTAATAAAACTAATTTGAAAATGTTCTTTGGTGGTAGACATTTCCAGAGGAACTGTTCTCTGTACTTCGTACTGTGGTTCTGTTAAGAGGACTCAGTGTTGGGATGGGAGTTAATTATTCGTGTGCAGAACAATGGAGATCTATGGCGGAAGAGGCTTTACTTGCATCTGGAAGAGTGACAAAAGGTAAGTGGTTATGTCATATAGTCACTACACTTTTTGCATAAAACATGTGCTGATGGGGTTGGTAAATGGTAACATAACATCTGAGTTTTACAGATGGCAAAGAAAGATCTCGGAGACGGGCTTCTCTACGAAGGCTACGCGCAGGAAGTTAGGAAAAAGATAGGAGTATTTCTCATCAGTCATCACTCTCCCATAGGCAGGATCTGAGTTTTGTATTTTTATTATTCTGTCTTTTGTGAGAATTTGAATGATAGGAGGAACTTGAATGTAATTGGCTGAAATGCAATTATCATGGAAGCTTTGTAAATCAAGATTTAATCCCCAAAACTTGGAAGGATTATATGTTTTGGGAATTCCTTCTCCGGTTTGAACGAATCATATCCACAACTAGAAGCCATTTTGGCTATTGCATCGGCACATATATATGCCATTACGGCTGCCAAAAACAAAAGATGGATGGACTGATCATGAGAGTGATTCAAGATGGTGCTTAAAACTCCCATGTAGACTGACAACAGTTGAGGATTTATACTATCTTCACCGGATTCATGGAGTCACTCTCAAAGATGACTGCCTCAAAACCCAAGTTATCAATGCGCATCATTGCCCAAGTCAAGGCCGTTGTCTTGGCTCCATACCATTCTAGTACCTAAATGGCTTTGAATAGATGTTGAGGGTAGAGCAAACTAGACCTTCCTATATTTGAAGCTCACAACAATCCGCCGCGAATGAAGTTTATTTCTTTGTAAGAGCTGTCCGTAGTTGATCCGCCTCAAACGGTTTTATAGGTTGCAACCAGTTGAATCATATGTCTATCATTATAACGTCAACAAATATAAGTAGTACATCTTTAATACGGTGTCGTTTAAAGGGTGTCACTAAACACAAAATCTGCGTTTAACGAATTCGCTATTTTCCCGTATTTTGGCCTGAGGTTTCGTGACGATGGCGACGGCGGTAGTGATGAACGGCGAGTTGAGAAAGCAACCTCGGCCAGGTAAAGGCGGCTATCAGGGCCGTGGATTAACTGAAGAAGAAGCTAGAGTTCGCGCTATATCGGAGATTGTTAGCACCATGATTGAGCGTTCACACCGCAACGAGAATGTTGACCTAAACGCAATTAAAACCGCCGCTTGCCGGAAATACGGTCTAGCGCGTGCGCCAAAGCTTGTGGAGATGATCGCTGCGCTTCCAGATTCAGAGAGAGAGACTCTTCTCCCGAAGCTCCGTGCTAAACCGGTTCGTACGGCTTCAGGGATCGCCGTTGTGGCGGTTATGTCGAAGCCTCATAGGTGTCCGCATATAGCTACGACGGGTAATATATGCGTGTATTGTCCCGGTGGACCTGACTCTGACTTTGAGTATAGTACTCAGTCTTACACTGGATATGAGCCTACCAGCATGCGAGCTATTCGAGCCAGGTGAAGAGTTTCTACTGTGTTATGGAATTGTAATCGTATAATGAATTGAAATTTGTATTAGAGCTTGCTGGATTGATCTAGTAAAGGGTTTAGGGTTTTAGGTAGTTTTGGGTGGAATTTGTGAGTGAATTAAAGGGATACATAATTCTTAGATTGAATTTTTGAACATCCTAAGAGACCATGATAAATTTAGAGATAGTTCTGTCTGCTGTTAATGTGATGAGTATGCAAGTTTCATGTTTAAATGGATTTTGTTAAAGCCCTGTTTATGGTTTTTAGGTACAATCCATACGTTCAGGCAAGAAGCAGGATAGATCAGCTGAAGCGGTTGGGTCACAGTGTAGATAAGGTTAGAGTTTGGTATTTTCTAGTAGTAACCTACGAGTATTATTTTCTTTCTTTTTACCAGTCTACGAGGATTACTCCTGATTATATGAATGACAGGTTGAGTTCATTTTGATGGGAGGTACTTTCATGTCACTGCCAGCTGAGTACCGGGATTTCTTCATACGGAATCTTCATGATGCTTTATCAGGACACACTTCTGCCAACGTTGAAGAAGCAGTTGCTTATTCTGAACATAGTGCAACTAAATGCATTGGGATGACGATAGAAACGTGAGTTCGATGCATTGATTGTGTACAATAACTAAAGCATTTATATTTGAAATTTGTTTTTTTGCCTTTTTGTTTTCTCTTAAAGCCTTCGTAGTGTCTATATATTGGTTTCATTGTATTCTTTGTGGCACTTACTGGAAATGGTCAAACTGAGTGAAAATATATATAAAATCTAACACCAAAATTTTGTGAACCAGCCCTTGTTATATTCATTGATCATTTATTGGAAAAAGTGAGTCTAATCTCTAATCTCTGAAGATTCAAATCTCAGAATGCATTCCTTAATTTGTTTTACAAATATATCAGGAGGCCAGATTACTGCCTTGGACCTCATCTACGACAAATGCTGATTTACGGTTGCACCCGGCTAGAGATAGGTGTCCAGAGCACATATGAAGATGTTGCCCGTGACACAAATAGAGGCCATACAGTTGCTGCGGTAGCCGACTGCTTCTGCTTGGCTAAAGATGCTGGTTTCAAGGTATTCCCTTATGGATTAGTCTTTGATAAATATTTTTAAGTTTATCATGTAAGTATCAAGTTTCTCTTGGCAGCTTTCACCTCCTATGTTTCTGTGCATCAATATCCTTGAAACCAATGAACATTTCTTTATTTTAGAGACACTGCTATATTTGTATCCTTACCTCCGTTTTTCTTTTTGCCTATAGGTGGTTGCACATATGATGCCTGATCTTCCTAATGTTGGGGTTGAGAGAGACATGGAAAGTTTCAAGGAGTTCTTCGAGAGCCCATCTTTTAGAGCAGATGGGTTAAAAATATATCCCACCCTTGTGATCCGTGGAACTGGACTTTATGAACTATGGAAAACTGGGAGGTACGATGTTCTTGTGTTTAAAGATGAGTGCTTGCATGTCACAAGGGAAAAGCTTAAATTATATTGAAAATTTCTGCAGGTACCGAAACTATCCACCTGAGCAGCTTGTGGATATAGTTGCAAGGATTCTCTCCATGGTACCTCCATGGACACGTGTTTACAGAGTTCAGCGTGATATTCCTATGCCTCTGGTTACGTCAGGGGTTGAAAAAGGAAATCTTCGTGAACTGGCTCTAGCCAGAATGGATGACTTGGGCCTTAAATGCCGTGATGTTCGTACTCGTGAAGCTGGAATTCAGGTCACGATGCCAAATGTTGTTTCTTCCTTTGTTTTGTTGTTTTAAATACTGAATTTCCTAAAAAATATTTGCTTGTATGGTCGGAGTACAGGACATTCATCATAAAATTAAGCCAGAACAAGTAGAGCTTGTGCGTCGTGATTACACGGCCAATGAAGGTTGGGAGACGTTCCTTTCTTATGAAGATACACGCCAGGTACAAGCTTCATATCTCTAATCCTCGCCTCTCACAGCATAGTGCCTAGGACTTTAGTGAATGAATTATTATCTGGTTTACTAAGATCACATACTTCTTGTCACTCATTAGATACATTATGTCATGCTTATCAAATATAGATGTTTGTTTATTGTTTAAAAGGAAAAGTGTCAAGTTTAGGTAGGACGCTGAGCGCGTTATCTTTTCTCGTATCAGCATCTGTGTTCTTGGTCTTTTCCGAATTTCTAACCTATTGGACTAACCGACTAAGCATGTGCCTTGGTGTAGCGTTGGATACAGTGAGTTTGTATTTTTGATCAAGTCTCCAGTAAGATCCTGTGTCATATATCTTGTGATTAGTTTTAAATCCATAATTTCATTTGCATGCACTAACCCAAGAGTTTCGTGAGAACTTGAAAAGCTTTATCTTCTCAAGCCTTAACCTTTTAGAATCTGTCAAGGCTCTTAAATTTTCTTAGAGAAGGACCTTTTCATTTATCTTTGTGGATGCAGGACATTCTTGTTGGCTTGCTACGTTTGCGAAAATGTGGGAAGAATGTAACGTGTCCAGAACTAATGGGAAAGTGTTCTGTTGTCCGTGAGCTTCATGTATATGGAACAGCTGTACCAGTTCATGGTCGAGAGGCTGATAAGCTGCAACATCAGGTACTACCCGAGATTCAACTTGAAATTGACACTTAACTTAAGGAGTTGTTATTCTGATTATCGTTTTATTTTGTGTATCGAATTTGCAGGGCTATGGTACACTTCTGATGGAAGAAGCAGAGAGGATTGCTAGAAGAGAACACCGATCTAACAAAATCGGTGTGATTTCTGGTGTAGGAACACGACATTACTACAGAAAGTTGGGTTATGAATTGGAAGGTCCTTACATGGTGAAGCATCTTCTTTAAATTTCTGTTTACTTAAAAACCAAATTCGTAAACCTTTGTGTTGAACTAGTGAGAGATTAATCACTGCTTGATCCCTTTGAGTGGTATCATTTTTGTTCTTTAAACTTTTATGGTAAAAAAGTTGAGAAAACGGCTAATTCCTACACAAACTATGGCGATCTTGTAAGAATAATGAATAATTTGTAATGCATACATGTTGCTAGGTTTAACAGCTCTTATGTATAATATTCAAAACCCACTAAAAGGCTTGAACCAAAATCACCACTTCCACTTAGTAAGCAAAAGCAAAAGATGTTCTCATTATCTAAAACATCAGAAAACTACCAATTAACCGAATTCTATGTAGATTGACTTGGTTCTTCGTTGTAGTCTAGAGCCATAAACTCAAATCCTTCATCTGTTGTGTTCCGATTCTTCGGTCTTATATACTCCACCCCAACATTACCACACTTTCTCGTGTTGTGTCCGATTACACCACATCTGCCACAACGAACAATCCTTCCCTCTCTGGTAACTTTGGTTACCTTCACTGGAGACTCTTGCACTCCCCTTTTTCTTTTCGGATTCTTACTTCTCTCCTCATGAAACTCCACAGAAGAATCAGGGCTTGAGCTAACAAAGAAAATGCAAGACAAGATCGATATCAAAATGTCAAAAGAAATGCTAGAAACGCAGCCATATTGTTAGACATACTTACTCTGTAATATCCAACTGATAGTCTTGTACCCTTGAAAATTGTTCATCATGTTCTTTTTGTATGATCTCCAATGCTACTGCCTTTGCCTTTCGACATTGGTCCCGTGATGCAATCAAATTCCAACGCTGCTGGATTTGTTCTTGAATAACTTTTGGTTTGAACTTAGGATCACTCCTTAGATCGTTTAGAAACAGCCTAGCAATTACAGCTTGAGTCAATAGCTTGCTGTATCCATTCTTTACACAACGATGCTCGTCGTGATACACTTTTATCATCCACTTTCCAACTGGTTCTTCGAAAGAACAATAAATTCTCCACGGGCAATCTCCTTTCATCGCACACTTGAGCTCTGATTTTTCTTTTCCCCATCTCGTAAACTTCACATTCCATCCTCCATTCAACACGTAATCCACCATAGCTTCTTTAAACTCTTCCAAAGAGTCAAACACTTGTTTTAGTTTTAGCTCGCCACTTCGCCTTTCATAGTGCTCGGTTTCAATATCAGAACTAACAGGTGTATCTCGGTAATCGTCATCGTTCTCCTCTTCATCACCAAATCCAGTGACATTACATTCAACTAGATTTTCTTCATCAAACTCAAAATCATAATTAAAAACTGTCTCATTTTCAACATTATGAGAAGCATCTTCTTCTTCACTTGATTTATCATTCACACCATCATCAATATCAGAACTACAAAGTTAAACAAAAATATAATTCCTTTAGGCATTTAATCAAACACATAGCATGCATATAACATTGAACCCCTAAAGACTAAATTCTCCAGCCCTAAACGAAAATTAACACAAGTTCGACATAAACCCTACTCTACATACTTGCGTAACAAAATTTCCTCTATTCGAGATAAACCCTAATCAGCAAATTTTTACCTCATTTTCTGTGAAATTGAGAGGTCGAGAGATTCACTTGTCTAATTCGAAAATCGTTTCTCTTCTTCCTTATTTCTCAAATCATCGTCACAAAGTTCTGAGTTTTGTTAATTTTCGTCGTTTACCTAGTGAGAAAATAAATACAAACGACGTCGTTTATTGTTCTGTTATTTACACTTTTACATCTACATTTTCTTGTCTGATAATTTACATTTTTAAGCCTATATTAAGTTTTGTGTTAGGTTTTAACTAAAATAGTTTAGTTCATGTAGGAATCAACAAGTCGTTCGTGCATGTATCATACAAATCGACATAGTTCAGGTAGGAATTTGCAGTTTTCCTCAAAATTTTCACTCTTTCCATAAGTGTTACGGTTTCATTCAACTAAATAGATTCAAAACTTGAGTAAAATAACAATTACTGCTGAGGCTGCAAAAGCTTTATCTCTTCTTCTTTGCAATGCCTCCTTTTCTAGAGCTACTACTAGCTTCAGGTCCTTCTGCTTCTTCAGCCTTTTGCTCGGCCTCAAGTATTGCCAACTGCAAATTATACATTCAACCATATTATTATCTCGGGCCAGTTTTAACACTATAGAGAGAGAAGAGAAGGAGAGACTAATGTGGTATAAGCTCACCTCATCTAGAATGGGTTTGAGTTCCAGATACCGAGTTTCTGCGAGATCAAAACCATCCTTCCGCAGCTCCTACAATGCCAATTACATATGGATCCGATTGTCATGACTCAAGCCAAGGACAGAACAAAATTGCTACATGTCATTAGATGCTCGACTGAAACACAGAGATTAAGCATTACCTTGCCCGTATGTTGGGTATGCTCGTAGGCAGCCATTTGCCAGTACATATTTGTACGCTTATAGAAATCCTTCAAAGTTTCTCCAGGCTTCAAAGACAACAACATGACCAAATTAGTTGAGCTTCAAACAGAATCTCCTTCTCAGAAAACAGTAAAAAAAGGAAATGCCGAAGCTAATTTTACCGCTGGGGTTCTCTGTGAATCTGAAAGTCCTAGATTAGCTCTAATCTGTTCTATCCGAGCTCGTTTCTCTTTTCTTCTGAGGGCTTTTCCTTCTCCTTTTATCATTGCAACAACTTCTCCAACTTTCACTGATCCATCAACATCCATTGCCTAGATTTAACATAACCAAATTAAGTCAAATATACCCATAGTGTAGACTCACTCTAGATTCAAAGCCGACGAGACAAAGGGATAAAGAAGCTAAGAGAAGAAGGAAAGGAACAACCATAGTACCTCTACTTCTTCTTCGTCATCTTCATCATCAGACTCTTCACTGTTTCCTTCATCTTCGCTATCGTCTTCATCTTCGTCTTCGTCCCCTTCTTCGTCCTCTGATACTTCCACCCACTCAGTTTCAGTCGCCTGTTGTAAAGACATACCAAGAAACTTATTGTCTACAAAATATTTTATCAACTGATATCAAAAGACAGAAAAATGGAGATTGGTGCCGAACAAACCGGAATGATACACTTCCACTCGTCAAGTTTGCTAAGATTAAGCGAATACAAATCATCAAGAGTAACTTCTTTATCTTTTATCTCCATCATGCCACCATATATATATAAGGTATCCTTCCCAACGACCATACAAGAATTGATACGTCCACATGGTTTTACAACCTGCAAGGAAATAGTTGCAACGATTTACAAGATGACACCAAAGCTCGTAACGGAAGTTACACAATGTTAATGAATTTTGCCAAAACAAACCTCCTCTGAGACCGAAACTTGTGGATCTAGTCTAGCTTTTGCTCCCTGCAGAGCCTTACTTTTATCAGACTCAGCATTAGATCTATTTCCTTCAACAGTTAGACCTGTTGCCATACGTTCAAATATCCCATCCGAGGAGCCTACTCCATCGCTTTGCTCAATCATGGCCGATGATTCATCTTCTTCTGCTGAATCTATCTCATCATCATTATTAGATGCCACAGGTTTTGCCCCTAAAGTCTTCTTTGCCTGTAAAAAACGAAGAGAAGCTTTCTACTCATTTGAAACGTCTTAACCATAAGGCTCATCCCACTAGATAAAAGCTGAACAGTGGATGCAAAAGAAAAACCAGCTGGTTTTTGTCTGTTACAGGTAAATACAGCACGCGGCAAAAACTATAGTAGATGTAGTCATACCTTATCTTTTGATGATTTTTCTTTTCGTAACTCTATTGGGTACCTGTACTCCACAGAAACTGAGAGTAAGTGATACAAAATGAGAAACTAAGCATCTCAAAATAACTAGAATTTTTACAACCTTCAGGAGTAAAAGAGAACGTTTGAGAAGAAACTTCATAGTGTCACAATACTCATAATAACATCAATTGGATTCTTACCAGCGACGATTATCTAACTGGAAACCATAGAGTTCATTTAGGAATAAACTCATCATTACATCACCTGCCAAAATATTACAGAGGTCAGGAATTCAATTTACAGATTCTGATATACAAAAATGATAATAGAATACCATTTCCTGACCTTCCATTTCCATGTCCACGACACCCCCAAAGAGCAAAGCACGCTTTTTGTGGACACATACCGAAAATCCGGCACGGGAGCTAGGTGGCATCCCAATTTTCTTCACCTAAGTACAGCAAGTATTATTACATTACAAAGAAAGAAAATAGGTAAATCAACTGGATTGTTAAGACTTCTAATTGATAGAAATTGCAAAACATAAAATGAACTAAGTGTGGGTATTACTCTCCAGGTGATACCAGTTTTATCATGTTAACATTGCAAGGAGTAACTTTAAAAGTGATGCCATCTAGAATTACATACTTTGTTCCATTCCCAAGTCCTGGGATCAAGAGACCACAAATCTGCATGAACAATTCCTTTCTCAGAGCTCTTCTCAGATGAGACTTCTTTTGAATAACCACCATATAAGAATATCTGCAGCATGAAAGGCTTTCCTATGAATAAACGGTTATACTTGGATTTGAAGAATATGATATAGATCTGTGCACTGTAAACTAACCTCATCTTGATAAACAAAAAACTGGAAGCCGCTTCTAGCTGTAGGCCACATGGCACCAGGCTTAGGTTTTATTTCTTGCCACTATCAAAGAGACACCAAATATATTCACTAAAAGGTGTAGAAAGTTTCGGAGGGCTAAGAATTCAAATGGGTGGAAACTTCTGCAACGGAATGTAGGTTTACCTTGTACTGGTCCAGGTCAAACACATAGAGATCATTGTAATACCTGCAGACGAGCAGTGGGTGGCAGAAATTAACTTATAAACATGTTACATCAAATAAACGCTTAGAGAAAATGTTTGTTCAATCACATTAATCTCCTAATTCAGTTGGAGCTACTAGAAAAGGTTTACATTATCTAGTCTCATTTATTAAACTTGCTTACTTCACTGTAAAAGGATATATCAGATATCGGAATGATAAAAGGGAGAAAAACTACCAATGAAGAGATAACATCAAGATCCTGATATACTTCTAACGAAATGAGTAAATTACTACCTTACTTCACGTAGAGTGTCATAGAAGCCACCAAAAATTATAATCTTGTGCTTGTATAATACCTGACAAAGTAAATTATTGCCGAGCAGGATGAGAACTTGACGGGTTGGTTACTAGAGAGAGGGCAGGAACTGATTGATAATGAAAGTACAACTCCACTAAGAAGACAGCTTAATATATAGCAGAATGCAGAATTATATTGCCATCACAGAAGATAGTTTGAAAATTAAGCCGCACATAAGGCAGAACCCTTCCAGATTCACACCTTGATGTACGAAATACAAGACAAAATGTGAAGATATAATCTCTATAATCTTAAATATCTGCTATTTAGTTTCAGTGCTAGCCGCTGAATAATAAACTGCCAAAGTCAGCACTCGTGTTTGAGCTAGAGGAAGAATAGTATATGCAGCAAAGTCAGACTCTAACTACTTAATCCAGGAGCATGTTAGTGACATACATTGTTTAGTTTAAGGCCAATTGGTCAGGATACATCAAAGACTTACCATACGATGACCAGAACGTGGACTAGGACACCCCTTCAAATTTAATTGCTCCCACTGATTAGTTTTCACGTCCAGCATCCAAAAGTCCTATAAATTAAACCCATTGTTAAAAAAATGAGAAATTGAAATAGTAATAGACTGGCAAACACACAGCAATATACTACTCACCTTGTAGTGGTGGAACCGCTCTTGATTTGGAGATGTAAATTCACCACCTAATCAACAAAATGAAGCTTATGAATATGTACCGAAAGGAATGAAGATGCACGAAATAACTCAAATGTCTTTCATCTACCAAATATATAGAGATAATTCTTCCAAGCAACTGCTTGATGAGAGCTGCGAGGAGGTGGACTATTGGGGCTTGAAATTGACTTCCACTCCTGCTTATCAACATCATATCGGTAGAGATCACCATATACATATGTCTGCATTTACGTGGAAACCAATTTTTATCATATGACCATATAATCAAACAC
Organism: Arabidopsis suecica; assembly: GCA_019202805.1. NCBI lineage: Eukaryota > Viridiplantae > Streptophyta > Magnoliopsida > Brassicales > Brassicaceae > Arabidopsis > Arabidopsis suecica. Next base: position 7,934,241 of record CM032912.1, on the reverse strand, counting down.
TCCTTAACAAAGGGAATAAAAACTTCAAAGAAAAAAGTTTGTGCAAAGCTAACCTTCTGGCCATTATAAAATTCACCACCATAGAGTATCAACTCAGTCTCTTTCAAAGGATTTATGGTGAGCTGCATAAATGTTCATCAATCAGCAAGGATTTTGCAAAATTCAATAGCTTTAGATCAATAAAGTTTCAATCTTTAAGAAAAACAGAGTAAGAGCCTAACCGAGCAGTTTGACCTAGGAGATGGTGCTGCCACATTTTCCTCAACATGAACCTCTTTCTTCTTAGCCTCTTCCTTTTGTATGTTCAACTAGTAAACAATATACAATATTCCAGAACATCAAAATGTTAACTTTTTTGTTGTTGTTACAATTATTGTACTAAAAGAAGTTTCTTTTAATCAATTATACTTCATAAACCTATGAACAGAGCAGAACCCAATACACTGATTCCTAAGCTTAAACCAATAAACAAAACCCAATCAGAATCTAAGGAAGAGAGTAAATTACGAGAATGGCGTCGATGTCATCTTCAGGAGAAAGCTTTTTGCCTTCTCGACGAGCTTTCTTCTCATCGGCTTTGGCGGTTTTTCTCTCAGTTTTCTCCTTTCCTTTACCAGGCTTCTTCGTCTTCTTCCCCATACTGATGTGTGTTTGGAGGCTGAGAGCGAAGAAGAGCGATTACAATGGAAGTAGCCCTTTCTTCTTCTACAGTTCTCTTACCAAAGGTAGAGGAAGACGATGAATTGAATATACAAGGCCAGGCCCATCTTGTTATATTATGGAGGGAAATTTGAAGGCCCATTTGTCTCTCTTTTTTTTTCTTCTTAATCTCACAATGGAATATAAAAAGTGAATTATGGGTTGCCAATAGTAGGCCTGGGCACGAAGCGGATATCCGGAAATTTTGTGATATTTGATATTTGATTCGTTTTAACCGAATACTCGATTTTGTGATTTGCTTTGATTCGAAAATTTCCGGATATCCGGAAATTCGAATATCCGGATTTTTTTGTGATATTTGCGAATATCCGGAAATTCGAATATTCAGATATTTTTGTGATATTTGCGGATATCCGCTATACATCTAAATATTTTTAAAAAACCATAAACTATATAAAATAACAAAAGTTCTTGTTTGATGTGCTTTCAAAATATGTTCCAAAAAAACATACGTAACCATTGTTGATATCACCGATCAAGAACATGCCATCAAACTAATTCCCAAGTCCAAAAGATACAAATACCCAAACTATATTATGATATATATATATACATATATAATTATATATTCTAATATATATAGAAAAATACGGATCGAAGCGGATATCCAACTTCTTAAAAAACAGTATTTGGTATTTGCTTCGGTTTTAACGAATATTATATTTTTCTATTTGCTTTGCTTCAAAATCTTACGGATATTCGGATTTTTCGAATCAAATCAAATCGAATACCGAATCGAAGCGGATCGAACGAATATTTTGCCCAGGCCTAGCCAATAGTGTAAGAAAAAGGTTTTAAAAGATTTAGAAACATTATAACTCTTGATTGTTTTGAAATCTTTTTGTAGTTATAATAACGTTAGGATTTCAGCTTCAAATCAAAATTCATTACAAAAAAAAAGAAAAAAGAGATTCGTACAAATTGATAGGCATCTATTCTCAATGCTAGAATTATGTCGGGAAAACGGTCAAAATTAACTCAAACAATTTTTCGAATGCCTTTTTCAACCCAAACTATTGCAGCATGCATTTATGAACATGAACCAATAAAAAATTTAAATTACCAACCTGAATCATATAACCGTTAGCCAATCTCTACATCGATTTTCACGGTGTTAGTAAACCGGTTAGACACTATGTTCGATCTTCAAGAAAAGTGCATAAGTTGTTGCTTAAATTGGATTTGTTGTTTTGTTTGGAAAAAAAATCTAAACATTCATCATTTATATATGATTTAGACTATCTTACATTGTTTTTTATTGTCAACTAGACTGAAACCCACGCATATGTAAACTAGATCCTATACATATAGTGTTTTGCTTCATATTTTAAACTAATATCTTTGACACCAAAATTAATTGAAAGAACAATATATATTCGCATATATTATAATCTCACAAAAAAAACTCAAAATGTTGCAATAGTCAAATAAGCCATTTGGCACCATACATACGCCTTATTGTATTTTCACACAAAATGATGTATCGCTCTTCTAAGTTCCGTTCCTTTACATATACTTTCATAGAGTATATATCAAAAAAGCTTGTAAATTACATCAAAGTAATATACAAAAATGAAAAAGTCAACAAGAACTAAATTCTTCAATTTGTGCTACTTGGTGAATAGATGTGTTATTGCCAACATTAAATGTGTGTAAATGAGTTAGTGATACAAAACATGCTCCCACGCATTAATTATGATTTTTAGAAATCACTCCAATTATTTCACAAAATGTTGACTTTCCTATTCAGTGGCTATTGTTATATTTGTTGACAATTAACAAAAGTCCCTCTTTATTTATATTTTCTTTTAAAAATTTTAGTAGAATATTCTGGTATTATTAAATTTCTTTAAATTTAAAAATTGATGCTACAATCCAAACGTAATTTGTTTGCAAAGTTCGTTCAATTTTGCGTATATAAAATTTTTGGGTATTTCCTAAACTTTATATTTAAATTTTGTCTCTTCTGTTGTATGTCATGCTCGCCACTATTTTAGGATTTCTTCTCATAGCATTGGTGTTCGTCCCCATCAAGATTACTTTTGATGCAGAAACTGGAAAAGAAAATATTGTTGGACTGATTGCTCCTACAAAAGCTACTAATAATATTGAGTTTACAGCCGGAATGTTGGTTGCCTTGGGGACTATGGTAGTCATCTTTCTGGCAGTTCACATGTTCAAAGTTTTCATTCCAACATGTCTTCCAAGACTGAAACCTCGTTGGAATTATTTTTCATGATTCTTGGCGGAGCCGCCATGACAGCCACGATTTACGTAGTCATTGAAGATTTCACCGTGCAAGACATGTTCATGTAGAATTCATACTGATGGTAGCTAGAGAAGGCTATGTTATTCTCACCGACAGAGCCGGCTCAGTGATTTATTGGGCCACAAGGTAAAAATAAAAAGGTTATTTTTGACATTTTGAAGGTTTGAACTCAAAACCTTTTTAAAAAAAATCCTTTGAATTTACTACTAGACTAAGAAGACAAATTGAAAAATAAAGCCGAATGTCGTTTATAAAAACAAAGGCCACAAGTTGTTGCCTCATCAGCCTCTCATAAGGGTCAGCTCTGCTCACCGAAACTCCCGTCGGTGCTGCTATTATCCATCAAAAGAGACTGTAAGATATGAGAAAGCTTAGAGAAGCCATGACAACTGCTAAAGTAGAAGCACAACAAGCTGACATACAAGTGCTGGAGATGCAAGCACCTACGCAGAGAAGATGGCATCGCTATTGCCAGAGAGACCACCGTTCAAAATTTTGTCCAACTGGCTTTGGTTCGTCGCTAAGTTGCAGCTACCGCCGACGCAGCCGAGATCGCCCAAGAGATCCCCAAGAGATACCCTAGGGTTTTCAGTTAGCAAATAAGGCTCACTAGTCCAAGCCCAATAATATTTTTTCGTAAGTTTCTGCTTTTCTTTATCGAATGGGTTACGACCAAAATAACTTTATTATGGCTCCAATTTTTGTCTTTCTATGAGAGCCATTTTTTATTTTCTTTTAATTGTAATCGGAGTTTTGTATTGGGCTTTTTTATATAAAAAATGAAATTATAAAAAACTGTCAAAGTAATTATTAGATTTAGGTCTCATATTTCTATACATATGTATAGTTAATGAGATGTACAAATAGAAATGTATATATTTAATTTGCATTTGTTCATTTAAAAAAATATGTATATTATTATTATTAATTTATATTTGTACACTTAATAAGATGTACAAATAAAAATATAATTCTATACATATGTACATTTAATTAGCTATTTCTTACGATTAATTGTATTTGAAACTAAAATAACAAATAATAGTTTGTGTGAATAAATTTGTATATAAATTACAAAACGTTGTCAATCTTCCTATATGGGTTGGATTTGTGGGGAAATGAATATATAGCGATATTGTCAACTAGAAAACATTCATTTGGCTAGATCTTGGTGAACTAGAAAACATGATTTGAACATTGAAGGTGAATGAAAGTTCATCCATTGAAAGCTGAAGGTGATTCTTTGAAACGACATGTTCGACAAGAAGCATGTCATTGTCACATATACAAGAACTATCCTTTGATAAGAGTAAAGACTGAGTTTTGTTTAAAGAACAGTGCATTTATTTTAGGTCTCCTTGGAATTTACAACCTCCGTTGGTTGTTCCTAAAATAATATTATAGAACAATTTTACATAACTAATAAAAATAATTTTACATAGTTAAGGTTTAGACATACAATAGCAAATCTAAAAATATATTTAGAGGACACCATGATAAATTATAATAAAAATATATCATTGGAAATAAATGGGTTACCTTTATAACTATTCGAGACCTATCAATAACAACTTCGTATATATGGTTAAGCTTTGAATTCATATAGAATATAATTCATGTTTGATTGGTTCTGAAGAGTACATGTGAAAGAACAACGGTATATTAAGAGGATCGGTGTGCTTGATTTTCTTGTTTGTGAATAATATATACTTTTGGGCCTAATAAGTTTGTAATTAAATGTAATCGTAGAGACATAACTGAATCTCATGCATTAACAATTTTATGCTTAATTTTATGCTCAACAATCATCTAGTTTTACCCGATTTTTTCATCTAATTTTGGTTTCTGAACCTTTACTTTAAATCTCATCGTCAAAAGATCCAACATGTCCAACAAGACTGCGGGTCTACGACTACAAATTCATAGTTCAAATAACAAAGCTTTTTCGAGAATAAATATATAAATAGAGTAGATTACTCCATAAACTTTGAATAATATATGATTTTAGTCCCTTTCAAAATTTTCTTAACAAAAAACAAAATCCCAATTATATTATTCTTTGATATCCTTTCTGCACAAAGGTTATTTCATATGTTAATGTTTTTCTTTCCAAATCACTTTTTCTTAAAAGGGTAACCCTCTTCTCAATCTAGTTCTTAGTGAAACTAAAATATACACTGCTCTTACTTTAACATAATTTACACATACGCATGGCAATTGTTATATTATATAGATTCATCTATACTTTGAATTATTTTTATGGAATTGTTAAACGTATACTCTTACAATGAGAAAGATTATATTAATCGGAACAATATGCAATTTTCTAATATTGAATTTGTACTGAATGAATAGTATTATATTTTTTTTGGAGCTTATTATAAAAAAGAAGAAGAAAAGATAATTAGTAGTATTATTCATACTTAATTTGTTTTTAGTGAATCTTCTTCATCGATGGACGATGATCTTGACGTCTGAGTAAATTTACGAGTGACATTCTTTTCTTTTCTTTATTGGTTTTACGTGTGACATTTATGTTTATCACAAACAAAATTAGTTTAAATGTTTGCAATTTAACCAAGCAAAATTGACTTAACCAGTTATATGAATATTGTTTCGGTAATTTCAGATGTTCAATTCTAATCTAGTTATAAGCTA